>OX411555.1:37859564-39072064 GCA_948146395.1 Fragum whitleyi
GATGATAAGGCTGTATAAAACAAGGACCATTCCAGTGAAATTTGTTTGGAATCCAAAAATAGAAATTACGACACTAACAGAATGTTACTGCACAATATCCTGGTACTTTTGTCCACAAAATTTTGATTGTAGATCTTTCCGCTTTTCATTAAATACCACTATAACGGTGTTATTTCACAATAATTGTTTGTCATCAAAACAAAATTCAAACTAATGATAATAAGAAGTGAAATATTAAATCCAATATATATATTCTGCCCAATGCCCTAGAGTGCAGTCAATTCAGCTCTTTCTTCCACACTCTGAACCTCAGTAGGCCACTTTACAACACTTGTCCTCTTTGTGCAGTCACCCTTCGTTCAACTCAATTGACCAATTCTCAGGGGGTATCTCAGGCTCCCTATTTCACCAAATGTTTGTACACATTTGGATTCCAACAAAGGTTATGTTCCTTCTAGCCTACAATCTTTACACCTATTAGATTTAATGAGTCTAAAAAAATCACCCTTTAGGTGATACCTAAAGGGTGATAAAATATTCACTTTATTTGTTGAAGTGTCCTCTGCAAAAATAAAGCATGTTGTTCATCTAATCAAATTCTTTTTGCAGCTGATACAAATTCACGGAAATAAATTTCCCATGATATTTGGTTGAAATCCATCTGTTTAAACTTTGGAAAAAGTGTGCTTTACCCTATATTGGATATTACACCATATAACATATCAAAAGAAATGACCTCTGAAAATAAAATACATATATATATATAAATATATATTTTCAGGGGATAAGCTTAGAAATGTTAAAATTATACTTATTATTATATGCAGATGATATCGTTTTATTTTCCAGTACCGAAAACGGCCTCCAAGAAGGATTAGAAATATTGAAAACATACTGCGACAAATGGAAATTAAGTGTTAATGTTAAAAAAACTAAAGTTATGGTATTCCGCAAATCTGGAAAATTACCGGATTCTCTTTTTTTCACGTACGATAACCAAACATTAGAAATTGTTAAGAATTTTTCGTATCTTGGCATCACTTTTTCTTCTGGGGGCTCCTTTAACGCAACATTTGAGAAAATGGAAGGACAAGCACTAAAAGCAATTTTCGCCCTCAAACAATATTTAATTGAATTTAAAGATATAAGTATTAGCCACATTTTAGATCTCTTTGACAAACTCATTTTTCCCATACTGAATTACGCAGGAATAGTTTGGGGATTTTCAGAAGCTGAATCACTCGAAAAAGTACACACTAGGTTCTGCAAGCAAATATTAAACGTAAAACTTCAAACACCAAATAACTTCATCTATGGTGAATTAGGTCGACTCCCTTTGAAAAAAGTAAGACTCTCTTATATTATCAAATTTTGGCTTAAAATCACCAGATCCGATGAAAATAGATTTATTAAAAAAATGTATAATCAAATGCTTTTTGACATAGAACAGCCTACACATACAAATAACTGGGCGCTTAAAGTAAGAAATCTCCTACAGATAACAGGGTTTTCGTATGTTTGGCTAAATCAAGGCGTCGAAAACGAAAATGCCTTTTTAAACATTTTTAAACAACGAATCAAAGATATCTACATTCAAAACTGGGACGCGGAACTGAACACATCATCGAGAGCAATTACGTACAATGCTATCCGGTCTTTTGATTTTAAATCTTATTTAGACTCAATAAAACGGAAAAAAAATAGAGCCGCTATTTCAAAACTTAGATTATCTAGTCATAAACTTGAAATTGAAACCGGGAGATGGACAAAACCGTTAACTTTGAGATCAAATAGAACATGCAGACTTTGTAATTTACTGGAGGACGAATACCATTTCATTCTAGAATGTCCTTTATACATTGATTTGAGAAAGGTTTATATAAAAAAGTACTATTGGTCAAGACCCAGCATGCAAAAATTTATAGAATTATTGAAATGCAATCAAAAAAAGACAACGGAATTTCTCGGTATTTATATCCTAAAAAGCTTTGAATTAAGAAAACAATCTCTTTACCCTTAATCTCTTAATCAATCTTTTATCATCAACAAATATCATCTGATATTTATCCATACTTAAATTCAAAACCTACTACTTTATTGCAGAGTTGTTTATACTTAATCTGTTACTAAATGCAAAATTATTATTATTATCATCATTATCAATAAAATAATTTATTTATTCTAATGAATTTCCCCTATCATTAGTATGCTTTTTTTTTTTTTTTGTAATATACATAGTCTCCACATTTCTTCGCTTGTTATTTCGAATTTCGAGCAAGAAAGAATGACGTGGACATTTTTACTTTTCCTTTAAGTACCCTCGTATAGAGATATTTTCATTTTCTTTTGTCTTAACTTTGCTATTCATTCCTATGAATAGAAAAGATAAGGATATTATTAAATTCATTTTTAACTAAAAACAGCGAAAGTTACAATATGTAAAAGCTATAGTTGTGAGAATCGCGTATAGCAGGGGAAATAGTATTAACAACAATATAGAAAAATATTTCATAATAAGAATATGTTCTTACACCCTATATAAGATATTCTTTGATAAATCTTTATATGTAACACTGCAATAACTATATTATAGGTAGGTTACCCAGTGAAAGGTTATAGAACAACCAGTCTAACTTTTCTCCGAACTCAATATTTATCTACATTATTTTTTAATAGATAACGACCGCTAATTTTCTTTTGTGAACCTTTTTGAAATTGCACAACTGTTGTTATTATGTATATGTACATGATAGACATTTTGTCTTTTGTTTCTTCAATAAACTTGTAAAACATATTTTGCATCTGATCAAAATAATTTTTGTAGACTGATAATGGACCACTAAAGAATTATTCCAGTGAAATTTGGTTTATATCCATCTGTTTGATTCTGGGAAAATGATTTTCAATGTTTTCACTATATAACAAATAGAGAAATGACCTCTGCCCATAAAACACTTATTTTTCATCTGATCAAAAAAAATATTTTTGGTGGACTGATAAAGGGTCACTTAAGAATCATTCAAATGAAATTCGGTTGTTATCCATTGGTAAGGTTCTGAGAAAATGATTTTTCAAAGAAGTTACCTCCGCACATAAAATACGCATTTTGCATCTGATCACAATATTTTTTATAGACTGATAGAGGGTCACTCAAGAAAAATTCATGTGAAGTTTGGTTTATAGCCATCATTTAGTTTCTGAGAAAAGCCACCTACTACCATATATGAAAATTAGCCACGCCTACTACAGCCATGATTTTTAACAGATTAAGGATACTCTTAAGGACTGATAGAGGGTCACCCAAGGAACATTCCTGTGAAATTTGATTGAAATCAAGCCAATAGTTTCTGAGGAGAAGATTTTTGTAGAAAAGGTTTACAGACGGACGGACGCACGCACGGACAACGGACATCCAACCATGACAGTAGCCTGCTGACCTTTCGGCCAGTGGAGCCAAAAGATTTGAATGTCGTCACGTGGTGGTATTTATGAAAGTAATAAGCCCTGTGCTCTCACGTGCAAAGCGGGATATAATGGGTAAACTGTTCGCACCGTTTCGTTATCCTGAACGCAAGGCAGGTAAGGCCCCTGCGATATGACTGAAAAAATTGGAGTTTAATCCCTCTCAATCACATGATCATAGAACAACACGTGCAAATATGATTCTTCCAATCTTGTTTTACCTAAGATTATTCGAAGAGGAATTTATTTAGAAAAATAATGTGAATATGGGCACCGTTGGGATTAAGATTGATGCCGAAAATAACGAAGTAATGAGTGACATTTAATGACTGCACCCACACTTTTTTCTGAAATCGGAAAACAAATTCAATTTTTACTACGCCTATCGCATTTTATATTTTACCCTTATCTTTCATTCGTCATCAGATTACAACGTCTATTATTTCTTACATGCGATTTGAGTTTTGGCGACATTCAAGCAATTGATAAATTCTATTACAAAAGTATTAGAATGTCGTGTCTTCTCACGACCTATGTTTGGCGGATGGGTATGTCGTTTTGTTATTTTACCCACCTTCATTTATCTTTTACAGAAGCTATCGTCGATGGTTGCCATTTTTTTATTTCGACACGCCATTAACGTAGCAAGCTGACGAAAACGCAGCACTTGAAGCCGAGGGTTGGCAACCACAGGCGGTGGTCTATTTAGAATAATCTTCAGTTTTTAATTTTTAACTCTCGATTTATCTCCAATTCAAACATGTCAAGGCAATAGTACTGTGTGAAAGTGATTGTAGGGCTTGTGTCCCTCCGTGATCTAGGCATATATTGTATGGATCGTGAGAGAGAAAGAAGCGAATACAAGGAGACTCGGGTACATACGCCCCTTGCTCTTCTATGCATAGACCTCATTGGTTCTTTAACGTGCCCAATGTAAAGAAAGCACCGATACATCCGAAGCTACCTGTGGGTTTCTTTCCAGTTCACTTCTAGTTTGGCGGGGGATAGCAAGTATCCCTGAAAAATCCTGTTGCGTTCGGGATTCGAACCACGGACCTTAGGATTAGTAGTCCGGTGTCTTACCATTAGACCACCTGGCCGTCCTAGGGCAAGAGTACTTTGTCATCATAACGTATTCATACTCTCCTGTTGTAAATGAATAAAATACTAAATAACTACTGTATGATAAGCGTTTATGCTGGCAAACGCCATTTCTTTCCATAGGTTAGGTTCAAGTAAGATTCCTGATTTCTTAAAAGTTTATATACCGGCGTTCATAAAATAAGTGAGAATAAATTGCTTGCATAACAACGTTTTCGGTCCGAGTTCTTTTATCAATGGTTGTAGTAGTACCTGGATAGTACTTTAGACCTTACTTTGTTAAAATATGAGCCAATTTTATCCAACCGTCATTTAGTTGCTTGTTCTGTACAAAATGGCCCTTTCCACAATGTTTTGGCTATACTGCTATAGCTATTGTATCTTATGTTGCTTACCTGATTGTGTACATAATTTGTTTCATTTTGATTATATAATAAACCTGGACATACTGCTTTTTCTTGGCAAATAAAGTGCCCTTAAATTGGATCTCAAACACTTTACATGAACCTTAAGCTTATTATGGAGTCTGACAATAAGACGTTTCAGGTCATAATAAGAGTTTACCTTGGATACAGACTAGACCATCCAATCGTCACAAACAGGTCTCAGTCCTTTGACCTATGGTTAGGTTGGTATCACCCATTGAGGCTTTCTGAGGCTTTCTTGTAGTGTTATCTGGGTAATAGTTTGCCTTGGTTAGAACCTAGAGCTCGAACACTAGGTCTAGTTGTTAGACCGTTTAAGACCGCGATCGCTTTTCAATTCAACTAGTAGTGTGAAAATGTTCATGGTGTAGCTGAATGACAGATTGACTTACTCCAATAAACATGACAAAACTCCCAGATCCGATCCTGGATGTTTCCAGTTTGGTCATTTGGGGCGTGTTTTAAAGTAACACCACCAAACCCCCATTTGTCCACTCTTTACCTTAACCCATTAACCGATCAGCGAATATTTTTTTGTTTGAGCCCTATTTCTAATGCGACTAGTAATCTTTCGGGGTTTTGTATGTTATCTCCGTTTCAGAATACGCGAGCTTGTCAGCATAGTTGCCATAAGTTCAGACACTGCTATATATATATAGCAACTGGCTGTCGAGCTTAATTAAGTGCTACAGTTTGATAGGCTACAAGCCATTAAAGAACAGAGGTCAAGGCCGGGCCGTCATAATTGTACAGATAGTTTTTCTCAATAATATAAATGCCTTAATCCGTAGTTTACGAGGTATAAGAAGGAAACCGACGATATGGTGAAATAAATCGACTGAGAAATATAGCAAGGGCGTCTTATGGCCAGTCAACTTGCGGTTTGGTTATAAAAGAAAGTTATTCATGAATGTTGAACTTATAAAAAACAAAATGATTCAGATTGAAGCATAATAAGAAATATCAGAAGACAGCAATATATACAGTAAAGAACATAATTTAATGAGTGTGATGAGTAAGTTTTGAGTGGAAAAAAGGGGGGTAAGCCAATATTGCTAATTTGTTCATAATGTACACAAACACGATATTTGTTACCCCCCCTTTAATAAAGTATGCATACATCTGCTATAAATAGCTTTCCATTTCTTCAAGAACCAATCAGACGCTTAAAATTTCAATTATGTCAGTGAAATCGCGAATTTTTAGCGATATTCATTTTGAATGTTGTCGATGATCTTATCTTTTTTTCTTGATCTTGGAGCGTTTTTGAATGGTTTGAGTGAGCGTTTGGAATGAATGTAGCGCTGAGTGTGCGGGTTGGAATGAATTAGATCGAGATGAATGTCAATTTCACGATGTTACTAACCGTAACTAAGAAGATCCACAAGGCTTTACTTACTGTGACCCAGGATTCGATCCTGTAGAGGTCAGGGAGGGTTATCATTTCAAACGTGTTCATACAGGCGATTAAATGATCTCTGTAGATTCAGAAAACATGTCAAAACGGAGGAGTTTCAGACCTTGTTGCCCGTACAGTTTGCGTCGGTCCTATTATAAATTGTAATATGTCCTACGTTGCGGGAGTGAAATAAACCCGTAGAATATTTTCTATATTACACGGGTGTTATTAAACTAGTGGAATAACTATGCAAATGAGATAAAATCGAATGGCAACGCTATTTTCATTCCCAAACCATTCACCTTGTCAATTTCACGATGTTCTCTAAAACTGTATAGCAAAAACGTGATGTATATACATAAAAGATGTGACTATTTAGATACATGAATTTAATTCACTAACATCAGTTTTCCACCGAATCTGTCATATTAAATAATTCTGTTAGAGAGAGAGACAGAGAGACAGAGAGAGAGAGAGAGAGAGAGAGAGAGAGAGAGAGAGAGAGAGAGAGAGAGAGAGAGAGAGAGAGAGAGAGAGAGAGAGAGAGAGAGAGAGAGAGAGAGAGAGAGAGAGAGAGAGAGAGAGAGAGAGAGAGAAGTCATCGATATCCTAAATCATTACTTCTCATTAAAGACTTATGCACTTTACTTTTATTTCGTTGTTCACGCACAATGAGTATTATGTTTCTTTCATTCGAAGAGAGAAAAGCACATTAAGACGAATTATAATATGACCTACGTCGCCGGAGTGAAATAATCCCGTTGAATATATTTGATATATTAAGGGGTGTTATTACACTAGTGGAATAACTATGCAAATGAGCTCAGAGCGAATAGCAACGTTATTTTGTAACCGCGAAAATGACGTCATAATCTATGTTTTGTGACGTCATTTTCAAACGGAGTCATAAGTTTCGCGGAAAATTGAAACGTTTAATTTCAAGAATTTTGTCGATTTTTCGCTAAAATTTTGGTCATATTATAAACAGAATATAAAATTTGTGTTCATAAAATACAGAATTTATTAAACTCGTCATCTAAAACAGTTTATAGATGACTCGTTTAATAAATTCAGTATTCAATGACCACTCATTCAATATCCTCTATTTATTCCATACGTGAACAACCAGACAGCATCATTGTGACATCGTAAATATGTGACTCGTCACGTCAAATTGGTCCATCTGGTTTAGATAAATACTTTAACCCTTTGCTGTTTAATCCCTGCTTTTTACGTGCCTATGATTTTATGATTGAGAAAAAATTGTGAAAAAAGAAGAAATTGCTTCTGACAAGCAATTTCTTCTTTTTCCACACTATTTTCTACCATACTGAATGGTTATTTTTCAATTTAAATCCACTTTAAATTTTCGTCTGCAAAACCTTTGAATTTGGACAGGTCCAAAATTTTGTAAAACAGGAAAGGGTTAAAAAGAGATAGGTCCTATTACAGGTTAACCAGAGGTCGCATTGCAATTTTTTCAAAGGAAGATAGATTGATCATTAAAAATTCAGAAAATTAGCAAATAGCGGAAAGTTTCGATTCTAATCAGTCTGCGCAGTCCGCGCAGTCTGACCACGGTCGACAGTTTGCGCACTATCCAGATTGTCTCTCTTCGCGTGACGGGTTACATAATGATCGTTCTACTCCAAAGAAATACGGCGAAGAAAGGCAAAGCTAAATTTGTGAAAACTAAGCAATATTATTATAAATTTGAAGAGATTCTTTACATAGAAAACATAGTAATTCATGTAAAATATTAAAAAAAAATGGCAAGTTCATAGATCAAATTGCCTCAAAACAGTTTAGGGGATAATCATAAGCATACATGTTGATTGATTTATTGAATGTGGTTATAAGCCGCATTCAACATTTTTTTCAGTTAAATCACGGCGGCTGGAGCACCTAACAATGGTTTCCTGGTATTTGTCTCACCAGTTCAACCACCACATCCTTTCCTAGCCTCCAACTACTATCTCAAATAGGTCTACGATTATCAAATCATCGGTTAGAGACAAATAGTCGGAAAGAATGTATGCCGCCGTCGGGGATCGAACCCGGGACCTCTAGATTGACAGTCCGAAGCGCTACCAACTGCGCTATGACGGCGGCTAAACATACATGTGCTGATCAACTCGAGGTTTGAATCTCGTTACGTGGTGGTTATTATGAAAAGATAAGCCCTGCGTTCGGGATGACCAAACAGTGCAAACGGTTTTCCAATTATACCCCGCTTTGCACGTGCACATGCGTACAAAGCGGGGAATAATTAGAAAACTGTTTGCACCGTTTTGTAATCCTGAACGCATGGAAGGTAAGGCCCGGCGATATGACTGAAAAAAAGTGGCGTTTTATCCCTTTCAAACACATATCATAGAACAACATGTGCAAATATAATTCTTCCAATCTTGTTTTACCTAAGATTATTCGAAGAGGAATTTATTAAGAAAAATGATGTGAATATGGGCACCGTTGGGATTAAGATTGATGCCGAAAATAACGAAGTAATGAGTGACATTTAATGACTGCACCCACACTTTTTTCTGAAATCGGAAAACAAATTCAATTTTTACTACGCATATCGCATTTTATATTTTATCCTTATCTTTCTTTCGTCCTCAGATTACAGCGACTCTAATTTCTTACAGGCGCTTGTGTCTTCTCACAACCTCGGGCACTTGGATTCAGGATTTGAACAACTTGCCGATATCACTATAATAAATAATACACAAGGTAGTGCAGTCGCCATTTTCTAGGGGAACGGATGTTTTTTCAAGCGATTTGGTTCTCGATTCACACGAGTAAATACGTCCTGTGACGGAAGCCAAAGATGCTTATAAAAACATCCGTTCTCTTAATCATGGCGGCTGTACTACCTTGTGTATTATTTATTACAGTGAGATAATATTAGTAGTTATACAATCCTGAATCAAAGTGCCTGTGCTGACAACCTAGGTTTTGCAGATGGGTAAGTCTTGTTTGTTAGTTTTATCCAACTTACACTTTCTTTTAATTTTATACAAGCTATAGGCGACGTTTGCCAAATTCTGTTATCGACACGCCATTGACGTAGCAAGCTAACAAAAACGCAGCACCTGTAGCCCAGTGTTGGCACCCACAGGCGGTGCTCCTGTTGAAATAATCTTCAGTACTTTAGACTGTTTTTTGTTAAAATATGAGCCCATTTTATCCAACCGTCATTCAGTTGCTTTTTCTGTACAAAATGGCCCTTTTCCACAATGCTTTGGCTATACTGCTATAGCTATGGTATCTTATGTTGCTTAACTGATTGTGTAAATAAATTGTTTCATTTTGATTATATAATATACCTGGGCATACTGCTTTTTCTTGGCAAGTAAAGTGCCCTTAAATTGGACCTCAAACACTTTACATGAACGTTTAACACTTTCCTGTTTTACAAAATTTTGGACCTGTCCAAATTCAAAGGTTTTGCAGACGAAAATTTAAAGTAGATCTAATTTAAAAAATAACCATTCAGTAGGGTAGAAAATATTGTGGAAAAAGAAGAAATTGCTTGTCAGAAGCAATTTCTTCTTTTTTCACAATGCTTGTGAAAAAAGCACTTCTTCAAGAACCAATCAGACCCCTAAACTTTCAATTATGTCAATGAAAGCGCGAATTTTTTGCGATATTAATTTTGAATGTAGCCGATGATCTTACCTTTTTTCGTGATTTTGGAGCGTTTTTGAACGGTTTGAGTGAGTGTTTGGAATGAATGAATGTAGCGCTGAGTGAGCGGTTTGGAATGAATTTGAACGAGATGAATGACAATTTCTCGATGTTACTAACTTTAACTAAGAAGACACAAGGCTTTACTTACTGCGACACAGGATACGATCCTGTAGAGGTCAGGGAGGATTATCATTTAAAACCTGTTCATACAGGCGATTAAATTTCACCCATCACATAAATTCCCTCTCAGGCCTCACAGATTATTCGCGGCACCTGACAGCCATTGGATCTCATTAAGAGGATATCACTTTTGACTCACATATAGTAAAGATCTCGTGAAACATACCGTTGGAATAATGAGAAGGATAACACTTCTCACCCACGTTGACGTAGGGTCATTTAGAGGATACCACTTTCGACCCACATATAGTAAAGATCTCTTGAAACATACCGTTGGAATAATGAAAAGGATACACTTCTCAATCATAAAATCGCAGGCACGTTAAAAGCAGGGATTAAACAGCAAAGGGTTAAGCTTATTATGGAGTCTTACAATAAGACGTTTCAGGTCATAATAACAGTTTACTTTGGATACAGACTAGACCATCCAATCATCACAAACAGGTCTCAGTCCTTTGACCTATGGTTAGGTTGGTATCACCCATTGAGGCTTTCTTATAGTGTCATCTGGGTGATAGTTTGCATGGGTTAGAGTCTATAGCTCGAACAGTAGGTCTATTTGTTAGACCGTGATCCATTTTCGATTCAACTAATAGTGTGAAAATAATGTTCATGGTGTAGCTGAATGACAGATTGACTTAATCCAATTCACATGACAATACTCCCAGATCCGATCCTGGATGTTTCCAGTTTGGTCATTTGGGGCGTGTTTTAAAGTAACACCACCAAATCCCCGATTGTCGACTATTTTGTCGAATCGTTTTCAGTACAATCAGTCGATACATGCGCAAAAGAAGAACTCTTTACAGTATCCACTCTTTACCTTAACCCATAAACCGATCAGCGAATACTTTTTGTTTGAGCCCTTTTCCCTAATGCGACTAGATAATATTTCGGAATTTTGTATGCTATCTCCGTTTCAGAATACGCGAGCTTGTCAGCATAGTTGCCATAAGTTCAGACACTGCTATATATATATATATAGCAACTGGCTGTCGAGCTTAATTAAGTGCTACAGTTTGATAAGCTACAAGCCAGTAAAGAACAGAGGTCAAGGCCGGGCCGTCATAATTGTACAAATAGTTTTTCTCAATAATGTAAATGCCTTAATCCGTAGTTTACGAGGTATAAGAAGGAAACCGACGATGTGGTGAAATGAATCTACTGAGAAATATAGCGAGGGCGTCTTATGGCCATTCAACTTGCTGTTTGGTTATAAAAGAAAGTTATTCATGAATGTTGAACTTATAAAAAACAAAATGATTCAGATTGAAGCATAATAAGAAATATCAGAAGTCGGCAATATATACATACATAATACATACTTAGTGTTTTGTATGAAATATAATATCTAACGAGGTTGGGAGAATTGATAATTGCCGAGGCTCTGCCGAGAAAATTATCAATTCTCACAACCAAGTTAGATATTTTTTCATACAACACACTTAGTATGTATTACCTTTATCTTATAACCTCTATTTGTCTTCTTTTCGTCGATGTTTCTAACTGAAGTGCAAGTTTCTAAAAATAACTGCATTATATTATTGTTCTAAAATAACAATGTGATATCATATAAAATTACATACGGGTTGTTATCACACGGATATTTGTATAGTTATAAGATAAAGTAAAGAACATCGTGATATTTGACAAGCTTGATGAAATTGGAATGATTTTGGAATTGAATTTAATGAGTGCGATGAGTAAGTTTTGAGTGGAATAAAAGGGGGGTTAAGCCAATATCGCTAATTTTTTTCATGATGAACACAAAATAGATATTTGATACCTCCCTTTAAAAAAGTGTGCATACATCTGCTATAAATAGCTTTCCAATTCTTCAAGAACCAATCAGACGCTTAAAATTTCAAATATGTCACTGAAATCGCAAATTTTTAGCAATATTCATTTTCATTGTAGTCGATGATCTTATCTTTTTTTAGTGATTTTGGAGCGTTTTTTAATGGTTTGAGTGAGTGTTTGGAATGAATGAATGTAGCGCTGAGTGAGCGGTTTAGAATGAATTTGATCGAGATGAATGTCAATTTTACTATGTTACTAACTGTAACTAAGAAGATCCACAAGGCTTTACTTACTGTGACCAAGGATTCGATCCTGTAGAGGTCAGGGAAGGTTATCATGTCAAACGTGTTCATACAAGAGATTAGATGATCTCTGTAGATTCACAAAACATGTCAAAACGGAAGAGTATCAGACCTTGTTTGCGTCGGTCCTATTATAAAATTTATCTTATAAGTAAACAAATATGATAACATATGTGATAACATCCTGTATGATATTTTTCGATATCACATAGTTATTTTTAGAACAATGATATACTGCGGTTATTTTCAGAAACTTGTATTTCAGTTAGAAACATCGACGAAAACAAGACAAAAAGAGGTTATAAGATAAAATAATACATACTTAATGTATACTCGGTTGTGACAATTGATAATTGTCTCGGCAGAGCCTCGACAAAAATCGACAAATATTAATTCTCCCAACCTCGTTAGAGATTTTTTCTTCGTCGAATATTCGAAAGAATGATCATTATACATGTACCTTCTTCCTTAAGAATTGATTTGTAAAATCATTAATTAGATAGTATTCAAGAAGGAATCATTGGCTGTTACTCTCAACTTCAAAAGTAAAAAAAAACAATTTACAGAATTTTTTTCAACCAATGTATTACACAAGTTATAAGTCATTTAAGGGACATGTACCATTAGAAAAACACAGGTGCAAATTTGACATTTTTAAACATTACCCCACCCATCAATATCAACTTTAAAAGTGTGGGTTTTCTTGCAACCGTTTTATTTTCACAGCATTTCCTGTGCTTTTTATTATTTTTTTTCATGTTTTCATTTTTTCCCTTATTTGTTAATGGTTAGAAATTGGGCAAGACTTTTGTCCATTTGTATATTTCTAAACGTCAAACAAATAGATACTATAGCGATTACACCACAATTAGCCATCCCGTTAATAGGTTTGATCAAACAAGTAGTGTCAGGAACAGGAAAGCACGGAGGAGGTCAAGAGGGAGTCCAAGTAAAGAGAAAAGAGGAAAGAAAGTGTTTTATTATGCCCAACGCGGAGTCGAACAATTGCTACAATATGAAATCATGGAAAAGTGTCAACTTATCCAAAAAAGCAGATTCCTTTTTTTAAACAAAAGGCAAATGAGGCCGTGGGACTGAAAAACTCTTCAGATTGTGCTGTTGTTGTTGGTGTTGTTTCTTTTTTATTTTTTTTATTAAAGGCCTAATAGTTTCAACGACAAAGCTGGATTAAGGAAGGATGTTGTTTTTGTTATTGTCTCACAAATTACTGAAGAAATTAATACTGTTTTTATTGCTAACTACCAGGTTTCAGGGTGCTAATTATTATTTGTGTTTTTTCTTTGTTTTATAGCATTGTCTAATATCATGTTTCTGTTTATTCACTTTTGCTGTACTTATAAACTTAGACATGGGATAAGATTTTTTCTTTCAATTCTATTGTGACATAGATTGACATTCATGCATATGAATGTTAAAACCATTTATGGTCCGAAGAGAAAGTATTTGTTATTATTTTTGTGTGGACACAAGAAAAGCAACCGTAGTGTTTTACAATAAGGCGGACTCACAATCGAGTATCCGATGTCAAACCATCACCTTCTGTTGTGATGGTTGTACATTACCAGGCAAATTTTCATGAAAAGAAGGGGGATTTATCCATTTTTCATCATCTATTGCGTATTTTGTAGTTTACGAAAAACGTTATGTTTATCCATTTAATCTGAATATCTTTTTTTCTTTACTGAAGGATATAGAAATGTTTGAACCAAACACCTTTCGATGACGGTTCGAAAATAGCTTTAATTAAGAAATAAAAACTCATTGTCCTGAAAATAACGTCACTTGGAATTTGAAACTTCCTCACTCAGATCAACCAATTTTTTTGAGATGCCGACCTATACTCTAAGCAAGTATCAAAGCTAAAATTTATAGAAGCGAATCATTTGATTCATATATGTTATAAATTTGCAATTGGGCTGTTGCTACCTCTTATGCCTAAGCTCTAAATGATTAATCTTATTAACGTTATTAACCTATGATTTGATTCTCTAATTAATACTTCTTCGCAGGATAGATAATCCTAAAGGGCATCCTTAACCCCAATTGTTGAAAAATGTGGTGTTTTTTCTACATGTATATTAAAATTAAGAGAGCACGAAAAGGAAACAGGCACACAGGTTGTTATGACTGGGTATAAATATTGCGCGATTTCCAAAGATGAGTCTCTTCGAACTACTAATGGTCCGTATGTTCAAAACATCATTATGATTATAATTAAGATTTTCTATTCCTAAGGGCAGACAGGGATGTTATAAATAGCATGGTAATGACATTGAATGACGTCGCCCACGTTTCTCTCAAATTGGGATTTAATCTTTTTTTGTAATCCTTATTGTTTTTCCTAGAAAGAGACGCGTTACGTATCTCCAAAAGTGCTGTCTGGAATCCCAGTGAAATATCTGTTTTAGCTCACCTGAGCACAACGTGCTAAAGGGGAGCTTTTAGGACCACCTTGAGTCCGTCGTGCGTCGTCCGTCGTCAACAATCTTAAAAACTTCTTCTTCCCCTGAACCACTTTGAAATCTTTGAACGACATCTCCTCCTGAACAACTGGGCTGATTTCAATGGAGCTTTACCAGATTTTTCCTTGGGCAACCCTTTTCCAAAATCCTTCTGAACAACTAGGTCAATTTCGATGAAACTTTACCAGAATGTTCCTTTGGTGACCCTTTTATTATTTGCAAAATTTTGATTGGCCAGTAATATGGGAATGTCAGGGAGGGGCTTATTTTGAACCCAAAATCTTTGAACGACATTTCCTCCTAAACCACTGGGCCGATTTCAATGAAACTTTACCGGAATGTTCATTGAGTAACCCTTTTAATTGTTCTCAAAATTTTGATTGGCCGATAAATATGGGCGTGGCAGGGCGTTGCTTATTTTGAGTCTCCTCAGTAATGAATGGGTGGGCAGGGTCTTTTTTCACTTTAAAATCTTGTAATTAAAATTGCTCTTCAACAAATTTGAATGAAAATTTTGCAAGAAAGATACTTGGGTGAGTTCCACTGGACCAAACAATTTCAGGTGAGCGATCTAGGGCAATTCTGGCCCTCTTGTTGTATAAATAGATTGCATCAAACAGAAGTCATAAAAGATTTTTTTCTGCAGATCAATCTTATAAACTCGAACTTTCTTCCACTCCGTTCATCATTCACATACCCCGCAGGTTGACAAGTGTCGAAACTTTTCCTTTTTCTAAGGTGTTTCTTTTTCTTTCGGTCATACGTCACACATTTAAGAACATGGTAAACTGACAGGGTCTATGATTTAGTTACAATTCGGAATTAAACTGTATGAGTTAAGTGAGCGAGTTGGGAATTAAGAAAGTGGATCTTTAATAGTTCCGCAGTATTTCCGACTTCATGATCTTTCACAATGTAAACTGAGGTTTCATAGTGAAATTATTAGGAAACCTCGGATAACACTATTAAAGCTTTGACTTCCGAAAAATTGCGAAACTATTACTGGTCCACTACCTCAAATCAAAGTGAGGAACTAGAATATTGATTATTTCGAGAAATAAACAATATTAGAGATTTTCTATCCCTTGAAACCGAGTGTTACAGATGCTAATAATTAAACGGAAATTATATTTATTTTATAACTATACAAATATCAGTGTGATAACATCCCGTATGATATTTTTTATGATATCACATAATAATTTTTAGAACAATGATATAATGCGGTGCAAAGCGGGGTATAATTGGAAAACTGTTTGTACCGTTTGGTGATCCTGAACGCAGGGCAGGTTACACAGTTGCTTAGTATGGGGTTAAAAGCGCCGTCGAGAAAGGTTATTCGATCACGTGCCGTCATCACGAGGACCGACATTCTTGTCCTGTATATGCCCTTTAAACTAGATCAAGTGCCGTCCCCATTTCCTAATATTTACACTGGAATGTTTTCATCTAAGGAAAATTATTAATAATTGTCGTCTGATTCAATTATATTCCTGTAATAAAATTGACGAAATTACTTAGCCTAAATTGACCCCATTTTGATGCGATTGTTAAGGTATGACCTCATTTATTTGGATGTCCTTTTTGCCTCATCGGTTTTTTCCGTCTCAGAATAGGAACAGCTGGACTTCTTTCCAGAATTTACAAATAGACAAATCGCAATTCGTGTGAGTTCGTGAAATTAGAAGCTGTTAAATCACATTCGGAGTGTCGCTCGGACTTTTCCGTAAACTGGAAAGTACCTCGCACGTAAGTGTAGTAATTTCATGTCATATTTCGGGTAATTCGGTTCTGGTGCTACTTTGGTCAATATGCTTGGAGAAAAACGATCTTGTTTTATTGCTATCCGATCGACTATAGAGATGAGATCTTTTGGGCATATTGCAATTTGACGACAAATGCAGAAAAACACTGCGTTTTGGTATTTAATTATATTATGCCCTGAATGGTGCTTTCGTTGATTTTTCTTTTATCTCAAAGTAAACTTATCCTTGTTACATCATAAAACCCATGTGCCGAATGACGCTTGAACCATGTCTTCATCCTTATTCTAGAGGCCTATTCTATAGAATCACCGAGGGCTCCTGATTGGTTCAATTATAACTACATGTAAAGGTTAATATGTGACTCGTCACGAAAAAAGGGACCATTTGAGAACTCCGTAAAATAGATATTTGAAAAAAGATTAATTCCAGTACAGGGCAACAGAATGTCCCATTTCAATTTTTACAGGCATGTAGAATGGTAATTTTAAATTCAGAAAGTTAACTGTGTGCGAAAGTTGTTGTCCCCAGTCAATCTGCTCTGGGCTCAACACATTCTGCACTACTGTGATTGTCTCTTTTTGCCTGACCGGTCAATAATTCAGTGGCGGTTGGTTATATCAAGGGCTTAAAACAAAAATGAGGTACAAATTTTGTTGGGTTGTTTCTTTATATATATTTTTTTCAATAATTAACCTGGAATGCGTGTTCAGCTATGCAGACTATCAAGGGGATAACTCTGAAAACATTTGTGTAAAAGTAATGCCACTTTTTCAACATAGAATTTTGTATTATCCAGCACCTGCAGCCGGGCGTTAGCACCCATGACAGGTGCTCTTGTTCAAGAAAATTTTTTCACAAACATAAACCAATACCTTGGCTACTGCCTGACAAAGGTGAATATGTTACAACATAAGGTTTACGACAGCAAGCATCCTCGGATACCCCGGGGTCTCCCTATTTGCTACGCTATATCGATATAGTGTAGCAAATAGGGAGACCCCGGGGTATCCGAGGATGGGCAGCAAGTAAAAGATGCTCAACATGTTGAAAACAGGAATCGGTCTTTCGTAGTTAAACTAATGCAGCGAGGAAAATGTTTGTACTGAATGACTTTCTTCGTTAATCATTGTCATTCTTCGTGTACGTAGGAAGATAAAATTAATGTTTCTCTTTTACTGCCCTTCTTTTCTCAGAATAAAGCAGTAAATTGTCTTTGTGGTCAACAGAAGAAAACTATCTTGCAGGCATTTGACCAATTTGACATTTACCACAGTAAGTAACAGAAATAGACATTCATTTCAATCAAAATCATTCTAAATTGCTCACTCAGCGCTCCATTCATTCATTCCAAATACTCACTCAAACCATTCAAAACACTCCAAAATGAACTACATCAAAAATATACCTAGGAAAAATCGAGATTCCACAGAAATGGTTGAAATTGTAAGCGTTGCCATTGGTTTTTGAAGAGATAGGAAGCTATTTTTACAACTTGTATGCATATTTGATTAAAGAGGAGTTATAAATATGACTAATTTTGTTCATCCTGGACAAAATAAGCGGCATAGGATTATCTATCTTCGATTTTACTCAAAACTCACACATCGCACTCATTCAATTTCCTTTCAAAATCATTCCAAAATCATTCGCCTTGTCCATTTCTCTAAGTTGTTTACTGTATGTATCTGTGGTGTCAGAAAAAACAATGCGAGGTCATATAAAGCGAATATCAACACTTTTTTTGAAAAAAAAGATAAATAGATAAAAGAATTTAAGTAGTATATCCTATAAAGTAAAGTGACATGCGAAACGTTCCCACGCTCTTTTTCTTAGATATAATATAACAGGAAATCCGTTTCTAAATCATGCCTAGTACTGTGATCTTAACTGTTTGCAGAATTTTGAAGAATTTCACACAAAGGTAAAAATGTACCGCTGCCTGCCTTGCGTTTTTATCCCGAACAGTGTTCTTACTTGAGGCGCTTGCAATAATCGGCTCGCAACGTCACGAAGTGACTAGAAAATCGAACAAAAATGGCGGATAAGCTGACCTTTATCGATTTTTTCGAAAATCTTGTGATTTTCGTTCTGTAATCGATAATTTTATCATCTGAAGGGCGGGTTCTATGAAAAACAAATATATTCTTATTCGTTTTGTGAATCTAAAAATGTTTTCAGATGGTATTGGGGGGATTGAGCTTTCAATCAACTCACTTTTATTGCCTAGCAACCGGCCGTTTTTGGAAAGCGCTTGCTGTGCGTTCTAGAGAGACTTCCCCTGAACGTAGAGCAGGTTCAATAAATAGTGTCCTCCTAGTTAAGGAAGAAAAGAAACCTTAACAATTTCAAGGCATGGGCGTATAATAGGGATTTAAATTCATACGCACGCAATCCAAAAATATATAGATTCTAGGCGTTAATGAAATCGGTAGCTAAAAATCAAAGCAAGAGTTCTTACAGAAAAGGCTTTTGGATCGATACGTATATATATGGTTGACATTATTAGTTCAACGAGTACCTAGCGCAGATGACAATCGCATATTTACAATAATAAAGACCGAAATGTTTAAACTTACACAATGCAATTTGTAATTTATCGTTTAATAAGCAATGTCTTATTTGCTTATTTGCTTTAAATCAAGGTTTTAACAATTTACGCGTTTTTTTCATTTTTTTTATTTATTTTTTTTTTTTTTTTTCGTTTTATTAATTAGATTATTCGTTCCGTCTTTTGAGAAACGCGATGACGATCAGTAGGCTTATAGCTGGGTCGACCCCTGACAAAAGCCAATACAGTCAAACTTGTATTAAGCGACCACTACAGGGACCACTATAACGCGGTCGTATTAGAAAATGGTCGCTTAAGGTAGCAATGGACACATGGCGTCATTTTTTCCGCCCATTGAATTTTTTTCTTGGTCACATATGTTGTAGATTAACATTGTGTAGTCATTATATTAAAACTTGAAGGTACCTTTCCATGCTCGTTTTCATGCTAGAGTTATCTGCCCTTGAGTGGTATAGGCCATTTTTCAGTAAAACGGTTATATTTGTTTTAGGTCTAGTATAAACTCTGTTCTAGGTTATAGCTATAAAACACATACATTTTGATAGACCTTATACATGTACACAATGGCTATTGACAAGAAAATTTCTCCTTGATCAATTGCATTTGCACAATTTGCTTTCAAAAGTTAAAAATGCACTAATTTTTGTAATTTTACAAGGTAAAAATGCCACAAAAACCTATTTTTTGAAGAAATTACCTAATGAATTTTTCTTATTTTCCGATATGTTTATAATCCATATTTTCCCTTTATATGGTAAAAAATTCAGCATACCTTTCCATGCAAATAAGAAAGTTTTTCGTTATTTTTTATTGTTACCCCCTAATCGAATGACGGTTTTAACGCATTTTTATTGTTAAATTTAATGAACCAATCATTCAATTGATATCAAATATTGAAAAGAAGCTAAATTAAAAAGTTTTACCATCATTATTCTACGTTATTTCCTTAAGTAGTATCTTACGAAAACCGGTCTTTTTAAACAACGCGCAAAAAGAGCCGTTAAATAAACGAAAACCTTCTTCCGGTTTATAGAGTCGGGAGGCCGCTGCCCATTGCCACCTTAATACACGTTTTGATTACAAATAAGAAACATAATTTTTTATTGAATATGCATATAATTGCGAGATTTTCAAAATCCTATATGTTATAACTCAAAAGAATCGTCTCATTGAGACGATTCTGGTGAGTTATAACAGTAAGGGATTAATTTTCAATAACGTTTGGAACAACAATACCTTCTTTTCAGGAAATTCTTATTAAAAGAGGGGATTTTTAAAGTCGTCGCTTAATAAAAACGGTAGCTTAATAGACGTGGTCGCTCAGACAAAATTGACTGTATTTGCAGAGCTCGTTCTGTTTCCAAAGGGATTTCATCTGATAGAGTACATCTAAAATGGATTTCCTATCAGAATAAAATTTCTCGGGGAAATTAAAGGACCTCTAGACTGATCACTTTTGACCTTTAGTTAAATCCCCTAGGTATAATCTTAAATAATGGTGTTTTACTAAAAACAGAAAAATATTTTTCTCTCGTTTATAGAAACATCTTTAACACCTCTTTTCCAAGATAAATTCCAAAATGATCGTATGTCTTTATTAGCTGCATGATTCTTGTAAAAAGATTTTCTATCCATATGGTTCACTATATATAAATGCCGCTCATAACCTACACTCAGTAGCCAAAATTGAGTTCCCAAGATCGAATATGCGACGTCGCTATAACACCATCCCCCCCCCCCCCCCCATCGTTTCAGTATAGTTTTAAAGCTTTCCTTTGTGTTAATCATAAAATGAGTTAACTTTAGCATGAAAAAACACAAGTATCGACAACATAAATCTTGTACGTGTTGCCATGGCAACATCCATAAATAGAATAATGGCATGTTCTATGGCGCTACCCCTTCCTTTTCAAAATTTACCCCAAGTGTCAAAAGAATTACTTGACAAAAGATTAATTTCATAATTTAGAGGATAATCGTTTGTTTCAGTGTTAGATCGATTTATATTCATTGAGTTAACAGCAAAAGCTCTATTTTCACGAGTGGCGGAGCCACGAGTGAAAATATAGCTTTTGTTGATCACGAAATGAAATATTAATCGATCTTACTCGAAAAACAAACGATTATTCTATTTCTTTTTTGCCAAAATGAGACAAAATGTGAAATTTCTAGGACATATTTTCGTAAGGCGCGTCTTTTTTCACGTGATTGTCATGCAACGTTTATTGTGACGTCACTTATTTCGCCACGCATAGATGACGTCAGATAGGATGAAATGCACAAAAGCAGGGTATAAGTTTTTGATAATTTCACTGTATTTGCGGTGAGATTATCAAGTGAAAATCTACCGTTATTTCTCGATTAACCACCGAAAAGCATAAAAGAAGTGAATTTCTCTAAATGATGAAAATTGCGTTTAGAAATTGAAACTAAAATATGGATAAAAAGTGACGTCGGTAAACTATTTTATAAGTTCTAATTATTCATAAAGGTTGTAATAAAAGTTATTTAACTGGCTGACAATTTGGAAACCTAATATTTTTCTGCAATAGAGTTGTGATTATGACATATTTGTATTTCTCTTTCCTTTGTAGGGTAGGAATTAACACAAAAAGCGCATTTTGTGAAATATTGACAAACAAATACAAAAGTCTAATCATACGAATTGAAAAAAACAAATTGTTCAAGTATATAAAATATCTTCCCTAATCATTCCTATTACATTAAGAATGTTAGTTTAGAAATTTCTCCCTCTGATGAAAACTAAAGTGTATAGAAAAATTGGGTGTGGAGGGCCGGACGTCATTACAGTTAACAACATCGTGATATTGACATTCATCTCGATCAAAATTTTCCCAACTTACTCGCTAAGCGCTCCATTCATTCATTCATTCATTCATTCGTTCATTCATTTATTCATTCATTCATTCATTCATTCCAAACACTCACTCAAACCATTCAAAAACGCTCAAAAATGAAAAAGATAAAATCAACAACTTCATTTAAGATACATTTAGCCAGAAAATATGCCGTGATTTCACTGACATTATTGAAATTGTAAGTGTCTGATAGATTATTGAAGGAATAGGAAGCTTTTTATAAAACGTGCATGCATATCATATAAAAGGGGGGTAATAAATATCGTATATTTTGTTCATCCTGAAAAAATTTGGCGATATTGAATTACAACCCTTTTATTTCTCTCCAAACTCGCTCCACGCACTCATCTAATTTCATTGCAATTTTTTTAATGAATTAAAATATCATTCGCATTGTCAATTCCACGAAATTGTTAACTGTATGTTCTATTTGCTATAATTTTACGCAATAGTAACTTAAAAACATAGAGATTTCCTTTGAAAAAAAAATATATATTTTTCGAAAGGAGAACGTCATCATAGCAGAAACATGATTTACTTGAACTAAGTCATACCTTCATTTTTTTCATAAAATTTTAAAATATTCGAACGCGTATTTTCAGCGGATGTAAAGATTGGCATATGTTTTTCACAATGTTTTCTCAATAGAAAAATCATAGGCACGTAAAAAGCAGGGATTAAACAGCAAAGGGTTAAGAGCAAACGGGCACTCACAGACAATTCCATCCTTTTTTACAATGGCGTGTGAATATATTAACACTCCAATACGTATGTCAGGGCCGAAGACGCGACATTTAACCCTTTGCTGTTTAATCCCTGCTTTTTACGTGCCTGTGATTTTATGATTGAGAAAACATTGTGAAAAAAGAAGAAATTGCTTATGACAAGCAATTTCTTCTTTTTCCACACTATTTTTTCTACCTTACTGAATGGTTATTTTTCAAATTAAATCCACTTTTAATTTTTGTCTGCAAAACCTTTGAATTTGGACAGGTCCAAAATTTTGTAAAACAGGAAAGGGTAAAACGACGCGATTTTGTTCCCAGTGACAGTGTATGCCGTAACAAATTACTAACCCTAGGCTTTATGGTTGATTGATTGAATGGACTTTAACGCCGCTTTCAACATTTTTTCAGTTATATATCGGCGGCTGGACCACCTAGCAATGGTTTCCTGATGTTTCTCTCACCAGTAAAACCACCACAACCTTTCCTAGCCTCAGCTGCTATCTCACATAGGTCTACGATTATCAACCCATTGGTGAGAGACAAGTAGTCGGAAAGAATGACTGCCGCCGTCGGGGATCGAACCCGGGACCTCTAGATTGACACCTAGCTTTTATGGAGAGGCGCTCTTATAAAGCGGTAAAGTCCAGCGGTAGCGTCGATGAATTATAAACGAAAATAAAAAAATACTTTCTGATCGAGGAAAGTTCTTTATCTGTCCCTATATTGCGACGCTCAGTTTTTCCCACAGGACTGTCGGTGCTTTGATTTTTCACTAGAGCTGAGAAAATTAAAGTCATTAATCATTCTTAACCGCTCCTCTTGCATTTTATGTCTCTAACATTTATATTGTCTTGTCGGTGCACTTTTTTTCTAGCATTTTGTCCACAGTGTCATGATTTTTTTGTGAGGGCAGCGGCGGTAGTGGTTGTCGTTACTTAATAATGCATATAAATTATTCGAATCAACGCGTGTTTAATCTTAGATACTTGAACATATTGAATTAAAATTCGCCGTCAAGTGCAAGCAAGGAAAGACGATGCGCGCCACTCTTTCCACACTACTAGTACGTGCGTGACATTTCAAACGATTTCTCATACATTTACCACATACATATACTCTAGGTCAGCCTATGTAATCAGAAATAAATCGGGAAATATGTCTTTTATAAAACCTTGCGTTCAAGATGAATAATAAGAGATTATGCGTTGGAACAAATGCTAAACGCGGTTCAATTTTAAAGAAAAAAATCGAACCTTTTTTGCATCCTGAGCGCAAGATAAAATCACAGATTGAAAGACACGTGAGACCATAAGTACGTTTTAATGTTATGCAACAAAAAGTTTCTATTCAAGTTCAAAAGTAATTCTTAAAGGGTTTCTTACATCTTCTTAAGTTTCCTCCCACATCGTTAGACTGATGGATGAGTGATCTGTTTGTAAGAATAACCTCAACAATCGGATCAATGTCAAGATTGTTGTCATCTTGGAAGGTTAACGAGTTGTAGGAAAGTTGAACATCTTACACATACCGAAATACAACAGAATAACGTTCATTAAAATCGCCCTCGCAGTAATAGTATTTCCTGTATGAGGGTCGTTCCAATTTCCCCCGACAGTTGCAATACATTGACAAACGAAAATCCATGAATGAATTTTTGAAATCTTGCAATTCTTACATTAAGTGTACCCGAAAATGTCAGTAATTATTTAAAAAAGAAATACACCATATATATTGTTGCGCATCAGACTCTAATGTTTTTATGTTGTTGCATCACACTCGTAAACTGCCTCAAACTTTTTCGAATCTAACACTCAAAGAATAAGTACCAGCATTACTCTAAACATGGTAAGTTGCCATTTGACTTATGTCTAGTTAAATGGATGCATATGTTCATTCGGTTCTGTGTGACAAACTGATTCTAAAAGAGTCTAAGAAAAGAAATCGTTTTTAGCGAGCCTTTTGTTAAACAGGTTAGAGGCTACGAGCTTAAACGCATCACTACACTTAATAATTTAGAGTCACTTATAAGAATTAATGTTTCCCATGAAATATAAGGTTCATTTTTTTTTTTTTTTCATGTTTGATTGGGTTTTACACCGCTTTCGATAATATTTCAGTCATAACACGGAGGCCAGAGCACCTAACAATGGAATCCTGGGACTCCTCACACCAGTTTTACCATTAAATCTTTTCCTAGCCTCCGACTGGTATCCCACATAGGTATACAATTATTAACCAATTGAGGGAAGACAAATAGTTGGAAAGGATGCGTACCGCCGTCGAGAATCGTACCCGAGACCTTATATTCAGGTTCGAACTCACAATATACAAAGCTAATGCGTTCTTCATTTATTCGCAAGAACACTTCTGACATTCTTCAAGGTTATCTAAGTATCTGAACAATGTTTCAATCTGCGATATCACGTGTTTGAAAGGTCGCGGTGACCTCAAACAATCTTCGTTGCTTCTTAAATAGCACCAATATTACAGGGACAAAAGAGAAGAAAATTGATTTCAGTGTGACATTTTATTACTTCCATGTAAACACGATACATTGCATGACAAATAATTAACTGAGATGGCAAATTATTGACAGAAACATCAAACCAGAGGTCTGGATATACAAAATACTAGTATAGAATCTATTATAAGATTTTGTTTAACCCTTTCCTGTTTTACAAAAGTTTGGACCTGTCCAAATTCAAAGGTTTTGCAGACGAAAATTTAAAGTGCATTTAATTTAAAAAATAACCATTCAGTAAGGTAGAAAAAAGTGTGGAAAAAGAAGAAATTGCTTGTCAGAAGCAATTTCTTCTTTTTTCACAATGTTTTCTTAATCATTAAATGATAGGCACGTAAAAAGCAGGGATTAAACAGCAAAGGGTTAAGACAAACCTTACTGATCTTAACCGAGAGTATAATAGAAACGTTATAAAGCGGGTCTTGGCGGGAGCACGAAAATAGAATTGTGCGATAATACCGTAGTATTTACCAAGAATTCACTGTTTTAAGCCTAGGCTTTAAGGATCAACTCGAGTCCGTCGTCAGTCGTGTGGCATGTGTCGTCGACTTTAATAAAACTTCTCCTTATATAATTTTCCAAGAATGATCATTGGTAGACCCTCTTCAAAATTTGTCCGCGAAATTTTGATGGGCTCGTAAATTTGACAGTGGAAGGGCGTGTGGTTTTTTTTGTTTGTTTGTTTGTTTTGTTTTTTGTTTTACCATGACACCTTTAAACGACCTCTCCTCCTGAACCACTTGGCCATTTTATTTTCTCAGAATATTCCTTGGGTGATCCTCTTCCAAAATTGTTCGCGAAATTTTGAACGGTCCATAAACATGGGCATGGCTTTTTTTTCACTATGAAATCGCCTGGCCGATTTCAATGAGATTATGTCAGAAATTTCCTTGTGTGGCCTTCTTCCAAAATTGTCAGCTAAATCTTGATTGGTCCATAAATATGGGATTGGTAGGGCGCGGCGATTTTGTTCACTTTGGAATCTTAGATCGACATCTGCTCCTTAACCATAGATATGGGCATGGCAGGATGTGTCATATTTTCACTTTGGTTTCTATAAGGTCTCCTCAACAAGCGCATCCACTGGACCAATAAAATTAACCCTTTGCTGTTTAATCCCTGCTTTTTACGTGTCCGTGATTTTATGATTGAGAAAACATTGTGAAAAAAGAAGAAATTGCTTCTGACAAGCAATTTCTTCTTTTTCCACACTATTTTTTCTACCCTACTGAATGGTTATTTTTCTAATTAAATCCACTTTAAATTTTCGTCTGCAAAACCTTTGAATTTGGACAGGTCCAAAATTTTGTAAAACAGGAAAGGGTTAAGGTAGATGGTTGAGTGCTAGGTTTTTCTTCTTGTCTAGGGGTACCTATACCTAATTTCAACATTTTTGTCTAGTACGTGATATATAAGCTTGCGCGTGTCATTGCCAACAATTTTTATGCATGCGTGATGGAGAGACATTGAGCTGGGGCAGCAACATATTCAATCAAAGCGCTTAAAGCGCTGAATGACTGATTTATAAAGAGGCAAGGTGACATTTGAAGGCATGCACTCCATTTTCTTAATCTTTTAAACAAGGATTTTTAGGGGAGGAAAACCAAGGGTTACATTTACCTATTGGGATCGTAAGCCACTTAGAAGGAAAAATGTCGAACGGTTTGCTCACTTAGTAGCGCTGAGTCCGCCAAAAACAACTAATATCCCAAGGTATAAATTGCGACTCGCGTTTTTATAATTTAAGTTGAGTTGATAAGTTTGCTACTAGTCAGTCAATTCATCCATTCGATCATTCCGTCTAAAAATCGTAGTAATGCTATTTTTCTAGGAGCACAAGCTCTTCGGCTATTCTCTTTACATTGAATTGAATTCCATAAAGAAGTTGTATTTTACTGTGGGAACACAAAAAATTGATAGGGTCAATTTCTCCCTTTCCCACAATATGGTCAACCTTATACTCATACCCCATTATTTTAAATTTCTATCGTAGATATATATCAAATTACTCCATGTTGATTTATTGTCTGCAACCTGTTCCAAGTTTGCCCAGTCTAAAATTTTGTCGTCTGATTAAGGGTTTTAGGATGGAACAAGGCTTTTAATTTTTTTCTTATTGAAATTAAACCATTACAAGACAACAAATGTTTAGACAGGTCCAAATTGTAAAGGGTTGAAGATCACATACAATATGTGGACAAATTAGTAAAATTCGTAGCAGAAAGGGTTGATAATATTAGGGAGAAAGGAAAAAGTGTTAGTTAGCAGCATTTTCTTCTTTTCCCTATTAGCAAGGTCATCCGTCAAGATCAAATATACAAGCTATGTATCTTTAACACAGCAGTGATTTTGGCAGGGATAAGTAAGAAAATATCTGGTATACATGATAAGGACAAGGTTATATCAAGGTTATATTCTAGAAAATTGACCTCGTGTGTTGTTTCGTCTATTCAGCTCCCTGACCTTCATGGAGCACAGCGCAGTGATATGCAAGCACTGTGTTGAACACACAAAGCTGTTCATGTCGCACAAAAGTTGATGACGTGTACTAGACCTATTTTTGCGCGCGCGTGAGCACAAAAAAGCTACGTAGTACACACGTTATTTTTGACTCAATTATCTTTTTCCTAGGCAATTTCCAGGATAAAGGATTGTTTCCTATGGCTTGCTAAACCAGGCCAATAATATAAAACTTTTCTCCGATTGCTAACAGAGACTATAAGGCCGTAGCTGTCTAGTAAGCGCTTTGTGTAGAATCATATAAGGCTGCGTGGATACACATGCTGATATTAGTCTTAGCAATGCCCACAGATTTAATTTAATGGAATTTCTACACAAGGCTGGTATAGCAACTATCATTATGACGTTTTAAGAATATTTGTGTAAAATAAAATACCAATTGTCCAATACTAAATGCAATACAGGATGGTTAAAGAGCTGACTAGTTCATTAATAGTATAATCCCCTACTCATGCTAGTAATTAATATATGAACTTTATAGAGGTCCGTGAACTTTCAATCAAAGACTTCATAAAAATATTTACTATCATTATAAATAAGATTATTTAAGACCACTACACTCATTTCGGCGTATAAAAGATTTCCGTTCTATTTTAGACATTTCCTTAGAAATATGATCGCGGATGATAATCACGCTATTTTCGGTTGTGATATTTTTCCATTACTCTTCGACAATGCACCCACTCTTCTAATTAAGCAAAAATCATGTTGTTCGTGATACATCTGTTGAAATCAATTAGCAAATATGACGAAACAATTTTATTCAATTAAATATATATTATGAAAGAATTATTGGGCCAGACTGAGGGTTGACATCATGACATTTTTGATACCATGAATTATACTGATTAACTTTTGCTAGGTATCGAAATGGGAGACTATGTGTTTTCCACGAGAAAGTTAATTCTAGCTCATACAAGTCCTATCTTTTCAATTCCGGGTGCAGAATATTATCTTAATAACCCAAAAGAGCACCACGTGCGCATACGAGGGATGTTCAATTTCTATACGGATTATATATAAATCATCATTGATTTATCGCTATGTGAAAAAAGTATACTCATATAAACAGGACACTTAATATGCTCAAACTTGCCAAATTCTGAAACATTTGAACGATGTATATTAATTTCACACGCAAACAAAAATACATGGGTATTAGGTGGCGGCGCACAGTACACGACGCTAGCGACGTTGTCGAAAATCGAGACAATTGATTGTAATTAAGCTTGTCAGGGCTCGTTATTCATGGAAGAAGGACGAATTCAGTGTTCATGTAATTAAGATATGATTTTTATGGTTTGTATAAAGGTAAAATTGATTGGTGCAAAACCAAAATTTTCAGAAAGGAGCGCCTTAGAAAATCGCCTACATCTTCCAGAGACTCGGCAATTGGCGTCCCTACAGTTGCTTGGAAAAGTTTCTCTATGTCCGTGCTTCCTCTTATCTCATGGGGCATGAAAGCGTCTTTACCGATGAAAATATAGCATTTGGAAGAATGAACCATTCCCTTTCAGCGTGACAAGTATTTGATTTATGTCTTTAGGTATTTTTGTAGATTTCGAATAGAATAATTAAAAATCAAAATTCCGAGCATTCAGTTGACGTCGGCTGGAACGTTCCGAAACGCTTACCCCGCTTCATTTCAAACGAATCTTTACGAAAAATACTACGGTCAAATTACTTCAAATAAGAACAAGGCATTTGTCATAATTATTCCAGCAAATCAATTAATTTTCAAGTTTTTCAACAGTAAGAAAAGAAAGAAAATTTACAAACGAAGAACAAACCTATGGATTATTTTATCTGCTGCGCCGGGTACTCGTTTCCATGGCATTTTATATGGCAGATGCGCGAGCGCTATGTTCGATAACTATACGAATTTTACAAAACCATATGTGGATTGAATTCCGACGGCGAATGATACCAAATTTAGTTTGATTGCTTCAAAAATAAAATTTTGCGAGGAAAAATCCGGTTAATTTTTTAACAACCCTCGTACAAACGCTCGGCTGCAGGCATTTGATAAGCTAAAAAAGTGTGTTAAAAAAAGAGCATAATTCTTACACAAATGCTCCCAGGGTTATCTCCCTTGATAGTTTGAATAGCTTTTGTGATGATAAACACAAATGCCTAGTTTAGAAACGAATTCTTCAAAAAACAAAGAAAGAAAACAGAGATATGGTTAAAATTTACCACACCAACGACAATACCAACAAACGCGCTTACGTCAACAACCACGCTTAGGAGATCTAGACTATAATAATAGCTCGGCTTTTTGTTCAGCTATAGATATAAGATGGGAAATAATTGTTTTGAATTGAATGATTGTAATTCTGCTGAAACAAAATGCACCCTCTTTGTTCTGATACCTAGCAAAACGTGAAAAGTATACAGATATGCACACCATGAAGTTGACACTCAACTCATTAAAAACCATTCAAAATGAGTCGCTCAGTGCTCCAATCATTCATTCCATACACTCACTCATATCAGTCAAAAAGGCTTCGAATTCTTCCAAAAACGCTTCTTAATCGTTCAAATGTTCAATTTCAATCAATTCGATCAAATAATTGGATGATATTGTTGGCTGGTGTTGATATTTAAGCATCTGTTTTGATCGTGATGACACAAAATCAGAAAAAATAAGTAGATTTTATTAAAGGGAGGTAAAGAATTATCAATAATTTTGTCCTACCGGACGAAATTATCGATTATGTTTCATCACCCTTGAAAATTCATTCATAACTAGCTCCATACACTCTATCATTTTCATTCACATTGTCAATTTCAATGTGTTCTTAACTGTGGCTTGATTGTTGTTGAATAAGAAATCGCTGCAAATTAACCTCTGACATTAAGTGCTGTGTCAGATATGCAAACGTGATTGAGCCTGTGCGTGACATTTCAACAATTCTATGTGTGCGTGATGGAACGATATTGAGTAGCCTATGCAGTCAGCTATTGCAATGAATTAATCGGGAACTGTTTTAACAGAGACTTTATGTCCATGGCCATATACTCAGTGCATATTGAAGACTCTGATCAGTCTGTGCAGATGCACAGGCTGATCAGAGTCTTAATGTTGCGCACATGTGAAATTGTTGAAACATCACGCACAGACTCAATATGTCTTCAAAATATGCAGTCGTTGACTTAAAACAGTTGCATATCGATTGCGGGATACTAATCGTAGTAACTACAACATATAGCTTAAAGGTTGAAGTTCTGTCCCGTAGTGATCAAGATTGTGAGAGCCGCCGTCATAGAGCAGTTGGTAGCGCGTTGGACTGTCAATCTAGAGGTCCCGGGTTCGATTCGCGACGGCGGCACTCATTCTTTCCGACTATTTTTCTCTCACCAGTGGGTTGATAATTGTAGACCTATGTGAGATAGCAGCTGGGGGCTTGGAAAGGATGTGGTGGTTGTACTGGATAGAGAAATACCAGGAAACCAATTAAGGTATTACAGCCGCCGCGATATAACTGAAAAATTTTGAAAGCGGCGAAAAACCCCATTCAATCAATCAAACAATCAAGATTGTGAGGCCACGGTACCGATTCCTGTCCGACAGCAGTACTAACCCTTACCGGCATCCTAGGCGCATCTAGCATTTTAAAATTTAAACGCCCTCAGAAGGTGACCACTTAAGAATATATTGGTTAAAGGGGATAAATGGACAGTGACAAAAGATTATTGTCCTGCGTCCCCTCCCGTTTTTTTTTTTTTTTTTTTTTTTTTTTATTGATATGAGGGTTGGTGAATAATCAAAACATCGTAACTACAGCTTGAATAAGCTGTAGTTTCGATGATATGATCATTCACCAATGATATTTTTCGAAAAAGGGTTTATTTCTCTTACGCAATTGTGTATTATGCGTAATGGTATTTACGCCATTGGACATAATCTCCCTACGGTGAGTAGATAACGTTAACCCATCTTTAATGATAGGCTGGAGACTTAGAAAGAATGTTCGGCCGTAGTAGCGGTGAAAGAATTGCATGGAACCCATTGTTAGTTGTTCAAGCTGCTACAATATAAACGCATTTGTGTAAAAAGTGGCGTTATGTTTTATTCAAACAAGAAGTATTTTATAAGCTACTCATTTTTATCTTATAGCTATACAAATATCCGTGTGATATCATCCCGTTTTATATATATATATATATCGTATATTATACATGTATATGTCTCACCCCTTGACCTCCGTCATTGCACATCTATAAGAAATATAGATAGAGGATACTGAATGAGTCGTCATTGAATACCGAATTTATTAACCCTTTCCTGTTTTACAAAATTTTGGACCTGTCCAAATTCAAAGGTTTTGCAGAGGAAAATTTAAAGTGGATTTAATTTGACAAATAACCATTCTGTAGGGTAGAAAATAGTGTGGAAAAAGAAGAAATTGCTTGTCAGAAGCAATTTCTTCCTTTTTTCGCAATTTTTTCTCAATCATTAAATCACAGGCACGTAAAAAGCAGGGATTACACAGCAAAGGGTTAAACGAGTCATTTATAAATAGATAAAAACGAGGGTGTGCCGAGTTTTTATCTGTTTTAGATGACCAGTTTAATAAATTCGTTATTTTATGAGCATAAATTTGATATTCTATTTATAATATGGCCTAATTTTTTGCTAAAAAGCGAGGAATTTCCGTTTACATATATATATACATATATTACATAATTTACATATTCTAGTCTAGAACATGTAACGCCGTTTGCGAAATGACGTCAGCTAATACAATATGACTATGAAAATATGACGTTTCTATACGTTCTTAGCTCATTTGCATAGTTATTCCACTAGTGAAAAACACCCGTGTAATATCAAAAATATATCACTCTCGCGACGTAGGTCATATATATTATAAACGCCATTTATCTGTAAATTTTAACACGATCGTATTAAAAAGCGTATATGAAATAAGAAGAAATTACATAGAACTTTATTGGCAATAAAATTCAAATGTCATGTATTTTAACTGTTTTCACAGATAGCTCCGCCCATTTTTACTCAACGTCACCTTTAGGGCGAACGTTGATTCTTTTGACGTCATAACCCAGTATTAAAAATGGCCTTCGGAAGTGTTGACCGTGGTACCAGTCTAGAGTGCTACGTGTACTTTACCAGTTATATGGGTAAATAGGTGAGGGATGTGTTACATAACCGACTTTTTTCTTCGCCATTTTCATAGTTATCTCATTAACCGAAAGTCTATATACGGTAAAGGCGTGGTGGCTTTGATCTGCGCATCATGCTGTCATTCTCATGAAGAACATCAAAGAAACTATCCGCCTTTGTCTTTTTTCTTTAAATATCTTAACACTTTTCCGTGACACAAATACCCATTTATCATGTCTGTTTTAATTAACTTTTACTTTAAGGATCAAGGACAAAAATCATGATTTCTAAGAACTAAAAGTATTTCAAATAATCACGAATTCTGTCAAACCTAAATGATTCAATTTTATCTATGTGCATAAAAAATCGAGCATTATGATTGGTAAGAAGGTTGGTTTTATTCACCAGTGAAAATTGAGTATACAGCTATTTTGAAAGCTTGTGCTCAAAAAAGTCCCTCAAGAAATCTGTTTCGATAAATATATATAGTGCACACTTTCTTATGAAACTCAGTATATATATTATATATAGTTTTCATATAAATGATTAAATAATGACATCATATTATAGAAAGAGATATTTAGAGAGCATTTACTGATTTCATGGAGGTCATGTATGAAACGTATGACATAATTACACTGTTAAACACACTCATTTCGATTGCTCAATGCGAAATAGTTGAAACTGCCTATAAACATATAGGCAGTTACAACTGTTTCGCGCTGATACATCGATGTATGAATCTGCTCCGCATATTCATACAGTGTGACGTTGCTTTAAGTTTCATACCTCTGTCATTACCTAGCCTAGTAATCACATACATAAGGAAGGCTTTAAGAGGTTTTTGCCTTGAAAATTCACATTTCGTATCATTTTTGCATTTAAGAAATACTTATTTTTCGTGCAAGATAGATATATCTCCCATTTCGTAAAGCAAATAACTGTGTTTTCGCTTGTGGCTCAATAAATCTTAAATTTCGAGAACAACAAAAGCAAGATCAATAGTTTCACTGATTTTCTTTTTCAGAGTCTTTGAGGTCCGAATGAAATGACGCAAATACATGTAGCTTAAACACATGTGCCGTGCCGGACGACTGCAAATTCCAGGTCGGACTGACCTGGCTCTATACATAACGCAGTGAGTTGTGTTAAATCTATGTCAAAGTTTGGGGATAGTCTGTCTCGAAACGTTGTTCCTTTATCCGTTTCGCTACTTTTCAATACAACTTTGTGGCAAGACGTTTCATCTCAATCGGTATTTCATTTATGAAATTTCATTAAAAACACAATGGGGAACTATCAAGACTGTCCAGTTTCTCTGAAATTCAATGTACTGTTTGAGAAAGGAAGATTTTTTGCAATATGACGTTGGCATCTTCATGCAGAAAATCTTTGAAGGAATTCATAGCGATTCACATTTTAGTTAGTGCCGCAGAACTTTTAGTGAAAAGTATATAATGTCGTCAGTTTTCTGCCAAAACCTCGTAACTACAGGTTATATAAAACTCTAGTTACGAAATCTAAGCAGAAAGTTCAACGAATATGTTCTCCGCCAAAAGCCAATAGGCCATGGTGATATATATTGTAACGGGGTAACTCTAAATGTCTTATTGTTATCATTTATAAGAATGCTTCCCCTTTTAAATCTGAACAATTGGTCCATATAATCATGACAAACAGTCTTTCGTCATTCATTATGCATTAAACGGTGGTCCTTTTATACATATGTCTCTTATCAAAATCAAAATTTATTAAACCTTTAATAGTAATGGTCGCCGCTGATCAGACTGATCTTTATCTGTGCAAGACTGGGTTGTTGTCCCTAGATCTATCAAGTCTTCCAAACAGCGGCCTCCCAGTTCATACATAGGATTCCTCCTTGTCAATTGTGTTGTTTATCATGCAATTAAGCCTAAATTGGCCTGATATCACCTACCTTATAACATACAATGATATCAGGCAGTCTATTTTTAGAAACAATTTGTTGATCTTAACTAGCAATACTTTCACCTGGGTTTCTTTTATTCTTAGTTTATTGTTTTTGTTTTTGTTTTTTTTTTTGGTTTATTTTTTAATTTAAGCACTCAAAATGATTGCATGATAAAAAGAGTAATATGTTAGTGTCTAAAATGTAAGTTTTTCCCGACCTCGGCTGCAAGAAACAATCATGACTCGGCAGAGCCTCGTCATGATAATTTCTCTAAACCTCGACCAGATAACATTGATTTTTTAAGAAACCTACATGTCATTCACTATATTGCTCTCTCACGCCAAAGGATGAATGGTAACCGCTAAGAGCCGGTAACGGATGAACTGTCGCATGCTGAGATTTAACGTTGTGGTTGTCTGTAGTGACAAATGGTGGCAAGGTTCTCTGTCATGATCTCAGATGTATGGTTGAAATAGCTATTACAAGTACACAACGACTAAAACTAGTGAGACAATCCTATTAATATTTGCGTAAAAGAATGACCACCTCCTTAAAAAATCAAAGCACTGATAGTACACTGAAGGCCATTTTTAGTTCTCAGAATTTACTGAATGAGTTTCGACCAAACTTCGCATAAATGAATATTGGGTGACTGTCTTACAAAATTGTTCAAGAAATTTTGATCCAATGAAAACATGACTTTAAACGGCGTGGTTAATTTCCATATATGGTAAAAATGAGTTTTCTCGGAAACTAATCGACGAATATCAACCAAATTTCATATGAATGATCCTTATGTGACCCTTTATCAGGCTACAAAACGTTATTGTGCACGGATGAAAATTTCATCTCTTATTGCCGGATGTCATTTAAATATACTATATAGTGGAATTTTAGAAAGTCATTTTCTTTGGACTAATTGATGGATATCAACCAAATTTTACTGGAATGACCCTTGTGTGACTCTTTTTGCTGCTTCTGATAGGTCGTTTATATGGCATAAGAATAAATAGAGGATAATCGTTTGTTTCAGTGTAAGATCGATCTATATTTCATTGAGTAGCTCTGCCACTCGTGAAAATATAGCCTTTGTTGTTCACGAAATGAAATATTAATCGATCTTACTCGAAAAACAAACGATTATTCTATTTCTTTTATGCAAAATGAGACAAATGTGAAATTTCTAGGACATATTTTCGAAAAGCGCGTCATTTTGCGCGAGATTACTATGCAACATTCATTGTGACGTCACTTATTTCGCCCGGCATAAATGACGTCAGATAGGATGAAAGGCACAAAAGCAGGGTATAAGTTTTTGATAATCTCACTGCTTTTGTGGTGAGATTATCAAGTGATAATCTACCGTTATTTCTCGATAAACCATCGAAAAGCATTAAAGAATAAGGGTTAACAGTTCCTTGTGGTACTCCCGAGTCAACAGGTACGGAGTCCGAGAATTCTCCTTCTACAGCTGTTCTCGTGGTTCTCTTTGTTAGAGATGTTGAAAGCCAGTTTAGAATGTTTCCTTCTATGCCATAATGTTGAAGTTTCTTGGAACTGTGTCAAAAGCTTTGGTGAAGTCCGGAATCGCTATGTCTACTTGTTGTGAGTTATCGTATTGTTGGAGGAAATCATTTAAAGTGGTGAGTAGTTGAGTTTCACATGAATATCCAGATCTAAATCCATGGTTCAATGTTGTTAAGATTTTATTTGATTCTAGATGTTTAAGCGTGTGTCGACATATGATGTGTTCGAGGAGTTTACAAGGCACGGAGGTCACGGAAAACTGGTCTATAATTTTCGACCAGATGCTTGTCGCCTTTTTTGTAGATACAGGAAATATTTGCATCTCTCCAGTCCTTTGGTAATTCGCCGGTGTTGAGTGATAGTTGGAAGAATATTGTGAAGCATGGGGCTAGTACGCAAGCGCATTCTTTTAGTATTCTGTTGGTATGTTGTCTGGGCCCAAAGCTATGTTTGGTTTGATGTTATTTACTAGTTTTTTAACTCCTTCTTGGTCGATTTAGATTTCGTTGATATTTGTTTTACATTATGTTTCTTTGTTCTTTGATCACAGGTTATCATAAGGGTCTGTGGGTGCTTCTTTGGTGAAAACTGACTGGAATTGTTTATCAGGATGTCTACTTTCCCTTTACTATCTGTCATGATTTCGCTCCTTGTTCTATGGGGGGGGGATATGCCAAATGAGTCTTGTTTTTTTTATATTATTTATTTATTTTATATATTTCCAAAAAGAGCTTGGTGTCGTTTTGATTTAGGCCTTCAAGTTATTATGTTGAATGAACATTTGACATATTCCCATTCAGCTTTCCAGAAATGTCTTTTGCATTCTTTTTTGGAATTTTTTGTAGTTTCCCCATTTGTTTGTCTTTTTGGCTTGTTTGTATAGTCTACTTTTTTCTTAACATCGTGTGTTCTTTTTGGAGATCCATTGAACAGATTGTTTAGGTCTTATATCCTTGGATGGAATGTGTTTGTCCATATTTTCATGTATTGATCCTTTGATAAAAGAGTTTTTTTGTTTTTCGTCGTTGGCCAACCGAAAGACGTATTTGAAGATTGAATAAAGCAAGTTGTACGGTATTTCATAATTAGAGAAACCCCCAGTAGGTTTTTTTCTAGGTAAAGATTTTTAAATTACTTAAACAACATTGATAAAATGAACGAACGTTAAAGTATGAACGAATAAATGAATGAATGAATGAATGAATGAATGAATGAATGAATGAATGAATGAATGAATGAATGAATGAAAGAATGAATGAATGAATGAATGAATGAATGAATGAATGAATGAATGAATGAATGGATGAATGAATGAATATAGTTTTGTTGGTTTTTTTTTTTTTGCTTTTTATAATCTTTTTCCTTGTCGTTTTCTTCAACTGAGATTGTTGATAAAAAATCAGCTTTTATACAAAAAAGAAGTAAAAACTTGCCGGAAAACGAAACATGAGGAAAATAATTTGAGGTGTGACACCACCTCAACGATTTGCTACTTTTTGATTGGCTGCTTTTCGGTATTTCCGGAATTCCAACACATCTTCCGATCGTGACGTCACGATTAATGGAGGTTAATTGTAAACACTGATTGTAAACAAATATTTCATCTATCAACATCGGTTCGGAGAAATCTTAAATACCCAACAACAAAGCAAATTCTGGTCGCTCTACATCTAAGTTACACAATGTGGAAGCTTAGAGAGCTAACGGACAAAGTGTGAGTAATTTTAGAGTTGTTGAACAAGGGGAACCGATTTGACAGCTCAAAAATCTGTACACGTAGCCGGTCTATTTCATTTTGTCAGTGATGAATACTGGATTCAAAATTCGATACGATTTGTCTCTGCGATATTTCAAACAAGGTCAAAGTGTGAGTTTTACAAGAACCTTTGTTATCGTAAGCCCAACAATTAGAAAAGTAGCCTGAATAGGGGATAATTTCGTAAGTGGGAGGGGCACTTTTTTGACAGTTCTGTTTCAGAAGAAAAAGAAAATGTATTGATTTTGCATCTAAATGACTTAATTGTCCAAAAGCAGCATATAATAAGCCATTGATAAATACCGATACTTTTTGATTATAATTTTAATTCTAAAACTCTAAAAGGTGTTGAATGCTTTAGTCTTAATAGCTTAAATAAGACTTTTTTTCTGTTGAATGGCCAGTAAACTGATTTGTGAGATCTCCTGGTTAGGACCTATGGCTCAATGATGCAATTTATGACTGATTGGACACTGTTGAAGTAAATTTAGGCAGAAAAGATGTGTCCTAAAATGGGACTCCAACCCACTATTCCCAGGAACAATAACACGGCACTCTACCAAATGAGCTAACCAGGCTCCGGTTACCAGTCAACTCGGCCCGGTCAACTCGGCCCAAATATATAGACCTTAGTGACATGGACTATATTGCATGAAATATGTAGAGGTTTTGTACAAATGATGCAGTTATACCATACTTTGTTTATCTTAATTATTTTAAAGATGGTAGTTTTTGTTTATGATAATATCAGAGTTCTGCCCAGGCCGCACCATTGCGCGAATGCCGCAAAAAAAATGCAGACGGCGCGGAAAAAATCAAACAAATGGGCCAAACGGCGCGCTGAAATTTTTACATACAGCGTGGGCAGAAAGACGACTTCCGGTACTTACCGTAGCGATTTAGCCTACTCCAAAATAAAAATCAATATGGTACCCCACGCCATACTGTTGAATGGACACCTCGTTATCGTAAATTAAAAACAAGTCGGGGACCATTCCTTATTTACATGTTTTTGAGCAATGGATCAAACTAAAAGGTGTCATAGGACTATTTTTGTGTTTTTTTTGCATGGAAATTGACCAAAACAGAGAGAGTTTATGATGAACTTGATTCGTCTGAACCAGGACCGAGTCCTCAGCGCGCCATGGATAGGCCTCATTACCACCCAATGTCGCAGATTCTCGAGAAATCTGTCTCGGTAAAAAGTTCGCTTGGCAAACAGTCGAACGCCTCGGAATGAATATTTTGGCCAATCAGAAAAATAAAAAGGCCCGAATTTTTCATTACACAGTGATTTGATTTGTGTAACTGGTTAGACAACAAAGAGAAATATAAGTTGAACATAATTGTGACCTGTCAACACGCCATAAGCAACTCGACCAAATTATAACCCCAGCCTAAATTAATGTTATTTTTAATCAATTCACATTATTATTCATTATTTTTGACACAATCCGGGCTGGCTAACCTTTTTTTATTGTAATTATTTGTAAGGCCCCACAATTTCTGAAATGGCCCACTTTTTCTAAACCCAATGGGCCATTTGGCCCCACTGATTTGATTCCTGGGCAGATCCCTGTAATATAATATCCATTCTTTGTTAGAAAATGTGCAATTCTTTGAATGATTTTTAAAATTCTTATTAACATTTTTTAAAGGCCGATGCATACTTTAACTTCCCCACAATTGAATTAAAATTGAATGATAATGAATGTATCTGTACCAATAATACTTAATAAATAATCAATAAGATGATGATTTCGGCATAAAATGATTTTGGGCTGAGTTATACCTCGGGCCGATGGGCCGAGTTGACCAGTCACCCAGGCACCTGGTCCTGAGTCTACCCACTGTCGATCACTACACTCCTCCCGTTTTTAACTAATTGGAATTGGTCTTGTTGCGCTCTGTTTGGCTGGACCCAGCATTCTCCTTTTTACTTCTTAAACCTTTGAAGTACATTAGGGCAGAAAAGTTGTGCCCGACATGGGACTTCAGGGTTTACCAAGCTTTTCTAAATTAGGGGTCCCAGGGACTCAACCTTGAAAATATCAGGGGTCCCTGTTCTTATTACAGGGTTCCAAACCAGACAAGCTTAGAAATTTCAATTTCAAATAATGGAACATTGTGATGAGTGATATAAAAAGTATTTTTATTGTTTTCCACATATTCAGTATTTCCATGTTTTCTTTTATATATCAGTTAAAGTGCTGGTCTTAAGCTCTTTGGGGCTTTTGAATATTACACATCACTTTGTTCCAGTGTGGTTTTAGTTTTTTTGCCATGATTGAGTTGACTGCATATTCCGAGTAATAACAAAATCTCTCGGTGAACAGATCTAATGTAGTAACGATGCAATGTCGCAAAACATCCAGTAATTTTCATAACATAACCAGTGGTAGACTTTTTCAGACTAATCAGTAATCTAAATAAGTATTGTTTTATGGACGTTGTTATATTTTGCATACTGGACCCGAGTTCATTTCAAGGGAAAGCAACGCTTCATCTCGATTGCCAGCTTATTAACAAAGTTACATGACAAAATTGATCACTGACACAATTTTCCCTTTTACGTAGGGGAAAACCGGGTAAATTCGGACGGTTTTTACCAACCTTATTTCAGCCCTGATTATGAAGCTATAGGTGGAAACTCGGACACTAGCCGTATTCTCATCACTCGAGCGGTCATTTAACTTGCATTTTATCCCAAAAATGTGAAGCGAATGATGGCCAAAACGTTGTGAAACCGAGAAGTTTGAGACTACTGTTAAACGGGTAAATTCGGACGGGATTGTAAAAATTCGGACATGCAAGCGGTAAAACTCGGACATGTTTATCGTCAAAAGGTGAAATTCGGACAATTAAGGAATATCAATAATTAGGGGAATAAAGACACGGATTTTGTTAGTTTAAACGAAGAATCTTAATACGAAGCTTTAAAACTTCAATTCAGGGATGCTTTGATGAAAGATACTATATTTATTCATCAACATTGATGTAGAAAATTGGCAAATATTTCGAATAAAATACAGACAAATGAGTATATTAACAGACGCCGACATGAAATGTCTAAACGTGTATTAATTTCGGGTGTATTCAAAGAAAAAAAAGATATAAGGGGGTAAATTTATATTACTTGGTTTTGAAAGCATACAATTTGTATAGTCCGAATTTTTACTTCTGTTGAAAATTGAAAGTGGAAATTCGGACACTTCGTAAAAAGCTATATATTACGATTCTGATTGTTTATCTCTTTGACATTTTAATAGAATAATATCCGTTTTACAATTAATTCTCGCCAATCCATACCTATTTCTTGACCGTTGACCGAGCCTACATTCGTCAGCAATGTATGGATGTCAGCTCAATTCACAAGGTAGCCAGGGGTTTGTGACTTCAAACAGTTTTATCTCCACAAATATATTTATCATTTTATCACAAATTAAACTGACTTATGCAAGATAAATCTCAGAATGTATAGAAATATTTGATAAAAACGATGTTGTCATTGCTTTTTCAAAATATTATCTTAAAAAGTATGTCCGAATTTATACGTCTGTCCGAACTTCTACGGTTTTCCCCTAATGGTAATCGATTGTCTGTAAACGACGTTTCAATTTTGTGTTCTAGGAAGATTGACAAACAACCCGAATGAATTAAAAAAAGGCCCGATTCGATTTTTCAATCGAACAAAAATTAATCCTTTTAAATAAGTTAACTAAAGCTCCCTAATGGTTTATAAACAATTCTTGTTGTTTTTTGTAATATCATAAGAAAAAAAATATTTGATATAAGCCTTTAGAATAACAGATGGCGATCTCAAATTGCCTTAGTACAAACAGGAACATTCTCGGGCCGAGATGACCATGATTACCTGAACATTCCGTCCGCAAAAAGACAAAACAAGCGCACTGGTGTCAATTAGCTCTTCATTGAAATTGTGCATGTTTGGATTTTTTACGTCAATGAAGATCCATTTGCATTATTTCAACTGTTTCCAAGCCATTTAGAGCCCTTTACGTGAAATTATTTTTGTGCGTCCCATTGACGCGGGTTGCTAATAAATGTGCGTCCTGTAAAACCCTGGGACATAAACCCAAGACCCCGGGAACACTAGCATAGCGCTCTACCACCTGAACTTACCCGGCACCTGATCATGAGCCTACCCACTGTCAATCAGTATACTTCTCCCCATTTTAACCGATTGGAGCTGGTCCCATTTTGCTCCCAAATGGCTAAACCCAGGGTTCTGTGTTAACTTCTGTCACCATTGAAGTAAATTTGGGAGTAAAAGTAGTGCCCAACATGGGACTCGAAACCCATGACCGGCTGGAACACGAGCGCAACACTATATCAACTGAGCTTACCAGGCATTTGGTCAGGAATCTACCCTCTGTTGATCACCACACTGGTGAATGATCACCTTTTACGAGATCGGCACTTGTATTCAGGAAATTATAACAATTAAGAAATTTATATCACTTTAAGTCACACAAGTGAAATTCAGTCACCAGCTTTTCTAAAGTTTCATAATTATAAGAAAATTTAGGATTTCAATACAATACAATATTCATTTATTTTATATTTCTAGAACCAATGTGGTTATGAACTACTCAGAGGTAGAGACTAGAGTACGTGAAGCTACAAATGAAGAAGCCTGGGGACCACATGGCAGTTTGATGCAGGAGATTGCACAGTATACATTTACTTATGAACACTTTCCAGAGGTCATGGGGATGCTGTGGAAAAGAATGTTTCATGAGAATAAGAAAAGCTGGAGGAGAGTTTATAAGGTATGTTGTAGTCAAGTGTTATGAAAATCATAATGGCTTAAAGGAATCCTTTTTGTAAAAATCAGAAATCATCTGTCTTATACTCACAAGTATCACAAAACTTAAAAGTAGTGTTGATACTAGCTCATTTAAATTCCATTGGTAGTTAAGAATTGATGTATTATCTATAATCATGCCTTTTGTTTGATCCTTAGTTTCATTTCATGATTCTTGTGGTATTATTTGAATACAATCTTAGATTTACTAAGGACAATAAAAATTACTTAACAAATGTCTGCACTTAATCATACATTATCTTCTAGTATTTTATTTTAGTCCTTGATAGCCACAATTGCTTTTGTAACATTATTGTGATAGTGTATTTCCTGTAATAAAAAACACCCTCCCCAATGGGAGCCCCGACACTTATTAGTAGAACACCAACTTCATTTGATAGAAAATTACTTAAGATTTTAAGAAATTTACAATGTATTATACTTATTCACTTAATTTATACTTAACAATCCAATCATTAACACAATAGTTTATGGGAAATATATCCCAAATTGAAGGGGAAATAGCATGAAGGAAAAACAATTGTTTAAACATTTCATTAGAAAATGGGTACTAAATGTTTATTAGGATAAAAACAGTACATGTGGACTAGAGGGTTCAGTGCAAGAGTGTACTAAGTGTATATACATGTACACTGTATATACACTTAGTACATTCTTGCACCGAAGCCTCAATATGCTTTTGCTGGAAGCTATCTTGATTCATTGCAATACTATTTCAGCCAACTCCTTCAAGTCTTTGATTTTACTGTAGTATTGTAAGGCTTAAGATATAAAATGATGGAGATTTAATGTTTTGTAGTCCATGCTATTACTGATGTACTTGATAAAGAATGGTTCAGAGCGAGTTGTAACTGGAGCCAGGGAACATCTGTATGATCTGAGAGGATTGGAGAACTACACATTTACAGATGAATACGGAAAAGATCAGGGACTCAATGGTACGTTCGATCGAATACTCGTTCCCATCCCTAGTGATAATATGAGCCAAACTTATAAGTTTAAAAAAACCTTTTCATGTTCTGCTTGATCATTAGCCTCCAACTAGCCTCCAACACAGTGCAGTTGGTAGCACATCAGCCTCCCAATCATGGGAGCACTTGTTTGATCCCCATGGGCAACACACATCCTTTTCAACCATTCAGAACAACACTCGGCCAATCTCACAATCAACCTCAGATGTACATAGACAGACTATTTGTAAAAAGTTCGGGAAACTAGGAAAAACTTGATTACGTCACTTGAAATGGCTTTAGCCCTCGAAACTTTGACTGAAAGCATTCGATGTCGCCGACGCTACTCCTTTAAATCAGTGACATGAAAAAAACCTATCCTTATATAAATATCTTTAGATTCTTAAACAACAGCTGAAAAATCTTGATTTTTGAGAATGATTCGTCATTCTCAAAAATAAAGATTTTTCAGCCGTTATTTACTGTAAAAAATATAGCGCCGGATGTTTCCGCACTAGTTTTTCTTAACCTGTTTCCCCCTAACAAAATGCACAATTTTGTTACATACTCATCTGCCTTATATACATCCCAGGGGGCCGTTTCACTAAACAGCGTACGCAAGCATTTTTCGTAAATATTTGCGTACGCAACGAGAATTTGCGTACGCCCGTTTCACTAACCTTCGAAAATTTACGATTTTTCGTATATCTGGCGTAAATGTACGCAAGGGGGAGGGCTTGCGTAAATCCGAAGAATTAGCGTAAATTTTTAACTGTCATGGCCGACAAGTTTTCAAGGACGCCCGATTCAAGTTTTTAGTCGGCAATATTAACTGCTACTAAAGGGTTAAGAGCACATACGCAGTACCTAACTAGTAAGGAATGTTTGGATTCACGGTGGAACAAACAACATTGAGGAGATCGACAACGGTAAGGAGGTTTGAAGAGGTAGCGAGTTTTCATATGTGTTCGTCCCCAATCAAGATCGCACAGAACTGTACTGTATGCTAAATGTAAGATCACGTAATTTCTATTATTTTTATTCTTTGAGTACACAATTTATAATAACATTATTTAGTGTAGAGACTAGTTATTGATTTTCTTATATGACACTTCACTGTGTCTAAGTGTAGATAGTTTAATCCTAGAACCGAGATTAAATTAACTTTACCCCTTTACATGCTGTATCTAAATCATAACGAAATTGTATTTAAAAAGAAGTTCTGATGGCATTGGATGAACACATTGTAAGTTCATTTTTTTTAAATGTTACAATTCCTAAAATACTCTTGGTTTTAAAAGGAAAATCAGATGGTGTAGACTAAGATCAGACTGTAAATATATTCAGGCTGATCTTTGTCTTTACCAACTATCAAAGCAGGATTATTTCGGGTTCAGTATGACAAGGGTTAAGTTTTTTTTCTTAATTTGAAAACAAATTGGTGTTGTTGGTACTCATAATTGGATTCTAACCAAATGCAGTTTCTCAAGAAAAAAATATTTGATATTTTTTTCTCTGTGAGCTATATTTTTGACATGAATTGAAAGAAATAATGAAAATGGAGAGGCATATTTATAACATTTGTAAAGTTTAAGGCATAGAATTAAAATCATTTTTATTAATCTGGTAAAATTTCCAAACTGGTGAGAGATTCAACTTTGACCTATTTACATTGAAATCCAATCAATTTACAATGCTCTGATTGAATATAATGTGGATTAAAGAGCACATTAAATTTTCTCCTTTTCAAACAATACTTTCTAGCTTATGTGATTGTTACTTTTTTAGATTCACTAACTTTTCCTTGGTGTATGAAACAAATATCCATTTTTACCAATTTCAAATATTTATCCAAAAAAAAAAAAAAAAAAAAAAAGAAAGAAAGAAACCAGGAAAGGATTAAACTCTGTCCCATTAAACTTACTTCTTCAGTTTTATCAAAATTTAAGGTAAAATAAACATAAGTACAACAAGAACTGCTTTTGAATTGTGTTTTATTCATAAAGATATGAATTATTACTTTTTCTCGCATGAAAAGCATGCATCAAAATTTATCTTTATTTTTTGCAGATGTTGGATAGAAGAAAATGAAAGTACAATAAAACTTACCATGGAAGACACAAGTGGATGTGGAGACCTTTAAAGTTTTATCTTCTGCACAGATGGTATACATTTTGATCATTTTTACAAAACAATACAAAATTATTTTCTTTTTTAATTCCTCTCCTATTCAATTCATTAAAAATGTATTTTGAAAGTGGGACTATATTAGTATAGACCAAGCTCATACTTTAATTTGAATTCAATGTTAACATTAATCTTTCATCTGATACAAAATCACTTTTAATGAAATGAATATAATTAAAAGACATTCAAAGTCATAAGGAACTAATATTAATGTTAATATGATGCTTTTTGATGTGTTGGTAGAATTTCAGTAATTTATGGAATCTCCCAGTGGAGCTCTTCAGTTGTAACCCTAAGTAAAGCCTCACAGTATGAATAGTTTAAATCCTAATTATTTGTATGAAAATGATGGAATCATATCTGTGATATAAATTATATCAAATTCTATTGTTAGTATTGTAAATGTTAAAATAAGATAGCACAGAGAATGAACCTTCAAAAAGTTCTTGGGAAAAGATATGTGGTCTATTACAAGTGTTTTCTCATTCTAACACTATGCATCTACAATATAATTCTTACAGTGTTCAATATTTTTTGTTTTGTTCTTTGACTGTAATCTCCTTTTTTCGCTTCAGAGTTAAATTATCTAATGTAATGATAATTATGGAAGAAATCAAATTATTTTGTTTTTATATGCACAATGGGTGAAAAATGTTTTCATTTTTTTCAGGGGTTTCTACTACTAACAAAGAAAAGAAATATTTTTGGTTCAATTATGGACAATGTATTTTTGGAGAAACTTGGTACCACCCCACCATCACACAGGGATCATCAATACTGTGGACAAATTGACTCAAAATCATCCATGAACCGACAAAACCAGCAGTGAATACCAACATTTGTTGACAGAAATCATCATAACATACTATTTACATGAAAATCTGCCTCAAAGTTTATTTACTGTATAACAAGCCCAACATTTTCAGACTATTTAGTTATTTGTTTATGGACAGGAAGTATAAATGGGTTTTAGTGACAATTACCTCATTAGCCTTGTTGCATTTTTATCTACACCCCCCTCTTTTTTTTTAAATGTGTGTATGACCATGTGAAAATCCTTCTGGATATTGTTATCTATCATTCAATAATAGGGTGATTTAAGTATCACAAAAAATCTCAACGTTCCCCCCCTCTCATACATATAAAAACTTGCCTTGCATATGTGTTTCAAAAATGTTTGAGATTCAAAAATGTTTGTAACGTGTAAATATGGTACCCCATTTTGCATATGAATTCATTTACAAAGCTGGGTACCATTTCATAAACGTTGCACAAATATTTTGTATTCAAAACAGATTTGTTGAATCAGCTTATTTGGTTATTAATTAATAACTTTTTTTACATTTAATCATATATAATTAAAGTAAAAACGAACTAATAGAGGCAGGCAGTATTGTTATCCCTCATTTGATTACAAGTTTTTTCAATTTTATGTCAATTGTGCAGAAAACTTATTACCGCATATTAAAGAGAAAAAGTTCTCAACGAAGCCCCTTTAAGAACTTGCAGGCAACATTCCAAAGTGACTGGAAATTAGAATGTATTATAATGAGTAGTGAAGCCTTTATTCTAGATAGAGTTGTGAGAATAGAATTTGTTTGTTAATCAAATCCCTTTTTGCAACAATGTCTTTCTAGGTGATGTGAATATTAGTTGATGTGAAGTTAAAGGTCTGATTTTTTACATAAATAAAATGAATATGCTTTCCATTGATAAAGCTGAAAAGTTTATAATTAGTTTTTTCTCTTAAGTTGCGCCTTAAGTTTGGCTTCCTCGCTTATGTATTATGAAAAAAGTACAGGTAGCTCTTCTATAACCTTATTACAAAAACTGTTTTTAATGAAAGAAAATATTAAAAAATACAAGAATAACCATCAAAAAGGTTATCCAATCGAGGCAAGCGTTACATTTGGTAAGCAAAGTAACAGAAGTATTGTCGTAGCCTAGGCGTCGTTGGTCAAACGCCAATCCAGAGTGGCTCGAACACAAGATAAAAAATGTTTCCCAAAATATTGAACTCAATGTATTCGCAAGTTAGTGACCAAAATGTCGTAACTACAACCTTGATCAAGCTGTGGATATGCTGTTTAGTTCTCTCACTAACGAATGTTTTACACCGATACATTTTTGTTTGAACCCCTTGGAGATGAAAGTGAATGTGCGATTACTTGTTTTACTCAGGTGTTACCAAAGTAAGCCGTATTGTAATATCTTTATGGCAATGCATAAGTGGTACTTTTAGGGACTCACAAACATTCCGATTCGTTACGATGTAGTGACATTGAAACACTGAAAGAAATATTAAAACAATGATTATGAGTGGACGGAACAAACCTACTACTTTGGATTCTAACATTCGGTTTAGAATCATTTTATTTGATATGGATCTGCCAGGGGATCGAACCAATACCTACAGAGCCACACAGCGCGATCAAAGTTAGGTCTATTTGATAATAGTATGTTCTCAAAGATCAGCAATGCGTGGGTGAACAGTACGTTCAAGTTAAAATCAACCGACTCTCTCACGTATTTATTATTTGCTTAAGTCTTTATCTGCAACAAACCGCCGCTCTATGACAGATCATCTGACGGTCTCCGACTTATCGAAGAAAAAAATTGTTTAGTTTGTGTTTCAAACTATTCCACTTCGGTAGGAAATCGACGGCTAGTCGTTGAACTCTCGATGGCGACTCGTAGTAAAATTCTCGTCGGTAACAGCGTGTGACGTTAATAGCCACTACATCACTGGACAAACAGTAAGACGCTGTCTTGTCGGCACCCAAAGTTAAATGTGACTACAATTCATAATGGTGATTTTTCATGCAATCTTCGACGGCGGTACTCGCCTAGCGTGATCTTGGCTAAGGCTAAAGTCGCCTAAAAATCGGCGACGCAAACACGTCAGCGATTCCTATTTTTCATTGGCCGATTAGCAAAAATTAACGTCGACCGGGCGCCGAGTATAATAGGACAAAATATTTATTTATTAGTCACATTAAACCTGGCCGACACGACGATGTCCTATTTCTTGTCCAGTGATGATACAGAAAGCAGGGTCGATTAAACATAGCCTGCTGCCGATACGCCGGCGAGTTGTCGGCGATGCGTCGCTCAATAGTCACCGGTACCAAATGGAAGAGAAAGGATCAGAAAAGACGTTGTTCGCCTGGAGCACAACCGATTATCTACCGTAGGACGGTAAATCACCGGCGATTATTCGCCGATGCAATATTGTCCAGCGCAAATGTAAAAGACGTCGCCGACTAGTCAGATGGTTTTAACTTTAAAATAAAATGCACCGGCAGGTCACGATAAAAAAAATCACTATTGTATCGACCTCGGAGCGTTAATGTGATACTAGCTTAATAAATCACTGGTCTCAGTACGTACTTAGTAAAGTATTATTTGTTTGTTTGAACGGAGATTTACACCGCTTTTAACAATCTTTCAGATGTATTTCTGCGACTTGAGCACCCATAAGTACTGCCATTTCAACCTTTCTTAGCCCCCAACTGCTCTCTCACGTAGGTCTACGATTATTAACCCAATCGTGGAAGACAAGAAGTCGGAAAGGATGAGTGCCGCCGTCAGGGATCGAACCCGGGACCTTTTGATTGATAATCCGATGCGCTAGCAAATGCGCTATGACGGCGGCTAGTAAAGCATAAAGCCTAATTCACGGACATTGCAGGACCACTGTGCGATGTTTTGCTTGGCAATCTTTATCACATTGATCATCCTGTTGTCACTTTACTGATATCGCACAGTCTACAGTATATTTATGACTAATCGCACGGTGTCCATGCGGCGATAGTCATTTACCTTCCGATTGCCGCACCGGCACCGCGAGTATTTCTGTGGCAAAGTTATGAAAATCCAAGCGGACGTCACAAGAAATCGTTAACACACATCGTAGAAGATAAAATTGCATCATTTCAATATATCATTCAAAAATCTTAGGTAGCGATACCGGGTGGCGGCCGTGGCAATGAAAGCTTACAGGCTTTAACGATATATACAGTGCGTAGAAGCTGTTTGGTTAATGGTGTGACCTATTTCACCATTGCTTGCTTCTGAAGAATAATCATTTAGTAATATGTATTTTCTACATAAAACATTCCGGTAATTACAATGAAAACAAAAATCCTCAAACAAAAACAAGTGTGAAACAAGAAAACGCACAATTTCGCACGTGCGTGACGTCGAAGATTAAATGACGTCATTAGTTTTATCTTATAGTAAAAAATAACAATATATAAAAACTTAGCAATGAATTTCATTTTTATGAAATACGAACGTTATTATTGACTACCGATAAATATTTTAGGCGAAATTTCGTCTGGGGTTCTTATAAGATCACTGAAAATAATTACACAAATATAGCATCCCCTTTTATGAAATTAAAATAGTTTGGTGTGAAATTGAGTCAAGCATAAAGCCAGACAACCCTATTCAAAAGAAGGGGGCAGGTTCTCCGGCGTTTTTCACCGATCCTTACGTGAAAAAATGTTTTGCTTCGAGATTATTTCAATTTACGAAATGCGTACGCAAATGCCTGTTTACGCAAGTGTTAGTGAAACGGCGTACGCAATTACGTACGGTAAGCGTAAATCGAGTACGTACGTAAATATTTTGCGTACGCAAACGAGGTTTAGTGAAACGGGCCCCAGGTCTGTTGCAGTTTACGGAAATGGCCGAGTGCCGTTCAAAATGCCTTTTCAACTTTTGTCTCTCCCAAACAAGTTGATGATGAGTGGGATGAGCAGATGGAGGCTGAAGATTGATGGTCATGCAGAGGTACAGATAAAAGGGGGTAAAGCCAGTCAAAAATCTTTATTTCTCAATGAAACCCTAGGTTGTGTGTACAAGTGTTAGTCATTTATCACCCATCAATGAGCATATTTCAGAATGATAGGATAGAATGAAGAGACAATGGGAAGGTGTACCAGCAGAAACAATAGTTATAAGTGGCATAAATACTAATGCAAACGAACAAATCCTTTCTTACATATTCTAGAATGTTGTATGTTTTGTTGTTTCAGTTCGACACAAAGTTAAAGAAATTCTTGATTTGATTCAAGACGATGACAGATTGAGAGAAGAGAGGAAGAAAGCAAAGAAGAATAAAGACAAATACCAGGGCATGTCTGGAGAAAGTATGAGATTTCACAGTGGTTATAGTAAGTATTAAGTCTTTGATCTGTAGTAATGAAGATGAAACATAGTTTTAATTGCATCAATTTGAAATAAGTTAATCAAAAGTCATATTCAAGCCTAGCTAGCTCAGTTTGATTGCTTGTCAATACTAGGATCAAAACTTTGATCCCAGTTTTAAGGTTGTATGGCCGTAATTGTTTCACAACATTTCCGACCACATATTCTTTAACAGTGTTTACCAAGGTTTCTAAACCTCGGTCAACATTGTGAAAGTTCATGAGCTCCCAAACGTTGCGGAGCTTTTATGGTGCTTTGCTTTTGTTAGTCTGTCTGTTGGTCGTCTGTCCGTAGACTGTCTTTTGTAAGGAACATATCTCAAAAAGTATGCAAGATAGAATCATTCAACTTCGCAGGTGAATAGATTTTATTGAGGAGAAGTGCAGTGCACAAGAACCATAACTCTACTCATCATATTTTGTTGGTTATTGCTCTATGGTCATTGACAAAGAATAGGCATGCCAAAACTTTGTGTACAGCAGGAATCTGTTATGAACAGCATGAGAAGGGTAAACCACTTTTCTTTTAACATTGGCAAATGTCACTAATACCCTATAACAGTACATCAGAATTTAGTGACAGTTTTGTGTCTTGGATAGAATGTTCAGGTTATGCTGGTAAGAGAAAAAACAGGAAGCTATAGTAAGGTGCAACATTGGTCTCAGCATAATTTTAAAGAAGAAAGTAGAATTAAATCCTAATTAGAAAATGAAAAGAATTGCAAAGATTGATGTTCAATAGCTCAACAAAATAATAGGGTAGACCATAGTGTAGAATGATAGTGATTGAATTAATTTCAGTTAAAAGCTCTTAACTTTTTTAGCTCACCTGAGCACATCGTGCTCAAGGTGAGCTTTTGTGATCATTGGATGTCCGTCGTGCGTCGTCCGTTGTGCGTCGTCCGTCGTCAGACGTCAACAATTTGAGTCTTTACACTCTAGAGGCCACAATTATGGACCAATCATCATGAAACTTTGTCAGAATGTTCTTCAGGTCACAAGGATTAACCCTATCGAAAATGGGAAGGATCCATGCCATATCACCGGAAAAGGGGCCTTAAAGACAATTTTCTTGTTTACACTCTAGAGGCCACAAATAAAGTCCAATCATCATGAAACTTGGTCAGAATGTTCTCCTGGTCACAAGGATTAAGCCTATCGAAAATGGGAAGGATCCGTTCTATATCACTGGAAAAGGGGCCTTAAAGACAATTTTCTTGTTTACACTCTAGAGGCCACAAATATAGTCCAGTCATAATGAAACTTGGTCAGAATGGTCTCCAGGTCACAAGGATTAACCCTATTGAAAATGGGAAGGATCCGTGCCATATCACCGGAAAAGGGGCCTTAAAGACAATTTTCTTGTTTACACTCTAGAGGCCACAAATAAAGTCCAATCATCATGAAACTTGGTCAGAGTGGTCTCCAGGTCACAAGGATTAACCCTATCGAAAATGAGAAGGATCCCTGCCATATCACGGCAAAAGGGGCCTTAAAGACAATTTTCTTGTTTACACTCGAGAGGCCACAAATATAGTCCAGTCATAATGAAACTTGGTCAGAATGTTTTCCTGGTCACAAGGATGAATCCTATTGAAAATCTGAAGGATCCATGTCATATCACGGGAAAGGGGGCCTTAAAGACAATTTTCTTGTTTACACTCTAGAGGCCACAATTATGGTCCAATCATCATGAAACTTGATCAGAATGTTCTCCAGGTCACAAGGATTAATGCTATTGAAAATGGGAAGGATCCGTGCCATATCATGGGAAAAGGGGCTTTAATAACAATTTTCTTGTTTACACTCTATAGGCCACAAATATTGCCCAATCTTCATGAAACTTGGTCATAATATTGGTCAGGTCACACGAATGAAGCCTTTTGAAAGTGGGAAGGATCCATGCCATATCATAGGAAAAGGGGCCTTAATGATAATTTTCTTGTTATAACTCTAGGGGCCATATTTTTGGCAGAAAAGTCATGAAAGTTGGTTTTATGTAGAAATTATCTACTTAATGACATCTGCCTATTTAATTGATGTGATTCCCTAGGGGTCAAATAGATTCAGGTGAGCGATCTAGGACCATCATGGTCCTCTTGTCATTGTAGGTGATAGGTATGATGAATTTCCGAAAAGCAGAAATTCTGATAACAAATTGGATGAGATAGATGACTGGAATGATGGACGTAAATCTGTAGTAGAGGGTGCTGTGGATAAGGTCAAGGACCTTTGGAATAAAGCCCATGGGCGAGGTCGGGGTGATGAGACTGTGGACTACAGGTAGAGATAGCTTTACTATTCAAGGGATCAGTGCTAAACTATTGTAAGGACCTATAGATATATATATATATATAAGAGTTTTGAATTGACCACTCAAAATTAAATCCTATACTGACCAAGGAAATGTCTCATTGATAAGAATAGTATGGAACTTGTTGAAATACAATTTGTTGTAAAAAGACCCTTTCTTGTATTCTTGTTGGTACTTATTGAGTTGCTCTCTTTGAGCAATATAGGGTTTGGAAAAATGATAACTAAAAAATATGTAGAAAAAGGGTGAAAGCCTTTATATCCCATTTAACTTGGTCGCTAAGAGACATTTAGCCTTACTATGCAGAAAGTTGTTGCTAATGCTAGCTTTAAAACCCTGATCCTTGAATAAACAGATATGTATAAGCTTTGGATTTTAGCTTTCAATATTGAAAAAGATTACTTATATGGAAAATTGTCATTTTATCTCTTTTTATATTATTATGTATACCCTGGAACAAGCACAAGAGTATGAAAATAGCTTTAAAAAGAAGTAAAGCAGGCTAACTTTTTCATAAAAGGGCTAAAGAAAAAAGAATTATTATTACTTTAGGGGAAAGTTCAACCACTTATTTTACCATGGGGAGCTATGGGAAAATAGGCTTTTATAAAAAAGATAACATATATTTAGTTTATAGATAAGTCAGAAGCATCAAGCTAAAATCAATATAAAATGTTATGCGAAAATGAAGTGTCAGGCAAGAAAGGAACTTGATAAAATACAAACTTGAAAGAGATTGGTTCCACTACATGTCATCCAGAAAGTGCATTTCAAAATTCTTTCACAGAAAGGTAGATTGACCATTCTTAATTCAGAAAATGGGCAAAGGGCATAAAGTTTTTAGCCTAGTCAGTCTTCACAGTCTGACTGGGCTTGAAACTTTAAGCACATCCCACATTGCCCCTTTTCACCTTACCAGTCACAAATTCAAGATACAACAAGATTCCCAGATCCTTGCCAAGCTTCATAAGCTCAGTTGGTCACTCAATCCACAGGGTTATTTGATCCATGCTCATCAAATTTTCATCTGACATTTGACAAGTCATTGAGACACACATCATTTGTTTCCTACTGTTTTATATTACATTTTGCACATTCACGTAAATCAGTTTTATAGTCCGTTTGACTTCTATATGGACCAACATATCGCTGAAAATCTCAGTATTGAGTTTATGAAGCGTATTTTTTTCTTGTCATGTCATATTTTCCGTTTATTACCATGACGATTTCTGTTTTTCAGAATTTTTTGGTGTAAAATAATGATTTTGTCCGTCCGTCTACATGTTAACTTTCAGCCTTTCATACCTCATTGTGTCCGTATTAATCGGAACAGCGAGTTGTATATCCATAAATAGCTCTGATTTGCATAGGGGCGATTTCAAAAGTTTGAGATCTTTAGTGAGTGGTTATAGTATAAAATCGAGTATTTTCATAACATTAAGATTGTCGAAAAGTTTTACTTTCTTTTGATATCAAATCTGAATATATAGTCTCTTTATTCCAAATGGTTTGATCAGATAATTGATGATTGTTTTTAAATATTCTGAGATGAACCCCACATCCACATATTAAGACCAATCAAAAAGTATTATCTAACGAAGTCGTTGGGAATTTCACGAGGAAAACATGATAAGAAGGCTAGTAATAACGGTACAAATCACGTGATATTTTAAGTTTAAGATGTCATGACCGTCGATATGCTAATTAGCATGTCCAAATAAGGGATAATAGACATTTCACCTTCAAATGTTTAGTATGAAACCACGTGTATTTACTATTTGTTTACAAGTTCTTACTATTTTAAACAGCCCTCATCACCCCTCGTGTTTAAGAGCGGAAAATGCGAAAATATTAACATTAACTAGATAGACAAAATCATTATTTTGAAATCAATTTATTTTCAAAAAATATTTTTTGGAATGGTATTAAGCTGAAATTAAGATTTTACCACATACAGATCCTTCATTTAAACGTAATTTTATGTAATTGATGAAAAGGTTGGTCCATATAGAAGTCAAACGGACTATATCTTTAAGCATTTTATCAAAGTTTTCCTCTTTTGCACCTTTTACTTTGAGTCACTGCATTACCTTTTTTAATTATTTTGTTTACTTTATCAAATAGTTGTTCTTTAAGAAAGACTTATCAATGGTTTATCTCATTGAAAAACCAAAGATTTTAGGGGAAAAGATAGATGGATTAAAGATAGATGGATTGAAGAAAGACTTATCAATGGTTTATCTGAGTAAAAATCCAAAGATTTTAGGGGAAAAGATAGATGGATTGAAGTTTCAGTTTCCTTATATTTTGTCAGTATAAAGTAATGAACTCAAAGTAGAATGTTGTCTACAACTTTTTGCAATTCGTACTATTTCAAAATATGTAAAATTTAGTAAAATCAGTTAGAGCTAGTTGATGTTTCAAATTGAAAGTTAGACTCGGCTATTTATTTTAGAAATGCCTCTTAAATATTGTAGAAATGTCATGAGCAAAGAAGGAATGACTTGATAACAATACCTTCTTTTCCACATTATCTTACCAGCACAGATTTTCATCATTTCATCTAAATACAGAGTTGCATGGTCACATTGGTGCCAGATAAAACCGGGATTGAGTCCCCTATAGTGAAATTTTAAATTACTAATTGTTAACTTTGTTATATATTATCCAAGAGCATCTGAATAGTCGTTTTCTACATCAACCAGCCAGCCTTATGTTTGTGACATTGTATGAATTGTAATAAGAAGTTATTAAAAAAGCAAAGGGATTTGCTTGGCCATCAGAAAAAAAGCTCTATTAAAAATTTATTGTAATTTATAGAGCTTTAAAGACGGGTGATGTCAGTTTAAAATCTGAAATATTCTCAATGACTTCCCTCTTAGTTGTGGGCCCCCATTGAAATGGTTTTGGAAGATTGGAAAAACAAGGTTACAACTGCACATTTAATCCTTGTCGTGCTGAACCCAGAATATTCCTGCTTTAGCTGGAGGTATAAAGAAAGATCAGCCTGCACTTATGTGCAGTCTGATCTTAGTCTATACCTCCTGATTACCCTCTTTGAGCCAGAAAAGATTAAAGAAATATTATATTTTAAAAGAAATATTGAACAGTAATAAGTGCAATCAGAGATTTTTAGCACTTTGATTTCGCAGCAACTTTGCCAAGGCTTTTATTCAGAAGAACAACGGTTAATAGGCAAAAATCTCACAGTGATGCTTATAAAAATTATTCTATTGGATGGACAGCACACCCAGTTTTTGGAGCTCTTCAGTGTATCATTAGTCAGTTTGGACCACTTTCACTTGTTTATTTATGTTACAAGTTCATAAAACCTCTGGTTGGACGAGATAAATGAGTTACGGATAAAGGGAGGGTATTTTAGATTCCAGATTAAATTACTTCGATAATACAAGTAAAAATCTTATATTGTGCCGATGTGGGCACTCATTGGAATCGTCTTGTCAAGACAATTTCAATGATTACCCACAACACAGGGCTTCAAAAAAAAATAAAGATTTTAGAGTGGCATTACCCCCTCTTAATATGTATGTACATAATTGTAGAGGCCCACGGGGAAGACTGGGTTAACCCAACTGTGTTGCCTCGTTAAATAAAGTCTTTATTATTATCATTATTATATTACCTGTACCCTCTGAGACATTGATGAAGACTGGTTGGTGAATTGTGGTTCCTGACTGACTATTGGTATCTTTTGAAATCATTTAATTTCTTCAAATTTTGAAAATGAAGAAATAGACTTGAACAAGATTTCATCATCATCCAGAGCTACAGATAGAGAGGGTATTATTTGTTTTCAATTGTAATTATTTCATTTTTCCCAAATTAAACCCTATGTTGTTGGTACTCTTTTGAAATGTCTCACAGAGACAATTCAAATGAGTACCAACAACATAGGGTTTCATATGGAAATAAAGATTTTAAACTGACTCCCCCCTTCTATCTTGACCCCTGATCAACCATAATAATACACTTGCTTTTTACCCCTTGCTTTGTAGCGGAAATAGAGACAGAGGGCATGACGTTGTTGGGTTTAGGTGAGATAACATTTTATTACAAAAAACAATATTACTTAAAAATATTACTTACACAATATATCTGTAGATTAGATATAGAATTGAATTTGAGTTCTTTCTTTGTTCTATTAATCCTCACTTCCAGCCTTTATAACCCTTATCATGCTAAATAAAAACTTACAGCAAATTCAAAGTAATGAAAGCACTGGATTAACATATTTTAAATTGGTTTTCATTGTGATAAATGTAAATTCCTAGCTTCACAGGAAGGCAAGTGGCTTTTGTCATGACCTTTTGTCTGTTGTGCATCCGTCCGTGCGAAACATTTTCTTTAATCATCTTCTTCCCTGAAATTAATGGGCAGAATTCAATCAAACTTAACAGGAATTATGCCTAGGACATGCTCTTTCAGATTCCTTCATTTAATTCTGGTCTGGCTGATAGCTTGGGTGCTACTTCCCAAAATGAGTAATGCTTGTGACAAGACTTTTCTCTTGGTACATAGGTCAAGGTCATCTGTCATCATAGGTCATTACCGGTATTCAAGGTCAAATGTGTTGAACACTGTGAAAATTGTAGTGTTAGGGGCATTAGTGTTTAACAAATACATATTTTAATAACTTATAATATTAATAATCCTTTTTACTAACACATATGTAGATTGCATACATGTAACTTGATGCATTTAATATTGTAATATATCTTATAACTATACAAATATCCATGTGATAACATCCCATATGATATTCTTTATGACATCACATAGTTATTTTTAGAACAGTGATATAATACGGTTATTTTTAGAAACTTTCTAGAAACATCTACAAAAAATAGAGGTTATAAGATAAATATAATACATATTTAGTGTATTGTATGAAAAAATATCTAACTCGGTTGTGGGAATTGATAATTGTCTCAGCAGAGCCTTGACAATGATCAATTCTCCCAATCTTATTAGATATTTTTTCTCATACAAAACACTAAATACGTATTATATATTCATCATGTTCATCAATATCTATTGAAGTCAAAACATCCCTGTCTTGTTAAAGAGAATCCAGACCAATCTACCAGACTCAAAAACTTGTTTTCTCATATTTAGGTTGTCTGAAGATGTGTAAGATCATTGTTGTGGATTTTATCCCGTTCTCCTCTTGATAGATGTTTTAACTAAATATTTAAGAAAAAGGCCAATTCCTGTTTCATAGACCATTTTTAGCTCGGCTGTTTTCGGAGAAAACCCGAGGTATTGCTATAGCCTCTGTGTCGTCGTGGTCGTCGTCATGCGAAAACTTTGACATTTTGTTATATCTCTGGATCTACTGAAGGCATTCACTTGAAACTTGGCACACATTTTCACCATAAAATGAGCAACCTATACTATCAAGGGGGATAACTCTAGATGCATTTTGTGCAAATTATGCCCCTTTTTTCGACTTAGATTTTTTCCTACCATCCAGCACTCGACAGCCGAGCGTAGGCACCCGTAGGCGGTGCTCTTGTTTATGTGCATGTATTTGTTGTCATTAAAATCCTTCAATAGCCAACATAACCAGGGATTTCATATCAGGTGTTGTTGAAGTATTTTACCAAATGTTAGTGATTGTTATAAATACCTCCTAACCCACAAAGTGAGACTTTTTGGAAACTACACCAAAGGCAAAAGGTCTTAACCCTGGTGCCTTTACAAGATTTCTACCCCTACTTTCATGATGACAAAATTGTATGAACTGTTTGCAAGTTAGACCCCACTTTGCAGGTAAGTGCACATGCAAAGCAGGGGTGTGATATGCTAACAGTCTGCACCATTTTGTCATCCTATATGCAGGGCAGGGTTGTTAATACTTTTAACACTTTCCTGTTACAGTTTTACAAAATTTTGGACCTGTCCAAATTCAAAGGTTTTGCAGACAAAAATTTAAAGTGGATTTAAATTGAAAAATAATCATTCAGTATGGTAGAAAATAATGTGGAAGAAGAAGAAATTGCTTGTCAGAAGCAATTTCTTCTTTTTTCACAACGTTTTCTCAATCACTAAAACGCAGGGATTAAACAGCAAAGGGTTAAGCACTTAAGATTTGGTCCATTTAAGATTAACATGTCATCTTCAGAGAAAATGTTTTAGATATGTAGTTTTCTTTATATGTAATAAGAGGTTCACATTCTGAGTTTAAACTTTGCTTGGTTTGAAAAATTACATTCTTGTAAGACCTGTTATTTGGTGTTGTGTATTTGTTGTTAAAAGAATAATTTAAAAAAAAAAAGAGCCTTATATTAAGCTTGGTACATTTATCTTTAAGTCTTTGGAAAATTTTAAGTCTGTCCACAAAAACTTGGATATCAATCACTTCCAGCGTTTGGTTTCTCACAAATTTGATGTCTTACTCTTGCTTGGTTTTTTTTCACAAATAGAAGCAGTATAATTTTCTGCTCTACATTTCTTTAGACCTTAAAATCATTCTTAATTTATGCTTGGATCAAAATTACATTAACAACATTTTCAATTTCAAAAAGGGGGATTAGATGGAATTAAAGATGTCGAAAAAGAAGGATTTGCTTGTATAATTTTGCTGTTTCCCAAATTGTTTCCTGATAGTTGTTTTACTGTCTTGAGCAGCCTGATCAAGTCTTCAATGTGCACTCTAAGGGTACATGTAGATCCAAATGCCAACATTCCAGTGACAATGAGCTAATACATGTATTCTGATAACACTATGTGTTCATTGTCTAAGCTTTACGCTCAAGTGAAATTGGTTGAATATTTAAATGCAAGCTCAAAAAAACTTAGGAAACCATAAGTGTTTCTCACTCATATCTTGTATTCAACAGCGATGAAGTTGACCACAAAAACGACGACGACTTTGAGTTTAAAGACACTGATAATGACTTTGGAGAAAAGAAAGAGGAATTCACATCTTACGAAAGAACAAAAACTACACACACAGAAAGAATCACCACCAAAAGAAGATCAGAAACAAAGAAAATAGATCTAGGAGCTGCTGCTAATCAGTTACAGAGAAATTCAGATACTCAGGTTAGTTAACTTAATCTCCTTATTAAACATTTTCCTTTAACTGTTCAAGGAACAAAACTCATATTTGGTTTGAATTTAAGTATCTGATCAATATATTTCTCTCAATGTGAAGGTCAAGGTCATTTATATAGTTCATAAATTAAGGTCAAGAATTGACATTTAAGGGGTATAAGGGATTATGGAACAGGTTTTTATTAAATCCTTACTGCTACAAGTGTATCAAGCAATAGATTAATACCAGATACTGGTCCTAATCTTGATATTGGAGAATCTGTCAACAGAGATGACACTGCAGACTCAGCCGATTTTGCCTTTGAATTTCAGTCTGTGCCAGAAAATATCAAAGATAAAGGTCTTAATTTTATTGATATTGGCAAACCTGTCAATAAAGGATGCACTGATAACGTATGTAAATTTTTGAATTTCAGTCTGTTACAAGTGTGTCGAGCAGTAGATCCATACCAGATACAGGTCACAATCTCCTTGATATTGGTGAACCTGTCAATAAAGGTGGAACTGCAGACTTTGCTGATTTTCAGGCAGCTAATAATGGGGAATTTAATCCCAGAGGCTCAACACAAGGTACTTTAAATATTATTGTAACATCTTGTGAAGTTTGACAAAGAATATATTGAAAAAAAATTTTTCCAAAACCCTGCAACTGCAGCTTCAAACAAGGTTTGAAAATATGCAAACTTGACTATTATTTATACAGATACTTTAGAGTATTTTTCTAAGAGGGTTTCATCCAATTTAAATCAAACCAATTAACTTGGCCTCAGATTTAAACAAGTTGAGAAATGATATATGCTTCTTCAAATAAATATAAAAGAATCAAATGTCACAGACTTTTGAAGACCATATCTGAATCATTTTTTGCTCGTTTGTTCTGCTACTTTAGTCATATTCAAAATAATTTCATTCAAAACGTCTCAAAAGATAAAAAAAAACCTTGCTTCCTATGCTCAACGTCATATAGGGCCCAAGGTTATAAAAACTGTTCTCATTCTCAATTCAAAGTTTTCTCAACTTTTAACTTGAAATTAAAGCTGTAATTCTGTTGTATTACTGATATAAATGTATGTACATAAAATATGATATTAATAATTTGTTACAAATAACAATTTATTAATATTATCCTTTATTTTCATACATTTATTTATATTCAAAATTTGAGAAAATTCTCAGTTGAGCCTGAGAAAAGTTTAATAACCTCGGGTCCTGACATTGTGAGAATGAATATTGTTGTATCACAGGTTCAACGTCAGAATTTGGTGATTTTGCAGACTTCAATGCTGTTACAACACCAAAAAGGTTTGTTGGTTTCTTTTTTCTTGCATTTACAAATTGCTTTCTTTTGAATTCAACTATAAACTGAGGTTTTGAGGAGGATTTTGAAACAACTCTGTACTTTAAGACAAAGAAAATACAGCTATATAAAACATTTAGTCAGGATAAGTAACTTGTAGTGTTTTCTGAAATTCTCAAAAATAATTTTTAAGCATACATTCTGTCTACTACCTTTACCAGTTTGATAATCAGAGATTGTGTTGCTTCTTAAAGTTGGGAGTCATTGACCCCTTGAACATAATATTCAGGGGCTCAAAACTGGATCAATGGGGTTAAAAAAGAGAAAAACATGAACACTTATCAGTCTGTAAGTAATAATATTTATAACTGAAACAACTTAAACAATAAAGTGTTGACACACTTTATTGTTTATGTTTTTTTTTTTTCATTTTTATAGATCTTTTGTAATAGTATGAAGAAAACAATTGATCTATATAATCCTTTATGTTGCATAGGTTGCACCACTGGGAAAAAAAATTCTGGGGATCATATTGTTTGCTGGCTTGTGCCTACGTCTGTCCGTCCTTCTGTCCAACCGTCCCTACATCTGTCCATTCGACGTCATATCTCAGGAACCCATTGGCCTTATTGGATGAAACATCATATATAATCTTTCTAGGAAATTTTCAAGACACTTTTTTTTAATTTTCTCAATTGAAGGTTGCATCATGGAAAAGGAGGCCTCAATGTAAAAATTATGCTTTTTGCCAATTTCTCCTAGTCAAACAGTCAGAATTTTATGAATTTCATATTTGAGTAGCAAATGTGACTGTTGATTTAAAGCATACTTAATTATCAATCACTTATTCGTGGAGCATTAGCCGTCACTGACAGCTCTTGAATTAACCTTGGTCATATTTCTGTTGTTATTGAAGATATCTAATCGTAACTTGGAATGGGTGTTCACCTTCACAAGAGCTGTCAGGACTGTAAAAGGTGATGACTTAAAGTATTTTTGTAAGAACTATTCCCCTTTTCTGACTTTTCCGATTTTTTGCATAATCAAGCAGCTTCAGTCAAGCCTGAACATGCCTATGTAGTGCTCTTGTAAGCATTATCTTTGTATTTTCTCTTCTAGCCCAGAGGGAAGTTTTGCTGATTTCTCACAGTTCAGCTCTAGTCAGACCTCGCCCATACAGGCCAGTAATCCAAGCACAGGCGGCTCATCAGACCTGTTTGACGTTTTTAGTGCTAAATCTATGCAATCTAGTGCTCCATTACAGCCCGCTATGGGCACCCCAGTCAGTGGTTTAAACACAATGAACAATTTGGCTGGAATGAACACAATGAGTAACAATCAGGGATTCATGAACAGTTCAGGACCTATGAATAACATGAACAATATGAGTTCTATGAATTCTGGGATGGGTGGTCAACCGACAATGGGAATGAACTCCCAACCAGGGATGGGGCTAGGTTCCCAAAGTATGATGGGTACCCAGCCAAATCTGATGACCTCACAGGGAATGAGTGCTCAACCTGGGATGACAGGAATGATGGGAATGCAGCAACAACCGGTAAGTTAAAATAGAGCTTGTACATGATTGAGGTACAGATTAGAGTTGGTAAAGCCAGTCTAAATTTCATTTCTCACACCAATTGGTTGAAAATCGTAGACCTATGTGGGATAGCAGCTGGAGGCTAGGAAAGAATGTGGTGGTGGTACATGTACTGGTGTGAGAAATACCAGGAATCCATTGTTAGGTGCTGCCACAATGTGCCTGAAATAATGTTAAAAGCAGCATAAAACCTCAAACAAGCAAACTTCATTTCTCAATGAAAGTCTATGTTGTGGGTACCCATTTGAATTGTCTCAACAAGACAATTCCATTGAGTACCAGCAACATAAGGTTTGTGATATGATTATTGAAAACTTAGGCCCAAAATACGCCCTCTCTCTGTAGCTCTGGATCATGATAATAAATGATGATGATGTTGGAGTCTGTATCTTGTAAATGTTTTTTACTGATGCAAAGGGGTAGAATAATTTGGATGTAATCAGCTTCACCTTGTTTTACCCCTTACTTTTTGAATTCCTAGATACTTTAACTTTAAGGTAGTGGACCTGTAAATGATCCGCAATGTTTCGGAAGTCATGAACTTTAACAGTGTTAACCTAGGTTTCCTAATGAAAATCATTAGGAAACCTTGGTTAATACTGTTAAAGTTCATTAATTCCGAAACATTGCGGAACTATTACGGGTCCCCTACCTTGATACAAGATTTCACAATTTTTGCCCACTTTGGGTAAACTAGGCAGACAATGCAGTATATGTGCATATATGTGACTTTCTGGATTTAATGCCCCCCATATTGAAAGATCGTGGGGAATATTGTTTTACTGTTGTTCTTCTGTCTATCAATCCATCAGTCTGTCTGCAAAACTCAACCAAAAAACTTAACATTGCCAATTACTTCAAGGCTATTCAAGATACAATGCTCATATTTGGTATTATTACCCTGATAATGTGCATTTACAGATACCAAGGTCAAGGTCATGTGGTAAGGCCAAGGTGATCTGTCAAGGTCTAAGTGTTTAAAAAAATAAAGCTGTTTCTGGAGCATTCATGTTTCACAAACACATCTTGTTCCAGATTATAATTTCTTCATTTTTTGTTTGATTTCAAAATATTTGGCACAATTCATTCCCAATTAGGAAAGGTATTTGAAAAAAAAGTCTGATAGTTCCATGAATATAGGTCAAGAGTTTGGATATTGCTCTTGCGGCCTAGATAGACATTTTACTTGAATTACAAATCTGATTCTTCTTGTACAGATGGGCCAACAGACAATGATTGGAGGAATGCCCCAACAGAACTTTGGAATGATGGGTAATCAGGGAATGATGGGAAATATGTCACAACAGGTTTGTAGTGATGCTAATTATAGATTAAATTATGTTTTTTACAGCCCATACACAATTAATTTTTTTGAAAAAAAAACTGAAATAAATCTTCGTTATATGCCTTGCATGATCAAGATTATTTTCAATCTATTGGATTAACTACCAGGGAAACAAAGTGGAGTTATAGATACTTGGCTTTGGAAAACCTGTTCTTGTTGTTGCTATTCTTTTTATTTGAACTGTTTAATGAAGAAAAGTGTCCCTTATTATCTGGAGGGATTCACATTATATCAAGTAGGAACTCCATGGAAAAACAGTTAGTGTTCACCAAAGACAATAGGTATGAGCATGAGTATCCAATATCGAAGATTGATCCTTTATTAGTTTGGCTGTTTTCAAAGAAAACCTTAGGTACTGCTATAGCCTTGGGGGTCATCGTCGTTATCCTTGTTGTTATCGTGCGAAAACTTTGATATTTTGTGTGATATCTCTGGTTCTACTGAAGACATTCACTTGAAACTTTGCACACTTTATCATCATCAAAAGAGCAAAGCCTTTTTGTTCAAGGGGAAAAACTATAGATGCATTTTGTGCAAATTATGCCCCTTTTTATGCCCCCGTATCGAGAAATCGGGGGCATATTGTTTTCTCATGTCCGTCTGTCTGTCCGTCCGTCCCTCTGTCAGAAAACTTAACCCGAAAACTTAACCTTTGCCTTTTCTCCAAAAGTATTTGACATACAAAGCTGTACACCAAAGTCAAGGTCATGTGACAAGGTCAAGGTCATCTGTCAAGGTCAAACTTTAAAAAAAAAAATGCTGTTCCGGGGGCATTCGTGTTTCACAAACACATCTTGTTCAACTTGGAATTTTTCCAGCACTCAGCACACGTAGGCAGTGCTCTTGTGAATTTTGACAATAATATTGATTTTGTATTGGCTGCTTTAACTCATGATTTCAAAACAGTAAAAAAATGGGTTAAACTCTTACCACAAGTCAAGAGTCTGATTGATTTCTTTATGTTTCTTGATTGGTATTGTATGTTTTTCAATGTGATTGAAAATTCTCTGATTTAATATCCATTCTAAATTTTGTTAATATCAATGGACTGTTTATCACATTTTACAATGATAAAAGAATTAGTAATATACTTACTTACTTCCTTAAATAACTACTTTATGTTGCCTCCTAACAAAATAAATCCCAAAATAACCTCCTTTATTATTCTCCTTATCTTGTATATGTAGTAATTATATTGTATTTCATGTTTTGTTTCCTAATTTGAAGCTTCACAAATTTATCTTGATTCTCAAAGATTGTTTTACCAATGATCACCCTTTCTTTTTCTACAATCTGGAAAGAGTACAGGTTTTATTACACTTAACTTTTAGTACTTGCATTACTTTTTCATATTAAAACATAAACTTACCACAGAAACTTAAACAGGAAAGGAAATTTTAGCACCAAATGAGGAGTGAATTCTCTCAAATATTGTTAGCTTTGAATTATCTCCCTTTTGTTTGTTGTTTTTGTGTTAGCCAATGATGATGCAGAGTGGAATGATGCCCACCAATCAAATGCAAGCTCAACCCATGATGGGCATGGGAATGCTGCAACCTTCAAAGGTAACAGAAATTGGTAGATTATTCTCGTTTTCCTGTAGCAATTTTATTGTGTCATCTTAGTTGACCTTCTGTGCTTTCATAATTTTTTAGATGTTTCTGAAGTAAGCTCTACCTTAATCTTCCTGTCAAAGGCAATAGACTTAGTGCAGTTTGCAGCGCCTTGGCCACTAAATGATGGAGTTCAATTACCAATGGCTACACACATCTTTTCTGACATTTGTCTCTAACCAATGGGTGGATAATCATACTCCTACGTGGGATGAGCACCTGAAAGCTGGGATAGGATGTCATGTTAGTATTGGTTAGAGAAATCCCAGGATACAATGATGTGATTGAAAGATTGTTAAAAGCTGCTTTAAACTCCTTTCAAACAAATTATCACGCTGTTTACTGCCATTTCGTGTTGTTCTCAAAGGTTTGGCAGACAGTTAAGACAAAGATCAACCTGCACAAACATGCAGGTTGATCTAAGCCTGCACTGCCTTCATTCTTATGTAACATTCTTGTGAATATTTGAGCCACACTGTTTGAAATGTCCAAATTATTAAAAGGTGTTTGAAAAAAAAAAAAGAATTAGCAGGATGAGGGTTAAGGTTAATCTTCCATTGTCTTCAATGATAATGGCCTGAGCTAAATCTATCATAATCTTTGCAATTAAAGAGCTACAGATAGAGGAGTTATTAAGGTTTTCAAATTAAGATATTCCATTATTCCTAACTTACACCCTATGTTGTTGGTACTCATTTGAAACGTCTTGTTGAGACTATTCAAATGAGTACCCAAAGCATAGGGGTTTTATAAGGAAATAAAGATTTTAGACTGGCTTTACCCTTTATCTGGACCCCTGAAAATCTTTTTTAGAGCTAAGCCACAGTTAAAGAGATGAAAGCATTGGAAAATCAGAATTTTGTCTACATTTCTTTTAAAAAATTGATTACAATGGACATGCCAGCTGGTATAGTCTAAGATTAGACTGTACCAATGTGAAGTCATATTCATGCTAGCCTAAGATTATTTTTGTCTCAGCACTAAAAGAGTCAAGACTGATCATGAGATCTGATATTCCCATCAGATCATTTCCATCCCGTTTGAAGTAAGACTGGTCTAAACAGCTGTTGATTGGCAAGTGATCAAGAGTTACAAATTATCCAGATTTTTTGATAACAAGGTTAAATTCAAACCCTAAAAAAATGGAGAAAGTAAAATATCTTCCTAAATCAACTTCTTCTTTTCCATGTAAGTAAATGTTGTTGAAAAAGAGAAATTGATTAATAAAAGCAATTTCTCTTTTTCCCTCAATAGCTATCTGTACATCGGAATTTTTCTTTTCATATTGCACCAACTTTTCATTGATGTCTGCTGCCTCTTTCATATTGGGCCTGTAAAATTTTTGAAGTGAAGAGTAAGGTTTTCCATGAATTTGTCAAGGAAAACAACAACCCAACACAGAATGAATCTCAATCTTTCAGTCAAAGTGTTAACTTTCTTTTTGGGGGTTCTTGATAAGCATGATTGGTTGGTGTAGGATATATTTGTAATTATTTTAACTTGATGAAATAATTTATAACTTTTGGGGTTTGGTCAGGTAAGTTCATGTGCATTATGAGCATGTAAATGGGAAGGACTTCTTATTTATAATCCATCTAATATTGAATTTAATATTGAATTTAATATTATGGTAAAGAGAATGAAATCAGTGTATAAGCATGATGCTTGACAGATGAATAAAATATACTTTAATTAGTGTAAACATACAGTTAAACCATCAGATGAGAGTTCAAACAGCTGAAAAAAATACTCATACATCAAAGACCACAATTTAAGTATAGAAATTAACTTATGTTTTGTATACAAATTTAAAAGGTTACTGGTAAAAGTTTGATATTTTATGATCATAGGAAGAATGTAAATGATAATATAGCCAAACAATTAGCTTTGCTTTTCAGTTAAATTCTTGTCTCTTCAATAGCCAAACAGCTTGATTAACAAGATTGAAACTGCGGCTTGATCAGCATATTTATTGAATCTTGATTCTCACCACAATGGCTAGATATGATCATAAACCTAAGTTGTATAGCAGCTGGATGCTAGGAAAGGATGTAAGAATGATGTGAGAAATACCAGGAAATCAACAAGGTTTTTAGCTCAACTATTTGTAGAATAGGGAGAGGGGGGCTAGTCTGGTCACCAGGGTGTTGGCGTCTTCATCAGTGTAATGCTTTGGTTAAGTTATTACATGCAAGTGTTTAAAATCTCTGTTTCAACCAAAGCTATTCAATACTCTGATATGAAATTTTGTGGAATTTTAACCCTTCTCGGACGAAATTCTTGGTTAAGTTTTTACCTGCAACAATTGCATATCAGTTATAATTCTATTTCTACCATGGGTATTGCTTGGAAACTCTGCACAAGCTTCTGTGACCATGACATCAGCCTCTAGACAAAGATTCTTTTCTCTTGACTTTCATTTAATTGAATTTCAAAATGTGGATATTGTTTTGCTGTTACTTCCCAGCACTAGGAATATTTGAGCTTTGCTGTCCTCTGACAGCTCTTGTTGATATTGGAATAATTTTGGAATGAAATTGAATGAGTGTGGAGCGAGTTTTGAGTAATTTTAAAGAGAAGTAATCCAATATTGTTAATTTTGTTCAGGATGAAAAAATTAGAGGTATGCAATACCTCCCTGCACACGAGTTCTATAAATAGCATCCTATTTCTTCAAGAACCTATTAGATGCTTTCAGTTTCAATTATGTCAGTGAAATAAACATTTTTTCAAACTTTATTTATTTTGAATGATGTTGATAATTCTTTATCTTATAACTATACACATAACCTAGTGAGAACATCCCGTATGATATTTTTTATGATATCACATAGTTATTTTTAGAACAATGATATAATGTTGCTATTTTTAGAAACTTGCATTTCTCTTATAAACACTGACTAAAATGAGACAAATAGAGGTTATAAGATAAATATAATACATACTTAGTGTATTGTATGAAAAAAATATCTAACTCGGTTGTGAGAATTAACAATTGTCTCGGCAGAGCCTCGACAATTTTCAATTCTCCCAACCTTGTTAGATTTTTTTTTCATATAATACACTAAGTATGTATTATATATATCTTTATCAGTGAGTTTGGAGCATTTTTTAGTGGTTTGAGTGAGTTTTTGGAATGATTGAATGGAGAACTGAGTAAGCAATTCAGAAAGGTTTCGATGGAAATGATTGTCATTTTCATGATGTTATTTAATGTATTACATGTGGAGATACCAGGAATTCAATTCTTCAATCCGTATATTTTAAATAGGGGACAAAAAGTAAAAAAAAAGAAATATTTATTTGAACTGTATTTATGATCATTTTCTATGTCAACAACAACAATGTTTCATTGTTTGCTTTACTCTATCTAGAATATGGATTGTCTGCCCATACTTTTTTACTTTTCATTGTCTAAATTTTGCTTGATTTCAAAAGCCACTGAAGATGTTTAATTGTATAAGTAGTTTGCAAGCAATATCATCATCTTCAAAGATTGTTTTATGGAAGGAAACCTTGAATGGAAAAATTAAGGAATAAAGCTTTTCAACCTTTGCTTATTTCATTCAAAGGGTAGCTTAATTAGAGGAATAATGATGGAGTATCTGATAAAAAAATGTTAAGTCAAAGACGTAACATAAAAAGTATGGCCATTATCTAATTTGAAACTTGACTTTCGAAAGAATCACATATTTGGGTAAAGGACCTTTTTCTGGGATGAGTGCATTGAGGGAAACATCTTTTTTGAATGTGCCATCACAAATTGCTCTTAGACACCAAAAATATTAACAGTTACATAACTTTGCAGCTATGCATATTGGTGATTTTAAAATAAACTAATTCACTGGTAGAATGGTTAGCACTAACATAGTATTTTAGCGAGCAATATTTGCATAGAGAAGATAGTAAAGATTAATCATATGTCACAAATCAAGCAAAAAAACCCCATAAGTGTTGACCCTAGTCAGATAGCACAGACTGACTAGGGTTAAACTTTTTGCACCTTGCTTATTTTCTGAAACTAGAATGATCAAGCTACCTGTAAAAGAATTTTTGAAATACGACTTGGAATTGACCCTCCTCTAGAACCAATCTCTTTCTCAATCATTTATTTAACAGAGTTCCCAGATAGTCCCTTTTAGCCTGATGGATCACATATCAAATGTTCAGTGCAAGATTGTACTAAGTGTATATACAATGTATATACACTTAGTACATTCTGGGGCTGAACCTTTAATTTATAAGAAGAAACTTGATTTCTTGTCGGTAGATGCAGTGGTAGTGCAATTATAAGTATGTTGGTCTACCTATGGGATCGAAGGTTCAATCCCAGCCCGATAGCAGCATTCATTTTTTCTGACTCTCTGTCTCTCACCAATGGGTTGACAATCGTAGACCTATGTGAGATAGCAGCTTGAGGCTTGGAAAGGATGTAATGGATGTACTGGTGAGAGAAATACAAGGAATCCATTGTTAGGTGCTCCAGCCGCCGCGATATAACTTAAAATGTTGAAAGCGGGGTTAAACTCCAAACAATCAATCAATCCCAGCCAGCAGCACACTCCCTTTCAAACACCTGTCTCTCATGAGTGGGTAGTGTGCTTGTGGGGGAAATGTCCAGAAACTATGATTAGGTGCTCCAGTTTCTGTATTATCTCTGAAAAATTGTTTGAAATGTTGTGAAACTCTTTTCATCCAACAATTCATATTGGTTTTGTTTCATAGTTAATTAAATGTTAAGTATCTTTAATTAAATGATCTTCTGTTTGAAAAGAAAGGCTATACAATAAATTTACAATTATCACAGATAATATTTCACTTTGCAATCTTCTCTTTTTTACTTCTTTATGGTATTCTTTTTCATCATTACTTTAAATTTTAATGTTATAGCTTAGTTCTGTTCAGAGAATCTATTTTCTTGTGAGTAGTAATAAAATGAGAGTCTTTAAGAAAATACAAATCAAAGAAACAACTTTGATACTTACAAACTTTAAGTTTAGATTTATTTCTAGATGTTAACATTTATTTCCATCTAGTGTTTCTTTTGTTTTCCTATTTTCACTCTCTAACAGATTGAATGAAAGCTATATGCAAAAGGGATTTGAACATAGAGGCTGCTGAAAAAACAATCAACAAATCTTTAGTGCCTCTGTATTTGTAAAACCCTTAGATAAAGAGGATTATCAACTGGTTATATTTTCTTATCACCAGAGTTGTTATAAGGCATTAAAAAAGAAGTCACTTGAAAGTCTAAAATATGTTCATTATCATGAGAACAATTTATACTATCAAAGGAGAGATTTTTTACCTTAAATGGATTGATATGCTATATACAGCCTCAATCAGACAAGTGTTTTGCATCTTTCAAGCAGTACTCAAGTCTTGAATTAGATTTACTTTCCTGCCTCTAAAGAGACCTGTTTGACAAGGGATAAAAGTCCTAATTTGCATATAGCTATGTATTCAGTGCTGTTTTTACAGAATAACTCTAGTTCTAATGGTGTGAGAGAGTCATCTCCCTCTATGGTCACCATAGCAACCACTACCACCATCACAGAGGAGGTGCGTTCCATCTTTTTATTTCACCGTATTAATCTAGAACAGCAGCGAGCACATGTAATACAGAGGTACAGAAAGATAGGGTGAATTAGATATATTTAATGAGCCTGTGTGTGGCATTTCCAACAATTTAAAAAAATGCGCTTGTCAAAGACTCTGGCCAGTCTGTGCATCCGCACAGTCTGACCAGAGTCTTCACTATGCTTTTTGTATATAAACAAGGTCTCAAAGTATCTGTAGACAAGCAAGCAGTCTTCATTTTACTCTAGGTAACTATGCTGCTAAATGTTTGCACCTCAAACAGATGTCAAATTGTTGGAAAAGTCACGCACGGGCTGTAATAATACTTGTTCAAATCCTATGTTTTGAGTACTCATTGGAAATATCCTGTCGTGACTAGTACCAAACTAGTACCCACAATGTGGGGTTTTAATTATGAGATAATTTCATTTATGCTTAGATGTGTCAATGAATAAAGTCTGATGGAGGAGGAGTTATATGCAAAAGGTTAAATCCAAGGATTGCTTTGCATATCACTCCTCCTCAATCAATATTTCAACGCTGAAATGAAATTATATCATTTTTAAAACACTATCACAATTCTGAAATTAGTTTTATTACCCTTTTCAGGGTGTAAAATAGTTTTATTACATTTTTCTGGATTGAAAAAAAAAAAAGAAACCATTAATGATATTGATGTTGGGAGAATTTCACTGAAAACCAAGCTTGTCACTTTGCAGATAGGTTTTATAACGCCACAAGCAGAAAGCCCAAGGTGACCTTGGGTATTAAAAAATTAGTGGTGCTATCAGAGTACACATGACATATGAATTTTATTGGAAACACAGTTCTATGTATTTTTTTCTTATTTCATATATGCGTTTTATGCAAGGGTGTAATAATAATTAACATTTTAAACTGTCAATACCCTATCTTATCTGTACTTCTGGTAGAACAAGGGAAAAGCTGTCAAATCCCTACATAACAATACTGTAGTTTATAAAGTAATGGATTTCATCAATCCAAGGTTTGCACCAATTTGCAAAGGTGGCTTATAGAATAACCTATAAAAACGGTGATACTGCATCACTAGGCACAGCTTTATCAATCTGTTTCATTTAAGGTTTTTACAAGGGAATAAAACCTTAAAGAAAAATCAATTGATTCATAAATTACTTTTCTTCAGCCAATACCATCCAAACAAAACAAATGTTTAAAGAGAAAATTGTAGATTGTAGTTGTTTTATCTGTTTATCACCCATAATTATACAATTTTGTTCAAGAAAGCATGCTGTTCATAAATTTTGAGTACCAGTATTCCTTCTATGTCATTATCCATTAGTATTTTCATATAGACACCTATCCTTTATGCTAGTTTCTCCCCAGGGGTGTTGAAATACGAGTTTTCTCCACTTGTCCCTGGACAAGTAAAAGCGGATTTTCTACTCGTCCAGAATCAAAATGAACTTGTCCGCTAAAGCGTAAATTGAAAAATTTGAAGAAAACATTGCCTTTTGATGAAGAAAATGCTGGTATGCAGCATTTTCCTCATTAAAAACAATGTTTTCTACCCTATGATATGAACATTATGATGATTTCTCTCTTAATTCTTTGAAGTAACATTCCAAGATTTGCCCTGGTATTTACTTGTCCTTGGACAAGTGGCTTAGAAAAAATTACTTGTCCTCAAGTACAAAAGCCCGAGTCGGACAAGTCGGGCATGGGAATTCCACACCCCTGCTCCGTATAATTTGGTAAAGGTATTTTTAGCTCACCTAAGCACAAAGTGCTCAAGGTGAGCTATTGTAATCACTCACCGTCCTTCGTCTGTCCATCGTCCGTCCATTGTACGTCCGTCTGTCAACAATTTCTTTAAACATCTTCTCCTCCTAAACCACTGGGCCAATCAAGCTGAAACTTGGCAGGGATGTTCCTAAGTGAAGCTCTTCAAAAGTTGTTAAAAGAATTTGATTCTATAAATAACTCTTGTTGCGATGGTAACAGAAAGGCTGAAAAGCGCAAAAATCTTAGAAAAAAATCTTCTCCTCCTAAACCACTGGGCCAATCAAGCTGAAACTTGGCAGAGGTGTTCCTTAGGCAAAGCTCTTCAAAAGTTGTTAAAAGAATTTAATTTCATTAAAAACTGGTTTCCATGGTGACGGAAAGGTTGAAAATGGCCGAAAATTGCCAAAATTCTTAGAAAAATTTCTTCTCCTCCTTAACCACTGGACCAATCAAGCTGAAACTTGGCAGATATGTTACTTGGGAGAAGCTCTTTAAATATTGTGAAAAGAATTTAATTTCATCAAAAACTCTGGTTTCCATGGTAACGGAAAGGTTGAAAATGGCCGAAAATTGCTGAAAATCTTAGAAAAACTTCCTCTCCTCCTAAACCACAAGGCCAATCAAGCTGAAACTTGGCAGGGACGTCCCTTCGGTGAAGTTCTTCAAGAGTTGTTTTAAGAATTTAATTTCTTGAAAAACTCTGGATTGCATGGTAACAGCAAGGATGAAAAACGGCCGAAAATTGCTGAAAATCTTAAAAAACTTCTTCTCTTCCTAAACCACTTGGCTAATTGAGCTGAAACTTGGTAAGGATGTTCCATCGGTGAAGCTCTACCAACATTATAAAAACAATTTTATTCAATCAAAATCTCTGGCTTCCATGGTATTGGAAATGTCAAAATATTGCCAAAAATCTCAGAGAAGGTTAATCTTCACCTTAACTATTGGGCATATCTTAAAATTGGTAGGGATATTCTTAAGGTTTAGGTCTACTAAACTTGTTAGAAGAATTCAATTCTATCAATAAATTTTTTTGCAATTAAAAAGCAGTAGGAGGAAATCAAAGTATGTTTCTTTTAAATCCATCCTAAATGTACATCAGACAATCTCTGGTATTTATAACATGGTTGACAAGTTGACTTACTCAGGTGAGCGATATAGGACCATCATGGTCCTCTTGTTCAATTTTCTCCTTCCTTGCATATGTCCTCCCTTCTCTCTTTCCATTGATGTATACAGGAATTTGTAGGCCAGGGGTCTAAAAATAGAAATATCAAATTACGCGTAGCTGAACAATGATGAGAACTTGTCTTTGTTGTTTCTGTGCAACTAAATCTTTAAACAAAAAGATAGGCTGGATTTTCAATAAAAAGCAAAATATAAAACAAATTAAAATAGTTAATAGTGCAATCATAGTTTACTTTATTTTGAATTCTTTTTGTGTTTTTGTTGGCTTTAGTATTACCAACCAAATGTTTTCAATGTGGTAATTTGTTTTATTATTTTATGACTATTTCATCTGAAAGTTTTTGTTGTGTTTGTGTGTGTGTGTGTGTGTGTAGGTGGGGGGGGGGGTGGTTTCAATGGGGTTTCAATGCATTTGTAAATATTTTGAAGAATGTTTAAACATGGTTTGCTGTGATTTAGAACTATTCATCCAGATATATTTTGCCAAACAGCAAGAAAGCATATACAGTCAAACTTGTTTTAAGCAACCACTACAGGGACCTCCAAAAGCAGTCATTTTAAAAAATGGCCGCTTAATACATGTTTACAAATAGAAAACAAACCTTTTGATTGAATATGCATATCGTTGTATTATTGCAAGATTTTCAAATCCTATGTTGTTATAACTGGATAGAAACGTCTCAATGAGACGATTCTGGTGAGTTTTAACAACATAGGATTCATTTTCAATAATTTTTGACCAACAATACCTACTTTTTGGAATATTTTGATTTAAAGAAGAGGATTTTTAAAGCAGTTACGTTATAGAAATGGTCGCTAAATAAATGTGGTCACTCAAGCAAGATTGACTGTACCTAGTGCCTTGATTCATTCCACTTTTTGAATCTTTTGAAGAAAAGAATTCAGAAGAAAAAAAGATAAAGAAGAATTTGCTTCTTTCAAGCAATTTCGTCAAAGTCTTATTACCAAAATTGCAACAAGCAATAATCAACTGCAAAAAATTGTCAGTCACAACTTCTTGGACCAGTCTATAATTTTATTATCTGGTAATGGTTTGAGCATTATTTTCTTTATACCTCAGATGGCCAATACCTGGTCTACAGATGCTACTAAAGTGAACATCAGTCTAGACACCCTCAGTCCATCCAGCAAATTTCAAAAACAGTCACAGCCCAGCATGAACCAGCTCCAACAACAGAGAGGTAGACAAACTGTTTATATCCAGTCTTTACATGCAGTGAAATACTTTTAAATGAAAGTAGATAATAATGTTCAAGCTGTTGCCTGAAATTTTGGAAAATTTCAAATGTGTGAATAGAAAAGTCTCTTGCCAGTCTGTGCATCCGCACTGTCTTACCAGTCTTTTCTCTGTGTAGATTGTTAAAATCTCAAAAAGCCAAAAGTTAATTGGGTACATATTTTTAAATTGCACACTATGGCTGTATAGGCTGCTTTATCTTTGCCCCTCAGGTTTAAGTTAATTTTTTTGCACATGTGCTAATTTGGCTTAATGTTCTCTCTCTCTAAAGGTGGTGTAGGTCAGCCTAATCCAGCTATGATGGGAAATGTTAACCAGGGAATGGCAGGAATGAATATTGGTGGACAAACAAATATGATGGGAGGTAGGTTATCATCATAAATAGCCTCTCTTTTAATTACGTAGTGTAGGTCAGTCTAACCTAGCTATGATGGGAAATGTTTACCAGGGTATGGCAGGAATGAATATTGGTGGACAGACAAATATGATGGGAGGTGTATAGAAATTTGAAAAATTTAAATTTGAAATATATTTTAAGCCATAACATAACCAGATTCTTCTATCTCAGTGTATGGAGCACCATATCTTTATCCGTAAAGTCAAGGTTTCGAGTGCTAGTGAAGGGTACCCTTATTTATTATGTGGCCGGAGTTAAATAACCCCATTGAAAATTTTTAGCTCGGCTGTTTTCAAAGAAAACCCGAGGTATTGCTACAGCCTCTGTGTCGTCGTCGTCGTCGTCGTGCGAAAACTTTGACATTTTGCTATATCTCTGATCTCTGGTTCTACTGAAGGCATTCACTTGAAACTTGGCACACATGTTCACCATCAAAAGAGCAACCCATATTATCAAGGGGGATAACTCTAGATGCATTTTGTGCAAATTATGCCCCTTTTTGGACTTAGATTTTTTTCCCACCATCCAGCACTCGACAGCCGAGCGTAGGCACCCGTAGGCGGTGCTCTTGTTTATATTAAAGGGATGTTATAACACTAATGGAATAACTAAACAAATGATCTCAGAGCACAAAGCAAAGCTATTTTCTAAAATGGAAATTATGCATATCAAAAGACGTTATGATATTGTTTTACACAGGGGGGTTACATGTTGCACAAAAAATTTCAATCAACAAATTTAAAGAACTTTGTGGATCATTCTCTTAATTTCGGGTCACATCATAGATAGGATATCAATTTGTGTCCATAAAATACCAAGTTTATTAAAGGAGTTATCTAAAACAGATAAAAACTCTGCAAAGCCTCATTTTTATCTGTTTATAGATGATTGTTTAATAAATTTGGTATTTCATGACCACTCATTCAATATCCTCTATGATGTAAGACACTGAATAGTCACTTAAAGTCAACCCAGCTGCAAATTGGAAGCAGTGGGTGAGAACCCTTTATCAAAAGAATGAAACATTTTGGAAATGTCTGTCTTGATTCAAATAACAAAATAAAACTGGTTGAATTATTGAAGAAGTACTCATACTGTTCAAATATGAGACCCATCACACGAAAAAAGGGACCATCTGGGGACTCCGTGAAATAAACATTTGAAAAGAGGTTGATTCTAGTGCAGGCCAACCAGAGTTCGAATTTCAAAAACTTGTTCACAGGAAAGTAGATTTATTAAATTAGTAAAGTGCGAAAAGTTTTGACCCAAGTCAGTTTGCCCGGTCAACGCAACTTGACTTGGGTTGACATGTTACACACTACGGAGATGGCCATGTTTTGTGTGATGGGTCACACATTAACTTTTGTTATAACTTATTTCCTTGCTTATTAGGAATTTTGAAATTGAGTGGACAGTGTAATTCTTCTATAGAAGGGGAATTATTTCTGTTAAACTAAACATTCCTGTCTTTTCTGTCACTGTGCCTAAATGTTGTAAGTACCTTTAGAATGCAAAGCACTTATAACATTTAAGCATTTAGACAGAGTTATAATGATGATGTTACTATATTATTAGAACCCTGGTAGCAGTAGAAAAGGTTAAAACTTAATGTTGACAATTTCGAATCACTTTGATTTCCAACTTTCTATTTAGGGCTGTAATGCATAAGCAAACATGGTGTTAAAATCATATGGCTATTATTGTATTTTTTTTCCAGGTATGTCAATGGGCATGGGAATGCAGGCACAATCCAGTATGGGCATGTCTGGTAACATGATCGGAGGAGCCAACAGTGTGATGGGCAGGCCTGCAGGAGGGGCCAACATGATGAGTGGACAAGGGGGCGGAGCTGTCAGAATGCAGTCAAGCATGAATATGGTTAACACAGCAGCTTTTCAACAACGAACTGATAATGCATTTGCATCATTTGGAACTATAAAGAACTGAAAATGTTTCAATTGAAAAATGTGGAACTAAAATAATGTGATAGGTGTGTAACAATGGAAAAATAAATGGCTGGACAAAAAAGAGGGCAAAGGTTAATGAAAATGTGTGTTACAGTGAAAAAGACAAATCACTAACCATAACAACTAACCAATCACTGGCCATGTCCATTGACCCTCAACAGAGCAAAGGAAAGGGTTGTGGATGTGAATTAAGTTGCAAATCACTGTATTTAGGCCGTATTATGGTATCTACAGTTTGGAGTTGTATCAAAAGTGTTATCAAATGGAATTACTTAGGTCAATTTTGTACCCCACATCAATAGATAGAGGGCAATCTTGCTTTTGCCCTGTCTGTTTATCTGTTTGTCAATTTGTCCTCTCAAAGATTTAATCATCAGCCATAGGTTTTGATTTGTTATTGGCAGTCTTAGTTTTTCACATGTGTATTGTTTAAAACACCCTTGTGTTGGAACATACTTGGATGTCATCATTCAAGGTCAAGGTCATTTTTCAAGGTCAAATATGTACACAGTGGTAATTATTGTTAATATAGTCCCGGTGGCGGCAAATATCCTTTCCGACGTTTGTCTTTCACCAATGGGTAGATAATCGTAAACCTATGTGAAATAGCAGTCGGAGGCTAGGAAAGGATGTAATGGTAGTACTGGCGTGAGAAATACCAGGAATCCATTGTTAGGTGCTCCGGCCGTCGCGATATAACTGAAATAATGTTGAAAGCGGCGTAAAACCCCATTCAATCAATCAATCAATGTTAATATAGTGTTACAACGAAGCTCACAAAATCAACTTCACTCTGCTATTTTTCTGCCGTTAACCAGTCTGGTATTTTCAATCATTTCACATGAGCGCCAAGTAAAGACTGATCAGTGTCTTCACTGTCTGCTCTATAATTTGAAAGCAGATTCAGTGTTTATTTATATAATGAATAACAAGTATACTAAATAATATTTTTCTTTAAACTTGTACGTGAAAGAAAAAGAAATTTATTGTATGAAAAGATGATTACTTGAAACTTGAAGTGTGTTCACCAGCACTATTGAAATTCACAAACTAGAGGGGTATTACATGTTTGATTTTCCAAATTCAACACACACAGTCAAGAGTTAGCTTTTGACACATGTTCTGAGACTGTTTAGAGCTTGTAAGCCCCCATGGTTATTCCATTGTTTTTAAAAAAGGGATCATCGTAAATAACCATTTATATGTTATTAATCATAAAACTGAATTATTCGAGGTTTTAATACAAAACTAGCTTTTATAGCCACTAACAATAGTCTTGTGCTAATCCTTGAAATAAATTCAGGTGGTGTTAAGTATTATCTCAAGCTGATATCATTTATATTTTATATAATACATTGTATATGTTTGTGTACAAAGAAGATATTTAACCCTTTCCTGTTAAGTCACTTATTTTTACCTCATTGTGTATTAAAACTTTATAAAATGGTGTAGAAAAAGAAGAAATTGCTTATAAAAGCAATTTCTCCTTTTCCCACAACATTTTCTGTTATGAAAGATCATTTCTTTTCAAGTTGATTACACTTTTCATTGTTTGTGTGCAGCCATTTTCCATTTAGACCTGTCTAGAATTTCGGAAATCTGGAAAGAGGTAAAAATGTTTTTTTTATTGTGAAAGTTTTCATTTTTATCATGAGTCTCAAATTATTGTAAATCATTGATAGTGCTGTTGTTTTTAATCTGTTTACACAAAATCACATATTTTGAAGAACAGTAAAAATAGTTTTGGAAAGATTGTGCAAAAGGAGAAATTGCTTGTATCAAGCAGTTTCTCTTGTTTTCACAGCTTTCTACCAACTGTTCATTTCACTTTATTTCAATTTGATATTACATCATGTTTCAAAAAAGTTATCTCCAACCTCGACCACAATACCGTAAGTTGCTTAAATTGTAAAGTATTTCATTATAGACTGACTTCCCTCCCACTCATTTGAAGTATTGTGAAATGAAAAAAAAATCATTTTGAGTAAGTGTAATTTTTAATCAGCCTATATTCTTTGTGTCGCCGATCAGTGGTGGTTTTTGAGAATATTGGAGGGAATTTGGATAGGATGAAAAAGTAAAATGTGAGTGGTGTACCTTCTTTATTTCAAATTAAACACTTACCGACAGCCTGAGAGCCAGACTTGTTTCTAGATAAATGCTTGATGTCACTTTAATCACACTTGAGGGAACAAAATAAACAATTTGTAAGTCTTATTGCACATTCATTTTAGAATTAAATGTTAATTGAACAAATAGATTTACTTAGATGAAAATTTCAAGGCCAAATTTCAGAAAACTTTATGGCATGTTGCTAATACTTTTCTACCTTATGAATACATTTTGTACCTTGTTCTTTAAAAAAAACAAAGTAATTATGATGAAATTACTAATGAATCTGTTTCCACTCTATATTGCAGATCTCTTTACTCTTTTGAAATACTGTTCTCTGCTTGGACAATTTGCTTCAAGTGTGTTCTGAGTTGTTGAGTGGGTCATAAAACCCCTTACAACAACCGTATATTGAAATCATGTCTCAATGAATTTAAACAGCTATTTAAGCTTGTTCAACAAGGGTACTTCTATGATGATTTACTGAATTCTTGTTCCCCACCAATATTTGTACATTTGTTATGTGTAAACCTCAATACTGCTCCAGTTGTTTCATGATGTTGATGAATTCGAATTCTAATAAAGGAGCATGCCTTTCCACCAATTACAAGTATCCAAAAGTGTTGACTCTTTAGTGACTGTGCTCACACATAGTTGGATCAGGGACTTCACCATGGGCTCAGTATATACCCTTCAAGTAATAACATACATGTTATCAAAACGATCAACGAAGATTTTAGATGGACAATGTGGATGTTCACGTAGCTCATTCCACTGCTCTATGTACACCAACCCCTCATGGCTTTAAGGTTGGAAGTGACTAAAATTTAAAGGGTTAGTGCCAAAATATTGTAAGTGCCTATAAATATATAGGCACTTACAATATTTTTGAACTGACCCTTTGATATTCAATATAGGCACTTACAAACTTGGGGCCATGCAAGTCAAAGATCAATGTCACAATTAAACTTAGATTGAAAATCATTTCTGGAACTGAGACAAAGCCCACGTGGTGTGTGTTTGTATAAGTCCACTTTGAAACAGATCTAGAATGCAAAGGTATACACGGCCTCAAATGGTTTTCATGTAAGTTAAGCGAGTTGAGGTTTTGTATGACTAGTGTTAATCATGTTCTAGTAGTGTAATTATTAGTAAGTAATGAATGTGTAAAAAAGCAGTTGTGAAATATTATTGTTAACTAGAAAATATACACTGTGAAATATATTTGTTTATGTTTAGAATAAACATTCCAGACTTGTCAACTTCTGCGTGTTTGTTCTTTAATTCCATTGTTCTGGTCCAATTATCATTATGTGATTGAAAATTTTGACATTTTGTGATATCTGCGGTACTATTGAAGACATTCACTTGAAACTTGGCACACTTACTCCTTATTAAAGAGCAATTTTCACCAGTGTTAGGTATGCATTTTTAGCTCACCTGAGCACATCCTGCTCAAGGTGAGCTTTTGTGATCATTGAATGTCCATCCTTTGCAATATCACAGGAAAAAATGCCTTCATGACAATTTTCTTGTTTAAGCTGTAAAGGCCACAAAATGGTCCTATCTTCATGAAACTTGGTCAGAATAATTGTCTGGTTCCAAGGATGAACCGTATAAAAAAGGGAACGATCCATGCCATATCACAGGAAAAGGTGCCTTCATGACAATTTTCTTGTTTACGCTGTAGAGGCAACAAATATGGTCCAATCTTCATGAAGCTTGGCCTAAATATTAGTCAGGTCCCAAGGATGAACCCTATTGAAAATGGGAAGGATCCATACTATATCACAGGAAAAGGGGCAATTTTCTTGTTTACACGCTAGAGACCATAAATCTTAAGTACGATTACGACTTTTGCTGGAAAATTTGATAAATCTTAATTAAGACAAGGGGAGTGATATAGGACATTCATGGTCCTCTTGTGTTAGAATAATGTCCCTGCATCGATTGATCAGGGGCCTATTGTTTTACCGTGTCCATCTGTCTGTCTGGAAAAAACTTTACCTGCTATAAATTCAACAAAAGTTGAGTGACAATGTTCAATGCTCATGTCTGGGCAAAGGTTCTTTTCAGGTGAAGGTTTTCCATTGTTATGGGAGACCACTCTCACCACTGTCCTGCTTAGCTTCGTTGGTTTAAGTACAACGCCTGACACCTGCATCAGGAAAGATCTTCTTTGGCTAAGTGGTTAGAGCATTGGACTTGTTAACCAAAAATTTTAATATTGTTGTCTGCGTGGGTTCTACACCAGCTTACGTCGGATATATTTTTCAGCGATCCTTCGGTTGAGGACAGTTCATACGTAACATGGGGGCTTATCCGGGATTGGCCATAAAGCCAATTATGTTGGCATTGTACCCACAGTTCGTACTAAACGCCATCAATCTAAACACGTGTTTTTCGACTTAAATTTGAGCCTGGCTTTTTCGGAGAGAACCTGAGGTATTGCTATAGCATTGATGTTGTTTTGGTTGTGCTAAAACAGACATTTTGTAGTATCTGTGGTTCTACTGAAGGCTTTCACTTGAGACTTTGTACAAACATTCACCATCAAAAGAGCAACCTATACTTTCAGGGGGGATAAATATAGATGTATTTAGTGCAAATTATTTCCCTTTTACGCTGAGGATAGGCACTAGATTGTGGTGCTCATGTTTTGACTTTTAAATCTTTTTAGCTCATGTTTTTTCAACAATATTAAAGAAGAAAAGCAGGCAGTGTGGGCTAAGATCTTTATGCAGTCTGAGAATGTCCACCTAAGCTTTGTGTCTAACAAGAATGTGCAGTATACAGCATAAGAAGGCTATACATGCAATTCAAGCACAAATACGAGATTGGATATGTCTCACACAGGTTCAACCTATACAAAGGCCCAAAATTATAGTTTACAAACTAGAAAGCCTTGAATGGCTTTAGTCGCTCCACAGGCTTGTAATAGCAAATCAAAGTTTTGACAAGGTATTTTGGGTTCTACTGATGTTGAAAAAGATTTTCAAAGTTTCCAAAGTATATAACATATAGAGAAATGACCTCCGCAAATAAAAGACACTTTTTATCCAATCACAATAATTTTTGAATGCATGTTTATGGGTCACCCAAGGATCATACTAATGCAATACAATACAATACAAATTCTTTATTTGCTATTGAAAGCGCCCAAATGTGAGCAGAAAATTTTACAACCAATAAACTTTAACAAAACATCAAACAAATGAACATGTCAACGGATAACACATTTAGGTACACATTGCCGTTGGCTCACAGATAGCTACACACAATGGTTTGGAGAGAGGGATAAAAATATATATAAATAAAACTATACTAAACTTATTTTCCTTTTATCAACGAGTTTAATGAGTAAGTTACTAATATTTCTTAGTATAAAAAGTCTTCTGAGCTCATCAACCAAATAAAAAGTTCATATGTATTAAGGTTTGATAGGTTTTTGTATTTGGAAAATATTTTCGAGAGTGTACAAGACCTTTCTTCTTCAAGAATGGGGCATTTAAGGAGAAAGTGAATTTCATCCTCTACCTCAGATTGGCATAATCTACATATTCTTTCTTCTACTTCAGTTTTGTAATGTCGCCCCTTTTCAATTTCTAAATTATGAGCCGATATTCGGAATTTACTTAATACTTGTCTTTTCTTCCAGTCTAAAATATCAAGGTATTTTTCCTGCTTTATATTGGATTTAAAAATTATGTACGTTCGCAGTTTATTACCAGTACTTTTCTGTTTTCTATTATCATCAAATAACTGATGGATAATTTTTTCATCTGGCCTGGTAGGAAAATTTTTAACCTAACTGGGGAAAAAAAGTCTTGGTTACGAAGAATTTTATTCATCTGGTGTAGCCGGGATGCGTATGTGGGCTGTTTGTACTGCTTGCCGTACAAGCTTACCTTAATAGCGACGTGGTAGAGCACTCGCTTTGGTATGTAGAGGTCCATGGTTCGAATCCCATTGGAGTTGAATATTTAATTTTTCAGCTGGCCAAGAAGGAATTCTTTTTACCTAACTGGGGAGAAATTTTTTCAATTGGCTGTAATTAGAAATTTTTCACCTTGGTTACGAAGAATTTTTTCCATCGGAATAGATAGAAAAAACTTTTCACCTAACTGGGATGAAAATTTTTCATTTGGCTGTAATAAGAAATTTATACACATTGGTTACGAAGAAAATTTTTCCATCTGGCCAGATAGAAAAAAAATCACCTGACTGGGTAGAAAATTGTTCAATTGGCTGTTTTTAGACATTTTTCACATTGGTTAAGAAGAAAATTGTTCATCTAGCCAGATAGAAAAAAAGTCACCTGACTACGTAGAAAATTTTTCAATTGGCTGTAATTAGAAATTTTTCACCTTGGTAAAGAAGAAAATTTTTCATCTGGCCAGAAAGAAAAAAAAATCCACCTAACTGGGCAGAAAATGTTTCAATTGGCTGTAATTGGAATTTTTTTCACCTTGCTTTGGAAGAAAATTTTTCATCTGGCCTGGTAGGAATATTTTTTTCTTAACTGGGAAGATAAAATTCTTGGTAACGAAGAAGTTTTTTCATCTTGTGTAGTCGGGATGTGAATAAGGGGTGTTTGTACTGCTTGCCGTACAAGCTAGCCTTAATAGCGACGTGGTAGAGCACTCGCTTTGGGATGTAGGAGTCCCGGATTCGAATCCCATTGGAGTCGAATATTTAATTCTGCATCTGGCCAGGGAGGAATTCTTTTTACATAACTGGGTAGAAAATTTTTCAATTGACTGTAATTAGAAATTTTTCACCTTGGTTACGAAGAAAATTTTTAATCTGGCCAGATAGAAAAAAATTTCCCACCTTACTGGGGAGAAAATGGTTCAATTGGCTGTAATTAGAATTTTTTTCACCTTGTTTTGGAAGAAAATTTTTCATCTGGCCTGGTAGGAAATATTTTTACCTAACTGGGAAAAAAATTCTTTGTAACGAAGAAATTTTTTCATCTGGTGTAGCCAGGATGTGTTTAATTGGTGTTTGTACTGGTTGCCGTACTAGCTAGCCTTAATAGCGACGTGGTAGAGCACTCGCTTTGGGATGAAGAGGTCCCGGGATCGAATCCCATTGGAGTCGAATATTTAATTTTTCATCTGGCCAGGAAGGAATTCTTTTTACCTAACTGGGAAAAATATGTTTCAATTGGCTGTAATTAGAAATGTTTCACCTTGGTTACGAAGAAATTTCTAATCGGACTAGACAGAAAAAACTTTTCACCTAACTGGGAAGAAAATTTTTCATAAGGCTGTAATTAGAAATTTTTGACATTGGATACGAAGAAAATTTTTCATCTGGCCAGATAGAAAAAGATTATTTACCTGACTGGGTAGAAAATTTTTCAAGTGGCTGAAATTAGAAATTTTTCACCTTGGTTACGAAGAAAATTTTTCATCTGGCCAGATAGAAAAAATTTTTCCACCTAACTGGGGAGAAAAAATTTCAATTGGCTGTAATTTGAAATTTTTCACCTTGGTTACGAAGAAAATTTTTTCATCGGACTAGATAGAAAAAAATTTTCGACCTAACTGGGGAGAAAATGTTTCAGTTGGCTGTAATTAGAAATTTTACACGTTGTTTTGGAAGAAAATTTTTCATCTGGCCTGGTAGGAAAATTTTTTACCTTACTGGGAAACACATTCTGGGTTACGAAGAATTTTTTTCATCTGGTGTAGCCAGGATGTGTATAAGGGGTGTTTGTACTGCTTGCCGTACAAGGTAGCCTTAATAGCGACGTGGTAGAGCACTCGCTTTGGGATGTAGAGGTCCCCCGTTCGAATCCCATTGGAGTCGAATATTTTATTTTTCATCTGGCCAGGGAGGAATTCTTTTTACCTAACTGGGGAAATTTTTTTTCAATTGGCTGTAATTAGAAATGTTACTTTGGTTACGAAGAAAATTTTTCATCGGACTAGATAGAAATACTTTTCACCTAACTGTGAAGAAAATTTTTCATTAGGCTGTAGTAGGAAATTTTTCATATTGGTTACGAAGAAATTTTTTCATCTGGTCAGATAGAAAAAAAAAATCTCCTAACTGGGTAGAAAATTTTTCAACTGGCTGTAATTTGAAATTTTTCACCTTGGTTACGAAGAAAATTTTTAATCTGGCCAGATAGAAAAAAAATTTCCACCTAACTGGGGAGAAAATGTTTCAATTGGCTGTAATTAGAATTTTTTTCACCTTGTTTTGGAAGAAAATTTTTCATCTGGCCTGGTAGGAAATATTTTAACCTAACTGGGAATAAAAAAAAAATCTTGGTTACGAAGAAAATTTTTTCATCGGACTAGATAGAAAAAAATTTTCGACCTAACTGGGGAGAAAATGTTTCAGTTGGCTGTAATTAGAAATTTTACACGTTGTTTTGGAAGAAAATTTTTCATCTGGCCTGGTAGGAAAATTTTTTACCTTACTGGGAAACACATTCTGGGTTACGAAGAATTTTTTTCATCTGGTGTAGCCAGGATGTGTATAAGGGGTGTTTGTACTGCTTGCCGTACAAGGTAGCCTTAATAGCGACGTGGTAGAGCACTCGCTTTGGGATGTAGAGGTCCCCCGTTCGAATCCCATTGGAGTCGAATATTTTATTTTTCATCTGGCCAGGGAGGAATTCTTTTTACCTAACTGGGGAATTTTTTTTTCAATTGGCTGTAATTAGAAATGTTACTTTGGTTACGAAGAAAATTTTTCATCGGACTAGATAGAAATACTTTTCACCTAACTGTGAAGAAAATTTTTCATTAGGCTGTAGTAGGAAATTTTTCATATTGGTTACGAAGAAATTTTTTCATCTGGTCAGATAGAAAAAAAAAATCTCCTAACTGGGTAGAAAATTTTTCAACTGGCTGTAATTTGAAATTTTTCACCTTGGTTACGAAGAAAATTTTTAATCTGGCCAGATAGAAAAAAAATTTCCACCTAACTGGGGAGAAAATGTTTCAATTGGCTGTAATTAGAATTTTTTTCACCTTGTTTTGGAAGAAAATTTTTCATCTGGCCTGGTAGGAAATATTTTAACCTAACTGGGAATAAAAAAAAAATCTTGGTTACGAAGAAATTTTTTCATCTGGTGTAGCCAGGATGTGTATAAGGGGTGTTTGTACTGCTTGCCGTACAAGCTAGCCTTAATAGCGACGTGGTAGAGCACTCGCTTTGGGATGTAGAGGTCCCGGGTTCGAATCCCATTGGAGTCGAATTTTTAACTTTCATCTGGCCAGGGAGGAGTTCTTTTTACCTAACTGGGTAGAAAATTTTTCAATTGGCTATAATTAGAAATGTTTCACCGTGGTTACGAAGAAAATTTTTAATCGGACTAGATAGAAAAAACTTTTATCCTAACTGGGAAGAAAAATTTTCATTAGGCTGTAATAAGAAATTTTTCACATTGGATACGAAGAAAACTTTTCATCTGGCCAGATAGAAAAAAAAACTTTTCACCTGACTGGGTAGAAAATTTTTCAATTGGCTGATATTAGAAATTTTTGACATTGGTTACGAAGAAAACTTTTCATCTAGCCAGATAGAAAAAACCTTTTACCTGACTGGGTAGAAAATTTTTCAATTAGCTGTAATTATAAATTTTTCACCTTGGTTACAAAGATAATTATTCATTTAGCAAAATAGAAAAAAAATTTCCACCTAACTTGGGAGAAAATGTTTCAATTGGCTGTAATTAGAATTTTTTTTATCTTGCTAAAGAAGAAAATTTTTCATCTGGCCTTGTAGGAAAATTTTTTACCTTACTTGGAAAAAATTCTTGGTTACGAAGGAATTTTTTCATCTGGTGTAGCCGGGATGTGTATAAGGAGTGTTTGTACTGCTTGCCGTACAAGCTAGCCTTAATAGCGACGAGGTAGAGCACTCGCTTTGGGATGTAGAGGTCCCGGGTTCGAATCCCATTGGAGTCGAATATCTTATTTTTCATCTGGCCAGGGAGGAATTCTTTTTACCTAACTGGGTAGAAAATTTTTCAATTGGCTGTTATTAGAAATTTTGCACCTTGGCTACGAAGAATATTTTTCATCTGGCCACATACAATAAATTTTTCCACCTAACTGGGGAGAAAATGTTTCAATTGGCTGTAATAAGAAATTTTTCTCCTTGCTTTGGAAGAAACTTTTTCATCTGGCCTGGTAGGAAAATTTTTTACCTAACTGGGAAAAAAAAGATTCTTGGTTACAAAGAAATTTTTTATCTGGTGTAGCCAGGATGTGTATAAGGGTTGTTTGTACTGCTCGCCGTACAAGCTAGCTTTAATAGCGACGTGGTAGAGCACTCGCTTTGGGATGTAGAGGTCCCGGCTTCGAATCCCATTGGAGTCGAATATTTAATTTTTCATCTGGCAAGGAAGGAATTCTTTTTACCTAACTGGGGAGAATTTTTTTCAATTGGCTGTAATTAGAAATGTTTCACCTTGGTTACGAAGAAAATTTTTCATCGGACTAGAAATAAAAAAACTTTTCACCTAACTGGGAAGAAAAATTTTCATTATGCTGTAATAAAAAAAATTTTCACCTTGCTTTGTAAGAAATTTTTTCATCTGACCAGATAGAAAAAAAGTCACCTGACTGGGTAGAAATTCTTCAATTGGCTGTAATAAGAAATTTTTCACATTGGTTACGAAGAAAATTTTTCATCTAGCCAGATAGAAAAAAAAAATTCACCTAACTGGGTAGAAAATTTTTCAATTGGCTGTAATTAGAAATTTTTTACCTTGGATACGAAGAAAATTTTTCATCTAGCCAGATAGAAAAAATTTTCCACCGAACTAGGGAGAAAATGTTTCAATTGGCTGTAATTAGAAATTTTTTCACCTTGCTTTGGAAGAAAAATTTTCATGTTTGGTTCAAACCTATTTATTTTACATCGATCGGGAAACAAGTTTTTACAACTATGGTTAATCTCTCTCGATTCTGCTTCCTGTGAAATTCTACTAGTACTCGCGCCGAATGTGTGGGCCAATGAAAGAACCAAAATCGATAGCCGCTCCTGGGAATCGAACTTAGGACCTTTTGACCGACGCTCTACTAAGAGGCCGACGCTCTACCTCTAGACCACGGACACCACAAAAAATTTCATCTGGCCTGGTAGGAAAATTTTTTACCTAACTTGGAAAGAAAATATTGGTTACGAAGAAATTTTTCATCTAGTGTAGCCGGGATGTGTATAAGGGGTGTTTGTACTGCTTGCCGTACAAGCTAGCCTTAATAGCGAGAAGGTAGAGCACTCGCTTTGGGATGTAGAGGTCCCGGGTTCGAATCCCATTGGAGTCGAATATTTAATTTTTCATCGGGCCAGGAAGGAATTCTTTTTACCTAACTGGGGAAAATTTTTTCAATTAACTGTAATTAGAAATGTTTCACCTTGGTTACAAAGAAAATTTTTCATCGGACTAGATAGAAAAAACCTTTTACCTGACTGGGAAGAAATTTTCCTTAAGCTGTAATAAGAAATTTTTTACATAGGTTACGAAGAAAATTTTTCATCTGGTCTGATAGAAAAAAAATCACCTGACTGGGTAGAATTTTTTTTCAATTGGCTGTTATTAGAAATTGTTCACATTGGTTACGAAGACAATTTTTCATCTAGCCAGATAGAAAGAAAAATTCACCTGGCTGGGTAGATTTTTTTTCAATTGGCTGTAATTAGAAATTCTTTACCTTGGTTAAGGAGAAATTTTTTCATCTGGCCGGATAGAAAAAAAATTTCCACCAAACTGGGGAGAAAATGTTTCAATTGGCTGTAATAAGAAATTTTTCACCTTGCTTTGGAAGAAAATTTTTCATCCGGCCTGGTAGGATTTTTTTTACCTAACTGGGATAAATAATCTTGGTTACGATGAATTTTTTTCATCTGGTGTAGCCAGGATGTGTATAAGGGGTGTTTGTACTGCTTGCCGTACAAGCTAGCCTTAATAGCGACGTGGTAGAGCACTCGCTTTGGGATGTAGAGGTCCCGGATTCGAATCCCATTGGAGTCGAATATTTAATTTTTCATCTGGCCAGGGAGGAATTCTTTTTACCTAACTGGGAAGAATTTTTTTCATTAGGCTGTAATAAGATATTTTTTCACCTTGCTTTGTAACAAAATTTTTCATCTGGCCAGATTGAAAAAAAGTCACCTGACTGGGTAGAAATTTTTCAATTGGCTGTAATTAGAAATTTTTCATATTGGTTACGAAGAAAATTTTTCATCTAGCCAGATAGAAAAAAAATCACCTGGCTGGGTAGGAAATTTTTCAATTGGCTGTAATTAGAAGTTTTTCACCTTGGTTACGAAGAAAAATTTTCATCTAGCCAGGTAGAAATATTTTTCCCATCCAACTGGGGAGAAAATGTTTCAATTGGCTGTAATTAGAAATTTTTTCACCTTGCTTTGGAAGAAAATTTCCATCTGGCCTGGTATGATTTTTTTTTACCTAACTGGGAAAAAAATTCTTGGTTACACAGAAATTTTCATCTTGTGTAGCCGGGATGTGTATAAGGGGTGTTTGTACTGCTTGCCGTACAAGCTAGCCTTAATAGCGACGTGGTAGAGCACTCGCTTTGGGATGTAGAGGTCCCGGGTCCAAATCCCGTTGGAGTCGAACATTTAATTTTTCATCTGGCCAGGGAGGAATTCTTTTTACCTAACTGGGGAGAAAATTTTTCAATTGGCTGTTATTAGAAATTTTTCACTTTCGATACGAAGAAAATTTTTCACCTTGCCAGATAGAAAAAAAAAATCCACCTAACTTGGGAGACAATTTTTCAATTGGCTGTAATTAAAATTTGTTCACCTTGCTTTGGAAGAAAATTTTTCATCTGGCCTTGTAGGAAAATTTTTTACCTTACTGGGAAAAAATTCTTGGTTATGAAGAATTTTTTTCATCTGGTGTAACCAGGATGTGTATAAGGGGTGTTTGTACTGCTTGCCGTACAAGCTAGCCTTAATAGCGACTCGGTAGAGCACTCGCTTGGGGATAGAGGTCCCGGATTCGAATCCCATTGGAGTCGAATATTTCATTTTTCATCTGGCCGGGGAGGAATTCCTTTTACCTAACTGGGGAGAAATTTTTTCAATTGGCTGTAATTAGAAATGTTTCACCCTGATTACGAAGAAAATTTTTCATCTAGCCAGATAGAAAAAAAATTCACCTGATTGGGTAGAAAATTTTTCAATTGGCTGTAATTAGAAATGTTTCACCTTGGTTACGAAGAAAATTTTTCATCTAGCCAGATAGAAAAAAATTTTCCACCTAACTGGGGAGAAAATGTTTCAATTGGCTGTAATTGAAAAAATTTTCACCTTGCTTTGGAAGAAAATTTTTCATCTGGCCTGGTAGGAACATTTTTTACCTAACTGGGTAAAAAAAATCTTGGTTACGAAGAAATTTTTTCATCTGGTCTAGCCGGGATGTGTATAAGGGGTGTTTGTACTGCTTGTCGTACAAGCTAGCCTTACACTGTTGATTGAGGTTTCCTAATGAAATCAATGTTAACAATGTCAAAGTTCATTACTTCCAAAACGTTGCGTTACTACTACGGGTATGATACAGCCCTCCTTATTAAAAAGTATGAATATATCATGCGGTTTCAAACGGAGAAATCATACAAAACAGGTGCCTGGTTGACCCTTTGCTGTTTAATCCCTGCTTTTTACGTGCCTGTGATTTTATGATAGAGAAAACATTGTGAAAAAAGAAGAAATTGCTTCTGACAAGCAATTTCTTCTTTTTCCACACTATTTCCTACCCTACTGAATGTTTATTTTTCAAATTAAATCCACTTTAAATTTTCGTCTGCAAAACCTTTCAATTTGGACAGGTCCAAAATTTTGTAAAACGGGAAATGGTTAAAATAGTGTTCGGTAATGACCACCAGTGAACCTCGATAATCAAATATAAGAAAAAACGATAAGTTCCGGTAGAGGTCAAATGGGTTCGTATTTAAAAAAAAATATCATAGGACAGTGGGAGGAGAATTATTTTGGATTAATATATCATCCACGTGCGAACAGTTTCGACCCTAGTCAGTCTTTAATATTATGTGACCCGTCACGCGAAAAGGGACCATCTGAGAACTCCGTTAAATAAATATTTGAAGGCCAACAAGAGATCGCATTTTAAACTGGGTAGATGTATTATTCTAGATTAAGAAAAATAAAAAAATACGAAAAGTTTCGATCCTAGTCAGTACGCGCTGTCCGCGCAATCTGATTAGGGTCAACACTTCTTTTGCATTACCCAGATCGTCCCTTTTCGCGTGACGGGTCACAAATGTGATATTATGAAATATGTAGATAACATTTTTTTATTCATGAAGGTATTAAACGTAAAACCTATCACACTTAAATATGAATATGCTTCGTGTAAACATACAGTTGTATAAGGATTTTAGTTTCAAACCGTTATAAATTCATGTAATAATCTCTTCAATTCTTAAAAAATCCTACCTGTGCATTTAAGAAGAGTCGTTAAAGTAAATGCGAGAATCAAGAAGTAAAAATGCTTATCCATTTTACGCGCTCTTAGTTCCCTACATTTTAGATCAAAATTCTATGTGCGTTCAGAATTTCTGTAACTTTACTTGTCAAAACTTATAAACGGACACTTGACTTTAAGTATGACTTCAAAACCTTAATTTTACATGATGATTTAATGAGTATGGACGTAAAGTGGACCTATTGCGCGAACACGGATAGAAGTATTAAATTATTAAAAAAGAATATAAAATAAATGCCTTATGTAAAACAAAGCCACAAAGTTGGTTGGATGTTTTTTTTTTTTTTTTTTTTTTCTTTTTGCAATATGGGGAAAATTAATAGCTGCTATTTGTTGTTAAAGCGGCCTACCAGTATGAATGCGTTTGGCGACTGACTATGGAGAAAGCGGGATACATGATTTAAAAAATCTATCCAACGTTTTAATTCAAACAAAGAAACCTGAATAAAGAAGCCTGGATGAAATAACAGTATTTAAACCAACACTTTGTCATGGTATTATTGAGGAATGAAATCAGTATTTTTCCTTTGAATTTGATTTTGCCAATGTTGCACATTTCATTGAAATGACTGCTCCTTTAGAACTGGTTTGATTCAAGAGTTTTCAAGAGTTTCAAGAGTTTTATTAAATTGACAAACCCCTAACCGGGGTACAAGTCATAAATATACAAACAAGCATGAACAATAAACAAACATTCGGAAGAAAGTTTCAGTGTTAAAACAACCATAGTGCATTCATAGGTAGCCTGAGTGTAGGAAAATTCACTTAAAAGATGACTAGAAGTTATATGACTAATTTTGAATATAAGTATTATTAGACCTCGATCTGATAAAAGTGTCAAGAAATGTTTGACCATTGTCATGCTAAACCCAAAATATTCCATTTATAGCAAGAAGTACAGACAAAGATCAGCCTGTGCATTGGTGCAGTCTGATCTCGGCCTATGCCGCCTACTTTTCCTCTTTAAGCCAGAATAGTGAAAAAAAAGGTGCATTTAGTGCTTTCGGCACTCTTGATTTTAATGCAATTTGCCAAAATTTTGATTCAGCACTACAAAAGTTTTAACAATATGTGATTTGCGTAAAGTGTCGATCATTATCATTGTAGGTCTCTCCATAATGGAGGGCAGCAAATTTTAACCATAATTTTGCTCAAATTTATGTGAAATTATTCCTGGCCGATAAATTTATATGTATGTGCCTGCAATACTTCCACAACTACTTAACAATTTAGTAACAATTTCAATTAAATATGTTTAAATATCTCATGCAATGTTTTCAGAATTACCTTACAAAATTTTGCAACTTAGAAAATAGTGCTTACATCACTCGACGTCATAATGCTATGAAAAGAATTCACATTTGGACGCATGATGATATTTCTTGGCAAAAAGACTTTTCTGGTATCTTCAAAATAAGTACATTCTAACATATAATGAAACTCATCACCTATTTTATTCAGCCTGCATAACTCGCATATCCTGTCATCCCTTATGGTCCCTAAAAATCTCCCCCATTCAATTGGAAATTTGTAATTTAGTGATCTGAAGTGGCAAAGAGATTTTGATAGATCATCTGAAAGAATATTAAAGTAATTTTCAAACCCAAAGTCTTGTTTAAAAATCCTATAGTTAAGACATTTAGGGCTTTTAAACACTGCATCTTTCCAATCAGATATGTGCATTTTATTCAATTTTATTTTGACAGATTTTGAAATACTGGAAGGTATGTTAGTTTGGTTTAACCAGTAGCATTAGAAGCCACTTTCTTCAAGTATGCTTTTAATACACGTTAACCATTTAGAGTCAAATCGACCAATATAATGCAGAGCTAACAACATACTGTAAAGTGTGCAAGATATTTTATCAGATTTACCATTCAACATACGCTGCCAAAATCCAATCATTCTGGATTTGATTTCAATTGAGACAGGATGTCTTCCTAATTCACCGTAAAACATTAAGTTAGGCGTTGATTTCTTTACTTTCAGAATGATCTTATAGAACTGAAGGCATAGCCTTTCAAGCAAATCATGGTTTTCAAAGCCAGTAACATCTAAACCATATAGTAAAATGGGTAGAACCATAGTATCAAACAATTTCAGCTGTTTCTTATTACAGCCAAACGAAAGATTTCTAACCCAGTCAGGTAAAAAAAAAATCCTACCTGGTCAGATGAAAGAATTTCTTCCTAACCAAGCTGAAAAATTTCTCATTACAGCCAAACGAAAAATTTCTCACCCGGGTCAGGTAAAAAAAAATTCCTACCTGGTCAGATGAAAGAATTTCTTCCTAACCAAGCTGAAAAATTTCTCATTACAGCCAAACGAAAAATTTCTCACCCTAGTCAGGTAAAAAAATTTCCTACTTGGCCAGATGAAAAATTAAGATATTCGACTCCAATGGGATTCGAACTCGGGACCTCTCCTTCCCAAAGCGAGTGCTCTACCACGTCGTATTGAGGCTAACTTGTACGACAAGGCAGTAGAAACACCCCTTGTACACATCGCGGCTACACCAGTTGAAAATATTTCTTCCTAACCAAGCTGAAAAATTTCTCATTACAGCCAAACGAAAGATATCTAACCCAGTCAGGTAAAATAAAATTCCTACCTAGTCAGATGAAAGAATTTCTTCCTAACCAAGCTGAAAAATTTCTCATTACAACCAAAAGAAAAATTTCTCACCCGGGTTAGGTAAAAAAATCCTACCTGGTCAGAGGAAAGAATTTCTTCCTAACCAAGCTGAAAATTTCTTATTGCAGCCAAACGAAAAGTTTCTCACCCCAGTCAGGTAAAAAAAAATCCTCCCTGGTCAGATGAAAATATTTCTTCCTAACCAAGCTGAAAAATTTCTCATTACAGCCAAACGATAAATTTCTCACCCCAGTCAGGTAAAAGAATTACCTACCTGGCCAGATGAAAAATTAAAATATTGGACTCCAATGGGATTCGAATCCTTGACCTCTACATCCCAAAGCGAGTGCGCTACCCTTTCACTATTGAGGCTAACTTGTACGACAAGGCAGTACAAACACCCCTTCTACACATCGCGGCTACACCAGTTGAAAAAATTTCTTTCTAACAAAGAAAAATTTTTCATTACAGCCAAACGAAAAGTTTCTCACTGCAGTCAGGTAAAAAAAATCTTACCTGGTCAGATGAAAAATTAAAATATTCGACTCCAATGGGATTAGAACCCTGGACCTCTATATCCCTAAGCGAGTGCTCTACCACGTCGCTATTGAGGCTTACTTGTACGACAAGTTAGTACAAACAGCCCTTACACACATCGCGGCTACACCAGTTGAAAAAATTTCTTCCTAACCAAGCTGAAAAATTTCTCATTACAGCCAAACGAAAGATTGTTCACCCCAGTCAGGTAAAAAAATTTCCTACCTGGCCAGATGAAAAAAAAAAATATTCGACTCCAATGGGATGCGAACCCGGACCTCTACATCCCAAAGCGAGTGCTCTACCACGTCGCTATTGAGGCTAACTTGTACGACAAGGCAGTACAAACACCCCTTATACACATACAAAATTTCTCACCCGGGTCGGGTAAAAAAAAATTCCTACCTGGTCAGATAAAAGAATTTCTTCCTAACCAAGCTGAAAAATTTCTCATTACAGCCAAACGAAAAATATTCTCACCCGGGTCAGGTAAAAGAAAATTCCTACCTAGTCAGATGAAAGAATTTCTTCCTAACCAAGCTGAAAAAAATTTCTCATTACAGCAAAACAAAAAAATTATCACCCCAGTCAGGTAAATAAAAATTGCTACCTGGTCAGATGAAAATATCTATTCCTAACCAAGCTGAAAATTTTCTCATTACAGCCAAACGAAAAATTTCTCACCCTAGTCAGGAAAAAAAATTTCCTACTTGGCAAGATGAAAAATTAAAATATTCGACTCCAATGGGATTCGAACCCGGGACCTCTCCTTCCCAAAGCGAGTGCTCTACCACGTCGCTATTGAGGCTAACTTGTACGATAAGGCAGTACAAACACACCTCATACACATCGCGGCTAAAACCAGTTGAAAAAATTTCTTCCTAACCAAGCTGAAAAATTTCTCATTACAGCCAAACGAAACATTTCTCATCCAGGTTAGGTAAAAAAAATTTCCTACCTGGTCAGATGAAAGAATTTCTTCCTAACCAAGCTGAAAAATTTCTCATTACAGCCTAACGAAAAATTTCTCACCCGGGTCAGGTAAAAAAAAAATTCCTATCTGGTCAGATGAAAATATTTCTTCCTAACCAAGCTGAAAAATTTGTCATTACAGCCAAATGAAAAATTTCTCACCCGGGTCAGGTAAAAAAAAATTGCTACCTGGTCAGATGAAAGTATTTCTTCCTTACCAAGCTGAAAAATTTCTCATTACAGCCAAACGAAAAATTTCTTACCCAAGTCAGGTAAAAAAAATTTCCTACCTGGCCAGATGAAAAATTAAAATATTCCACTCCAATGGGATTCGAACCCGGGACCTCTACATCCCAAAGCGAGTGCTATACCACGTCGCTATTGAGGCTAACTTGTAGGACAAGGCAGTACAAACACCCCTTATACACATCACTGCTAAAACCAGTTGAAAAAATTTCTTCCTAACCAAGCTGAAAAATTTCTCATCACAGCCAAACGAAAGACTTTTCATCCCAGTCAAATAAAAAAAACTCCTACCTGGTCAGATGAAAGAATTTCTTCCTAACTAAGCTTAAAAATTTCTCTCTACAGCCAAACGAAAAATGTCTCACCCGGGTAGGTAAAAAAAATTTCCTACCTGGTCAGATGAAAGAATTTCTTCCTTACCAAGCTGAAAAATTTCTCATGACAGCCAAACGAAAAATTTCTCACCCGGGTCAGGTAAAAAAAATGTCCTACTGGGTCAGATGAAAGAATTTCTTCCTTACCAAGCTGAAAAATTTCTCATTACAGCCAAACGAAAAATTTCTCACCCCAGTCAGGTAAAATAGAAATTCCTCCCTGGTCAGATGAAAATATTTCTTCCTAACCAAGCTTAAAAATTTCTCATTACAGCCAAACGAAATATTTCTCACCCCAGTCAGGTAAAAAAAATCCTATCTGGCCAGATGAAAAATTAAAATATTCCACTCCAATGGGATTCGAACCCGGGACCTCTACATCCCAAAGCGAGTGCTCTACCACGTCGCTATTGAGGTTAACTTGTACGACAAGGCAGTACAATCACCCCTTATACACATCGCGGCTACACCAGTTGAAAAAATTTCTTCCTGACCAAGCTGAAACATTTCCCATTACAGCCAAACGAACTTTTTCCATCCCAGTCAGGTAAAAAAAAAAATCCTTCCTGGTCAGATGAAAGAATTTCTTCCTAACCAAGCTAAAATTTCTCATTACAGCCAAACGAAAAATTTTTCACCCGGGTCAGGTAAAAAAAAAATCCTACCTGGTCAGATGAAAATATTTCTTCCTTACCAAGCTGAAAAATTTCTCATTACAGCCAAACGAAAAATTTCTCACCCCAGTCAGGTAAAATAAAAATTCCTCCCTGGTCAGATGAAAATATTTCTTCCTAAACAAGCTTAAAAATTTCTCATTACAGCCAAACGAAATATTTCTCACCCCAGTCAGGTAGAAAAAATCCTACCTGGCCAGATGAAAAATTAAAATATTCGACTCTAATGGGATTCGAACCCGGGACCTCTTCATCCCAAAGCGAGTGCTCTACCACGTCGCTATTGAAGCTAACTTGTACGACAAGGCAGTACAAACACCCCTTATACACATCGCGGCTACACCAGTTGAAAGAATTTCTTCCTAAACCAAGCTGAACAATTTCTCATTACAGCCAAACGAAAGATTTTTTATCCCTGTCAGGTAAAAGAAAATCCTACCTGGTCTTATGAAAGAATTTCTTCCTAACCAAGCTGAAAAATTTCTCATTACAGCCAAACGAAAAATTTCTCACCCTAGTCAGGTAAAAAAATGTCCTACCTGGTCAGATGAAAAATTAAAATATTCGACTCCAATGGGATTCGAACCCGGGACCTATACATCCCAAAGCGATTGCTCTACCACGTCGCTATTGAGGCTAACTTGTACGACAAGGCAGTACAAACACCCCTTATACGAGGGTGGATCAAAAATTACGTAGACTAGCGTTGCAGAAATTTGTGTTTCACAGACTTTGAAGAGAAAACTACATTGTTATTAAATTGAGGCATTTTTCTTTTTGTCGTGTAAATTTGGATGAAATCCAAATAGTTGGTCACCTGTAGCAAACAATTCTAAGACATGTAGTTATTTGGTACCGGCGCACGGTAACGACGTCAATATGACGCTACGGTATTGATAAGAATCGTCTCGAAAGTCAGCACTTTTCAAAATACTCAACTCAACAATAAACACGATTTCTGCATCGCTTATCCATTGGATAAGTACTATTTTCATATTCATCTGATCCAAAACGATGAACTGAAATGTGTAATGTGTCTAAACGATTCTGAACTGATGTTGTTCTGTGACAATTACAGTTTAACGCCGAGGAGACGTTTTTAATTCTCCGAGTGTCATCCTTAAGAAACAATCTTCATTCTTAAACATACCTTTTAAACCATTTAAAAAGATGGTATCTGCTTACATTTGAAGACATTTTAGCATATGTTATCATTTAAACATCTCGATTAGGTTTTCCATAGGTCCAGTTGTCTGGTTGTCTCTGGCTGTGCCGGTGCCGTCGTTTCGAAGTTCAAAAATTGACGCGTGCCCTTAGTTTACTTACCTTAAATTCGAAAAAAGCGAATGGATTATGCTTAAATTTTGAATATCCTAACTCATAACTCATAACTCATAATTAGGCGAAGTTTGGAAGTGTTTGGTCAAAATTATTGGGACATTTACAGGTAATAACACTAGGAAGTAACGTTACAAAGTAAGTTGCGCCGGTAGTACCTACCCAGGTATATCAAAAGTTGGATTTTTTACATCATAGCCATAGCAGACTCTTGTAAATTTGATATTTTGTCAACATTAAATGATTTGAGACGTGTACAAAATTTCATTGATTTCCGTCGGGAAATACCAAAGTTATAGTAAAAGTCCACGTATTTTTTTATCCACCCTCGTACACATCGCGGCTACACCAGTTGAAAAAATTTCTTCCTAACCAAGCTTAAAAATTTCTCATTACAGCCAAACGAAAGATTTTTCATCCCTGTCAGGTAAAAAAAAAAATTCCTACCGGGTCAGATGAAAGAATTTCTTCCTTACCAAGCTGAAAAATTTCTCAATACAGCTAAACGAAAAATTTCTCACCCCAGTCAGGTAAAAAAAATTCCTACCTGGTCAGATGAAAGAATTTCTTCCTAACCAAGCTGAAAAATTTCTCATTACAGCCAAACGAAAAAGTTCTCACCTTGGTCAGGTTAAAAAAAATACCTACCTGGTCATATGAAAGAATTTCTTCTTTACCAAGCTGAAAAATTTCTCATTACAGCTAAACGAAAAATTTCTCACCCGGGTCAGGTAAAAAAAAATTCCTACCTGGTCAGATGAAAATATTTCTTCCTAACCAAGCTGAAAAATTTCTCATTACAGCCAAACGAAAAATTTCTCACCCCAGTCAGGTAAAAAAAAATTCCTACCTGGTCAGATAAAAATATTTCTTATCAACCAAGCTGAAAAATTTCTCATTACAGCCAAACGAAAAATTTCTCACCCCAGTCAGGTAAAAAAAAAAATCCTACCTGGTCAGATGAAAATATTTCTTATCAACCAAGCTGAAAAATTTCTTATTACAGCCAAACGAAAAATGTCTCACCCCAGTCAGGTAAAAAAATTTCCTACCTGGCCAGATGAAAAATTAAAATATTCCACTCCAATGGGATTCGAACCCGGGACCTCTACACCCCAAAGCGAGTGCTCTACCACGTCGCTATTGAGGCTAACTTGTACGACAAGGCAGTACAAACACCCCTTATACACATAGAGGCTACACCAGTTGAAAAAATTTCTTCCTAACCAAGCTGAAAAATTTTTCATTACAGCCAAACGAAAGATTTTTCATCCCAGTCAGGTAAAAAAAAATCCTACCTGGTCAAATGAAAGAATTTCTTCCTAACCAAGCTGAAAAATTTCTCACTGCAGCCAAACGAAAAATTTCTCACCCGGGTCAGGTAAAAAAAAATTCCCACCTGGTCAGATGAAAGAATTTCTTCCTAACCAAGCTGAAAAATTTCTCATTACAGTCAAACGAAAAATTTCTAACCCCAGTCAGGTAAAAAAGAATTCCAACCTGGTCAGTTGAAAATAATTCTTCCTAACCAAGCTGAAAAGTTCTCATAACAGCCAAACGAAAAATGTCTCACCCCAGTCAGGTAAAAAAATTCCTACGTGGCCAGATGAAAAATTAAAATATTCGACTCCAATGGGATTCGAACCCGGGCCTCTACATCCCACGGCGAGTGCTCTAAATTTCTCACTACAGCCAAACGAAAAATTTCTCACCCGGGTCAGGTAAAAAAATTTCCTACCTGGCCAGATAAAAAAATTAAAATATTCGACTACAATGGGATTCGAACCCGGGACCTCTACATCCCAAAGCGAGTGCTCTTCCACGTCGCTATTGAAGCTATTTTGTACGACAAGGCAGTACAAACACCTTTTAAACACATCGCGGCTACAGCAGTTGAAAAAATTTCTTCCTAACCAAGCTGAAAAATTTCTCATTACAGCCAAACGAAAGATTTTTCATCCCAGTCAGGTAGAAAAAAATATTCCTACCTGGTCCGATGAAAGAATTTCTTCCTAACCAAGCTGAAAATTTTCTCATTACAGCCAAACGAAAAAGTTCTCACCCGGGTTAGGTAAAAAAAAATTCCTTCCTGGTCAGATGAAAATATTTCTTCCTAACCACGCTGAAAAATTTCTCATTACAGCCAAACGAAACATTTCTCACCCGGGTCAGGTAAAAAAATTCCTACCTGGTCCGATGAAAATATTTCTTCCTTATGAAGCTGAAAAAATTTCACATTACAGCCAAACGAAAAATTTCTCACCCCAGTCAGGTAATAAAATGTCCTACCTGGCTAGATGAAAAATTAAAATATTCGACTCCAATGGGATTCGAACCAGGGACCTCTACAGCCCAAAGCGAGTGCTCTACCACGTCGCTATTGAGGCTAACTTGTACGACAAGGCAGTACAAACACCTTATACACATCGCGGCTACACTAGTTGAAAAAATTTCTTCCTAACCAAGCTCAAAAATTTCTCATTACAGCCAAACGAAAGATTTTTCATCCCAGTCAGGTAAAAAAAAAAATTCCTACCTGGTTAGATAAAAGAATTTCTTCCTTACCAAGCTGAAAAATTTCTCATTACAGCCAAACGAAAACATTTCTCACCCGGGTCAGGTAAAAAAAATCCTACCTGGTCAGATGAAAGAATTTCTTCCTAACCAAGCTGAAAAATTTCTCATTACAGCCAAAGGAAAAATTCCTCACCCGGGTCAGGTAAAAAAAAAAATCGTACCTGGTCATATGAAAGAATTTCTTCCTAACCAAGCTGAAACATTTCTCATTACAGCCAAATTAAAAATTTCTCACCCCAGTCAGGTAAAAAAATTTCCTACCTGGCCCGATGAAAAATTAAAATATGCGACTCCAATGGGATTCGAACCCGGGACCTCTACATCCCAAAGCGAGTGCTCTACCTCATCGCTATTCAGGCTAACTTGTACGACAAGGCAGTACAAACACACCTTATACACATCGCGGCTACAGCAGATGAAAGAATTTCTTCCTAAGCAAGCTTAAAAATTTCTCATTACAGCCAAACGAAAAATTTCTCACCCGGGTCAGTTAAAAAAAAAATCCTACCTAATCAGATGAAAGAATTGTTTCCTAACCAAGCTGAAAAATTTCTCATTACAGCAAAACGAAAAATTTCTCACCCCAGTCAGGTAAAAAAAATCCTACCTGGTCAGATGAAAATATTTCTTCCTAACCAAACTGCAAAATTTCTCATTACAGCCAACCGAAAAATTTCTCACCCCAGTCAGGTAAAAAAAATTCCTACCTGGCCAGATGAAAAATTAAAATATTCGACTCCAATGGGATTCGAACCCGGGAACTCTACATCCCAAAGCGAGTGCTCTACCACGTCACTATGGAGGCTAACCTGTACGACAAGACAGTAAAAACGCCCCTTATACACATCGCGGCTACACCAGTTGAAAAAATTTCTTCCTAACCAAGATGAAAGATTTCTCATTACAGCCAAACGAAAGATTTTTCATTCCAGTCAGGTAAAAAAAAAATTCCTACCTGGTCAGATGAAAGAATTTCTTCCTAACCAAGCTGAAAAATTTCTCATTACAGCCAGACGAAAAATTTCTCACCCGGGTCAGTTTAAAAAAAAAATTCCTACCTGGTCAGATGAAAGAATTTCTTCCTAACCAAGCTGAAAAATTTCTCATTACAGCCAAAGGAAAAATTTCTCACCCGGGTCAGGTAAAAAAATTTCCTACCTGGCCAGATGAAAAATTTAAATATTCCACTCCAATGGGATTCGAACCCGGGAGCTCTACATCCCAAAGCGAGTGCACTTCCACGTCGCTATTGAGGCTATTTGGTACGACAAGGCAGTACAAACACCCCTTAAACACATTGCGGCTACACCAGTTGAAAACATTTCTTCCTAACCAAGCTGAAAAATTTTTCATTACAGCCAAACGAAAGATTTTTCATCCCAGTCAGGTAAAAAAAATATTCCTACCTGGTCCGATGAAAGAATTTCTTCCTAACCAAGCTGAAAATTCTCTCATTACAGCCAAACGAAATATTTCTCACCCGGGTTAGGTAAAAAAAAATCCTTCCTGGTCAGATGAAAGAATTTCTTCCTAACCAAGCTGAAAAATTTCTCATTACAGCTAAACGAAAAATGTCTCACCCGGGTCAGGTAAAGAAAAATCCTACCTGGTCAGATGAAAATATTTCTTCCTAACCAAGCTGAAAAACTTCTCATTATAGCCAAACGAAATATTTCTCACCCCAGTCAGGTAAAAAAATTTCCTACCTGGCCCGATGAAAAATTAAAATATGCGACTCCAATGGGATTCGAACCCGGGACCTCTACATCCCAAAGCGAGTGCTCTACCTCATCGCTATTCAGGCTAACTTGTACGACAAGGCAGTACAAACACACCTTATACACATCGCGGCTACAGCAGATGAAAGAATTTCTTCCTAAGCAAGCTTAAAAATTTCTCATTACAGCCAAACGAAAAATTTCTCACCCGGGTCAGTTAAAAAAAAAATCCTACCTAATCAGATGAAAGAATTGTTTCCTAACCAAGCTGAAAAATTTCTCATTACAGCAAAACGAAAAATTTCTCACCCCAGTCAGGTAAAAAAAATCCTACCTGGTCAGATGAAAATATTTCTTCCTAACCAAACTGCAAAATTTCTCATTACAGCCAACCGAAAAATTTCTCACCCCAGTCAGGTAAAAAAAATTCCTACCTGGCCAGATGAAAAATTAAAATATTCGACTCCAATGGGATTCGAACCCGGGAACTCTACATCCCAAAGCGAGTGCTCTACCACGTCACTATGGAGGCTAACCTGTACGACAAGACAGTAAAAACGCCCCTTATACACATCGCGGCTACACCAGTTGAAAAAATTTCTTCCTAACCAAGATGAAAGATTTCTCATTACAGCCAAACGAAAGATTTTTCATTCCAGTCAGGTAAAAAAAAAATTCCTACCTGGTCAGATGAAAGAATTTCTTCCTAACCAAGCTGAAAAATTTCTCATTACAGCCAGACGAAAAATTTCTCACCCGGGTCAGTTTAAAAAAAAAATTCCTACCTGGTCAGATGAAAGAATTTCTTCCTAACCAAGCTGAAAAATTTCTCATTACAGCCAAAGGAAAAATTTCTCACCCGGGTCAGGTAAAAAAATTTCCTACCTGGCCAGATGAAAAATTTAAATATTCCACTCCAATGGGATTCGAACCCGGGAGCTCTACATCCCAAAGCGAGTGCACTTCCACGTCGCTATTGAGGCTATTTGGTACGACAAGGCAGTACAAACACCCCTTAAACACATTGCGGCTACACCAGTTGAAAACATTTCTTCCTAACCAAGCTGAAAAATTTTTCATTACAGCCAAACGAAAGATTTTTCATCCCAGTCAGGTAAAAAAACTATTCCTACCTGGTCCGATGAAAGAATTTCTTCCTAACCAAGCTGAAAATTCTCTCATTACAGCCAAACGAAATATTTCTCACCCGGGTTAGGTAAAAAAAAATCCTTCCTGGTCAGATGAAAGAATTTCTTCCTAACCAAGCTGAAAATTTCTCATTACAGCCAAACGAAAAATTTCTCACCCGGGTCAGGTAAAAAAAATCCTACCTGGTCAGATGAAAATATTTCTTCCTAACCAAGCTGAAAAATTTCTCATTACAGCCAAACGAAAAATTTCTCACCCCAGTCAGGTAAAATATTTCCTACTCGGCCATATGAAAAATTAAAATATTCGACTCCAATGGGATTCGAACCCGGGAACTCTACATCCCAAAGCGAGTGCTCTACCACGTCGCTATTGAGGCTAACCTGTACGAAAAGACATGAAAAACACCCCTTATACACATCGCGGCTACAGCAGTTGAAAAATTTTTTCCTAACCAAGCTGAACAATTTCTCATTACAGCCAAACGAAAGATTTTTCATCCCGGTCAGGTAAATAAAAAAATTCCTACCTGGTCAGATAAAAGAATTTCTTCCTAACCAAGCTGAAAATTTTTCTCATTACAGCCAAACGAAAAATTTCCAGTCAGGTAAAAAAATTTCCTACCTGGTAAGATGAAAGAATTTCTTCCTAACCAAGCTGAAAAATTTCTCATTACAGCCAAACGAAAAAATTTCTCACCCGGGTCAGGTAAAAAAAAATCTACCTGGTCAGATGAAAGAATTTCTTCCTAACCAAGCTGAAAAATTTCTCATTACAGCCAAACGAAAAATTTCTCAGCCCAGTCAGGTAAAAAAGAATTCTTACCTGGTCAGATGAAAATATTTCTTCCTAACCAAGCTGAAAAATTTCTCATTACAGCCAAACGAAAAATTTCTCACTCCAGTCAGGTAAAAAAATTTCCTACCTGGCCAGATGAAAAATTAAAATATTCGACTACAATGGGATTCGAACCCGGGACCTCTACACCCCAAAGCGAGTGCTCTACCACGTCGCTATTGAGGCTAACTTGTACGACAAGGTAGTACAAACACCGCTTATACACATCGCGGCTACACCAGTTGTAAAAACTTCTTCCTAAACAAGCTGAAAAATTTCTCATTACAGCCAAACGAAAGTTTTTTCATCCCAGTCAGGTAAAAAAAAAATACCTACCTGGTGAGATGAAAGAATTTCTTCCTAACCAAGCTGCAAATTTCTCAATACAGCCAAACGAAAAATTTCTCACCCGGGTCAGGTAAAAAGAATTTCCTTCCTGGTCATATGAAAATATTTCTTCCTAACCAAGCTGAAAAATATCTCATTACAGCCAAACAAAAAATATTCCACCCCAGTCAGGTAAAAAAATTTCCTACCTGGCCAGATGAAAAATTAAAATATTCCACTCGAATGGGATTCGAACCCGGGACCTCTACATCCCAAAGCGAGTGCTCTTCCTTGTCGCTATTGAAGCTATTTTGTACGACAAGGCAGTACAAACACCCCTTATACATATCGCGGCTACACCAGTTGAAAAAATTTCTTCCTGACCAAGCTGAAAAATTTCTCATTACAGCCAAACGAAAAATTTCTCACCCCAGACAGGTAAAAAAAATTTCCTACCTGGTCAGATGAAAGAATTTCTTCCTAACCAAGCTGAAAAATTTCTCATTACAGCTAAACGAAAAATGTCTCACCCGGGTCAGGTAAAGAAAAATCCTACCTGGTCAGATGAAAATATTTCTTCCTAACCAAGCTGAAAAACTTCTCATTATAGCCAAACGAAATATTTCTCACCCCAGTCAGGTAAAAAAATGTCCTACCTGGCTAGATGAAAATTTAGAATATTCGACTCCAATGGGATTCGAACCAGTGACCTCTACAGCCCATAGCGAGTGCTCTACCACGTCGCTATTTAGGCTAAATTGTACGACAAGGCAGTACAAACACCCCTTATACACATCGCGGTTACACCAGTTGAAAAAAATCTTCCTAACCAAGCTGAAAAATTTCTCATTACAGCCAAACGAAAGATTTTTCATCCCAGTCAGGTAAAAAAAAAATTCCTACCTGGTCATATAAAAGAATTTCTTCTTAACCAAGCTGAAAAATTTCTCATTACAGCCAAACGAAAAAATTTCTCACCCGGGTCAGGTAAAAAAATTCCTTCCTGGTCAGATGAAAGAATTTCTTCCTAACCAAGCTGAAAAATTTCTCATTACAGCCAAACGAAAAATTTCTCACCCGGGTCAGGTAAAAAAGAATTCCTACCTGGTTAGATGAAAGAATTTCTTCCTAACCAAGCTGGAAAATTTCTCATTACAGCCAAACGAAAAATTTCTCACCCCAGTCAGGTAAAACAATTTCCTACCTGGCCAGATGAAAAATTAAAATATTCGACTACAATGGGATTCGAACCCGGGACCTCTAGATCCCAAAGCGAGTGCTCTACCGCATCGCTATTTAGGCTAACTAATACGACAAGGCAGTACAAACACCCCTTATACACATAGCGGCTACACCAGATGAAAGAATTTCTTCCTAACTAAGCTGAAAAATTTCTCTTTACAGCCAAACGAAAAATTTCTCGACCGGGTCAGGTAAAATAAAATTCCTTCCTAGTCAGATGAAAGAATTTCTTCCTAACCAAGCTGAAAAAAATCCCTTTATAGCCAAACGAAAAATTTCTAACCCCTGTCAGGTAGAAAAAAAAATCCTACCTGGACAGATAAAAATATTTCCTCCTAACCAAGCTGAAAAATTTCTCATTACAGCCAACCGAAAAAATTTCTCACCCCAGTCAGGTAAAAAAATTTCCTCCCTGGCCAGATGAAAAATTAAAATATTGGACTCCAATGGGATTCGAACCCGGGACCTCTACATCCCAAAGCGAGTGCTCTACCACGTCGCAATTGAGGCTATCTTGTACGACAATGCAGTACAAACACCCCTTATACACATCGCGGCTACACCATTTGAAAAAAATTCTTCCTAACCAAGCTGAAAAATTTCTCATTTCAGCCAAACGAAAGGTTTCTCACCCGGGTCAGGTAAAAAAAAATTCCTACCTGGTCAGATGAAAGAATTTCTTTCTAACCAAGCTGAAAAATTTTCTCATTACAGCCAAACGAAAAAAATTCTCACCCGGGTCATTACAGCCCAACGAAAAATTTCTCACCCGGGTCAGGTAAAAAAAAATTCCTACCTGGTCAGATGAAAGAATTTCTTCCTAACCAAGCTGAAAAATTTCTCATTACAGCCAAACGAAAAATTCTCACCTGGGTCAGTTAAAAAAAAATTCCTACCTGGTCATATGAAAGAATTTCTTCCTAACCAAGCTGAAAAATTTCCCTTTTCAGCCAAACGAAAAATTTCCCGACTGTTTCAGGTAAAAAAAAATCCTACCTACTCAGATGAAAGAATTTCTTCCTAACCAAGCTGTAAAAATTCTCATTACAGCCAAACGAAAAATTTTTCACCCGGGTCAGGTAAAAAAAAAAATCCTACCTGGTCAGATGAAAATATTTCTTCCTAACCAAGCTGAAAATTTCTCATTACAGCCAAACGAAAAATTTCTCACCCGGGTCAGGTAAAAAAAATCCTACCTGGTCAGATGAAAATATTTCTTCCTAACCAAGCTGAAAAATTTCTCATTACAGCCAAACGAAACATTTCTCACCCCAGTCAGGTAAAATATTTCCTACTCGGCCATATGAAAAATTAAAATATTCGACTCCAATGGGATTCGAACCCGGGAACTCTACATCCCAAAGCGAGTGCTCTACCACGTCGCTATTGAGGCTAACCTGTACGAAAAGACATGAAAAACACCCCTTATACACATCGCGGCTACAGCAGTTGAAAAGTTTTTTCCTAACCAAGCTGAACAATTTCTCATTTCTCAGTAATGACCCGGGTGAGAATTTTTTTCGTTTGGCTGTAATGAGAAATTGTTCAGCTTGGTTAGGAAAAAACTTTTCAACTGCTGTAGCCGCGATGTGTATAAGGGGTGTTCTCGACTGTTTCAGGTAAAAAAAAATCCTACCTACTCAGATGAAAGAATTTCTTCCTAACCAAGCTGTAAAAATTCTCAATACAGCCAAACGAAAAATTTCTTACCCGGGTCAGGTAAAAAAAATTCCTACCTGATCAGATGAAAGAATTTCTTCCTAACCAAGCTGAAAATTTCTCATTACAGCCAAACGAAAAATTTCTCACCCGGGTCAGGTAAAAAAAATCCTACCTGGTCAGATGAAAATATTTCTTCCTAACCAAGCTGAAAAATTTCTCATTACAGCCAAACGAAAAATTTCTCACCCCAGTCAGGTAAAATATTTCCTACTCGGCCATATGAAAAATTAAAATATTCGACTCCAATGGGATTCGAACCCGGGAACTCTACATCCCAAAGCGAGTGCTCTACCACGTCGCTATTGAGGCTAACCTGTACGAAAAGACATGAAAAACACCCCTTATACACATCGCGGCTACAGCAGTTGAAAAGTTTTTTCCTAACCAAGCTGAACAATTTCTCATTACAGCCAAACGAAAGATTTTTCATCCCGGTCAGGTAAATAAAAAAATTCCTACCTGGTCAGATAAAAGAATTTCTTCCTAACCAAGCTGAAAATTTTTCTCATTACAGCCAAACGAAAATTTCCAGTCAGGTAAAAAAATTTCCTACCTGGTAAGATGAAAGAATTTCTTCCTAACCAAGCTGAAAAATTTCTCATTACAGCCAAACGAAAAAATTTCTCACCCGGGTCAGGTAAAAAAAAATCTACCTGGTCAGATGAAAGAATTTCTTCCTAACCAAGCTGAAAAATTTCTCATTACAGCCAAACGAAAAATTTCTCAGCCCAGTCAGGTAAAAAAGAATTCTTACCTGGTCAGATGAAAATATTTCTTCCTAACCAAGCTGAAAAATTTCTCATTACAGCCAAACGAAAAATTTCTCACTCCAGTCAGGTAAAAAAATTTCCTACCTGGCCAGATGAAAAATTAAAATATTCGACTACAATGGGATTCGAACCCGGGACCTCTACACCCCAAAGCGAGTGCTCTACCACGTCGCTATTGAGGCTAACTTGTACGACAAGGTAGTACAAACACCGCTTAAACACATCGCGGCTACACCAGTTGTAAAAACTTCTTCCTAAACAAGCTGAAAAATTTCTCATTACAGCCAAACGAAAGTTTTTTCATCCCAGTCAGGTAAAAAAAAATACCTACCTGGTGAGATGAAAGAATTTCTTCCTAACCAAGCTGCAAATTTCTCAATACAGCCAAACGAAAAATTTCTCACCCGGGTCAGGTAAAAAGAATTTCCTTCCTGGTCATATGAAAATATTTCTTCCTAACCAAGCTGAAAAATATCTCATTACAGCCAAACAAAAAATATTCCACCCCAGTCAGGTAAAAAAATTTCCTACCTGGCCAGATGAAAAATTAAAATATTCCACTCGAATGGGATTCGAACCCGGGACCTCTACATCCCAAAGCGAGTGCTCTTCCTTGTCGCTATTGAAGCTATTTTGTACGACAAGGCAGTACAAACACCCCTTATACATATCGCGGCTACACCAGTTGAAAAAATTTCTTCCTGACCAAGCTGAAAAATTTCTCATTACAGCCAAACGAAAAATTTCTCACCCCAGACAGGTAAAAAAAATTTCCTACCTGGTCAGATGAAAGAATTTCTTCCTAACCAAGCTGAAAAATTTCTCATTACAGCCAAACGAAAAATGTCTCACCCGGGTCAGGTAAAGAAAAATCCTACCTGGTCAGATGAAAATATTTCTTCCTAACCAAGCTGAAAAACTTCTCATTACAGCCAAACGAAATATTTCTCACCCCAGTCAGGTAAAAAAATGTCCTACCTGACTAGATGAAAATTTAGAATATTCGACTCCAATGGGATTCGAACCAGTGACCTCTACAGCCCATAGCGAGTGCTCTACCACGTCGCTATTTAGGCTAAATTGTACGACAAGGCAGTACAAACACCCCTTATACACATCGCGGTTACACCAGTTGAAAAAAATCTTCCTAACCAAGCTGAAAAATTTCTCATTACAGCCAAACGAAAGATTTTTCATCCCAGTCAGGTAAAAAAAAAATTCCTACCTGGTCATATAAAAGAATTTCTTCTTAACCAAGCTGAAAAATTTCTCATTACAGCCAAACGAAAAAAATTCTCACCCGGGTCAGGTAAAAAAATTCCTTCCTGGTCAGATGAAAGAATTTCTTCCTAACCAAGCTGAAAAATTTCTCATTACAGCCAAACGAAAAATTTCTTACCCGGGTCAGGTAAAAAAGAATTCCTACCTGGTTAGATGAAAGAATTTCTTCCTAACCAAGCTGGAAAATTTCTCATTACAGCCAAACGAAAAATTTCTCACCCCAGTCAGGTAAAACAATTTCCTACCTGGCCAGATGAAAAATTAAAATATTCGACTACAATGGGATTCGAACCCGGGACCTCTAGATCCCAAAGCGAGTGCTCTACCGCATCGCTATTTAGGCTAACTAATACGACAAGGCAGTACAAACACCCCTTATACACATCACGGCTACATCAGATGAAAGAATTTCTTCCTAACTAAGCTGAAAAATTTCTCTTTACAGCCAAACGAAAAATTTCTCGACCGGGTCAGGTAAAATAAAATTCCTTCCTAGTCAGATGAAAGAATTTCTTCCTAACCAAGCTGAAAAAATTCCTTTTATAGCCAAACGAAAAATGTCTCACCCCTGTCAGGTAGAAAAAAAAATCCTACCTGGTCAGATAAAAAAATTTCCTCCTAACCAAGCTGAAAAATTTCTCATTACAGCCAACCGAAAAATTTCTCACCCCAGTCAGGTAAAAAAATTTCCTCCCTGGCCAGATGAAAAATTAAAATATTGGACTCCAATGGGATTCGAACCCGGGACCTCTACATCCCAAAGCGAGTGCTCTACCACGTCGCAATTGAGGCTATCTTGTACGACAATGCAGTACAAACACCCCTTATACACATCGCGGCTACACCATTTGAAAAAAATTCTTCCTAACCAAGCTGAAAAATTTCTCATTTCAGCCAAACGAAAGGTTTCTCACCCGGGTCAGGTAAAAAAAAATTCCTACCTGGTCAGATGAAAGAATTTCTTTCTAACCAAGCTGAAAAATTTTCTCATTACAGCCAAACGAAAAAAATTCTCACCCGGGTCATTACAGCCCAACGAAAAATTTCTCACCCGGGTCAGGTAAAAAAAAATTCCTACCTGGTCAGATGAAAGAATTTCTTCCTAACCAAGCTGAAAAATTTCTCATTACAGCCAAACGAAAAATTCTCACCTGGGTCAGTTAAAAAAAATTTCCTACCTGGTCATATGAAAGAATTTCTTCCTAACCAAGCTGAAAAAATTCCCTTTTCAGCCAAACGAAAAATTTCTCGACTGTTTCAGGTAAAAAAAAAATCCTACCTACTCAGATGAAAGAATTTCTTCCTAACCAAGCTGTAAAAATTCTCATTACAGCCAAACGAAAAATTTTTCACCCGGGTCAGGTAAAAAAAAATTCCTACCTGGTCAGATGAAAATATTTCTTCCTAACCAAGCTGAAAAATTTCTCATTACAGCCAAACGAAATTTCTTACCCGGGTCAGGTAAAAAAAATTCCTACCTGATCAGATGAAAGAATTTCTTCCTAACCAAGCTGAAAAATTTCTCATTACAGCCCAACAAAAAATTTCTTGACCGGGTCAGGAAAAAAAAATTTCCTACCTGGTCAGATGAAAGAATTGTTTCCTAACCAAGCTGAAAAATTTCTCATTACAGCCAAACGAAAGATTTCTCACCCCAGTCAGGTAATAAAAAAAATCCTACCTGGTCAGATGAAAATATTTCTTCATAACCAAGCTGAAAAATTTCTCATTACAGCCAAACGAAAAATTTCTCACCCGGGTCAGGTAAAAAAAAATCCTACCTGGTCAGATGAAAGAATTTCTTCCTAACCAAGCTGAAAAAATTCTCATTACAGCCAAACGAAAAATTTCTCACCCCATTCAGGTAAAAAAATTTCCTAATTGGCCCGATGAAAAATTAAAATATTCGACTCCAATGGGATTCGAACCCGGGACCTCTACATCCCAAAGCGAGTGCTCTACCACGTCGCTATTGAGGTTAACTCGTACGACAAGGCAGTACAAACACCCCTTATACACATCGCAACTACACCAGTTGAAAAAAATTCTTCCTAACCATGCTGAACAATTTCTCATTACAGCCAAACGAAAGATTTTTCATCCCAGTCAGGTAAAAAAAAATTTCATACCTGGTCAGATGAAAGAATTTCTTTCTAACCAAGCTGAAAAATTTCTCATTACAGCCAAACGAAATATTTCTCGACTGGGTCAGGTAAAAAAAATTCCTACCCGGTCATATAAAAGAATTTCTTCCTAACCAAGCTGAAAAATTTCTCATCACAGCCCAACGAAAAATTTCTCACCCGGGTCAGGTAAAAAAAATTCCTACCTGGTCAGATGAAAGAATTTCTTCCTAACCAACCTGAAAGTTTTCTTATTACAGCTAAACGAAATATTCCTCACCCGGGTCAGGTAAAAAAAATCCTACCTGGTCAGATGAAAGAATTTCTTCCTAACCAAGCTGAAAATTTCTCATTACAGCCAAACGAAAAATTTCTCACCCGGGTCAGGTAAAAAAAATCCTACCTGGTCAGATGAAAATATTTCTTCCTAACCAAGCTGAAAAATTTCTCATTACAGCCAAACGAAAAATTTCTCACCCCAGTCAGGTAAAATATTTCCTACTCGGCCATATGAAAAATTAAAATATTCGACTCCAATGGGATTCGAACCCGGGAACTCTACATCCCAAAGCGAGTGCTCTACCACGTCGCTATTGAGGCTAACCTGTACGAAAAGACATGAAAAACACCCCTTATACACATCGCGGCTACAGCAGTTGAAAAGTTTTTTCCTAACCAAGCTGAACAATTTCTCATTACAGCCAAACGAAAGATTTTTCATCCCGGTCAGGTAAATAAAAAAATTCCTACCTGGTCAGATAAAAGAATTTCTTCCTAACCAAGCTGAAAATTTTTCTCATTACAGCCAAACGAAAATTTCCAGTCAGGTAAAAAAATTTCCTACCTGGTAAGATGAAAGAATTTCTTCCTAACCAAGCTGAAAAATTTCTCATTACAGCCAAACGAAAAAATTTCTCACCCGGGTCAGGTAAAAAAAAATCTACCTGGTCAGATGAAAGAATTTCTTCCTAACCAAGCTGAAAAATTTCTCATTACAGCCAAACGAAAAATTTCTCAGCCCAGTCAGGTAAAAAAGAATTCTTACCTGGTCAGATGAAAATATTTCTTCCTAACCAAGCTGAAAAATTTCTCATTACAGCCAAACGAAAAATTTCTCACTCCAGTCAGGTAAAAAAATTTCCTACCTGGCCAGATGAAAAATTAAAATATTCGACTACAATGGGATTCGAACCCGGGACCTCTACACCCCAAAGCGAGTGCTCTACCACGTCGCTATTGAGGCTAACTTGTACGACAAGGTAGTACAAACACCGCTTAAACACATCGCGGCTACACCAGTTGTAAAAACTTCTTCCTAAACAAGCTGAAAAATTTCTCATTACAGCCAAACGAAAGTTTTTTCATCCCAGTCAGGTAAAAAAAAATACCTACCTGGTGAGATGAAAGAATTTCTTCCTAACCAAGCTGCAAATTTCTCAATACAGCCAAACGAAAAATTTCTCACCCGGGTCAGGTAAAAAGAATTTCCTTCCTGGTCATATGAAAATATTTCTTCCTAACCAAGCTGAAAAATATCTCATTACAGCCAAACAAAAAATATTCCACCCCAGTCAGGTAAAAAAATTTCCTACCTGGCCAGATGAAAAATTAAAATATTCCACTCGAATGGGATTCGAACCCGGGACCTCTACATCCCAAAGCGAGTGCTCTTCCTTGTCGCTATTGAAGCTATTTTGTACGACAAGGCAGTACAAACACCCCTTATACATATCGCGGCTACACCAGTTGAAAAAATTTCTTCCTGACCAAGCTGAAAAATTTCTCATTACAGCCAAACGAAAAATTTCTCACCCCAGACAGGTAAAAAAAATTTCCTACCTGGTCAGATGAAAGAATTTCTTCCTAACCAAGCTGAAAAATTTCTCATTACAGCCAAACGAAAAATGTCTCACCCGGGTCAGGTAAAGAAAAATCCTACCTGGTCAGATGAAAATATTTCTTCCTAACCAAGCTGAAAAACTTCTCATTACAGCCAAACGAAATATTTCTCACCCCAGTCAGGTAAAAAAATGTCCTACCTGGCTAGATGAAAATTTAGAATATTCGACTCCAATGGGATTCGAACCAGTGACCTCTACAGCCCATAGCGAGTGCTCTACCACGTCGCTATTTAGGCTAAATTGTACGACAAGGCAGTACAAACACCCCTTATACACATCGCGGTTACACCAATTGAAAAAAATCTTCCTAACCAAGCTGAAAAATTTCTCATTACAGCCAAACGAAAGATTTTTCATCCCAGTCAGGTAAAAAAAAAATTCCTACCTGGTCATATAAAAGAATTTCTTCTTAACCAAGCTGAAAAATTTCTCATTACAGCCAAACGAAAAAATTTCTCACCCGGGTCAGGTAAAAAAATTCCTTCCTGGTCAGATGAAAGAATTTCTTCCTAACCAAGCTGAAAAATTTCTCATTACAGCCAAACGAAAAATTTCTCACCCGGGTCAGGTAAAAAAGAATTCCTACCTGGTTAGATGAAAGAATTTCTTCCTAACCAAGCTGGAAAATTTCTCATTACAGCCAAACGAAAAATTTCTCACCCCAGTCAGGTAAAACAATTTCCTACCTGGCCAGATGAAAAATTAAAATATTCGACTACAATGGGATTCGAACCCGGGACCTCTAGATCCCAAAGCGAGTGCTCTACCGCATCGCTATTTAGGCTAACTAATACGACAAGGCAGTACAAACACCCCTTATACACATCACGGCTACATCAGATGAAAGAATTTCTTCCTAACTAAGCTGAAAAATTTCTCTTTACAGCCAAACGAAAAATTTCTCGACCGGGTCAGGTAAAATAAAATTCCTTCCTAGTCAGATGAAAGAATTTCTTCCTAACCAAGCTGAAAAAATTCCTTTTATAGCCAAACGAAAAATGTCTCACCCCTGTCAGGTAGAAAAAAAAATCCTACCTGGTCAGATAAAAAAATTTCCTCCTAACCAAGCTGAAAAATTTCTCATTACAGCCAACCGAAAAATTTCTCACCCCAGTCAGGTAAAAAAATTTCCTCCCTGGCCAGATGAAAAATTAAAATATTGGACTCCAATGGGATTCGAACCCGGGACCTCTACATCCCAAAGCGAGTGCTCTACCACGTCGCAATTGAGGCTATCTTGTACGACAATGCAGTACAAACACCCCTTATACACATCGCGGCTACACCATTTGAAAAAAATTCTTCCTAACCAAGCTGAAAAATTTCTCATTTCAGCCAAACGAAAGGTTTCTCACCCGGGTCAGGTAAAAAAAAATTCCTACCTGGTCAGATGAAAGAATTTCTTTCTAACCAAGCTGAAAAATTTTCTCATTACAGCCAAACGAAAAAAATTCTCACCCGGGTCATTACAGCCCAACGAAAAATTTCTCACCCGGGTCAGGTAAAAAAAAATTCCTACCTGGTCAGATGAAAGAATTTCTTCCTAACCAAGCTGAAAAATTTCTCATTACAGCCAAACGAAAAATTCTCACCTGGGTCAGTTAAAAAAAATTTCCTACCTGGTCATATGAAAGAATTTCTTCCTAACCAAGCTGAAAAATTTCCCTTTTCAGCCAAACGAAAAATTTCTCGACTGTTTCAGGTAAAAAAAAAATCCTACCTACTCAGATGAAAGAATTTCTTCCTAACCAAGCTGTAAAAATTCTCATTACAGCCAAACGAAAAATTTTTCACCCGGGTCAGGTAAAAAAAAATTCCTACCTGGTCAGATGAAAATATTTCTTCCTAACCAAGCTGAAAAATTTCTCATTACAGCCAAACGAAATTTCTTACCCGGGTCAGGTAAAAAAATTCCTACCTGATCAGATGAAAGAATTTCTTCCTAACCAAGCTGAAAAATTTCTCATTACAGCCCAACAAAAAATTTCTTGACCGGGTCAGGAAAAAAAAATTTCCTACCTGGTCAGATGAAAGAATTGTTTCCTAACCAAGCTGAAAAATTTCTCATTACAGCCAAACGAAAGATTTCTCACCCCAGTCAGGTAATAAAAAAAATCCTACCTGGTCAGATGAAAATATTTCTTCATAACCAAGCTGAAAAATTTCTCATTACAGCCAAACGAAAAATTTCTCACCCGGGTCAGGTAAAAAAAAATCCTACCTGGTCAGATGAAAGAATTTCTTCCTAACCAAGCTGAAAAAATTCTCATTACAGCCAAACGAAAAATTTCTCACCCCATTCAGGTAAAAAAATTTCCTAATTGGCCCGATGAAAAATTAAAATATTCGACTCCAATGGGATTCGAACCCGGGACCTCTACATCCCAAAGCGAGTGCTCTACCACGTCGCTATTGAGGTTAACTTGTACGACAAGGCAGTACAAACACCCCTTATACACATCGCAACTACACCAGTTGAAAAAAATTCTTCCTAACCATGCTGAACAATTTCTCATTACAGCCAAACGAAAGATTTTTCATCCCAGTCAGGTAAAAAAAAAATTTCATACCTGGTCAGATGAAAGAATTTCTTTCTAACCAAGCTGAAAAATTTCTCATTACAGCCAAACGAAATATTTCTCGACTGGGTCAGGTAAAAAAAATTCCTACCCGGTCATATAAAAGAATTTCTTCCTAACCAAGCTGAAAAATTTCTCATCACAGCCCAACGAAAAATTTCTCACCCGGGTCAGGTAAAAAAAATTCCTACCTGGTCAGATGAAAGAATTTCTTCCTAACCAACCTGAAAGTTTTCTTATTACAGCTAAACGAAATATTCCTCACCCGGGTCAGGTAAAAAAAATCCTACCTGGTCAGATGAAAGAATTTCTTCCTAACCAAGCTGAAAAATTTTTCATTACAGCCCAACGAAAAATTTCTCGACCGGGTCAGGTAAAAAAAAAATCCTACCTGGTCAGATGAAAGAATTGATTCCCAACCAAGCTGAAAAATTTCTCATTACAGCCAAACCAAAAATTTCTCACCCCAGTCAGGTAAAAAAAAATCCTACCTACTCAGATGAAAGAATTTCTTCCTAACCAAGCTGTAAAATTTCTCATTACAGCCAAACGAAGATTTTTCACCCGGGTCAAGTAAAAAAAATCCTACCTGGTCAGATGAAAGAATTTCTTCCTAACCAAGCTGAAACATTTCTCATTACAGCCAACCGAAAAATTTCTCACTCCAGTCAGGTAAAAAAATTTCCTCCCTGGCCAGATGAAAAATTAAAATATTGGACTCCAATGGGATTCGAACCCGGGACCTCTACATCCTAAAGCGAGTGCTCTACCACGTCGCAATTGAGGCTATCTTGTACGACAATGCAGTACAAACACCCCTTATACACATCGCGGCTACACCATTTGAAAAAATTTCTTCCTAACCAAGCTGAAAAATTTCTCATTTCAGCCAAACGAAAGGTTTCTCACCCGGGTCAGGTAAAAAAAAATTCCTACCTGGTCAGATGAAAGAATTTCTTTCTAACCAAGCTGAGAAATTTTCTCATTACAGCCAAACGAAAAAATTTCTCACCCGGGTCATTACAGCCCAACGAAAAATTTCTCACCCGGGTCAGGTAAAAAAAAATTCCTACCTGGTCAGATGAAAGAATTTCTTCCTAACCAAGCTGAAAAATTTCTCATTACAGCAAAACCAAAAATTCTCACCTGGGTCAGTTAAAAAAAATTTCCTACCTGGTCATATGAAAGAATTTCTTCCTAACCAAGCTGAAAAATTTCCCTTTACAGCAAAACGAAAAATTTCTCGACTGTTTCAGGTAAAAAAAACAGGTAAAAAAATTTCTCACCCGGGTCAGGTAAAAAAAATTCCTACCTGGTCAGATGAAAGAATTTCTTCCTAACCAACCTGAAAGTTTTCTTATTACAGCTAAACGAAAAATTCCTCACACGGGTCAGGTAAAAAAAAATCCTACCTGGTCAGATGAAAGAATTTCTTCCTAACCAAGCTGAAAAATTTCTCATTACAGCCAAACCAAAAATTTCTCACCCCAGTCAGGTAAAAAAAAAATCCTACCTACTGAGATGAAAGAATTTCTTCCTAACCAAGCTGTAAAATTTCTCATTATAGCCAAACGAAAATTTTACACCCGGGTCAAGTAAAAAAAATCCTACCTGGTCAGATGAAAGAATTTCTTCCTAACCAAGCTGAAACATTCTCATTACAGCCAAACGAAAAATTTCTTGACCGGGTCAGGAAAAAAAAATTTCCTACCTGGTCAGATGAAAGAATTGTTTCCTAACCAAGCTGAAAAATTTCTCATTACAGCCAAACGAAAGATTTCTCACCCCAGTCAGGTAATAAAAAAAATCCTACCTGGTCAGATGAAAATATTTCTTCATAACCAAGCTGAAAAATTTCTCATTACAGCCAAACGAAAAATTTCTCACCCGGGTCAGGTAAAAAAAAATCCTACCTGGTCAGATGAAAGAATTTCTTCCTAACCAAGCTGAAAAAATTCTCATTACAGCCAAACGAAAAATTTCTCACCCCATTCAGGTAAAAAAATTTCCTAATTGGCCCGATGAAAAATTAAAATATTCGACTCCAATGGGATTCGAACCCGGGACCTCTACATCCCAAAGCGAGTGCTCTACCACGTCGCTATTGAGGTTAACTTGTACGACAAGGCAGTACAAACACCCCTTATACACATCGCAACTACACCAGTTGAAAAAAATTCTTCCTAACCATGCTGAACAATTTCTCATTACAGCCAAACGAAAGATTTTTCATCCCAGTCAGGTAAAAAAAAAATTTCATACCTGGTCAGATGAAAGAATTTCTTTCTAACCAAGCTGAAAAATTTCTCATTACAGCCAAACGAAATATTTCTCGACTGGGTCAGGTAAAAAAAATTCCTACCCGGTCATATAAAAGAATTTCTTCCTAACCAAGCTGAAAAATTTCTCATCACAGCCCAACGAAAAATTTCTCACCCGGGTCAGGTAAAAAAAATTCCTACCTGGTCAGATGAAAGAATTTCTTCCTAACCAACCTGAAAGTTTTCTTATTACAGCTAAACGAAATATTCCTCACCCGGGTCAGGTAAAAAAAATCCTACCTGGTCAGATGAAAGAATTTCTTCCTAACCAAGCTGAAAAATTTTTCATTACAGCCCAACGAAAAATTTCTCGACCGGGTCAGGTAAAAAAAAAATCCTACCTGGTCAGATGAAAGAATTGATTCCCAACCAAGCTGAAAAATTTCTCATTACAGCCAAACCAAAAATTTCTCACCCCAGTCAGGTAAAAAAAAATCCTACCTACTCAGATGAAAGAATTTCTTCCTAACCAAGCTGTAAAATTTCTCATTACAGCCAAACGAAGATTTTTCACCCGGGTCAAGTAAAAAAAATCCTACCTGGTCAGATGAAAGAATTTCTTCCTAACCAAGCTGAAACATTTCTCATTACAGCCAACCGAAAAATTTCTCACTCCAGTCAGGTAAAAAAATTTCCTCCCTGGCCAGATGAAAAATTAAAATATTGGACTCCAATGGGATTCGAACCCGGGACCTCTACATCCTAAAGCGAGTGCTCTACCACGTCGCAATTGAGGCTATCTTGTACGACAATGCAGTACAAACACCCCTTATACACATCGCGGCTACACCATTTGAAAAAATTTCTTCCTAACCAAGCTGAAAAATTTCTCATTTCAGCCAAACGAAAGGTTTCTCACCCGGGTCAGGTAAAAAAAAATTCCTACCTGGTCAGATGAAAGAATTTCTTTCTAACCAAGCTGAGAAATTTTCTCATTACAGCCAAACGAAAAAATTTCTCACCCGGGTCATTACAGCCCAACGAAAAATTTCTCACCCGGGTCAGGTAAAAAAAAATTCCTACCTGGTCAGATGAAAGAATTTCTTCCTAACCAAGCTGAAAAATTTCTCATTACAGCAAAACCAAAAATTCTCACCTGGGTCAGTTAAAAAAAATTTCCTACCTGGTCATATGAAAGAATTTCTTCCTAACCAAGCTGAAAAATTTCCCTTTACAGCAAAACGAAAAATTTCTCGACTGTTTCAGGTAAAAAAAACAGGTAAAAAAATTTCTCACCCGGGTCAGGTAAAAAAAATTCCTACCTGGTCAGATGAAAGAATTTCTTCCTAACCAACCTGAAAGTTTTCTTATTACAGCTAAACGAAAAATTCCTCACACGGGTCAGGTAAAAAAAAATCCTACCTGGTCAGATGAAAGAATTTCTTCCTAACCAAGCTGAAAAATTTCTCATTACAGCCAAACCAAAAATTTCTCACCCCAGTCAGGTAAAAAAAAAATCCTACCTACTGAGATGAAAGAATTTCTTCCTAACCAAGCTGTAAAATTTCTCATTATAGCCAAACGAAAATTTTACACCCGGGTCAAGTAAAAAAAATCCTACCTGGTCAGATGAAAGAATTTCTTCCTAACCAAGCTGAAACATTCTCATTACAGCCAAACGAAAAATTTCTTGACCGGGTCAGGAAAAAAAAATTTCCTACCTGGTCAGATGAAAGAATTGTTTCCTAACCAAGCTGAAAAATTTCTCATTACAGCCAAACGAAAGATTTCTCACCCCAGTCAGGTAATAAAAAAAATCCTACCTGGTCAGATGAAAATATTTCTTCATAACCAAGCTGAAAAATTTCTCATTACAGCCAAACGAAAAATTTCTCACCCGGGTCAGGTAAAAAAAAATCCTACCTGGTCAGATGAAAGAATTTCTTCCTAACCAAGCTGAAAAAATTCTCATTACAGCCAAACGAAAAATTTCTCACCCCATTCAGGTAAAAAAATTTCCTAATTGGCCCGATGAAAAATTAAAATATTCGACTCCAATGGGATTCGAACCCGGGACCTCTACATCCCAAAGCGAGTGCTCTACCACGTCGCTATTGAGGTTAACTTGTACGACAAGGCAGTACAAACACCCCTTATACACATCGCAACTACACCAGTTGAAAAAAATTCTTCCTAACCATGCTGAACAATTTCTCATTACAGCCAAACGAAAGATTTTTCATCCCAGTCAGGTAAAAAAAAAATTTCATACCTGGTCAGATGAAAGAATTTCTTTCTAACCAAGCTGAAAAATTTCTCATTACAGCCAAACGAAATATTTCTCGACTGGGTCAGGTAAAAAAAATTCCTACCCGGTCATATAAAAGAATTTCTTCCTAACCAAGCTGAAAAATTTCTCATCACAGCCCAACGAAAAATTTCTCACCCGGGTCAGGTAAAAAAAATTCCTACCTGGTCAGATGAAAGAATTTCTTCCTAACCAACCTGAAAGTTTTCTTATTACAGCTAAACGAAATATTCCTCACCCGGGTCAGGTAAAAAAAATCCTACCTGGTCAGATGAAAGAATTTCTTCCTAACCAAGCTGAAAAATTTTTCATTACAGCCCAACGAAAAATTTCTCGACCGGGTCAGGTAAAAAAAAAATCCTACCTGGTCAGATGAAAGAATTGATTCCCAACCAAGCTGAAAAATTTCTCATTACAGCCAAACCAAAAATTTCTCACCCCAGTCAGGTAAAAAAAAATCCTACCTACTCAGATGAAAGAATTTCTTCCTAACCAAGCTGTAAAATTTCTCATTACAGCCAAACGAAGATTTTTCACCCGGGTCAAGTAAAAAAAATCCTACCTGGTCAGATGAAAGAATTTCTTCCTAACCAAGCTGAAACATTTCTCATTACAGCCAACCGAAAAATTTCTCACTCCAGTCAGGTAAAAAAATTTCCTCCCTGGCCAGATGAAAAATTAAAATATTGGACTCCAATGGGATTCGAACCCGGGACCTCTACATCCTAAAGCGAGTGCTCTACCACGTCGCAATTGAGGCTATCTTGTACGACAATGCAGTACAAACACCCCTTATACACATCGCGGCTACACCATTTGAAAAAATTTCTTCCTAACCAAGCTGAAAAATTTCTCATTTCAGCCAAACGAAAGGTTTCTCACCCGGGTCAGGTAAAAAAAAATTCCTACCTGGTCAGATGAAAGAATTTCTTTCTAACCAAGCTGAGAAATTTTCTCATTACAGCCAAACGAAAAAATTTCTCACCCGGGTCATTACAGCCCAACGAAAAATTTCTCACCCGGGTCAGGTAAAAAAAAATTCCTACCTGGTCAGATGAAAGAATTTCTTCCTAACCAAGCTGAAAAATTTCTCATTACAGCCAAACCAAAAATTCTCACCTGGGTCAGTTAAAAAAAATTTCCTACCTGGTCATATGAAAGAATTTCTTCCTAACCAAGCTGAAAAATTTCCCTTTACAGCAAAACGAAAAATTTCTCGACTGTTTCAGGTAAAAAAAACAGGTAAAAAAATTTCTCACCCGGGTCAGGTAAAAAAAATTCCTACCTGGTCAGATGAAAGAATTTCTTCCTAACCAACCTGAAAGTTTTCTTATTACAGCTAAACGAAAAATTCCTCACACGGGTCAGGTAAAAAAAAATCCTACCTGGTCAGATGAAAGAATTTCTTCCTAACCAAGCTGAAAAATTTCTCATTACAGCCAAACCAAAAATTTCTCACCCCAGTCAGGTAAAAAAAAAATCCTACCTACTGAGATGAAAGAATTTCTTCCTAACCAAGCTGTAAAATTTCTCATTATAGCCAAACGAAAATTTTACACCCGGGTCAAGTAAAAAAAATCCTACCTGGTCAGATGAAAGAATTTCTTCCTAACCAAGCTGAAACATTCTCATTACAGCCAAACGAAAAATTTCTCACCCCAGTCAGGTAATAAAAAAAATCCTACCTGGTCAGATGAAAATATTTCTTCATAACCAAGCTGAAAAATTTCTCATTACAGCCAAACGAAAAATTTCTCACCCGGGTCAGGTAAAAAAAAATCCTACCTGGTCATATGAAAGAATTTCTTCCTAACCAAACTGAAACATTTCTCATTACAGCCAAACGAAAAATTTCTCACCCCATTCAGGTAAAAAAATTTCCTAATTGGCCCGATGAAAAATTAAAATATTCGACTCCAATGGGATTCGAACCCGGGACCTCTACATCCCAAAGCGAGTGCTCTACCACGTCGCTATTGAGGCTAACTTGTACGACAAGGCAGTACAAACACCCCTTATACACATCGCAACTACACCAGTTGTTAAAATTTCTTCCTAACCATGCTGAACAATTTCTCATTACAGCCAAACGAAAGATTTTTCATCCCAGTCAGGTAAAAAAAAAAATTCATACCTGGACAGATGAAAGAATTTCTTTCTAACCAAGCTGAAAAATTTCTCATTACAGCCAAACGAAAAATTTCTCGACTGGGTCAGGTAAAAAAATTCCTACCCGGTCATATAAAAGAATTTCTTCCTAACCAAGCTGAAAAATTTCTCATCACAGCCCAACGAAAAATTTCTCACCCGGGTCAGGTAAAAAAAATGCCTACCTGGTCAGATGAAAGAATTTCTTCCTAACCAACCTGAAAGTTTTCTTATTACAGCTAAACGAAATATTCCTCACACGGGTCAGGTAAAAAAAAAATCCTACCTGGTCAGATGAAAGAATTTCTTCCTAACCAAGCTGAAAAATTTCTCATTACAGCCAAACCAAAAATTTCTCACCCCAGTCAGGTAAAAAAAAAATCCTACCTACTCAGATGAAAGAATTTCTTCTTAACCAAGCTGTAAAATTTCTCATTACAGTCAAACGAAAATTTTACACCCGGGTCAAGTAAAAAAAATCCTACCTGGTCAGATGAAAGAATTTCTTCCTATCCAAGCTGAAACATTTCTCATTACAGCCAACCGAAAAATTTCTCAACCCAGTCAGGTAAAAAAAATTCCTATCTGGCCAGATGAAAAATTAAAATATTCGACTCCAATGGGATTCGAACCCGGGACCTCTACATACCAAAGCGAGTGCTCTTCCACGTCACTATTGAGGCTAACTTGTACGACAAGGCAGTACAAACACCCCTTATACACATCGCGGCTACACCAGTTGAAAAAATTTTTTCTTAACCAAGCTGAAAAATTTCTCATTACAGCTAAATGAAAGATTTTTCATCCCAGTCAAGTAAAAAACTCCTACCTGTTCAGATGAAAGAATTCCTTCCTTACTAAGCTGAAAAATTTCTCACTACGGCCAAACGAAAAATTTCTCACCCGGGTAGGTAAAAAAAATTTCCTACCTGGTCAGATGAAAGAATTTCTTCCTTACCAAGCTGAAAAATTTCTCATGACAGCCAAACGAAAAATTTCTCACCCGGGTCAGGTAAAAAAATGTCCTACTGGGTCAGATGAAAGAATTTCTTCCTTACCAAGCTGAAAAATTTCTCATTACAGCCAAACGAAAAAATTCTCATCCCAGTCAGGTAAAAAAAAATCCTCCCTGGTCAGATGAAAATATTTCTTCCTAACCAAGCTGAAAAATTTCTCATTACAGCCAAACGAAATATTTCTCACCCCAGTCAGGTAATAAATTTTCCTACCTGGCCAGATGAAAAATCAAAATATTTCGACTCCAATAGGATTCGAACCCGGGACCTCTACATCCCAAAGCGAGTGCTCTACCACGTCGCTATTGAGGCTAACTTGTACGACAAGGCAATACCACCACCCCTTAAACATATCGCGGCTACACCAGTTGAAAAAATTTCTTCCTAATCAAGCTGAAAAATTTCTCATTACAGCCAAACGAAAGATTTTTCATCCCAGTCAGGTAAAAAAAATTCCTACCTGGTCAGATGAAAGAATTTCTTCTTAACCAAGCTGAAAAATTTCTCATTACAGCCAAACGAAAAATTTATCACACGGGTCAGCTAAAAAAATATTTCTTACCTGGTCAGATGAAAGAATTTATTCCTTACCAAGCTGAAAAATTTCTCATTACAGCCAAACGAAAAATTTCTCACCCGGGTCAGGTAAAAAAAATTTCCTACCTGGTCAGATGAAAGAATGTCTTCCTAACCAAGCTGAAAATTTTCTCATTACAGCCATACGAAAAATTTCTCACCCCACAAAAGATTTTTCATCCAAGTCAGGTAAAAAAAATTCCTACCTGGTCAGATGAAAGAATTTTTTCCTAACCAAGCTGAAAAATTCTCATAAAAGCCAAACGAAAAATTTCTCACCCGGGTCAGATTTAAAAAAATTCCTACCTGGTCAGATGAACGAGTTTCTTCCTAAACAAGCTGAAAAATTTCTCATAACAGCCAAAAGAAAAATTTCTCACCCCATTCAGGTAAAAAAATTTCCTAATTGGCCCGATGAAAAATTAAAATATTCGACTCCAATGGGATTCGAACCCGGGACCTCTACATCCCAAAGCGAGTGCTCTACCACGTCGCTATTGAGGCTAACTTGTACGACAAGGCAGTACAATCAGCCCTTATTCACATCGCGGCTACACCAGTTGAAAAAATTTCTTCCTGACCAAGCTGAAAAATTTCTCATTACAGCCAAACGAAAGATTTTTCATCCCAGTCAGGTAAAAACAAAATCCTACCTGGTCAGATGAAAATATTTCTTCCTAACCACGCTGAAAAATTTCTCATTACAGCCAAACGAAAAATTTCTCACCCCAGTCAGGTAAAAAAAAAAATTGCTACCTGGTCAGATGAAAATATTTCTTCCTAACCAAGCTGAAAAATTTCTCATTACAGCCAAACGAAAAATTTCTCACCCCAGTCAGGTAAAAAAAATTCCTACCTGGCCCGATGAAAAATTTAAATATTCGACTCCAATGGGATTCGAACCCGGGACCTCTACATCCCAAAGCGAGTGCTCTACCACGTCGCTATTGAGGCTGACTTGTACGACAAGGCAGTACAAACACCCCTTATACACATCGCGGCTAAAACCAGTTGAAAAAATTTCTTCCTAACCAAGTTGAAAAATTTCTCAATACAGCCAAACGAAAGACTTTTCATCCCAGTCAAGTAAAAAAACTCCTACCTGGTCAGATGAAAGAATTTCTTCCTAACTAAGCTTAAAAAATTCTCACTACGGCCAAACGAAAAATTTCCCACACGGGTAGGTAAAAAAAATTCCTACCTGGTCAGATGAAAGAATTTCTTCCTTACCAAGCTGAAAAATTTCTCATGACAGCCAAACGGAAAATTTCTCACCCGGGTCAGGTAAAAAAAAAATGTCCTACTGGGTCAGATGAAAGAATTTCTTCCTTACCAAGCTGAAAAATTTCTCATTACAGCCAAACGAAATATTTCTCACCCCAGTCAGGTAAAAAATTTTCCTACCTGGCCAGATGAAAAATTAAAATATTCGACTCCAATTGGATTCGAACCCGGGACCTCTACATCCCAAAGCGAGTGCTCTACCACGTCGCTATTGAGGTTAACTTGTACGACAAGGCAGTACAATCACCCCTTATACACATCGCGGCTACACCAGTTGAAAAAATTTCTTCCTGACCAAGCTGAAACATTTCTCATTACAGCCAAACGAACTTTTTCCATCCCAGTCAGGTAAAAAAAATCCTACCTGTTCAGATGAAAGAATTTCTTCCTAACCAAGCTAAAATTTCTCATTACAGCCAAACGAAAAATTTCTCACCCGGGTCAGGTAAAAAAAAAATTCTATCTGGTCAGATGAAAGAAATTCTTCCTAACCAAGCTGAAAAATTTCTCATTACAGCCAAACGAAAAATTTCTCACACCAGTCAGGTAAAAAAATTCCTACCTGGTCAGATGAAAATATTTCTTCCTAACCAAGCTGAAAATGTTTTTATAACAGCCAAACGAAAAATTTCTCATCCCAGTCAGGTAAAAAAATTTCCAATCCTGGCCAGATGAAAAATTAAAATATTCGACTCCAATCTGATTCAAACCCGGGACCTCTACATCCCAAAGCGAGTGCTCTACCACGTCGCTATTGAGGCTAACTTGTACGACAAGGCAGTACAAACACCCCTTATACACATCGCGGCTAAACCAGTTGAAAGAATTTCTTCCTAAACCAAGCTGAACAATTTCTCATTACAGCCAAACGAAAGATTTTTTTATCCCAGTCAGGTAAAAGAAAATCCTACCTGGTCTTATGAAAAAATTTCTTCCTAACCAAGCTGAAAAATTTCTCATTACAGCCAAACGAAAAATTTCTCACCCTAGTCAGGTTAAAAAAATGTCCTACCTGGCCAGATGAAAAATTAAAATATTCGACTCCAATGGGATTCGAACCCGGGATCTATACAGCCCAAAGCGAGTGCTCTACCACGTCGCTATTGAGGCTAACTTGTACAACAAGGCAGTACAAACACCCCTTATGCACATCGCGGCTACACCAGTTGAAAAAAATTTCTTCCTAACCAAGCTGAAAAATTTCTCATTACAGCCAAACGAAAAATTTCTCATCCGGGTCAGGTAAAAAAAGAATTCCTACCTGGTCAGATGAAAGAATTTCTTCCTGACTAAGCTGAAAAATTTCTCATTACAGCCAAACTAAAAATTTCTCACCCGGGTCAGGTAAAAAAAATGTCCTTCTGGGTCAGATGAAAGAATTTCTTCCTTGCCAAGCTGAAAAATTTCTCATTACAGCCAAACGAAAAATTTCTCAGCCCAGTCAGGTAAAAAAAAATTCCTATCTGGTCAGATGAAAATATTTCTTCCTAACCTAGCTGAAAAATTTCTCATTACAGCCAAACGAAATATTTCTCACCCTAGTCAGGTAATAAATTTTCCTATCTGGCCAGATGAAAAATTAAAATATTCGACTCCAATGGGATTCGAACCCGGGACCTCTACATCCCAAAGCGAGTGCTCTACCACGTCGCTATTGAGGCTAACTTGTACGACAAGGCAGTACAATCAGCCCTTATTCACATCGCGGCTACACCAGTTGAAAAAATTTCTTCCTGACCAAGCTGAAAAATTTCTCATTACAGCCAAACGAAAGATTTTTCATCCCAGTCAGGTAAAAACAAAATCCTACCTGGTCAGATGAAAGAATTTCTTCCTAACCAAGCTGAAAAATTCTCATTACAGCCAAACAAAAAAGTTTCTCACCCGGGTCAGGTAAAAAAATTCCTACATGGTCAGATGAAATAATTTCTTCCTAGCCAAGCTGAAAATTTTCTTATTACAGCCAAACAAAAAAATTCTCACCCGAGTCAGGAAAAAAAAATTCCTACCTTATTGCGGTGCCTTATGTAATCCCGTAGGATATTCGTGCTGAAATTGATTTTTTGAGTTCAATTGATTGATTAGGGGTCAAGCAATCGGAAATTGTGCGGGTCCAAATTTTTCGGTTTTGTGTCCCGATAGTATGGGCTCTCAAAGGAGCCCATATGGGCAAAATGGGTATTTTCCTAATACTAGGTTAAGGAAAGGCGTTTTGTTTTTCTTCTTAATTGTTTTCTTTAGTTTAACAATGTATTTAGTGCTAGAACATTTTCGAAAATATAGTTTCCCATAATTCAAAAGCTTTCCCGCTATTTTTGGGCTCTCACAGAGCCCAAAATAGCAATTTTGGCTGTTTCCAATGAATGGGTTTAGGAAAAACATTTTTTTATTTAGAGATGATATCTGAAGCTCTGCTTGTTATGAAGTGTTGTTTGGCATTGAAATACATACAGATCCATGTTCTCTATGATCATTATGGGATTTTATGGGCTCTTCGGGATAATAGCAAATGTGAACTGATTTGGGTGCTTTTTTATTAAGGGTGACAAAAAAGGTAATTTTCATTGCGGTTGAACCGATCTCCAATTACTTTCAGCACGTTATTGTATTGAAGATAGCTTTGGTATAATAAACAATAAGCCCATATTAAAAAGTCTAATATTCCTTTTGATTGACACGGATGAACTAACACGGATACTTCGCCTAATTATGGGTGGGGGAAAATCAATTTTTTTGTCTTAATCATTTCTCGAGCCTCATTAAATTAAGTAGGGTTATGATGAGGGTAGAATTAGAAACAAATATGAATCAAATATCCAAAGCCCACACATGATTATTGGTTCTTGGTGAAGCCCATATGTGCTGGTATGAATACCCTCCAAATATATGAAGGAACTACTTTTTTACACAAGACTAAAATCATTGTAGTCGAAAATACCTAAAATATGTAACCCCGGTCGACTGTATCAAACTTGCTATATTAAAGCTGCTCTTTCACAGATTGGGAAATGCGATTTTTGACTCCTTTTTTCTAAATTAATCGGATATTATGACTTAATCGTGTAAAAAAACTTTACAATAAAACGATTCTATCTTGTAAGGCAAGGAAATAGGCAGATATTCCTGAATTTAGCGGAATTCCATTCTGAAAAATAAAGCTACTAACACCTAAAAGATTATTCTTAAATTTTTAGTCAACTATTTACGCATGCAATTCCGTCTATTTGTCCCATTCTTTCAAAGGTCAAGGTCGAAGTATTTGTCAATTGGGGAACTTCATATCGAAACATGTGAAAAAAGAGACATTATACATGAAAATAAACAATTTCATAATTTATAGACTGGAAATAAAAAGACTGGTTTGTCACTGACCTTGCCGATTCGAATATTCAAGCTACAATTTTTTAAATGAATTGTTAGTAGTGTCATACCCATGTGCGATTCTTAAACATCGAAAAATGCACAAATTTCCAAATCTAAGAACCAGATTTGTATAGTTCTATGAAAAACTGTGAAAGAGTAGCTTTAAGCACACAGCCTTGATCACCACACCCTTTTTACTGATAGATTTAACTTTACTGTAAGATACAAGATTGTGGAAGGTGTAAGGTCAAGAAAGAAATTAAACTTTTTTTGTCGAATGAGAAACACAATTTCTTGATAATTTTACTGCTGGTGACAATTACCCGATCTGTAACGTGGTGATCATGAGTGTTCTGACCTTCACGATCCATTAAGTAACCTTCTTTTTAGTTGCCACAGTTACTGCCTTTATTGATTCGTACCGAAATAGTCAAGAAACACGGTGCAAGAATGATTATATTTTTCGATGATCAATGAAGCTGTTTCCATGACTTAAAAATTTCATTAATAAACCGAAGTTTAAAGTTTTCGATGTTATCGAGCTGTTCTTGTACAGGTAGGTCTTATTTCAAAATGACTGGTAAAAAACCTATCGTTTTTATTCTGTCTTGGCTTAAAGAAATTTTCCTTGTTTCACACGCCTTCCAAACCAAAACAACATACTTATCGTTGGTAATTTCTAAGAAGCATTTGCCTTTTCGTCTGTATGACCAATGAAACTAGTTGGTCAAAATCCGCTTCTTTAGATTCGAACGGGTATAGTTGTTACCGGAACAGTGAACTGCAGGACTTTTGCACAGATTATTGCTATTTTGATAGTAATTCTACCTATTTTCATTTAAGAATCGTTTACTGTCCTGATTCATTAAAAGCCTGCAATTTCACCGTCATCCAATATTGTGCAATTTAATTGAAAAGACGGTTTCCTATGATTTGTCTCGTCCATGGTGTTTACTTTTATAGAATGTATAATGTATAAATGTACCTGTTTAGAGGTTATAACATGTCATAACGAGTTGAAATGATAAAGTTGTTGTAAATGACATGAATTTTTGGTAACTGATTTCTATGAAAAATTAAACAAAATAGGTAAAAGATAATAAACCTATATATGTTACAAGAATATTTGTAATAAGCGTTGCAAACCATATGCATGTGTCTAAGTATCACCTCTTTAACTTGATTTTAGGAAGATTTACTATTTGTTTTAAGAAAAACAGAAAAAAATTATCAGAACAATTGAGATATATTTAGTAATAGACATTTCCATGAGAGTGCCTGTGACTAGAGACATGTAGTTAACTGATGTGAGCGTTCGTTTGAGAATGTTTATAAGTATGACAATCCGTAAGGCTCAATAATCTGTAAGTGTAAACAGCAATTGTGTGTTTTTCGAAATTTCAAAGGAAGAGGGCTGATGCACCCATCTATAACTCCTACCCAAATCTTATTAGATGAACTTGCTGTTTGATACAGTTCTAATCTAATACGCAAAAGCCAACTATGCATTATATAGAGCTTACTCGAGAAGTCAAAGGGCAGTTAAAACTATTTGAAACAGATTAAGGCAGACAAGCTAGCAAAATAAGACGACGTGATTTTTATACGTTAGATCTTATAATTGTCAAAGCAAAAATACAACATTGAATGAAAACATATTTATCCGATGTATATTTACAGAATGCCGAAAAATGCTCTTACGGGCTTCATTAAGCGCCAATGATATAGGTATGGTCTTTAAAAATTTGATTCACATATGTTTTACCGAGACCCGCACCCATTAATCATACGGTCTCAGATATTTCCGCCCCAATGAGATCATTAATACCAGTTGCGGTACGAGTGAGCAACATTGAAAACAAACATATTTTAAGAAATATGTAGATTTTTATTTTAATCATTCGTATATTTGCATAAAACAACAACAAAAAAATACTTCTCTTATTGGCTTCATTTAGCGCCGAAGCACCGGTTACAATTAAGAACATTGTGAAACTGAAAGATATTCCTAACAAAATCATTCTAAATCATTCACTCAGCGCTCCATTCATTCATTCTCAAAACATTTAAAGGGAGGTAATGTATATTTTGAACGCATATAGCGATTTCATGTTACTTCCCTTAAAAGTCATTCAAAAAACGCCCCTCTTACTCATTCAATTTCATAACGATATTGTTCTGCAATCATTCACTATGTCAATTTCATAATATCTTTTTTAACTGTATTTGCTTTGAAAATATGATTCATATACTTTTGTACCATTTTTAGGCATCATAAAGAGGGCTATTTTTTTCAAAAATCACAGGTTTGGAAAACTCCTAAATCTGTTCATATGGGCTCTTTTAAAAGCCAATCAAAAAGCATATCAGAAGTTAAAATTAAAAAAAATTATATACATCAACACTAACCAACGCTCGGTATTGAACGTAATTTGAAAAGAAAAGTCAAAGGAATGTCATTTTTTGTGAATCTTATATGAGGAAAACACTCCAATCGGCTCATATGGGCTATTATTAGAGCCCACACAAATTTTAAAATGACCCTATAGAACCAGGACATGCAAGTATTTCAACGCCAACCCACACTTTATACCAAACAGGGCTTAAGAAATCATCTAGAAACAAACAAGATTTTTTCCCTTAACCCACTAATATAAAAACACTAAATTTGCTATTTTGGGCTCTTTCAGAGCCCATAAAAGGGTGAAATAAGCTTTTAAAGCATGGATTTTTGTACTTTTATTTAACCCCAATCCACGATGAATACACAGTCAAACCATAGAAATCATTTTGGGGAAAAATACACATCTAATGAGCCCTCTTTCAGAAAAATACCTATTTTGCTCACATGGGCTCCTTTGAGAGCCCGTAAAATCGGGGAATGGGCTCGGAAAATTTGGTCCCGCATAGTTTGCGATTACTTGACCCCTAAACAATCAATTAAAACTAAAAAATAAATTTCAGCACGAAAATCCTACGTGAGCCCTTTTTCGTACATAACGAACCGCACTACCTGGTCAGATGAAAGAATTTCTTCCTAACCAAGCTGAAAATTTGTCAATACAGCCAAACGAAAAATTTCTCACCCGGGTCAGGTAAAAAGAATTTCCTACCTGGTCATATGAAAATATTTCTTCCTAACCAAGCTGAAACATTTCTCATTACAGCCAAACGAAAAATTTCTCACCCCAGTCAGGTAAAAAAATTTCCTACCTGGCCAGATGAAAAATTAAAATATTCGACTACAATGGGATTCGAACCCGGGAACTCTACATCCCAAAGCGAGTACTCTTCCACGTCGCTATTGAGGCTAACTTGTACGACAAGGCAGTACAAACACCCCTTATACACATCGCGGCTACACCAGTTGAAAAATTTCTTCCTAACCAAGCTGAAAAATTTCTCATTACAGCCAAACGAAAGATTTTTCATTCCAGTCAGGTAAAAAAAATTCCTACCTGGTCAGATGAAAGAATTTTTTCCTAACCAAGCTGAAAAATTTCTCATTACAGCCAAACGAAAAATTTCTCACCCGGGACAGTTAAAAAAAATTTCCTACCTGGTCAGATGAAAGAATTTCTTCCTAACCAAGCTGAAAAATTTCTCATTACAGCAAAACGAAAAATTTCTCGACCGGGTCAGGTTAAAAAAAAATTTCTACCTGGTCAGATGAAAGAATTTCTTCCTAACCAAGCTGAAACATTTCTCATTACAGCCAAACGAAAAATTTCTCACTCCAGTCAGGTAAAAAAATTTCCTACCTGGCCAGATAAAAGATTAAAATATTCGACTACAATGGGATTCGAACCCGGGACCTCTACATCCCAAAGCGAGTGCTCTTCCACGTCGCTATTGAGGCTATTTTGTACGACAAGGCAGTACAAACACCCCTTAAACACATCGCGGCTACAGCAGTTGAAAAAATTTCTTCCTAACCAAGCTGAACAATTTCTCATTACAGCCAAACGAAAGATTTTTCATCCCAGTCAGGTAGAAAAAATATTCCTACCTGGTCCGATGAAAGAATTTCTTCCTAACCAAGCTGAAAATTTTCTCATTACAGCCAAACTAAAAAGTTCTCACCGGGTTAGGTTAAAAAAAAATTCCTTCCTGGTCAGATGAAAGAATTTCTTCCTAACCAAGCTGAAAAATTTCTCATTACAGCCAAACGAAAAATTTCTCACCCCAGTCAGGTAAAAAAAATTCCTACCTGGCCAGATAAAAAATTAAAATATTCGACTCCAATGGGATTCGAACCCGGGAACTCTACATCCCAAAGCGAGTGCTCTACCACGTCGCTATTGAGGCTTACCTGTACGACAATACAGTAAAAACACCCCATATACACATCGCGGCTACACCAGTTGAAAAAATTTCTTCCTAACCAAGCTGAAAAATTTCTCATTACAGCCAAACGAAAAATTTCTCAACCGGGTCAGGGAAAAAAATTTCCTACCTGGTAAGATGAAAGAATTTCTTCCTAACCAAGCTGAAAAATTTCTCATTACAGCCAAACGAAAAAATTTCTCACCCGGGTCAGGTAAAAAAAAAATTCTACCTGGTCAGATGAAAATATTTCTTTCTAACCAAGCTGAAAAATTTCTCATTACAGCCAAACGAAAAATTTCTCACCGTCAGGATAAAAAGAATTTCTACCTGGTCACATGAAAATATTTCTTCCTAACCAAGCTGAAAAATTTCTCATTACAGCCAAACGAAAAATTTCTCACTCCAGTCAGGTAAAAAAATTTCCTACCTGGCCAGATGAAAAATTAAAATATTCGACTCCAAAGAGATTCGAACTCGGGACCTCTACATCCCAAAGCGAGTGCTCTACCACGTCGCTTTTGAGGCTAACTTTTACGACAAGGCAGTACAAACACCGCTTATACACATCGCGGCTACACCAGTTGTAAAAATTTCTTCCTAACCAAGCTGAAAAATTTCTCATTACAGCCAAACGAAAGAATTTTTATCCCAGTCAGGTAAAAAAAATTACCTACCTGGTTTGATGAAAGAATTTCTGCCTAACCGAGCTGAAAATTTCTCAATACAGCAAAGCGAAAAATTTCTCACACGGGTCAGGTAAAAAGAATTTCCTACCTGGTCATATGAAAGAATTTCTTCCTTACCAAGCTTAAAAATTTCTCATTACAGCCAAACGAAAAATTTCCCACCCCAGTCAGGTAAAAAAAATTCCTACCTGACCAGATGAAAAATTAAAATATTCCACTCGAATTGGATTCGAAACCAGGAGCTCTACATCCCAAAGCGAGTGCTCTTCCACGTCGCTATTGAGGCTATTTTGTACGACAAGGCAGTACAAATACCCCTTATACACATCGCGGCTACACCAGTTGAAAAAATTTCTTCCTAACCAAGCTGAAAAATTTCTCATTACAGCCAAACGAAAGATTTTTCATCCCAGTCAGGTAGAAATAATGTTCCTACCTGGTCAGATGAAAGAATTTCTTCCTAACCACGCTGAAAAATTTCTCATTACAGCAAAACGAAAAAGTTCTCACCCGGGTCAGGTAAAAAAAAAATCCTTCCTGGTCAGATGAAAGAATTTCTTCCTAACCAAGCTGAAACATTTCTCATAACAGCCGAACGAAAAATTTCTCACCCCAGTCAGGTAAAAAAATTTCCTACCTGGCCAAATGAAAAATTAAAATATGCGACTCCAATGGGATTCGAACCCGGGACCTCTACATCCCAAAGCGAGTGCTCTACCTCATCGCTATTCAGGCTAACTTGTACGACAAGGCAGTACAAACACACCTTATACACATCGCAGCTACACCAGATGAAAGAATTTCTTCCTAACCAAGCTTAAAAATTTCCTCATTACAGCCAAACGAAAAATTTCTCACCCGGGTCAGGTAAAAAAAAATTCGTACCTAGTCAGATGAAAGAATTGTTTCCTAACCAAGCTGAAAAATTTCCCTTGACAGCCAAACGAAAAATTTGTCACCCGGGTCAGGTAAAAAAAATCCTACCTGGTCAGATGAAAGAATTTCTTCCTAACCAAGCTTAAAAATTTCTTATTACAGCCAAACGAAAAATTTCTCACCCCAGTCAGGTAAAAAAATTTCCTACCTGGCCAGATGAAAAATTAAAACATTCGACTCCAATGGGATTCGAACCCGGGACCTCTACATCCCACGGCGAGTGCTCTACCACGTCGCTATGGAGGCTAACTTGTACGACAAGGCAGTACAAACACCCCTTATACACATCGCGGCTACACCAGTTGAAAAAATTCTTCCTAACCAAGCGGAAAATTTCCTCATTACAGCCAAACGAAAGATTTTCCATCCCAGTCAGGTAAAAAAAATATCCTACCTGGTCAGATGAAAGAATTTCTTCCTAACCAAGCTGAAAAATTTCTCATTACAGCCAAACGAAAAATTTCTCACCCCAGTCAGGTAAAAAAAAATTCCTACCTGGTCAGATGAAGGAATTTCTTCCTTACCAAGCTGAAAAATTTATCATTACAGCCAAACGAAAGATTTTCCATCCCGGTCAGGTAAAAAAAATTTCCTACCTGGTCAGATGAAAGAATTTCTTCCTAACCAAGCTGAAAAATTTCTCATTACAGCCAAACGAAAAATTTCTCACCCCGGTCTGTTAAAAAGAATTCCTTCCTGGTCAGATGAAAGAATTTCTTCCTAACCAAGCTGAAAAATTTATCATTACAGCCAAACGAAAGATTTTCCATCCCAGTCAGGTAAAAAAAAATTCCTACCTGGTCAGATGAAAGAATTTCTTCCTAACCAAGCTGAAAAATTGTCAATTTTATCAACTCTAACATACTCCAATCTGGTGATAGTAAGATATCAGAGGAAGACATTGATCGGTGTCACCCAGTCGGTCCCAAATTCCATGATGAATCAAAGCAGATATTGGTTAAGTTTAACTCTTATCATACGAAATGGAGTGTGCTCAGATCTAAAGGTAAACTGAAAAAAGATGGAAGTAAAGTCTTTGTGTGTGAGGATCTCACTACTATCAATTACAAACTGGTGAAATCTATAGCGGACCTAAAGAAAAACAAATTGATATATAGTTTTTGGACGACCAATGGTAATGTGTTGGTACGGGTACACGAGGATGGTCCTGCTACCAGAGTAAAGCCGTTTGAAGATCTAAGTGCAAAATTGGATCTTAAACTATAAGTACATAAATATATAAGTATATAAGTAATTATAAGTCCGTTTGACTCTACATAATCATTCTTCGGTGTGCAAGATTGTTGTAGATTGAAGTCTTAATATTTGTAGTAGTAATTTATCATTTACCAATAACGCCTTTGGTCAAAATATTGTTCAAGTATCAACAAATTTGTCATATTACCCTGCTAAATCTGATTTGAAATTTATGTGGACCAGTTTAAAGTTCCAGAAGATAACTGTATAGCATGTTCGATGTCGCAGTTGTCTTTCCATAACCGGGTAACTACAGCTTCGATTAAGCTGTGGTTGCGGGGTTTTGGAGAAACAACGGCGATAACAACATATCCTAAGTTTAATGAGTTCTTATCGGAAAATTATTGATCTTAACATATCAAAAGCAATTACTCTAGTACATACAATATTTGGTCGAAAAAATGTTCTGAAATAGAATTTTCAAGTAGAATTATTGGAGTTCTTTTAATTGAATATAGGTAATCTTGCTCGAGCGACCACGGCTATTAAGCGACCACTTTATTAAGCGACCATCGTAAAAAGTTCCTTCGCCGTAACAATTGGACATTCTTCAACATAAAATGTTTATCACTGAATCTTATGGCATTGGAACCCATTAGAATCGTCTCGGTGAGACGTTCCTGATGGGCTCGAACACCCTAGGATTCAGTCAAAATAATGTGACAATATTTATAAGCATTCAAAATACACGTCTTTTTCATCATTAATTATTGTATTAAGCGACCATTTCCATTAGCGACCGCTTTATGTTGGTCCTCTAAGTGGTCGCTTAAAGGAAGTTTTACGGTATTACAATTAAAGCTATGTGTAGAGCACTTGTCAAAAGTGGTACCATACTTTCGATACAAACGCATATCATTCAGAATATTGCATGCAAAGCTCCCATTGAGAACTGTATAATATGTTCAATATCAAATTAAGACGAATAGTTCTTATTTGAAAATTATCAGTGTAAACATATGAAAGGCAATTCTAACTGTTCATACAATGTTTTGTCTAAAGATTTATTGAATATAATCCAATAAGAGCATAGTAATCGGTGAGTTTTGATTTTTCATTTTTTTCCTTCATACAAAACTGTACCATATTATCGGTACAAACGCATATTATTGTGGTAAAGCATTTTTTTCCTTTCCATAAAAGTCTTCTCACCACTATATATATATATATATATATATATATATATATATATATATATATATATATATATATATATATATATATATATATATATATATATATATATATACCGTAAAATGCGAAAAAATCACAAATACGTACGAATACAGGGAGAAAAAATGGAGAAGATGTTGTCTATGCCTTATGTATTATTTATTTTATTAAATTTATATTCTATTGAGATTAGCAAATAAAAAAGTTATTCTACCGGTTTCACCATTGAATGGATCTTCAGGAATAAATGAACGACGTTGGTTACGACGTTGTAACGTTGTTGTGACGTTGCTGGCGTACAATAACGGGGAGACAGGCATTTCCCTGAGAAACAGAGTTACCGTACACAACCAGCAAATAAGAGACGCAAACCTGAGATTTCTGAAAGTAAGCCAACACCTTTTTACCTGTACTACCACCGAACCCAGATTCCTCATATTTCCGTTCTACAAAATGAGAGTAGAAGACACAATTTCAAGGAAAAATAAAGAAGAACACTTCATTAAAGAATTTTCACCAAGTTTGAACTCTAACCGATAAAAATGTGAATAATATTGACTCTGTTCCTAGTACATATCTTTTAATTAATAACATAGCGTAAGCGACGTTATTGTACGCCAGCAACGTCACAACAACGTTACAACGTCGTAACCAACGTCGTTCATTTATTCCTGAAGATCCATTCAATGGTGAAACCGGTAGAATAACTTTTTTATTTGCTAATCTCAATAGAATATAAATTTAATAAAATAAATAATACATAAGGCATACACAACATCTTCTCCATTTTTTCTCCCTATATATATATATATATATATATATATATATATATATATATATATATATATATATATATATATATATATATATATATATATATATATATATATATATATATATATATATATATATATATATATATATATATATGTATATATTTTGAAACATGAACTTATTATTACATTTTATCGTATTGTTCTGTCAAAATCAAAGATCTTGAGGAAATGATAGCGATCATCGATTTTTCTCCAAAAACCGTAACCACATTTTCAAACGAGCAGGGGTTGCGGGATTTTGGCGGAAAACCGAGGTTGAAAATCCGCAATTTGTCTATAAATAGAACTGCGAGAGCTATTTCTAAATCGTCGATTTTCTTCCAGAGTCTCGTAACTACAATTTTAAACTAGTTGTGGTTACGGGATTTTATCAGATAACCGACGTTATGATGAAAAACCCGTTACTTGTCTATAAATAGAACTAAAGGAGCTATTTCCAACTCAAGGGAAAACCGATTGCTATATTTATACCATCACGTGCAAATATATTTAACTGATTCAGTATTGGTGATTAAAAATAGAATTGATTGCTATTTTTGAAACTTACCAAAAAAACCTCTACTATTTTTAATAAAACCCGTGCAAATTATGGCCGACCACGATGTGTTTATTGATAGTCTTCATTCAAGCGAAAATATTGCGTTTATTCTGTGTATTTTTTACAGGCTTAGCTGTTTCGTATCTTAACAAAATTACTTTGAGATAAAATGCATTCCGACAAAATTTGAAGAAAATCGACATTTACCTGTGAAAATTTTTTGGAACGACTTGCGAACACATTCCGGAGATGGAAAGCCAAAACCCTGTAACCCTGTAATTTCTTCCTAACCAAGCTGTAAAATTTCTCATTACAGCCCAACGAAAAATTTCTCGACCGGGTCAGGTAAAAAAAAATTCCTACCTGGTCAGTTGAAAGAATTGTTTCCTAACCAAGCTGAAAAATTTCTCATTACAGCCAAACCAAAAATTTCTCACCCCAGTCAGGTAAAAAAAAATCCTACCTGGTCAGATGAAAATATTTCTTCCTAACCAAGCTGAAAAATTTCTCATTACAGCCAAACGAAAAATTTCTCACCCGGGTCAGGTAAAAAAAAAAATCCTACCTGGTCAGATGAAAGAATTTCTTCCTAACCAAGCTGAAACATTTCTCATTACAGCCAAACGAAAAATTTCTCACCCCAGTCAGGTAAAAAAATTTCCTACCTGGCCCGATGAAAAATTAAAATATTCGACTCCAATGGGATTCGAACCCGGGACCTCTACACCCCAAAGCGAGTGCTCTACCACGTCGCTATTGAGGCTAACTTGTACGACAAGGCAGTACAAACACCCCTTATACACATCGCGGCTACACAAGTTAAAAAAATTTCTTCCTAACCAAGCTGCAAATTTTCTCATTACAGCCAAACGAAAGATTTTTCATCCCAGTCAGGTAAAAACAAATTCCTACCTGGTCAGATGAAAGAATTTCTTCCTAACCAAGCTGAAAAATTTCTCATTACAGCCAAACGAAAAATTTCTCGACCCAGTCAGGTAAAAAAAAAATTCCTACCTGGCCAGATGAAAAATTAAAATATTCGACTCCAATGGGATTCGAACCCGGGACCTCTACATCCCACGGCGAGTGCTCTACCACGTTGCTATGGAGGCTAACTTGTACGACAAGGCAGTACTAACATCCCTTATACACATCGCGGCTACACCAGTTGAAAAAATATCTTCCTAACCAAGCTGAAAAATTTCTCATTATAGCCAAACGAAAGATTTTTCATCCCAGTCAGGTAAAAAAAATTCCTACCTGGTCAGATGAAAGAATTTCTTCCTAACCAAGCTGAAAAATTTCTCATCACAGCCAAACGAAAAATTTCTCACCCGGGTCAGGTAAAAAAAAAATTCCTACCTGGTCAGATGAAAGAATTTCTTCCTAACCAACCTGAAAATTTTCTTATTACAGCCAAGCAAAACCCGGGTCAGGTAAAAAAAAAATTCCTACCTTAGAGAGGTGCCTTATGTAATCCCGTCGGATTTTCGTGCTGAAATTGATTTTTTGAGTTCAATTGATTGATGAGAGGTCAAGCAATCGGAAATTGTGTGGGTCCAAATTTTTCGGGTCTGTGTCCCGATAGTATGGGCTCTCAAAGGAGCCCATATGGGCAAAATGGGTATTTACCTAATACTAGGTTAAGGAAAGGCGTTTTGTTTTTCTTCTTAAATGTTTTCTTTAGTTTAACAATGTATTTAGTGCTAGAACATTTTAGAAAATATAGTTTCCCATAATTCAAAAGCTTTCCCGCTATTTTTGGGCTCTCACAGAGCCCAAAATATCAATTTTGGCTGTTTCCAATGAATGGGTTTAGGAAAAACATTTTTTTATTTAGAGATGAAATCTGAAGCTCTGCTTGTTATGAAGTGTTGTTTGGCATTGAAATACATACAGATCCATGTTCTCTATGATCATTATGGGATTTTATGGGCTCTTCGGGATAATAGCAAATGTGAACTGATTTGGGTGCTTTTTTATTAAGGGTGACAAAAAAGGTAATTTTCATTGCGGTTGAACCGTTCTCCAATTACTTTCAGCACGTTATTGTATTGAAGATAGCTTTGGTATAATAAACAATAAGCCCATATTAAAAAGTCTAATATTCCTTTTGATTGACACGGATGAACTAACACGGATACTTCGCCTAATTATGGGTGGGGGAAAATCAATTTTTTTGTCTTAATCATTTCTCGAGCCTCATTAAATTAAGTAGGGTTATGATGAGGGTAGAATTAGAAACAAATATGAATCAAATATCCAAAGCCCACACATGGTTATTGGTGCTTGGTGAAGCCCATATGTGCTGTTATGAATACCCTCCAAATATATGAAGGAACTACTTTTTTACACAAGACTAAAATCATCGTAGTCGAAAATACCTAAAATATGTAACCCCGGTCGACTGTATCAAACTTGCTATATTAAAGCTGCTCTTTCACAGATTGGGAAATGCGATTTTTGACTCCTTTTTTTTAAATTAATCGGATATTATGACTTTATCGTGTAAAAAAACTCTACAATAAAACGATTCTATCTTGTAAGGCAAGGAAATAGGCAGATATTCCTGAATTTAGCGGAATTCCATTCTGAAAAATAAAGCTACTAACACCTAAAAGATTATTCTTAAATTTTTAGTCAACTATTTACGCATGCAATTCCGTCTATTTGTCCCATTCTTTCAAAGGTCAAGGTCGAAGTATTTGTCAATTGGGGAACTTCATATCGAAACATGTGAAAAAAGAGACATTATACATGAAAATAAACAATTTCATAATTTATAGACTGGAAATAAAAAGACTGGTTTGTCACTGACCTTGCCGATTCGAACATTCAAGCTACAATTTTTTAAATGAATTGTTAGTAGTGTCATACCCATGTGCGATTCTTAAACATCGAAAAATGCACAAATTTCCAAATCTAAGAACCAGATTTGTATAGTTCTATGAAAAACTGTGAAAGAGTAGCTTTAAGCACACAACCTTGATCACCACATCCTTTTTACTGATAGATTTAACTTTACTGTAAGATACAAGATTGTGGAAGGTGTAAGGTCAAGAAAGAAATTAAACTTTTTTTGTCGAATGAGAAACACAATTTCTTGATAATTTTACTGATGGTGACAATTACCCGATCATGAGTGTTCTGACCTTCACGATCCATTAAGTAACCTTCTTTTTAGTTGCCACAGTTACTGCCTTTATTGATTCGTACCGAAATAGTCAAGAGACACGGTGCAAGAATGATTATATTTTTCGATGATCAATGAAGCTGTTTCCATGACTTAAAAGTTTCATTAATAAACCGAAGTTTAAAGTTTTCGATGTTATCGAGCTGTTCTTGTACAGGTAGGTCTTATTTCAAAATGACTGGTAAAAAACCTATCGTTTTTATTCTGTCTTGGCTTAAAGAAATTTTCCTTGTTTCACACGTCTTCCAAACCAAAACAACATACTTATCGTTGGTAATTTCTAAGAAGCATTTGCCTTTTCGTCTGTATGACCAATGAAAACTAGTTGGTCAAAATCCGCTTCTTTAGATTCGAACGTGTATAGGTGTTACCGGAACAGTGAACTGCAGGACTGTTGCACAGATTATTGCTATTTTGATAGTAATTCTACCTATTTTCATTTAAGAATCGTTTACTGTCCTGATTCATTAAAAGCCTGCAATTTCACCGTCATCCAATATTGTGCAATTTAATTGAAAAGACGGTTTCCTATGATTTGTCTCGTCCATGGTGTTTACTTTTATAGAATGTATAATGTATAAATGTACCTGTTTAGAGGTTATAACATGTCATAACGAGTTGAAATGATAAAGTTGTTGTAAATGACATGAATTTTTGGTAACTGATTTCTATGAAAAATTAAACAAAATAGGTAAAAGATAATAAACCTATATATGTTACAAGAATATTTGTAATAAGCGTTGCAAACCATATGCATGTGTCTAAGTATCACCTCTTTAACTTGATTTTTGGAAGATTTACTATTTGTTTTAAGAAAAACAGAAAAAATTTATCAGAACAATTGAGATATATTTAGTAATAGACATTTCCATGAGAGTGCCTGTGACTAGAGACATGTAGTTAACTGATGTGAGCGTTCGTTTGAGAATGTTTATAAGTATGACAATCCGTAAGGCTCAATAATCTGTAAGTGTAAAACAGCCATTGTGTGTTTTTCGAAATTTCAAAGGGAGAGGGCTGATGCACCCATCTATAACTCCTACCCAAATCTTATTAGATGAACTTGCTGTTTGATACAGTTCTAATCTAATACGCAAAAGCCAACTATGCATTATATAGAGCTTACTCGAGAAGTCAAAGGGCAGTTAAAACTATTTGAAACAGATTAAGGCAGACAAGCTAGCAAAATAAGACGACGTGATTTTTATACGTTAGATCTTATAATAATTGTCAAAGCAAAAATACAACATTGAATGAAAACATATTTATCCGATGTATATTTACAGAATGCCGAAAAATGCTCTTACGGGCTTCATTAAGCGCCAATGATATAGGTATGGTCTTTAAAAATTTGATTCACATATGTTTTACCGAGACCCGCACCCATTAATCATACGGTCTCAGAAATGGCATTCTTTAGAAATCTTTACTTGAACCAAATTGTTGGCAAAGTAACCATGTTGACTCATATTGGCTTATTTAGGGTCCATATAATCAATTAGATGTGAGGTAATTGGTTAGGAAATTAAAACGGAATATTTCCGACCCAATGAGATCATTAATACCAATTGCGGTACGAGAGAGCAACATTGAAAACAAACATATTTTAAGAAATATGTAGATTTTTTTTTTAATCATTCGTATATTTGCATAAAACAACAACAAAAAAATACTTCTCTTATTGGCTTCATTTAGCGCCGAAGCACCGGTTACAATTAAGAACATTGTGAAACTGAAAGATATTCCTAACAAAATCATTCTAAATCATTCACTCAGCGCTCCATTCATTCATTCTCAAAACATTTAAAGGGAGGTAATGTATATTTTGAACGCATATAGCGATTTCATGTTACTTCCCTTAAAAGTCATTCAAAACACGCCCCTCTTACTCATTCAATTTCATTACGATATTGTCCTGCAATCATTCACTATGTCAATTTCATAATATCTTTTTTAACTGTATTTGCTTTGAATATTTGATTCATATACTTTTGTACCATTTGTAGGCATCATAAAGAGGGCTATTTTTTTCAAAAATCACAGGTTTGGAAAACTCCTAAATCTGTTCATATGGGCTCTTTTAAAAGCCAATCAAAAAGCATATCAGAAGTTAAAAATTAAAAAAATTATATACATCAAAACTAACCAACGCTCGGTATTGAACGTAATTTGAAAAGAAAAGTCAAAGGAATGTCATTTTTTGTGAATCTTATATGAGGAAAACACTCCAATCGGCTCATATGGGCTATTATTAGAGCCCACACAAATTTTAAAATGACCCTATAGAACATGGACATGCAAGTATTTCAACGCCAACCCACACTTTATACCAAACAAGGCTTAAGAAATCATCTAGAAACAAACAAGATTTTTTCCCTTAACCCACTAATATAAAAACACTAAATTTGCTATTTTGGGCTCTTTCAGAGCCCATAAAAGGTTGAAATAAGCTTTTAAAACATGGATTTTGTACTTTTATTTAACCCCAATCCACGATGAACACACATTCAAACCATAGAAATCATTTTGGGGAAAAAATACACATCTAATGAGCCTTCTTTCAGAAAAATACCTATTTTGCTCACATGGGCTCCTTTGAGAGCCCGTAAAAGCGGGGAATGGGCTCGGAAAATTTAAACCCGCATTTTTTTGCGATTAGTTGATCCCTAAACAATCAATTAAAACTAAAAAATAAATTTCAGCACGAAAATCCTACGGGAGCCCTTTTTCGTACATAAGGAACCGCACTACCTGGTCAGATGAAAATATTTCTTCCTAACAAAGCTGAAAAATTTCTCATAACAGCCAAACGAAAAATTTCTCACCCCAGTCAGGTAAAAAAAAAATCCTACCTGGTCAGCTGAAAATATTTCTTCCTAACCAAGCTGAAACATTTCTCATTACAGCCAAACGAAAAATTTCTCTACCGAGTCAGGTAAAAAAAATCCTATCTGGCCAGATGAAAAATTAAAATATTCGACTCCAATGGGATTCGAACCCGGGACCTCTACATCCCAAAGCGAGTGCTCTTCCACGTCGCTATTGAGGCTAACTTGTACGACAAGGCAGTACAAACACCCCTTATACACATCGCGGCTACACCAGTTGAAAAAATTTCTTCCTAACCAAGCTGAAAAATTTCTCATTACAGCCAAACGAAAGATTTTTCATCCCTGTCAGGTAAAAAAAAATCCTACCTGGTCAGATGAAAGAATTTCTTCCTAACCAAGCTGAAAAATTTCTCATTACAGCCAATCGAAAAATTTCTCACCCGGGTCAGTTAAAAAAAATTTCCTACCTGGTCAGATGAAAATATTTCTTCCTAACCAAGCTGAAAATTTTCTCATTACAGCCAAACGAAAAATTTCTCGACCGGGTCAGGTTAAAAAAAAATTCCTACCTGGTCAGATGAAAGAATTTCTTCCTAACCAAGCTGAAACATTTCTCATTACAGCCAAACGAAAAATTTCTCACCCCAGTCAGGTAAAAAAATTCTTACCTGGCAAGATGAAAAACTAAAATATTCGACTCCAATGGGATTCGAACCCGGGACCTCTACATCCCAAAGCGAGTGCTCTTCCACGTCGCTATTGAGGCTAACTTGTACGACAAGGCAGTACAAACACCCCTTATACACATCGCGGCTACACCAGTTGAAAAAACCCCAGTCAGGTAAAAAAAATATCCTACCTGGTCAGATGAAAGAATTTCTTCCTAACCAAGCTGAAAAATTTCTCATTACAGCCAAACGAAAAATTTCTCACCCCAGTCAGGTAAAAAAAATTCCTACCTGGTCAGATGAAGGAATTTCTTCCTAACCAAGCTGAAAAATTTATCATTACAGCCAAACGAAAGATTTTTCATCCCTGTCAGGTAAAAAAAATAATTCCTACCTGGTCAGATGAAAGAATTTCTTCCTAACCAAGCTGAAAAATTTCTCATTACAGCCAAACGAAAAAGTTCTCCGCCGGGTCAGGTAAAAAAAAATTCCTATCTGGTCAGATGAAAAAATTTCTTCCTAACCAAGCTGTAACATTTCTCATAGGCTAAGTTTTGCGATGACTCGTAAAACTCGTTAATTGGCAACTGCATAACAAGTTTCTGATTGGCTGCGTCTTTTGACGTATACATAAAACTATATTCTTTCGCGGGCTCATGCACAGTTTAGTAAAAAATCTCGTGTCCAAAGTGTATTTCAAAAGTTCAACAAAAAATTTATTGAAGACTTAGGCTACACTGTGCCGAGTTTTCCTACTTAAAATATTTGTTTGGTATTGAACTATCTTCAATTCGTTTAATTGAGTGTTCAGTTGGACTATTTTTTGGATTCCCGTCAGCTCAGTTTAGCTGTTGACGGGACTATTTCAAGGGGCGCCCAGCAGGTACGAAGTGCCATATGAAATATTTGTTGCCCTTTCTTGTGCTGCCTTTTATTTATATTGGGACACTCAGAGAGAACATTAATAGCGCAATGGCAGATAGACGATCTAAACCCTTGATTGATTACAAACGAATGCACGAGCGTGGACTGGGAGAAGATGTGTTTTCTCCCATGGGGAGCCCCTCTCGAATCGAAAGTACAGAAAGCAGGAAATCAGCTGTGGCTTCTGGCGGTCGTGATGAAATGTACGAACGAAGCGGGGGACCAGGAGGGTACGAAACTTCCGACAACCATGAGTTCGACGGAGATTTCGATGATTTTGAGGAGGAGAAGGCCAAGTTATCTATGACTCTCCGTAAGTTAAAACAAGAACAGGAACTGAGACGTTTGCGGGAGGAGATTCAGGTGACTAAGAGACAGTTAAGTGAACGAGAGGACAAGGAGAGACTTTCAGACAAAGGTAAATTTGAACATTTGTCCATTCAAAATTTGAGAGATGATAAAGAGTTGAGATCGGCTGCACGCAGACAATTGAGCAAATTAGGACTGGTTGACTTGGAAGAGGAGTCAAGAGATGGTGCAGAATCTGATGATTCAGATAAGCCAAATTATGTAGAGAAAAAAGAGAGTACTCTTGTTTCTTTCAAATCGGGCATCAATTGCAAATCGTCTGATAAAGTCATTTGTCCTCAAAATTACCCACATGCCTTTCTTAGGTTTGAATTTGTCCAAAATTCTGTTGAATTCGATAAATTATCTTTTAATTTATTTGTTGCCGGCGAGTTAGAAATCATTTCACAGAGAGGTCTGGCTGCAGAAGAGAAGAACGACAGGTTGAATCTTTTAAAAAGATTAATGTATCTGAATAATTCGTATGACTTTTCCACCCTAAAAACTTTGTACGCAGCCATTCTCAGGGATATTGAACTGGGTTTCAAAACTTGGAAAGATGACTTCTTGTATATCGAAAATACAATTTTGGCTTCATTATCAAACAAATTCAAACCAAAGAATGATTTTTCCATGGGATGTTCTGCCCCTCACAAAGTTGAAGACAAAACTTGGTTTTGCGCAAAATTTCAAAGGAATAAATGTTCTTTCAAAGAATCACATACTATAAATGTCAAAGAAAAGATGAAATTTGCTAAACACATTTGTGCTTCTTGTTGGATCAAGGAGAAAGTTGAGGTTAGTCACCCATAGTGTTCTTCAGCATGTCCATATTTCACTAAATAACAATTCCTGAGAAATTTAAATGAATTCAAAGTTGTAAATAATATTGTAGATATTTTTTTGCCAAAATTTGTTAGGTTTCAGAATTGTCACTCCGAAACCAATGACCCCCTTATGAAGGTTACTTCTACTGATTCATGTGAGAGTATGGAAATGAGTAATTTTGTCAACACTAGGAAATTAATTCACATTCACGAAGAAGTTATTAAGTCAGGTTATTACAATTATCAGAAATGCAGAATCCCAATAAATGAGAAGTTTGATACTGATTTTATGTTAAAGATGCTTAAGGGCTATCAAGATTTACAAGTACTAGATCTTTTAAAGTATGGTTTTCCATTGGGAATAGATAGTTCCTTTTTAAGATTGAATACCCAACCACATAATTGTAAAAATCACAAAGGTGCAGAATTATATCCACAATTTATTGAAAAGTATTTGATGAAAGAATTTGCACATGGTGCCATCATTGGTCCTTTTTCAGAAAATCCGTTCAAAAATAACTTGATAATTTCTCCGTTAAACTCTGTGCCCAAATCAGACCCAAAAGAACGAAGGGTTATTTTAGATCTCAGTTACCCAAAGTTTGGTGAAAATGTTAACAAATATGTGTCAAAGGATTTTTATTTGGGGGAAAAAGTAAATTTAGTTTTTCCAAAAATAGATGACTTTGTTGCCTTAATCATTTCAAAAGGGCAAGGGTGTTTGATGTTCAAATTAGATCTAAGGAGGGCATATCGACAAATTAGTATTTGTCCTTCAAATTACAACTGTGTAGCATTCAAATGGCAAAATCGCACTTATGCAGATTGCGTCCTGCCGATGGGGCTGAGGTCTTCGGCACACATATGTCAAAGGGTTACTAATGCCTTTGCTTACATGCTATTGAACATATATGGTATTGCTGTTTTAAATTACTTAGATGATTTCGGCGGCGTTGAAACTAAAGATTTAGCTTATTTTGCTTTTCACATGGTCAGACAAATTTTTAAGAAGAGTGGATTAGAGGAAGCCTTTGACAAAGCATGTGAGCCATCAGAAATAATGATTTTTTTTGGGTGTGTTATTCAATACTAAAGAAATGACTATGTCAATCACTGCAGACAGACTATTAGAAATCAAGACTTTGATAAAATCCTGGATATCAAAAGAGTTTGCTTCTCTGAAAGGAATTCAAAGACTTTTAGGTAAATTGAATTTCATTTGTGCATGTGTAAGATCTAGTAGAATATTTTTGAATAGAATATTAACATGGCTAAGGGAATGCTATACATTGCAAAATGTCGATAATATACAGATACCCTCTGAAGTCAAAAAAGATATTTTGTGGTGGGACAAATTTTTACCCGTTTATAATGGGATTTCTTTAATAGATCTTGGTCCTTGGTTAGAGCCAGATTTCTTATTTAGCTCAGATAGTTGTCTTTCAGGCTGTGGGGGTATATTCGAAAATAGATATTTTCATGCAGAGTTCCCTTATTGTATTTCAAAGTTAAATCTTCACATCAGTGCTCTAGAAATGTTAGCTGTGGTAGTAGGTTTACATTTGTGGATTCCTTTGTTAAAGGGAAAACGATTACAAATTTTTTGTGATAACCAGACAGCATGCATTGTTTTAAACAGTGGGAAGGCCAGGTGTCCTTTTTTACAAAAATGCTTACGTGAAGTCTGTTTTTTGACTTCATTATGGGATGTGCAGATAAAAGCAGTATTTTTGGAGGGCAAAAATAATCGCATTTCAGATTGTTTATCAAGGTGGCATCTAGATGATAAATTTAAAGATAATTTCTTCAGTAATTTTGAGGATACTTCATCCTTGATCCAAGAAGAGGTACCAGACAATTTGTTCTATTTTACTCATTCTTGGTAGGGTTATTTTTTCAGATAGCATTCTTCGGAATTTGAAAAGACAAATGAAGTTTTCCACGAAATCTGCATTTGCTGAAGGCACTCACAAAAATCTTCTAGTTCAGTGGGAATCTTATATTATGTTTTGTTTGTTTTTTGAATTTACCTTTTTGCCACCTTCTGTCAATACCTTGAGACTGTATATTCAATTTTTATCCCGATCATTTGCTTCGGTTGATAGTATTAAAAATTATTTAGGAGGAGTCAAAGTACTACATTCAATGGTTGGACATGACATTATGCAATTTTCAGATTTCACATTACTCTTGACATTAAGGGGTTTAGCCAGAGTTAAACCGCATGCTGTCAAGCGGGCCGAACCTATTACCTTTGAAATTCTATTAAAAATTCATGATATTTTGGATTGGAATGATGCTGATAGTCATGTTTATTGGTGTCTTTTTCTCTTTGCTTTTTTTCTGCTTGCACGAAAATCTAATTTAGTGCCAACAACTAAAAAAGATATTGCTGAAGGAAAAATGTTAAAAACAGAGGATATGAAATTTGTTGATGGAATCTTGTTAGTAAGATTTAGATATTCAAAAACTATTCAATTTGGTGAAAGAAATATAATGAGTCCTTTAATAAATTTGAAAGATAAGCGGTTATGTCCGGTTACAGCATTTAATAAAGTGAATTCGTTAAATTTTCATCATTGTTCAGGAGCTTTTTTCGTGCTTAAAAATTCAAAATGTGTGACTTACTATCTTTTTCAATCAAAATTACGGAAGTGTATTGAATTAATAGGTTTAAATCCAAAAAATTTCTCTACGCATTCTTTTAGACGAGGTTTTGCTACGTTAGCCTTTAAAACTGATGTTCCATCAGATTATATTCAACTTTTGGGTGATTGGAAATCAGACTGTTATAAAAACTATCTAGAATTATCTTGGAAGGACAAATTTTTGATTGTACAAAAGATGTTAAATGGTATTTAAGATTTTCTTTTTCTTCTGTTTTCATTACAGATATCAAAGTTCATATATTGTCAGACTCTATTGCTAAGTATGTGGATAATATCCACAAAACACGTGTTTTTCCGTTTCCAGGTATAAATGTAGCCCGTCTCTCTAGCCGAATAGAGAAATACCCAGATCTTGTTAAAGCAGAGTTTGTCATTTTGCATGTAGGAACTAATGACGTCAATGCCTTATCAGTTAGTGAATTTATAAGTTCTTTCGTAAATTTGTGTGCCTTAATAAAACAGAAATCTAGTGCTAAAGTAATAGTCTCCAGTATTTTGCCTAGACCTCTAGACCATGACACAACAAGGGAAAAAGTTAAAAGAATCAATCAGGATCTAGAAAAAATGTGTGTGTCAATCGATGTGCAATTTGTCCACTCATACCGAAGATTTTTTAAATATGGTAAGCCAATTAGAGAGCTTTTTGCGGTAAGAGATGGTGGGCTGCATTTAAATTTGGAAGGAACAAGAAGGTTAAGACTTTGTTTTATAAAGACCATTTCTCACTTGTTTAAAAGTTGAATTTGTGTTATATTTATATGGGGGGAAAAGGGGACTAGGGGTAGGGCCCTCTTTAATGTAGGCATTCTACTTCATTAGAGGTTAATTCCTGTGACAGTAGTACACTATGCTGTTCTGGAATGGGAAGGGTGATAAAGAGGTCTTATTCTTAAATTTTTAGTCAACTATTTACGCATGCAATTCCGTCTATTTGTCCCATTCTTTCAAAGGTCAAGGTCGAAGTATTTGTCAATTGGGGAACTTCATATCGAAACATGTGAAAAAAGAGACATTATACATGAAAATAAACAATTTCATAATTTATAGACTGGAAATAAAAAGACTGGTTTGTCACTGACCTTGCCGATTTTTTACAAGCTACAATTTTTTAAATGAATTGTTAGTAGTGTCATACCCATGTGCGATTCTTAAACATCGAAAAATGCACAAATTTCCAAATCTAAGAACCAGATTTGTATAGTTCTATGAAAAACTGTGAAAGAGTAGCTTTAAGCACACAGCCTTGATCACCACACCCTTTTTACTGATAGATTTAACTTTACTGTAAGATACAAGATTGTGGAAGGTGTAAGGTCAAGAAAGATATTAAACTTTTTTTGTCGAATGAGAAACACAATTTCTTGATCTTGATAATTTTACTGATGGTTGCAATTACCCGATCTGTAACGTGGTGATCATGAGTGTTCTGACCTTCACGATCCATTAAGTAACCTTCTTTTTAGTTGCCACAGTTACTGCCTTTATTGATTCGTACCGAAATAGTCAAGAGACACGGTGCAAGAATAATTATATTTTTCGATGATCAATGAAGTTGTTTCCATGACTTAAAAGTTTCATTAATAAACCGAAGTTTAAAGTTTTCGATGTTATCGAGCTGTTCTTGTACAGGTAGGTCTTATTTCAAAATGACTGGTAAAAAACCTATCGTTTTTATTCTGTCTTGGCTTAAAGAAATTTTCCTTGTTTCACACGTCTTCCAAACCAAAACAACATACTTATCGTTGGTAATTTCTAAGAAGCATTTGCCTTTTCGTCTGTATGACCAATGAAAACTAGTTGGTCAAAATCCGCTTCTTTAGATTCGAACGGGTATAGGTGTTACCGGAACAGTGAACTGCAGGACTTTTGCACAGATTATTGCTATTTTGATAGTAATTCTACCTATTTTCATTTAAGAATCGTTTACTGTCCTGATTCATTAAAAGCCTGCAATTTCACCGTCATCCAATATTGTGCAATTTAATTGAAAAGACGGTTTCCTATGATTTGTCTCGTCCATGGTGTTTACTTTTATAGAATGTATAATGTATAAATGTACCTGTTTAGAGGTTATAACATGTCATAACGAGTTGAAATGATAAAGTTGTTGTAAATGACATGAATTTTTGGTAACTGATTTCTATGAAAAATTAAACAAAATAGGTAAAAGATAATAAACCTATACATGTTACAAGAATATTTGTAATAAGCGTTGCAAACCATATGCATGTGTCTAAGTATCACCTCTTTAACTTGATTTTAGGAAGATTTACTATTTGTTTTAAGAAAAACAGAAAAAATTTATCAGAGCAATTGAGATATATTTAGTAATAGACATTTCCATGAGAGTGCCTGTGACTAGAGACATGTAGTTAACTGATGTGAGCGTTCGTTTGAGAATGTTTATAAGTATGACAATCCGTAAGGCTCAATAATCTGTAAGTGTAAACAGCAATTGTGTGTTTTTCGAAATTTCAAAGGAAGAGGGCTGATGCACACATCTATAACTCCTACCCAAATCTTATTAGATGAACTTGCTGTTTGATACAGTTCTAATCTAATACGCAAAAGCCAACTATGCATTATATAGAGCTTACTCGAGACGTCAAAGGGCAGTTAAAACTATTTGAAACAGATTAAGGCAGACAAGCTAGCAAAATAAGACGACGTGATTTTTATACGTTAGATCTTATAATTGTCAAAGCAAAAATACAACATTGAATGAAAACATATTTATCCGATGTATATTTACAGAATGCCGAAAAATGCTCTTACGGGCTTCATTAAGCGCCAATGATATAGGTATGGTCTTTGAAAATTTGATTCACATATGTTTACCGAGACCCGCACCCATTAATCATACGGTCTCAGAAATGGCATTCTTTAGAAATCTTTACTTGAACCAAATTGTTGGCAAAGTAACCATGTTGACTCATATTGGCTTATTTAGGGTCCATATAATCAATTAGATGTGAGGTAATTGGTTAGGAAATTAAAACGGAATATTTCCGACCCAATGAGATCATTAATACCAGTTGCGGTACGAGTGAGCAACATTGAAAACAAACATATTTTAAGAAATATGTAGATTTTTATTTTAATCATTCGTATATTTGCATAAAACAACAACAAAAAATACTTCTCTTATTGGCTTCATTTAGCGCCGAAGCACCGGTTACAATTAAGAACATTGTGAAACTGAAAGATATTCCTAACAAAAATCATTCTAAATCATTCACTCAGCGCTCCATTCATCCATTCTCAAAACATTTAAAGGGAGGTAATGTATATTTTGAACGCATATAGCGATTTCATGTTACTTCCCTTAAAAGTCATTCAAAACACGCCCCTCTTACTCATTCAATTTCATTACGATATTGTTCTGCAATCATTCACTATGTCAATTTCATAATATCTTTTTTAACTGTATTTGCTTTGAAATTTTGATTCATATACTTTTGTACCATTTGTAGGCATCATAAAGAGGGCTATTTTTTTTCAAAATCACAGGTTTGGAAAACTCCTAAATCTGTTCATATGGGCTCTTTTAAAAGCCAATCAAAAAGCATATCAGAAGTTAAAAATTAAAAAAATTATATACATCAACACTAACCAACGCTCGGTATTGAACGTAATTTGAAAAGAAAAGTCAAAGGAATGTCATTTTTTTGTGAATCTTATATGAGGAAAACACTCCAATCGGCTCATATGGGCTATTATTAGAGCCCACACAAATTTTAAAATGACCCTATAGAACATGTACATGCAAGTATTTCAACGCCAACCCACACTTTATACCAAACAGGGCTTAAGAAATCATCTAGAAACAAACAAGATTTTTTCCCTTAACCCACTAATATAAAAACACTAAATTTCTATGCTATTTTGGGCTCTTTCAGAGCCCATAAAAGGGTGAAATAAGCTTTTAAAACATGGATTTTTGTACTTTTATTTAACCCCAATCCACGATGAATACACGATCCGCGTCAAGTTAAAATGGGTCTTATCGTAAAATTTGGACATTTTAACTTTTTCACACCATGTTATTCTACGATTCTTTCTGTTTTTAAATATGCTTAGAAAATTATATGTTATATCTTGAAAAATATGCGTAATCTTTGTTTGAAACATGTGACTGCTAAAGACGTTCTAATAAAAAAGACGCGACGTCGTGCGCCGAACGTCGTGCGCAACGTCGTTGTATGATACGCTGTCGTGCAAAACACAGTGTGATTAAAAAGAGATAAATGACTTACTACTACTCACAGATCATAAATGCTTCAAGTCTTCATAGTATTTTTTTCAATTAAAAGAAAAGAAAAAGAAAAAGACATTCACAATCTCACTGATTATGTCGAATTCATCATTCTATTTCCTAAACATACACAGATGACAATGGAAGTGAAAAAACAATAGTTGTATAACTCTTCAGATATACAGTTTCAAGATTTACAAAAGGAAATAATTCAAACATGTTAATGTGCATTTAAATCGAAACTGCATATCTAGCTCAAAATTTGCTGTTGTTACGAGTTGTATAACGAGTCACAATATAACTACCAAACAATACGTCATGTGAAAACCGTTCTCAACAATTTAGTCGGTAGGACAGGTGCCGTAGCTGTCTCTGAAAGGAACTCTGACTAATGGACGAACATGTTTAAACAGATAACGCTTTCTTTCATCACTAAGCCCTGCTGCTGGTATAACTTCGGGTATATCATGGGTAATAGGTGCGTTTTGCAAATGACAAATCTCTTTTCATTTACATCCGTTGCTGATTGCCTCATGTAGACTGCACCCGGATCTGTCGCTTCAAAACGGAAGTAATAGTAGGAGTTGATATTTGGTACTTTTTTGAATCGTAGACCTAAAAATTCTTTCCATGCTCTCCACTGCCACATTCCATACATAACGGGGACGTTTGTCGATGATGATCGGTCTACAATACTGGCCAGATGATCGATTACATCGGCGTTTTCATGGCGATACTTTTGTTTAATTCTACCGAGCCCAGCATCTATCAGGCATCTGAAACATATATAACTAGATTTTTTGCCCTTTATCAAATTATCAGTATTAGAGAAATATAGTCCGGAACAGAAAAAATATTAGTTTTGACCTGATAATTATACACTTTCGAATAAGAATATTTTACTCATGGTTGTCAAATATTAAAAATATCCTGAACAAAACGCATCAAAGTTTTTCTTATTAGTAAAAATAAAGATAATATTACTTGAATTCTAAAGCGGTCTAATATCGATTATCAGACGTACAGACAGACAGATTTATAGACGTTTTGATACATCTTCTAAATCACCCTACATGCACCATGAGTACTTTTGTCAATACCATAGATTGACGACCTGGTACAGTTAGGAATAGCGTGAAAGTGACAATTTGAATGATTCTTAAGCTGATTTTGGAATGAAAATGAATGAGTTTGACGAGCGAGTTTTGATTGATTTTCAGGGGATTAACAAAACTATCGATAGTTTCGTCCAATCGGACGAAATTAATGATAATTTTATACCCCCCCCCCCCCTTTAACAAAGTATTTGTTCTTTCCTGGTCTTGTGTCTTTACAGACAAATAAGACGCTAAAGAATCAACACCAGTTAAAAGAATCTATTTTTACCAATTTGACCGAAATTTTGATCATTTAAAACGAGTATGAAGTGTATTTTGACTTTTTCTGAGCGTTTTTGAGTAATTTGAGTGAATGATTTGAACGAAAAATTGGAGCGTTGAGCGAGTAATTTGGAAAGGTTTTGATCGAGTTGAGTGTCAATCATGATGTTGTTTCGAAGACAGGTCGAGTATGTATAGTCTGTAAAACGGTCACATGATTAAGAGGGCCAACTTTATATTTCGTTGATTACCTTGTATGTCCAGGAAGCTGCATCATATAGGTTATACACTGATGTTTTTTGGTCATCGTTCTCCATGAGAAGTAAGCCAAAACGAACCGGTTCTTGTTCTGGGCTGAAAAGATACAAAAAACGCAGTGCTATATATAATTTAATACGCGCTATAACCCTTTCTCTCCCCCTCTCTCTCTTCCCCCATATAATATCTATCTCTCTCTGTCTCTCTGTCTCTCTCTGTCTCTCTCTCTGTCTCTCTCTGTCTCTCTCTGTCTCTCTCTGTCTCTCTCTGTCTCTCTGTCTGTCTGTCTGTCTGTCTGTCTCTCTCTCTCTCTCTCTCTCTCTCTCTCTCTCTCTCTCTCTCTCTCTCTCTCTCTCTCTCTCTCTCTCTCTCTCTCTCTCTCTCTCTCTCTCTCTCTCTCTCTCTCTCTCTCTCTCTCTCTCTCTCTCTCTCTCTCTCTCTCTCTCTCTCTCTCTCTCTCTCTCTCTCTCTCTCTCTACACACATCAAGCATTTATGTAAGATGAATAAGATTGAGAGTAAAACATACCGAAACAGTTGTCTGCATGAATACGACATTCTTCACCAGGCACTCGGAATTCTGTTTAGGCATGATCAATCATGGATATTACAGCGTCTGGTCCATGGGCGTGTTGGCCATCCAATCCTATAAACATACATGTAATTAAACTCTGTCTGTAAAAACAAGTCCGTGTTTTGAATTTAGATATCAGGTTGAAGAAAACACAAAATCAGAAATTTAATTCAACGGATTATTCAGAAGTAAAACGTTTGAAAAATTATTAATCATGTCAAAAAGATTTGCATTCAAAATTTCTTGCAAGTTTGAAATACCAACAACGACTTTTGTATACATGCCAAAACAGAATATTAAGGTTCTATGCCTTAAAGCAACACTGTTGTGAGTTGCGGTGAGCTCCTCGCGATCTCGTGTTTTTTTATGTAAGAATCACGAAAGCTTGTTTATCACTTGCTGTAATACGTACAATATTTTTTTTTGCACCGCATCAATTTATGTATAAATAATTTAATTTTAGTTGTGTCCATGAATATTCGGGAGGTTCCGATTGGCTGAAAAGTTCATTTTATTCCCCAATGAAAACAATTTTGAGTGCGCAACTGTTTTTATAAGCTTCCGCAAAAAGTAGTCCCGTAATAAACCTGTTTCTGAGCTGACAAGTCCTATCATTTTTACTCAGGTATGAATCCGCTTTGCGTATTCATACAGTGTGATTTGGTTTTTAATTTTTACCTCAATGGAATCAACGAATACTCTTTTCATCCTAATTTTAAGGTCTCTATTGTATACATGATGAAAAAAGTGCATATTTACCGATAGATTGATCCTCGTCTATGAGATAGTTATACTGCCGATGTCCGTCTATCCGGAAACCAAACAGCTGGACCTTTCTTGGTTGAATGAAGAACGTTGGTCCCTTTTCTCTAGCATGGTGGGGTAGCTTCATGTACTGACTGAAGTCAAATGTAAAATGGACCTTGTTGAAATCCCCTGTCTGTAGATCGAACAGTGTGGTCGATTCTGCTACACATCGCTTGTATTCTTCTCTTTCTGTTCGAGCAGCTAACACATGGGCGTGGTACATTGACGTTAGTTGTAGCTTATTTTCTTCATTGTTTCGGGCAAGATTTATTTTTTCTATAAGTTGCTCGCACTGGCTACATACATCTTCTTTTGGTCCCATGATTTTTATATGTGGAACACATCTCGCCCACAATCCCTTAAATGTTGTGCGTCCAACATAGGCCTTTTCTTGTGCCTTACAGCACTCTACGTATTCTTCATGTATCCCCATCTTAGTATTTGATACTGGCAAGTATACTGGGACAAGCCCTTGACGTCCTCGAACTGGCGCGGGTTGTGGTAAGCCTTCTTCCGCTGCGTAGTTTATTAAATACTGTAAGCGTCCTTAATAACGGCTGGCGGATAGGCGTTATTTGATCTCCTCGAGGATAGTCCATGTGTGCGAGGCTGTATTCCGTGTTGGGAAACATGAGATTGGAGACGTTTGAGTGTCCCTCTTTTTATGTCATAAATCACTTGAAAAGCCGCTTGACATACTTTGGTGTTGCGAAAGTACAGTGTGAATCTATTTCTTGTCCTCGTGTCTTCTGTACACCGCTTTGTGCTCTCAATAGGAACAATCCGAGATGATATGCGCCTCTTTAGTTTCCTTAGCCATCTCCCTTACAGATAGGATATTGTCTAGTATTCTATCGCTCGTAATTGTCTTAAAACATTCCAGCGTGCAACCACATCCTTGTCTGACTGTTTCTTTATCACTTCTATATCATTCTGAGGATCACTTTCAGGGTCAAACATGTTTTGACATGAATCCCCTGCAGGGGTCAGAATGGGCTGGGGTACGACCGTGGGTGGTTCAACATCTCTATCTTCATCTGCAGCCGAAGCCAGTGAGTCAATAAACTCCTCAACCAACTCATCGGGTACCATAAGGTCATCGGGGTTTTCATCTTTAAAATAAGAAAAGGCATTTGATAAGACTAGTAGACCGATATTTATACGATAAAAAGGTTTGTTAACCTTTAGAAATTTTCAGTCTCAGGTTGATAGCACGTTTTCAACTTGCATGTAATAAATTAACATTCATTTGGTAATAAGTTCTTACAGCTTAGATTCATCCAAGTATATTTTGTTTCTGGGGAATCAATTAGTTCAGGCGCCGAATGAGACGGCCAATAAAAAAACCATTTCATTGCCGCATCCGAGAATTTCGTGGCTCAAATACTCTTATCAGAAATTAATTAGATATCAGCAAATCTTGTCAAAGTTTAACTTATTAATCTATGCATATAACTATGAATAGTTTTGGTAATAGAATATGTTTAAACTAAACTAAACTTATAAATCACATTTTTTGTTCGAATATTTTAAAAAATGCAGTTCAGGGATGTTATCAGGCTTTGAAATCGATCGGTTTAATTTTGAGAAAATTTATGTTGTTATGTTAACATGTACGTTATTTCCAGTTTTACATTGTTTATATTACCCAGTGTTGAGGTTATAGATTATTAAAGATTTACCAAGATCAATATCAGTAATAGCACCAGCTAAAGCTGCATCATCTTCAGTCGATACAGAGGCCGGAACAAGACCAAAACCAGTCAACAAGTCGTTCAGATCCTTAAATGAAAAAAGGTCGAAATTAAAATGAAATAATATGGTTCAATTACCTGAATTTAAAACAAGGCAAATAGAACTATATTCCTTTGAAAAATAAAATTTGAAAAAAGTGCCTCTGACACGGAGCGAACCCACGGTATCGAGGTCCAGAGTCTTCTACCGTACCGATTGCGCTAATGTGAACTATGAAAGCGAGAGTGTATAAGTTATATTTATTCCAAAATATGTAGAGCACGATAAAGCTTTTGGTCAAAAAATGCGTTTGAATTTATTTTTAAGCTAAATTCTTTGTATAATTTCTACATACCAAAAATATTCAATCCGATAAGTATTCAATTTAATCATTCAATATCACAAATAATCTCAGATAAAAAAACGAAGTTCCAACGATGAATTTAGTTTCATCTTTTTTTGTTCTTTACTGTTAAATTTTCATTTGTTCGCTGTTAAATATCATCCATATTATAGAATAGTAATTGAATGAATATTATCATGACAGTTATTTAAGTAAAAGAGATTAAATCCTACCTCAAAAGTGTCCATATCTGTAGCCCGCTGTTAATACATGGGCGCAGCCATTACTATTTTTAGCGCGGCAATTTTGACGTCAATTTTCTCGATTACGTCACGATTACGATAAGACCCATTTTAACTTGTCACAGTCAAACCATAGAAATCATTTTGGGGAAAAAATACACATTTAATGAGCCCTCTTTCAGAAAAATACCTATTTTGCTCACATGGGCTCCTTTGAGAGCCCGTAAAATCGGGGAATGGGCTCGGAAAATTTGGACCCGCATAGTTTGCGATTACTTGACCCCTAAACAATCAATTAAAAATAGGCCTACTAAATAATAAATTTCAGCACGAAAATCCTACGGGAGCCCTTTTTCGTACATAAGGAACCGCAATACCTGGTCAGATGAAAATATTTCTTCCTAACCAAGCTGAAAAATTCTCATTACAGCCAAACGAAAAATTTCTCGCCCGAGTCAGGTAAACAAATTTCCTACCTGGCCAGATGAAAAATTTAAATATTCGACTACAATGGGATTCGAACCCGGGACCTCTACATCCCAAAGCGAGTGCTCTTCCACGTCGCTATTGAGGCTAACTTGTACGACAAGGCAGTACAAACACCCCTTATACACATTGCGGCTACACCAGTTGAAAAAAATTCTTCCTAACCAAGCTGAAAAATTTCTCATTACAGCTAAACGAAAGATTTTTCACTCCAGTCAGGAAAAAAAATCCTACCTGGTCAGATGAAAGAATTTCTTCCTAACCAAGCTGAAAAATTTCTCATTACAGCCAAACGAAAAATTTCTCGACCGGGTCAGGTTAAAAAAAAATTCCTACCTGGTCAGATGAAAGAATTTCTTCTTACCAAGCTGAAAAATTTCTCATTACAGCGAAACGAAAAATTTCTCACCCCAGTCAGGTAAAAAAATTTCCTACCTGGCCAGATGAAAAATTAAAATATTCCACTCCAATGGGATTCGAACCCGGGACCTCTACATCCCAAAGCGAGTGCTCTTCCACGTCGCTATTGAGGCTATTTTGTACGACAAGGCAGTACAAACACCCCTTATACACATCGCGGCTACACCAGTTGAAAAAATTTCTTCCTAACCAAGCTGAAAAATTTCTCATTACAGCCAAACGAAAGATTTTTCATTCCAGTCAGGTAAAAAAAAAATCCTACCTGGTCAGATGAAAGAATTTCTTCCTAACCAAGCTGAAAAATTTCTCATTACAGCGAAACGAAAAATTTCTCACCCGGGTCAGTTAAAAAAAATTTCCTACCTGGTCAGTTGAAAAAATTTCTTCCTAACCAAGCTGAAAATTTTCTCATTACAGCCAAACGAAAAATTTCTCACCCCAGTCAGGTAAAAAAAAAATCCTACCTGGTCAGATGAAAATATTTCTTCCTAACCAAGCTGAAACATTTCTCATTACAGCCAAACGAAAAATTTCTCACCCGAGTCAGGTAAAAAAATTTCCTACCTGGCCAGATGAAAAATTTAAATATTCGACTACAATGGGATTCGAACCCGGGACCTCTACATCCCAAAGCGAGTGCTCTTCCACGTCGCTATTGAGGCTAACTTGTACGACAAGGCAGTACAAACACCCCTTATACACATTGCGGCTACACCAGTTGTAAAAAATTTACCTAACCAAGCTGAAAAATTTCTCATTACAGCCAAACGAAAGATTTTTCATCCCAGTCAGGTAGAAAAAATATTCCTACCTGGTCAGATGAAAGAATTTCTTCCTAACCAAGCTGAAAAATTTCTCATTACAGCCAAACGAAAAAGTTCTCACCCGGGTTAAGTAAAAAAAAAATTCCTTCCTGGTCAGATGAAAGAATTTCTTCCTAACCATGCTGGAAAATTTCTCATTACAGCCAAACGAAAAATTTCTCACCCGGGTCAGGTAAAAAAAATTCCTACCTGGTCAGATGAAAATATTTCTTCCTAACCAAGCTGAAAAATTTCTCATTACAGCCAAACGAAAAATTTCTCACCCCAGTCAGGTAAAAAGATTTCCTACCTGGCCAGATGAAAAATTAAAATATTCGACTCCAATGGGATTCGAACCCGGGACCTCTACATCCCAAAGCGAGTGCTCTACCACGTCGCTATTGAGGCTAACCTGTACGACAATACAGTAAAAACACCCCTTATACATATCGCGACTAAACCAGTTGAAAAAATTTCTTCCTAACCAAGCTGAAAAATTTCTCATTACAGCCAAACGAAAGATTTTTCATCCCAATCAGGTAAATAAAAAATCCTTCCTGGTCAGATAAAAGAATTTCTTCCTAACCAAGCTGAAAAAATTCGTCATTACAGCCAAACGAAAAATTTCTCAACCGGGTCAGAGAAAAAAAATTCCTACCTGGTAAGAAAAAAGAATTTCTTCCTAACCAAGCTGAAAAATTTCTCATTACAGCCAAACGAAAAATTTCTCACCCGGGTCAGGTAAAAAAAAATTCTACCTGGTCAGATGAAAGAATTTCTTCCTAACCAAGCTGAAAAATTTCTCATTACAGCCAAACGAAAAATTTCTCACCCCAGTCAGGTGAAAAAAGAATTCCTACCTGGTCAGATGAAAATATTTCTTCCTATTCAAGCTGAAAAATTTCTCATTACAGCCAAACGAAAAATTTCTCACTCCAGTCAGGTAAAAAAATTTCCTACCTGGCCAGATGAAAAATTAAAATATTCGACTCCAATGGGATTCGAACCCGGGACCTCTACATCCCAAAGCAAGTGCTCTGCCACGTCGCTTTTGAGGCTAACTTTTACGACAAGGCAGTACAAACACCGCTTATACACATCGCGGCTGCACCAGTTGTAAAAATTTCTTCCTTACCAAGCTGAAAAATTTCTCATTACAGCCAAACGAAAGATTTTTCATCCCAGCCAGGTAGAAAAAATATTCCTACCTGGTCAGATGAAAGAATTTCTTCCTAACGAAGCTGAAAATTTTCTCATTACAGCCAAACGAAAAAAGTCTCACCCCAGTCAGGTAAAAAAAATTCCTACCTGGTCAGTTGAAAGAATTTCTTCCTAACCAAGCTGAACAATTTCTCATTACAGCCAAACGAAAAATTTCTCACCCCAGTCAGGTAAAAATTTTTCCTACCTGGCCAGATGAAAAATTAAAATATTCGACACCAAGGGTTTTCGAACCCGGGACCTCTACATCCCAAAGCGAGTGCTCTACCACGTCGCTATTGAGGCTAACTTGTACGACAAGGCAATACAACCACCCCTTATACACAACGCGGCCACACCAGTTGAAAAAATTTCTTCCTAATCAAGCTGAAAAATTTCTCATTACAGCCAAACGAAAAATTTCTCACCCGGGTCAGGTAAAAAAAATTTCCTACCTGGTCAGATGAAAGAATTTCTTCCTAACCAAGCTGAAATTTTCTTATTACAGCCAAACGAAAAATTTCTTACCCAAGTTAGGTAAAAAAATTACCTACCTGGCCAGATGAAATTATTTCTTCCTAACCAAGCTGAAATATTTCTCATTACAGCCAAACGAAAAATTTCTCACCCCAGTCAGGTAAAAAAAATTCCTACCTGGCCAGATGAAAAATTAAAATATTCGACTCCAATTGGATTCGAACCCGGGACCTCTACATCGCAAGGCGAGTGCTCTATCACGTCGCTATTGAGGCTAACTTGTACGACAAGGCAGTACAAACATCCGTTATACACATCGCGGCTACACCAGTTGTAAAAATTTCTTCCTAACCAAGCTGAAAAATTTCTCATTACAGCCAAACGAAAAATTTCTCACCCCAGTCAGGTAAAAAGATTTCCTACCTGGCCAGATGAAAAATTAAAATATTCGACACCAAGGGTTTTCGAACCCGGGACCTCTACATCCCAAAGCGAGTGCTCTACCACGTCGCTATTGAGGCTAACTTGTACGACAAGGCAATACAACCACCCCTTATACACAACGCGTCCACACCAGTTGAAAAAATTTCTTCCTAATCAAGCTGAAAAATTTCTCATTACAGCCAAACGAAAGATTTTCATCCCAGTCAGATAAAAAAAAATTCATACCTGATCAGATGAAAGAATTTCTTCTTAACCAAGCTGAAAAATTTCTAATTACAGCCAAACGAAAAATTATCACACGGGTCAGGTAAAAAAATATTTCTTACCTGGTCAGATGAAAGAATTTATTCCTAACCAAGCTGAAAAATTTCTCATTACAGCCAAACGAAAAATTTCTCACCCGGGTCAGGTAAAAAAAAATTCCTACCTGGTCAGATGAAAGAATTTCTTCCTAACCAAGCTGAAAAATTTCTTATTACAGCCAAACGAAAAATTTCTTACCCAAGTTAGGTAAAAAAAATTACCTTCCTGGCCAGATGAATTTATTTCTTCCTAACCAAGCTGAAATATTTCTCATTACAGCCAAACGAAAAATTTCTCACCCCAGTCAGGTAAAAAAAATTCCTACCTGGCCAGATGAAAAATTAAAATATTCGACTCCAATTGGATTCGAACCCGGGACCTCTACATCGCAAGGCGAGTGCTCTATCACGTCGCTATTGAGGCTAACTTGTACGACAAGGCAGTACAAACATCCGTTATACACATCGCGGCTACACCAGTTGTAAAAATTTCTTCCTAACCAAGCTGAAAAATTTCTCATTACAGCCAAACGAAAAATTTCTCACCCCAGTCAGGTAAAAAGATTTCCTACCTGGCCAGATGAAAAATTAAAATATTCGACTCCAATTAGATTCGAACCCGGGACCTCTACATCGCAAGGCGAGTGCTCTACCACGTTGCCATTAAGGCTAACTTGTACGACAAGGCAGTACAAACATCCCTTATACACATCGCGGCTACACCAATTGAAAAAATTTCTTCCTAACCAAGCTGAAAAATTTCTCATTACAGCCAAACGAAAGATTTTTCACCCGGGTCAGGTAAAATAAACAATTCCTTCCTGGTCAGATGAAAGAATTTCTTCCTAACCAAGCTGAAAAATTTCTCATTACAGCCAAAGGAAAAATATCTCACCCGGTCAGGTAAAAAATATTTATATTTCCTTCCTGGTCAGATGAAAGAATTTCTTCCTAACCAAGCTGAAAAATTTCTCATTACAGCTAAACGAAAAATTTCTCACCCCACGAAAGATTTTTTCATCCCAGTCAGGTAAAAAAAAAATCCTACCTGGTCAGATGAAAGAATTTCTTCCCAACCAAGCTGAAAAATTCTCATTACAGCAAAACGAAAAGTTTCTCACCCGGGTGAGAAATTTTTCGTTTGGCTGTAATGAGAAATTTTTCAGCTTGGTTAGGAAGAAATTCTTTCATCTGACCAGGTAGGAATTTTTTTTTACCTGACCCGGGTGAGAAATTTTTCGTTTGGCTGTAATGAGAAATTTTTCAGCTTGATTAGGAAGAAATTCTTTCATCTGACCTGGTAAGAAATATTTTTTTACATCATAAAACCTAAAAATGGAGGCCAAATTTTTTCCAAAAATAACGAAATCATAGAGCATGTAGCGGGGCTTTTAAGTGGATGTTCACCGGGAGCTTAGCAGATATGAGCGGATGTGGTGTATTTGAATAGCGAATAGCATAGCACAATTGACGTATGTACCACGTAGATAGATCCTTAAGATTTTTAGACGTGAGCTTACTTTCGGGTGGACTACGTTATGACATACAATGATTCGTGTCCGATATAGCCAAAGAAGTACTGATTCATTTGCACTACTTTATTTACAATTGAAAGGAAAGGATGACTGCAAAAAGTAAACATTTAAAAACAAGCTTTTGCCTACAGGGCTTCTGCAAATGTATGCTTAATGCCTGCCTTTCATCCCTCTTACGCTTTTACGTAACCATTGAATAATATTAGCATGATCTTGTATATTGCAATCAAACTCTTCTTTCATCCTCGGGTAATTTTACACCCAAGAAATAATTATTTTAAGCTTGGTTCTTTGATAAGAAAATCCCCAAATACAACTTCCATGTCTTATGCGTTGTCGCGCTGTCGTTTAAAATCTTCGATATTTTGTAATAATGTATACATATATTATTAAAAAGTCCATCAAAAACTAACAAGAGTGATAACTCTTAATGCATTATTTATAACAAAGTATGCACCTTTCTAATTTTGATATCCTTAATCCAACACTAGATAGTCTAGCGTTGACATACGTATGCAGGGCCCTTGCTTGTAAGGTTATTTCGTATATCGCATATTGATTAGCGTTGGCTTAAAAGTATTTAAACAAACGTAAGAAATGCGAAAAGAAGGTTATAAAAATACCGCTTATCCTTTGCTATAGGCCTTTTCTTTTGCCCCTGCACCATTCTTTCGTGCTGCTTCTATGATGAAGGCAGTCACGGCGCTTCTTCTGTGCACTAGTTCCGTCGCTCTCAGCGGCGATTGTTTTGTACATAATCAAAGAGTGCGCCGACCTTAACCGAACTTTGATGTATCTCCGAATTTTAAAACAACAACACATATATGTGTCCTTCATTAAAACTTTATGTCCCTTCTATGCCATTGTTCGATCAAGAATCGTCATCCATCCCTCCATATTCAATTTAGAAAAAGCAGCCATTTCTTCTATTTAAATATAATATCTAAGACAAAAGTATCGCGTAGGACGTCGAAATCGGTGTCCTACGTTTTGGACAAAAATTAGGACTTTCCTAAAACTCTCGAGTTTGATGAAACCCAATATTTGTCTTAAAAAGGTCCTAGGACATTTCTAAGACAAAAATACGTCCTAAACAGTAAGGGGCCTGTTTCATCAATAAATGTCCTGGGGTGTGTCTTTAAAGTGTCGTAGAACATATCTTGGGATGTTCGTAAGTCGGTTTCATCAAAACATCCTAAAACGTTCCTAGGACGTAAATTCGCGTTTCATCAAACTGTGTCTTATTTTAACTATGCTCGATTAATAAGCCCCAAAACGCACGTGATAAAATCACGTGCAAACTAATTGTAGCAGTGTGGATTGGTTTTCTCCTAATTATAAAGAGAAAACTATCTAAGATAATCGAACGGGAAAAATTAGGTTTACCCTAAAAGGGTCGACAAAAAAAGTGTTTAAGATCTCATCATCCCTTACAAGTGGCAAAGAGGAGAAGTAACTCTCAACACTGCCTTTAAGTCTTATTAGAAAAGAGGCTGAACTGAGTCATTAGCCGATATGTATTCCATAATTAAGTTTGGAAAAAAGAGTTCGTTCCGAGTCTTTACCAAAAAAGAGATTTTAGGTTAGATAAATGTGACTTAATTTTACAGAATTTTTTCTGCTACTTATATGTTACATTCCGGTTCTTATGTAGTTAGATATTCATTTTTTCTTTCTTCATAAAAGATTACGTTAACGCTCTTAATTTATTTCTTTATCTTTTTTGATAATGTTAATTGCGTGTTTGTTTGTTTTTCATCAATATAATTTCACTTTCGTATACAAAAAAAAAATCATCTTAGTTTTCTTCTCTTGTAGTTTATAATAATTTTCATTCAAGAGCCGTACGTTTAAAATCACTTTCTAGGTTCTACCCATCAATATCATGAAAAGGCCAACTCTTTCAACGCACATGAGCAAACGAGAGAGATAGAATCTACAAGATTTGTGGATTATTTGGGTGACGCTGTAGAATTTCGTTGTCTTTCGAACGGCTGAGAAAACATTATGACTGTCGTTTCACAAAATCAATGACAAAAAGAAAATTTTCAGCAAAACCGAAATATTGCAGCGCCATCCAGGGAATAATGATTGCGGACTGATTAGATAATCTATCTAATTAGGACTTTTCAAAACGATGGTACTATACTGGCTTAAGATCAGAAAAACTGTAGAAATTGCGTGCCTCCCGTCTGTGCATGAGTCCTTTATCTGTCTATTGTTTTCGCGATAGAGCTCACAGTTTTCATCCGATTTGCTTTAAACTCTCACGAAATAATTGAATCTTCATATGAATGGCCCCTTCAGAAAATGAGTCAGGTCCATCAAGTATATAGAAATATGGGCCAATGGAAATTTGATTGACATATTCTCAATGTAATGTAAGACATTCGCGTTTGTCGTCCGATTTGCTCAATATTTCACAGAATGATTGAACTATCATTACGCCCGTTCCTTTGGTCCGTCAAGTTTCACGGGTAAAGGGGCCTTGTGGAAATTTGATTTAACTATCCCTATCGCGATTAATTTAGTAGTTTCATCTGATTTGATTAAAATTTTCAGAGAATAATTATACCAGCATATTAGTCGTTATTTTTGATAATGGTCGAGGGTCTTAAAGTAGCAAAAAAAGTGTGGGGGCGCTAATGAAAATATGTTGAATTTTTCCCTTGCTTATACCCTTGAATGCCTTAATTGGTATGGCTTATGCCGAAATACTCTCAATAACACGTAATTGTATCTTACACAGACGTGTAATGCTATCGGTTTTCAGGGGAGTACGTGTAAGTAGAACGCCACAGGCACTCCTCTGCCTTTTTTTTCTCTCTTTTTTTATGGGAATGACAATTTTCATTCCCTTTCTTATTGTGGCATATTTCTGCCACGAGATACAGAATATCAATATCGTGATAAGTTAAACAATATTACGATATAATAACGTTTCCAGGCAATTTAATCTCGAAATCATAACTTTCTCAATAAAACTTGCGTGCTATTTGCACCCAGTAGCTTTACTTTTTCTACGATAATGCCAACTAATGACACCAAAATAATATTATTGTGAACTCAATTCAATTCAATTCAATTCAATTCTTTATTTCAAGTACTTAGGCCTCTGGCCCATATACATATATATATTACACATTATTCAAATACAGAGAGTGACTTGGTATGAAAATAACTATCATATAATTTTACAATATAGAATAATACAAGCTACTTTTAGCTCTAGCATATGCCTTTGGTTATTGTATATATTTGTCATGTGATTTTTTTGATCATTCAAATTACATGTATTCATGAATTGTTATGTATATACAAATTTTGCTACTGTTTTCTTCTTAGGATCTTGAGATTGGACAAACTAAATGCATGGAGTAGAATGTGTTAAAGCAAATCTTTTCTTAACTCGAAAGAATTAACAAGAAACTTTGATACCCTTTCTACCGTCGTTTTATCTTTAAAAGCTAGTATTGTGTAGAACAAATCTTTACTTCTGTTTTCAAGCCAATATTTAGCAAAATGTACCCTTCTCAGGTTCTCGAATATAAGACATTCAAAAAAGAAGTGAAATTGATTTTCAACTACGTTAATATTTTTTCTTTTACAGAAAGGACAAAAACGCAATAGTCTATCTATCCCCAAGTGCCTACCCTTTTCTACCATTAGATCATGGTTAGAACACCTAAAGTTAGACAGCGCTTTCCTACAAATGTATGACATATCCATACTTAAATAAAATTCTGGGTTAAGGTTTGATTTAAAACAGCGATAAGTTTGTGTCTTAGAAATACTTTCAATATCTGAAAACCATTTCTGAGCAAAAATATATCGAATTCTATTACAAAAAAGCGTAATAATAACATTTTCATTGCCAACTTCTTGAGAAACCCAAGCATAACCAAAACCTTATCGAAAAAGGAGATCTTAAATATTTGTTGTCCAGTTATGTCTACCTACCTCATCAAGTTCTTTAAGCATTTTATAGCACTGTTTTTGATACCTATCATTGTTCATGCGTAATAGCTTTAACCAATATTTAATACACAATTTCATATAAGTCAGACTTATTGGTAATCTTCCGCATTCCTCAAGTGCCATAACGTCACGTTTTATGGGAAAGACTTCCAACTATCTTACAATACTTTATATGTACTCTTTCAATTTTATCTACATAAATGAATCCCCAAATCTGGCTTCCGTAGCAAAGAATTGGTTTAACTATTGTGTCAAATAATTTAAACATATCTACAGGAAACCAAATCGTCTGCGAATTTTGCAAATACCTCCAATTGCCTTAAGGGCCTGCTTTGATAGCATATCGTGAGTTGAATTCCAAGATAGTTTTTGCGTGAGGTTTGCTCCTCAATATTTATACACTGAAACTACTTCGATTTCTTTATCATTGAGAAACCACTTTTCATTATGTTTAGCAATACCACCGTTTCTAAATATCATAATTTTTGTTTTTTCAGCGTTAATCTTTAGCCCAACTGAGTTTGAGAAGTTTGAAATATAATTAATTTGTCTTTGTAGTTGTATAATTGTTTCTGAAAAACTTAAAACGTCGTCAGCAAAAAGCAAACAATTAAGTTCTGGAACTGAGTTGTTTATGAAAATCCCTTTACCACATCTTTGTCTCAAATATTCTATTACGTCGTTAATAAAATAGAAAATATTTGGGGGCTGGCGCTACAGCCTGACGTGAACCAAACATTGACATTCACTGTGGCTATATTTAGATTACGGCTTTCGGATATATTTTATTCTCATCCTCAGTATTTATATACAGAAAAAAATATCTAAACGGCTTTTCAGTTTAGCGACTATGTCTGAGCCAACTTTTTCTCCACCTGTATGTCTGAGCCAACTTTTTCTCCACCTGCCATAAATCAAATTAGCCTGTTATAAGGTCACACATTGTCAAGTTACTACTGGGCTTATCAGAGCAATAAATATATTCCCTTCCCTGCTCAACACCAGGTGCGTGACAAAGAAGAATTTCAAGGTAAATGAGATTTTTAGGTCTTCATCACGGACACACACTTCTGAACCAACTGGATATTTAATTCTACTATCAACATTTTTTTTTAACAAAAAAAATCTAACTATGAAGTGTGCACATTTTTAACCTGTTTACTTTAAACAAACTTTTAAATGATCATTTAAAGTTAAAGGCATATAACAACCAGCTACTTTACTTTTCTTATGTGGAATTTAAAGAAAATGTATCATCACATTCCCATTTGATGCTTTTGTAAGAAGTATGTTGTAAGCCTTGTTGATGACTATAAAAACCTAGTGATTTCCAAATTTACCCTACACTTACGAGGTTCTGGTCACCAATTATTGATTAATTTTGTACAAATGTAGTCTAAATTATGCATTAGGGAACCTACTCTGTTCCTGACTTAGTATATACTACTAAAAGTTTGCTAAGCTTTATAATGATAAGAAGACTTTAAATGTAGACCAAACAAGGAAACCCTAGAAATTGGTCTGTTTTCTTGAAAATTGAAAATATCGAAATTGACCAAAAATTGCATTTCGTTCAATAACGTGTATAAGAGCAAGCACTGTCAATAACAGCCTGACAGCGCCTCTACACACTCCTAATCAATTTCTTCTGAACTCTTTGGGGAATAACAGACCATTCTTCTCTAAGGATCTGGCCGAGCTTCTTGAGTGTCCTTTGCTGGACCTGGGGATCCGAAACTTGTACCTGTACCTCATTTCACACATGCTCTATCGGATTTAAGTCCGGTGAGCGAGCTGGCCCTTCCAGACGTGGAATGCCCTTTTCTTGGTGATACTCTTGGACTATACGGGCCGCGTGTGGACGGGCATTATCATCCATTAGAATGAGTCTATCCGCAATAGCACCAGCGTAAAATCCTACGTGGGTATTGAGGATTTCATCAATGTACCTACGAGCTTCCAGAGTACCCCTTTCTAAAATAACAAGATCAGTCTGCCCATCCCAGCTGATGCCATCCCAAGCCATGATTGACCCACCCCATAACGATCGTGCTCAGCAATGTTTGTTGCATGAAACCTTTCCCCCGGCCTTCTCTGCACCCTAGCCCGCCTATCAGTGTAGTCCAGGCAATACCATGTCTCATCCGTGAATAGCACGAGGCGCCAGCCAATGGGGTCCAATGCCCATGTTAACCGACACCGACAATGAACTCTGGACAGCATAATACGAATAAATGGTCTTCGTGACCTCAGGTTATGCTCTGGCAGCCGTGTTCGCAGTCAAAACGGTTTGAGTCAAAACTCGCAATCCCGAGGTGTTTTGAAGGACGGAACGTAGCTGCGTTGCCGCAGCAAACCTGTTCCTTCGGGCTTGAATTACCAAAAAACGGTCTTCTGCGACGGAGGTACCTCTACTCCTACCTCCACCATGTCTCCTTACAGGCGTACCATACTGTTGTCATCGTGCCCAAGCTCTTGTAATAACAGTATGATGTACCCCCAGTACCATGCATGCTAACATCACGGTGTGAAGCCCCTTGCTCCACCATACCTACAGCTCATCACAATTGTTTGACAGATTAATGTCGTCTGGCATTTTGATAAGCCATGAGTAACGACTTAAAAGTCAATGAAGTACTGAAAAACAGAAACTAAGCGTCTACACGAAACCTGTACATGTAGAAAATGAGAAAGGACAGGTAAAAAACCGGGGTTCCTCATTTTGCACGAGTCTCGCGAGAAAATTGCGAGTTAAATATGGTAATGTATACATTAGATATCTTGTCAACACATTATTGTACAATTTTAAACACGAACTCGAATGTTTTGTTTAAATCGCCTCCCGTAGGACAGCAAAAAAGTTTAGTGCTTAGCAAACTTTGAGTAATATAGTATTTTCTATCTTAAATGACCTGGTACTCATCAGTACTCGATTATTCCCAGATTGTAGCCCTACTTTATTTCACCGTTTTATAATTATAATTTCACTTTTGCCAATTAATTTGATTGTCAGGTTTACCAAACCCCTGTAGGTTAACATGTTTAAAACTGAGCTTCTGTTCATCAATATTTTATTCCTTTCCACTCATTTCTCAAAGATTATTTCTTTTATTCTTTCGTAATCATTTCATAAGAACACAATTGATAAACATTTTTATATTCAAGTTCATTGATAGATAAACTTCGTAAAAGAAATTTCAATTAGTTTGATGTTTCTTTTGAACAACTACAGGAGTAATTGCTTTCGTGCTGCGATTTCAAAATTAAAAAAGAAAAAGAAAAATCGTAGTCACGTTGCTGCTTTAGGACATAATCCAATTTTAGTCATGTACTTTGCAGTTCTTATCAATGACCACTTTAGAGATCAATGTGAGTAAGGTCGGAAAGATTGAAATACAGCATAACAAAGGCTTATTGCAACGCTGCTGTTGTAAGTGCCTATCTAGATCGGCACAAATAGCAGTGTTGCCCTAAAAATCAAATAACAAAATGACACATCTTGAAATGCCCCCCCCCCCCCCCCCCCTGTATAGGGTCCATACCCTTACCAATACATGTATTCTGCGTAATAAATCAACTGGCAGGGCGGGGCTTCACCGTGACGTAAAGCGGCGAGTTGACTTTTCAATAGTTTGGGTTCTTTCAAATTATAGTCGGTAATCATCGATAACGCGTGCAAATAACTATATCTTAAAACCTAAAGGATTCACGTGCTTTGCGAGAGAGAACACATTTCATCGTTTGGTTACCAAAGCATCGTAACTTAAGCTTGGACTAGTTGAAGTTAAGAGGGTTTGGTCTCAAGTTAATCATGTCGACTATCTTTAGAAGTAAAGAATAATGCATAAAGGCTGATTTACCCTAACCTTAAGTGCATCGACCCTTTACTAAGGCTCCGCCCTGCCAGGGGAAAGATCGTGGATTATACCGCTTTCAAAAGTGAAACTCAATGCATGACAGGTCATTGCAGACTAATAACACTTTTGATATCCTTCTCCATGTATGAAAATGCAAATGCCAGTCAAACTAATAAATTAATGAAAAGTATCGTAAAGTCAAAATTTTATTGTTGTTTCTATCTATAATAGTGCCATTGTTTTTGTTTGTGCCATCGAAAAAAGAATACTCACTAGAATTTAACTTTTTTGGTAGAATCTAATTTTTTGGTAGGACCCTTATATGACCAATATTCTTGACACTATTTTGTCAAATTTGTAGATCGGAAAAAAATATTAGATGTGTGTTGGCCATATTGATAGATTTTAAATATCATTGATGAAAATCAGGGTTCTTTAAAATATTTATCCATTATATATTTCAACGATACCCCAGCTAAATTCCTTTTTATAAAATATATTTTAAGCCTTCAAATTGAAAATTCAGCAAAATATTGATCATGATATTGATGTGTTTGTCGCAAAAAATTGCTATGTCTATGCTGAATTAAACAAAAGGCCAAAGAGGGCCTGTATCGCTCCACTGGCTTAAAATCTAAAGAAATGAAAGGTAGATATTGAAAATAGAAGGTAATGAAAATCACCAGCATTCAGAAGGAATTCTGACTTTTTCCAAGTTGAAACTGACTTTATAGATATCACTTTAAAACAAGCGGACCAGAATGGCCCTAAACCACTCACCTGATTTATTGATCCAGTGGATCTCACCCAATCAAAATTTCACGAGCAATTTTTAAAGAGGGTCACCGAAGGAATATTCTGGTAAGTTTCATTGAAATTAACCAAGAGACTCAAGAGATGTTGTTCAACGATTCGGGCTGAAAAGAAGACCCATCCTGTCTCGCCCAAATTCAATGGTCCATTCAAAATTTCCCAAACAATTATTAAAAAGGGTCACCCAATGAACATTCTGGTAAATATTCATTGAAATCAGCCCAATGGTTCAGGAGGAGATGTCGTTCAAAGGCTCAAAATAAAGCCCGCCCTGCCACGTCCTTATTTGGGGCGTCAATCCAAATTTCCTGAAAAACCTTGAAAAAATGTAATTATAGGAGTAATTGATTTATGTACCCATTTATTGATTTCTTGCAATGTTTTCCCAATAAAATGTCAATTTAGACAAAAATGAATTCATCAAATGATTCATCGGTGGTGACACTTTTTGCATTTTTCATTTTAACCCTTCTAATGCTGTATCAGTATTCCGGCTCTTAAAAGGGTTACAGATAAAGATTAGCCTGTGCATGCACGTGATCGGATCTTAGTTTATACCATTTGATTTTACTTTTACACCAGATGAGCCAAAGAATTTTTTTTCAAAAGAAATACTAAATGACAATTGGTGAATCCAGTACTATCAGCACTTTGACATTAATGAAATTTCATCAAATCTCTTATTCAGCATGACAAGGGTTGGTGTTATTTTCAGAATCTAAAAAAATATTTTAGTGTTTAGAAAGATATAATTTTTTTTAAAATGCACAAAATTTTCTATTTCATAAAGTTTCCTAGCTCCATACATATTAAACAACCTGTAAAGAAAAAATCTGGTTAACTAATCTAACGGTCCTCTGTCAGCAGCCACCTTAGTTATAATTAAGATTTATGGCCAGCATCAGGTAACAATTGTTAGAGGTCGACAATGCTGATAAAAGAGATAAAGCACAGAAACTGTTTGAGTAAAATCTACTCGTTTTCAGGACATAGTCGTCTTACTGTTTTCTATTTATAGGAGTAGAAATTTCTGTCGTAATAACTTTACCTCGATGTTAGTAGTGGGTGTTAATCGTTGCAAAAGCGAGCTAACAAATATTAGTTTCACACTCTTTTTATGAATAAAAAAGTTATGATCAAAATAAAATTTCCTAGAAACTTTCTTTTATCATGATGATTTTAAACTATTATAATACTACTACCCCGTATAATGTGGCAGAAATCTGCCAACATACTTACTTCATGTTTAGCTCGGTTATTTTCGGAGAAAACCCGAAGTAATAGTACAGCCACGGTGTCGTCTACGCCATCGACGTTGTCGGACGTAAACTTTGAAATTTTTGAATTTCTATGGTTTTTCTAAAGCCATTCACTTGAATTTTGTTACACATGATAAAGGCAACTTATTCTATCAAGCGGATGAATATTACTTTATGTTCGTATATAAATAATTTCCCTTAGACAAATGTTATTTCCTTTTATTTTTGCTCGGACATCTTCGTCCTTTTCTTCAACTAAAGTATAGAAAAAAGCATAAAATTTTAAGACAAAAGTATCACGTAGGACGCCGAAATCGGTGTCCTACATTTTGGACAAAATTTAGGAACTTCCTAAATCTCTCGAGTTTGATGAAACCCGATTACTGTCTTAAAAATGTCATAGGACGTTTTTCAGACAAAAACACCTCCTAAACAGTTTGATGAAACAGGCCCTAGGACCACAATGGAAATAAGAAGATTTAAATTTCTTATTTTTTGTGCTATCCTTGGTAATGGGGCGCATAATATGTTGGGGTTTTTTTCGTTTTTTTTTTTTTTTTTTTTTTTTTTTCTTAAGTAATCTGTGCAATATTGTTGTAATGTTATTCTTATTACGCCATGTTCTGTACTCTTTTACCTAAATAAAGTTATTGTTATTATTATTATTTTGAATGGGCGGGAGGAGCGAGTTTTGAGTGAAAGTAAATGGAGGTAATCCAAAATCGCTAATTTTGTTCGGGATGAACAAAATTACTGATATTAGTTTGCTCCCTTTGATGAAATATGCATACAAGTTCTATAAATAGCCTAATATTTCTTCAATAACCAATCAAACGCTCATAATTTCAATTATTTCAGTTAAATCTCTATGTTCTTCTAGCTAAATCTGTTTGATGAGGTCAGTTGACCTTCTCTTTTTCGTGATTTTGGAGCGTTTTTGAATGGTTTGAGCGAGTGTTTGGAATGAATGAATTGAGCGCTGATTGAGCGATTAAGAATGGTTTTGATCAAAATGAATGTCAATTTTACTGTTTTTAACTGTATTTAAAACACATATCTTTAAACAGCCTTGTGGAGAGCAAGGGCGTAGCTCCCATTACGCACATTACGCAAATGCATAATAGAAGTAAATCCTCTTTAGAAAAATGCAATTGATGAATGATCATAACATCGAAACTACAGCTGAATTAAGCTGTAGTTACGATGTTTTGATTATTCACCAACGCTTAAATCATAAAAAGGGAGCAGGCGGAAGGCATTCATCTTTTGTTACAGTCCACATATCGCCTTTATCCTATATATTCTATGTTGATCGCCTTCTGGGTGCGTAAAAAATTCAATTTCCTAGTTACGCTTATGGAGAGTAACAAATTTCCACCACTCACCGACGCTTTGAATTATAGATTTATGATAATGGTTTGGTACAAGTTTTTTGATTTTTTGAAAATTCTTGGATACTTTTCAAAACAGTGCCTAGCTTTGAAATATCTTGTTAGCTCAGTGAAGCGCATCGTATCTTGTTTTTATTTTCTTACCGCTTTCAAAAGGTGTTTGTCTAATTATTTCGACCATTTAGATTTCAAAATGAAAATGGTCATGCCCTACCACAGCCACATTTAAGGGCCCATCACTATTTTATAACAGGTACACCTAAGCAATATTCATGCCAAGTTTCATTGAAATCGACCGAATGGTTTGTGAGAAGATCTTTAAAGATATGAAAGTGAAAATAAACAGAGCCCTGCCACGCCCTTATTTTGGGTCTATTAAAATTTCTTGAACAATCCTAGTAAAGGGTCACAAAAGTAGCATCCATGCACAGTTTTCTTAAAACGATTCGGGAGGAGAAGGTCTTATAGTGAAAAAATAAGCCCTACTCTGTCGCGCCCTTTTTTTTTGGGGGGGGGGGGGGGGAGGGGTGACTTTTTTTTTTCTTTTAATAATAATTTAAGTAAAAGGTCACCAATCGAACATGCATGCCAAAATTTGAAAGCCAATGGTTGGGAGGAGAATCTTTTTATAGATTTCAATGTGAAAAAATGCCCCGCCCTGTCACGTCCATATTTTGGGGTCATACTTTCTGAAATAATTCAAGTAAAGGGTCACCCATGACACATCATCCATGCTAAGTTTCATCGAAATCGGGCCAATGGTTCGAACGGAGAAGATTTGAACGATTTAAACTTGTAAAAATGCCCCACCCTGCCATGCACATATAAACTTAGTGGCGGGGTTTGGTTGGGGGTCAATCAAAATTTCTATAACAAAATAAGAAAGGACCATTTCTACCAAGTTTCGTTAAAACCTTCCCATTTCTTTGGGAGGAGAAGATGCTAAAAGAAAAAAGTTAAACGGACGCATGCACGGACGCACGACGGACACACTCCGCAATGACAATAGATCGCTGATTTTCTTTGAAAACTGCGTATAAACGTCATTTTCACGACGTCATGGTTACATTGTTTCTAAGATGAAAGGCAAAATGATATACACCGCTGGGCAAATCGCACTAACTCGAATTTACAGACATATAATACTTTATTTACATATTTAAAAAATCGTCCTCTTCCACAGCCTTAAATGCAATTTCTTCGTTTTTCGACATTTTTTCCGAGTTTTTTAGTGACTTCAAAATTTGTGTCATGTGGAAAATGGCAAAAGTTTTAGATATACAATCACTATAACCATGTTTTAGCTCCACTGGATGTAATCCAGCTATTGTCATGATCTTGTGACCGTCGTGTATCCGTCCGTCAGTATTTTTCACCTAAATCATCTTCTTCTCTGAAACTACTGTGCAGATTTCAACCAAGTTCCACAGGAATGATCCTTGGGAAATGCTCCTTCTGTATCTGTCTGTATCTGTATGTGTACGTTGTAGAATCCTTAAAGGGTCTTTTATACAACGGAAGTGTCTGTTGCCGTAATATTGGCTATCGTTTTTGAGGGCCGTCTTCAAGGAGGCTAACGAGCTTGCATGCACTGTTGCATTTGGCAAGTCACGGATTCCACTGGAAAGTGGTATTTACCAAGAATGGGTTCTTGTATTGTGGTGTTTTTTCTGCGGGTATGACTAGACTTTTTGTGTTGTTGCAAACATGTTTTTCGACTATGTTTGTGCTGATATCATCAGTGTATTTCTTTGTTCTAATTGACTTTTGGCTTTTGGAATTTGAATTTTGATGCAGACAGGGGTGGTACTAATCCCTCAACCCCCTTGTACATTAGAACAATTCTTCAGATTCAGTTTTCGTTTTAAATTCTGATTGGTTTATAAGGGTGGGTGTTGCGAGCTGTCGAATCACCAGAAAATGGCCCCAAATAGCAGCGGCCGACCCAGGCTTTCTATAAAAGAACTTCGAACCCCCTCTGGATGCGCCACTGAAAGTGAAATATGAAAACTATCTTCTCTGACACGACTGATCAGAATTCAATCAAACATCACATGAATATTGATGAGGAATTACTCTTTCAGCTTTCTTCACTTGATTCTGACTGGACTAATAATGTGGGTGTTACAAGCTGTCGAGTCACCAGAAAATGGGCACATATGGTGAAATATTACAAAAACTTCTCTGATACTACTGATCAGAATTCATCCAAACTTCACAGGAATGGTGCTTAGGATATACTCTTTAAGATTTGTTCGTTAAATTCTGATACGGCTGATAAAATGGGCTGTCGGGTCATCAGGAAAAGGGTCCATATGGTGAAATATGAAAAGAATCTTCTACGAGGCTGAAACTAAAAAAGGGGGGCCATTTTGATGCAGCTTTTGTCGTTATCATAACTTGTAGATTTGCTGACAGAATTTCATGAAACTTTCTAAAATAATGCTATGTGATGTTATTGAGCAGTGTGTTGTCATAGCACATATATATATATTCATTTCTTTTGTTTTTTGTTATGCTTTTATGTGTCATAGTATAGAGTGTGGTTAACTTCTTGTCCCATTCACAGCTATTTCAAGAGATTCAAGAGTTTTATTAAATTGACAAACCCCTAACCGGGGTATTATCCATGGTTAATGCCCTGGCAGGGCGGAGCCTAAGTAACGGGTCGTTGCACTTAAGGTTAAGGGAAATCAGCTTTTATCTAAAATAACCTACTTCCAAAGAGAGTCGACGTAAATAACTCGAGACCTTAAATCGTGGATTGGTAACCACTTACTTAATCAAGCTGAAGTTACGAGGTGTTGGTAACCAAACGATGAAATGTGTTTACTCTCTCAAAGCACGTGAATCCTTTAGATTTAGGATACAGTTATTTGCACGCGTTAACCGACTAAAATTTGAAAGAACTCAAACTATTGAAAAGTAAACTCTCCAAATCGCGTCACATTTAAGCCCCGCCCTGCCAGTTCATTAATTACGCAGAATACAAGACATAAATATACAAACAAACATGAACAATAAACAAACATTCGGAAGAAAGTTTCAGTGTTAAAACAACCATAGTGCATTCATAGGTAGCCTGAGTGTAGGAAAGTTCAGTTTAAAGATGACTAGAAGTTATATGACTAGATTTGAATATAAGTATTATTAGACATCGATCGGATAAAAGTGTCAAGCAATGTTTAACCATTGTCATGCTAAACCCAAAATATTCCATTTATAGCCAGAAGTACAGACAAAGATCAGCCTGTGCATTGGTGCAGTCTGATCTCGGCCTATACCGCACACTTTTCCCCTTTAAGCCAGAATAAACCTATATTTCTCAAAGAAATCATGATTGACTCACATAAAATGCATTTAGTGCTTTCAGCACACTGATTTTAATGCAATTTACCAAAATTTTGATTCAGCACTACAAATGTTAACAATATGGGATTTGCGTAAAGTGTCGATCATTGTCATTGTAGGTCTCTCCATAATGGAGGGCAACAAATTTTAACCATAATTTTGCTCAAATTTATGTGAAATTATTCCTGGCCCATAAACTTATATGTATGTGCCTGCAATACTTTCACAACTACTTACCAATTTAGTAACAATTTTAATTAAATATGTTTAAATATCTCTTGAAATGTTTTCAGAATTACCTTACAAAATTTTGCAACTTTGAAAATATATAGTTGTTACATCACTCGACGTCATAATGCTATGAAAAGAATTCACATTTTGACGCATGATGATATTTCTTGGCAAATAGACTTTTCTGGTATCTTCAAAATAAGTACATTCTAACATATAATGAAACTTATCACCCATTTTATTCAGCCTGCATAACTCGCATATCCTATCATCCCTTATGGTCCCTTAAAATCTCCCCCATTCAATTGGAAATTTGTGATTTAGTGGTCTGAAGTTACAAAGAGATTTTGATACATCAACTGGAAGAGTATTAAAGTAATTTTCAAACCCAAAGTCTTCTTTAATGATCCTATGATTAAAACATTTACGGCTTTTAAACACTGCATCTTTCCAATCAGATATGTGCATTTTATTCAATTTCATTTTGACAAAAATTTGAAATAATGAAAGGTATGTTAGTTTGGTTTAATCAGTAGCATGAGAAGCCACTTTCTTCGAGTATGCTTTTAATACACATTACCATTTAGAGTCAAAACGACCAATATTATGCAGAGCTAACAACATACTGTAAAGGTTGCTGGATATTTTATCAGATTGACCATTTAACATACGCTGCCAAAATCCAATCATTCTGGATATAATTTCAATTGTGACAGGGTGTCTTTCTAATTCACCGTAGAGAATTAAGTTAGGCGTTGATTTCTTTACTTTCAGAATGATCTTATAGAATTGAAGGCATAGCCTTTCAAGCAAATCATGGTTTTTAAAGCCAGTAACACCTGAACCATATAATTAAATTGGTAGAACCATAGTATCAAACAATTTCAGCTGAATGTCAATAGGTAATTGTAGCATTCAAGACTTTTTGTGAATAGAAAACATGGCTTTACGAGCTTGGTCAAATAGTCTTTTGTTGTCTCTTATGAAACGATCATTAAATGAAAACATAGTTCCAAGGTAAACAGAGCTATCATCAACAGATATTTCTTCGTTATTATAAAAGAATTTTGGGGTATTTTGATCCTTTCTATTACTAAATACAGTAATTATGGGTTTAGCAGGGTTTACCTCTAAATCCCAAGATTTACAATGCAAGAACATAGCATTTAGCGCTGCTTGAAGTTCAACTGTAGATTCAGCAAAAATGACACAATCGTCAGGATAAAGAAAATTGTATAATTTAAAGTAAACTTCGATATCATCGTCACTTAGAAGAATATTAGCCATACCAGAGACATCTTCACGACCATTATAAGCGTGAGAAATAAACTCTGATAGATCATTTAAAAATAAAGAAAAAGTATTGGAGATAGATCCTCACCCTGTCTGACTCCGATATTGCTCGAGAAGGCTACAGACTTTAAACTTCCCAACCTTACAGAGGATTTAGCATTGGCATACAAATTGTGAATAATCTAAAATATTTTACCATCAATATTTTTACTCAGCAGCTTCTGCCAAAGATAAGTACGATTAACCGAGTCAAAGGCCTTCTTGTAATCAATAAAGGCGCAGAAATGGATGAATGGATGGGTAGATGAATGGATGGGCGGACGGGCGGCGAACTAATGAACGAACTAATGAAAGATTAAATGAATCAAACGATGACTTCGAAAGAATAATTTAACTGACGGATGGAAGACTTACTGTATTGACGGATGGACGAATGAATTGAGTGACAGACAGATTGATGCTCAAAAAGTCAGTTTTGCGACAATATTGTCAAATTGATGGTTGATATGGTGGAAAGTAAGAGTGATTGATGAGAGGTCGAACGAATAAGGATGGATGTATGGGTCGAAGATTGAATGAAAATCAAAATTGTATATATATTTTTAACTTCATAAGTAGGTCCTGGAATCAGTGTAACGTCAGTTTTTACATTGAATTAAAGCCATTAAGTTTTCTTTTTTCACGACTGAAAGCAAACAGTATAACAACGAAGTGCAAACTTAAATTTCACGCAATTTTGCTTGTTGATTGGAAATAGTCGTGTCAAAAAGATAGGCATAATCAGTGGCATATGACATGGGTAATTGATTTGTGCATCGTCACGGTCTGATTTTTGGCACGTGGTATTGAACGTTGCGTAAGAATTGGCTATCTTTATGATCCTTGCACGTGTGATTATCGGCTGATGTTTTGGTATAGATATAGATGATGCATCGTTATGGTCAGATCAAAGAAAATTTGGATTATCAATGGCGCAATGTTTAAATAAACCCAGAAGAAAGTAAAAACTTTTTAACACTTGCCTAGCGGCTATTTTGATAATCCGCGTGTTGATAAAGCTTTAGAGAGGATTCGAATAATAAACAGTTATATAACTTAAAAAGTTGTATCATGTGAATTGTTTGCGATCAGTAGCACACCAAACTATTTTCTGATAAATCTGGGTATCTTTTTTGAAAAAATAAATATGAAAGAACATTATTTGATGGTGATTGGTAAGATTGATAATTTAAACTGATTAAGTTCAAATAAAAATGTGATTTTCGGTGATCGAATTTAACTCGTAGTTAGCGGAATAACGGATTAAACCTAAGATTGGAAAAGTGCACAGTACACTCCTAAAGGTGAGATATATATTTTTTAATTTCATGAGGGACGAAAATGTCGTAAATACAGCTTTACAAACTGAAATTTGGGGCGCTCAATGACCTTAACTAGTTCCATATGCTTTTTCGGCTTTCATTATTTATCGGATATATATATATAGTTTGTTTTTTTGTGTGTTTTTTTTAAATCAAAATATTGGTAAAAGTATAATCATGCGAGGATAAATGATTCAAAATTTAGATACATTTGTCACATTTGAAGGAAAATTAGAAATGCGTTATCCAATCACTTAGAAATTGAGAATTTTCCTTTTTTTAAGTAACAATCGTTATCTAAGCCACCCAATCCCATTTTTTATGATCATCATTGATAAATTCCCCGAAGTTCCCAATAGAACATTATGATCCAAAGTTACTGAATTCCTTTTGCTAGTTGACTCGCTGTAAATGCTGATTATGTTCTTTCGGAATTTCATCGGCTGTTGAGCAACTAAATCCCACACATGATTTTCGTTCCACAATGATTTCAAACTCTCCATCCCCTTACGATTGTGACATATTTATCCTAGATTAATGAACTGAAGATAAAAATATGTTTCTTTAATTAAATTATATGATCCAATACCGATAAATCGATTAAATTAAGTCAAATCATGTACTATGTAAACTGGTCGCTAAAAACGACTCAATTTGTTGGCGTCACTTCCGGTTTTACCTCGCGTTTGAAAAAATCGCCCAGGTGAGAAAATAAGTTTTTTTGTAAATAACAATTGGTGTTAACTTTTTTCGATAAAAATACTTGATTATATGGATATTTCAAGCCTTTATCTTTTTAGAAATATCATTGTTGTGTTGCATTGCAGAATCTCTTTAAATATGTGGTCTGTGGTGCCATAGCCTTTTCGAAAACCAGTCTGCTCCTCAGCTAGTAGATTCATATCTTCTAAGTACTTATTGAGTCTATTATTGAGAACAGCAGTGAACAATTTACCAAAGCAGCTTAAAATGGTAATACCTCTATAATTGTCAGGGCTTGATTTGTCGCCTTTATTTTTATAAATGGGAGAAATAATTCCTTGTGATCATTCATCTGGAACATGACCAGAATCAAAGACTATATTGAACAACTTGGTAAAGGCAGTTAACATTTTGCTCTTAGAGACTTTTAAAAATTCATTTAAAATAAGGTCTGAAGCGCAAGCTTTGTTCAGTTTTCGACCCCGTTTATTTGCATTTTTACAAGAGAGTGATTCTCACGGTAGAAACATCTTTAAATGCACTCCAGTCCGTTTTTAGCATTTTCTTCACAACAAAACCTTATCCTAATATCTGAAAATATATTATAGATATATTATAATTATAATATTTTTCTTTGAAGGAGTGGCCTTTTATGACTTGTTTTTTCAATCAAAAAAAAAATGGGTACGAGTTGACTCCATAATTTTTGGAAAGGGTACGAGTTGACCAAAATTCGGGTACGAGTTGACCAAAATGGGTACGAGTTGACTTTGGTACGAGTTGCCGTGGGTACGACTTGACCTGCTTCCAAATCCCCATGGTACGTAAATGTGTGATGACTTCCCTTACAGAAATACAAAGTTTGCTGCAAACTAATCTATTTGCAAGAACAGTTAGCAGCAACTTAACATGTGTTTGCGGCAGAAAATCCATTTACTGCAAACATTCTGCAAACGCCTTAGATAAAAAAATATGTTCCTGCAAACTATTTGCAAACAGGAAGTTTGCAGTAAGTTTGCGAGAACACATTTTTTATTAGTTAGATCATGCACTTAGCAGGAAGTCTGCAAGAAGATGAACTTTGAAAAAAAAATCTTATAAGTTTCATCCCAATTGTAAATAGCTATTTTGAGTCATTATTAAACCTTCCCATGCTTATCTAAGTATTTTCTGTTGTAGGCCTACATAAGGCTTTAGCAGACAGTATAGACTAAGATCAGCCTGAATATATGTGCATTCTGATCTTAGCATACACTGTATCTAAGTATGAAAATACTGTTGGAAGTAAATTTACTAAGAATTTTTTCTTATTATATCATCCAGTCCCTTCATCATCCAGTCCCTTCATAGCCGCGGCAATAGCGCAGTTGGTAGCGCGTCGGACTTCTAATCCAGAGGTCTATATTCGCACGGGTTCGATCCCCGGCCGCGGCACTTATCCTTTCCGACATTTGTCTTCCGCCAATGGGTAGATAATCGTAAGCCTATGTGGAATAGCAACTGGAGGCTAGGAAAGGGATGTGGTGGTGGTACTGGTGTGAGAAATACCAGGAATCCATCGTTAGGTGCTCCAGTCGTCGCGATATAACTGAGAGATTGTTGAAAGCGACGTAAAACCCCAATTCAATTCAAACTAGTCCCTTCATTATACCGGTACCTAAAGCAGCCGAATACTCCATTTTTAAACTAATATATATCATTTTCATTAAATACTATTAAAGATATTTGAATTTTTGTTCACATGCTCAAAGAAGCTAACTGTAAATAATTCAAAAGCCATCCCAAACACGAAAAGATACCATCTTTGTAAAGTATAAAGTGAATATTAAAATAAGAGGTCAGATCATTCAGCAGAGGTTACCCAGAGGTTCAACACAGAAAACATTGATATATGGTTAAGGAATATTCATTCTAAATTCCGAAATTTTATAAACCGGAAAAGCTTTAAACCCAGCCAGGCTACCCAGATAATGTTGATTGATTGATTGAATGGAGTTTAACGCCGCTTTCAACATTATTTCAGCTATATCGCGGCGGCTGGAGCACCTAACAATGGATTCCTGGTATTTCTATCACCAGTACAACCACCACATTCTTTCCTAGCCTCCAGCCGCTATCTCACATAGGTCTACGATTATCAACCCATTGGTGAGAGACAAATAGTCAGAAAGAAAGAGTGCCGCCGTCGGGGATCGAACCCGCGAACTCTAGATTGACAGTCCGACGCGCTACCAACTGAGCTATGACGGCGGCCCCAGATAATGTAGGGGAGACTGGGGTACTCTGGGACAAAATTTACATTTTTGTGCGTACAGCTCAAATTGTTCAGAGGACATAAGAAGTCTTTTGTTGCACAAAACATTTATGAATACTTTATGTAAGGAATGGATTATTAAATTCATAGGATATAAATAGATAAAGAAAATTCAATCTAAAAAATGTCATAAAAGTGTCCCAGAGTGCCCCTTATACGGGGTACCCTGGGACACCTATCGGGGTACAGTGGGACAGTGTTTGGGAATACTTTTCAACATCCACTTTTCTGATTAGAAATATACTGGTCTCTATAAAAAGCGCCTCAGACATGCAAAAAGGGCTCATATTTAAAGAAGAGGCATTCCACATTATTTTTTTTTCTTCTTCATATTGAAGACAAATTCATTGAAGTCTAGCTCCCGCAAGAACTGTTTTTGAGTCGATATATGAAGATTCAAAGATTGACACTCCAAATTTCGAGACAATAACAGGACTACCACATTGACTTGAGATACACCAACAAGTCCATTGCTCACTTAACCGCCATCATAGCGCACTTGGTAGCGCGTCGGACCATTGGACTGTCAATCTAGAGGCTCCAGGTTCGATCCCCGACAACAGCATCCTTTCTGACTTTTTGTCTCTTAACAATGGGTTTGATAATCGTAGACCTATGGTGGATAGTAGCCTGGGCCTAGGAAAGGATTAATGACAATTTGTGTGGTATGCATTTCTGTAGACATTTTTAAAATGTTCTAGAAAACATTTTACCAGTGTACAACGGGCCAGATAACGTAAATCATGAAATTGCGTGAATTCTTACATGTAATAAAACAGGTCACAAAAAACGATTACATCTAGATTTTCGAAGATGTAAAATCAAACATTTCATTCAGTTTGCATTAGGCTACAGTTAATAACACCGAGAAATTGACAAGATGAATTATTTTGGAATGATTTGGGATTGATATTGAATGAGTGAGTGGAGCGAGCTTTAAGTGAAATTAAAAGGATGTAATCCAATATTGTATTGATATGTATTAACTCCCTTTTATATAATATGCCAATAAGTTCTATAAATAGCTTCCATTTCTTCAAGAACCTGTCAGAAGCTTTAAATTTCATTTATGTCAGTGAAATCGCGATTTAGTTCTTGCCTTATTCAATTTGAAGGTAGTTGTTGATCTTACCTCTCTTAGTTATTTTGAGCGTTTTTGAATGATTTGAGTGAGTGTTCTGAATGAATGAGTCGAGCAATCAGTGAGCAATTAAGAATGGTTTTGATTGAAATGCATGTCAACTTCATGATGTTACTAACTATACCAGTGCTTAAATAGTGCTAGTTTTTCCATACCCAGGAGTCATTGTTCCCTCAACTTTGAATTGCTAGGGATCAAAGCTGTAACTAAAAGGGCCTAAAACAAGAAAACATGTTTATGATCGATAAGAAACTACACTATCCCAAAGAAATACACTATCCCAAAGTTATGAGTACCGATTGGAAATATATATATATATATTAGTGAAATCACATTAGCAACTGGAATATACTAGTATGTGAAATAGATAGGATTATCAATTTATAATTTAATGCCTATTCTATTTTCCCTGACTAGATGCAGCTCAAAGCAAATTCTTTACACAGCGATGTACTGACAAATTAACAAAATCTACAGCCTTATTCACCAACAAGACCTAGTAATCAGAAATTTATCTTGATATCATTGGAGTTAAGACAAACATTAAGCGAAAACTCTTGCTTCTACTGCAGAGTCAATAAATTACTTATTCACTATGATTTTACATATTGGCCTCTTTGAAGACTATGTTGATAATTTCTAAGTATTTGAAGTTCGATTAAAATGCCCAAAATACTTTGACTGTTGGTACAAAGTGGACGGGTTAACTGAAAAGTCATGAGTCAAGGTGTCTTCAAAGATATTTTGGGCACATTGTTTAGAAAATTGATATCTTAACTTCGGCCTTTGACAAACACATTGTTTTGAAGGCAGAGTAAGATTTCCTTTCCGATTGACTGATGAAAAAATCTGCATCAGTCGAAGATGAAGAAAATGCTAAAACTTGATTAACATATCTGTGATAAAGAAGTTTATAAATGAATTTAAAGCCATTCATTGAATAAAAAATGATTCTAAAGCAAATATGAGATCACACATCCATGGAAGATCATGTAAAAGGACAGTGGGGTACTCTGGGACACTGTCCCAGGGTACCCCAAATGCAATGTCCCAGAGTACCCCAACCCGTCCCTGCAAAAGTAAATGAATGTAGTTTTAAAAATATGTATAACACAGCAGTTATCAATATGTCATATCTTAGTTAATATTCAGTACTACATTAATGACTAACAAGAAATAGAAGGCAGTTTAAGTTGACAAAATATGAAGAAAGTATAGTTATTTTGAAAAATTTACTTTCAGTTGTGAAAATCTCATTTAAGATTGGAAATATTTCAAAATTTTGTTTTACCGCCATGAAACTTTTGTAGGGTAAGAAGTTTGTGTGGATCACTATTCTGTGTGAATATGAATAAAATCAAAGCACACAAAGTACCTTAAATCACAAGTGTCCCACTGTACCCCATGTCCCAGAGTACCCCAGTCTCCCCTAGTCCCTCCCCAAGTTGAAACTTTTCACCCTCCTAACATGGTTCTATTTTGCTTAACAGCTCACATATATAAATTTAACTACTTCATCATTGCTGCGAACTTGCAGCAAACTGTTTGCGAGAACAGTTTGCTGCAAATTTGCTTCAAACACTTGCAGCAAACTGTTTGCGGCAACTGTTTGCAGCAAATTTGCAGCAAACTGTTCTCGCAAACAGTTTGCAGCAAGTTCGCAGCAGATTAGAAGCCACATTTAGTTTATTACTATATAAAAAGATCATCTCAACCATCTGCCTCAGTGGTCCAGTGGTTGAGCGTAGCAGTTAAAAAGGTATGGTTTATCAATTTCTACTTAGATAGGGTAATAGTATAGTGATCAAAGGTATAGTTGAAGGTCAGCATAGGTCTACTCTGACAAATGAATATAGAACCAACCATGAAGTTTGAGAAAGAAATCTCAGATTTACATATTAATAAAATATTTTTTGTGACCTTAACTAGGTTCAAATCCTGCAGACTCCACATTTTTTTTTTTTTACTAAAAACCTTCAGAAACCAAAACATTGCACATAAAAACATTTATGACCCATGGATTACAAAGGGACTTATTAGAAATGGAAAAATACCTTATTTATAGTTAGAGAGTTGTTCAAAAAATTGTTTGCAGGATGTTTGTGGCAAGGTTGCAGAGAGTTTGCCGGGAGTTTGCGAGAACAGTTTGCTGCAAGTTTGCAGCAAACTGTTTGCAAGAAAGCTCATTTGCATACAAAAAATGAATTCGCAGCAAATTTGCCGCAAACATTTGCTGCAAATTTGCAGCAAATGTTTGCAAGAGACAATATATTTTGGTAAGGGTTATGTCAAAGTTCAGGTCTGAAGAAAACATGATCCCACATTTTTTTTAATCCTATACATGTATGATATACAGCATACAGCATACGTCAAATTGATTAAAAACATAAACGTTTTTTGCACGATTCGATATTCGTTTAGCCATACACGATCATTTTTCTGTTGCCAAATGTTTAGACCCAATGTGTAATCGTGGTTTATCAAGGATGTCGAATAGTAATCGTCGATTCCTTAAAAACCTCTAAAAACAAGCACATCAACAATAGTACGGTTATGATATGGTAATACGACGATCTTTTTTCTTTTTTTTTTTAAATGCTCGTCTGTCATTTAATTCAACAAATCTTCCAAACGCGTACAAAGCCCATTCAACGTCTAAAAAACAGTTATTGGTTTAACTTTGTTTTCGTAGTCTCTTATATGTAAATATCGCAACAAATAATAATAAAAATCTTGAAAAATCGAGGGAGGGTAATCTACGAATTTTCGATAGCCTAATGAGACGTTGTTACTACAAGCTGCCCAAACTACATTCATAGTGTTTTAAATAACCTATTGACGATGTAAAATAACTTCTTTTATTCTTGGCAATTAATTACGAGAATTATTTCGATAGAGATATGTTTACACCTTTCCTTGAATGTTTTCAGTATTACACAATCAGAAAGCGAATATTATCAGTGAAACAGCGCTGTTTACTCCATGTACAAATACTCATTCTTCAAATTTCTACATATATTTTCGGCATTTACCATGATTTCTTTTTCTGTAATGTGTTCCTTTGCAAAAATAATACATTTAATGATTGATTGATTGAATGGGGTTTTACGCCGCTTTCAACATTATTTCAGTTATATTGTGGCGGCTGGAGCAACTAACAATGGATTCCTGGTATTTCTCACGCCAGTACTACCATTACATCCTTTCCTAGCCTCCAGCTACTATCTCACATAGATCTACGATTATCGACCCATTGGTGAGAGACAAATAGTCGGAAAGAATGAGTGCCGCCGTCGGGGATCAAACCTGTGACCTCTAAATAATACATTTAAAGACAAGATGAAACAAAAGAAACCAACATTATCTGAAAGTGAAAGTTATAGCCTTACGTCGAAAAAATGTCGTTTTTTGGCGGGTTGGGGCATTTCTGTGTACAAAGGAAAAACATGATTACTTTGGCATTTTTTCTTATATTTAAGAATTGCTCTGAAAAGCTACCCTCCCGCCCCCTGGTGCTCTGCACCTGGTGACCAAATATTCATGATTTTAGCTATTTCAGATAATGTCTATGAGCTGATCATACATGTCAAAAATAAAGGCTGTACGGATTCTGGTTCATCAGAAGAAGACAGTCAAAGATTTCAAAATTTTCAACAAAGCACTCCCCCCTCCCCCCAGATGATCTGCTCCTGATGATCCAACAGTCATGATTTTAGCTATTTTAATTAAGGTTTACAAGCTGATCATCCATGCCAATTTTAAAGTCTGTAGGGCTCCCGGTTCCGAAGAAGAAGAAGGTTAAAGATTTTAAAATTTTCCCAAAGTACTACCCCAATCCCCCTGGTGTTCCGCACCTGATGGCCCAACAGATATGATTTAAGCTATTTTAATTCAGGTCTATATACTGATCATCCATGCCTAATTTCAAGTCAGTAGGGCTCCTGGTTCCGAAGAAGAAAAAGGTTTAGGATTACAAAATTTACCAAAAGTACTACCCACTCCCCCCTGATGCTCAGCACCTGGTGGCCCAACAGATATAATTTTAGCAATTTCAATTGAGGTCTATGAACTGATCATCCATGCCAATTTTCAAGTCTGTAGGGATCCTGGTTCCAAAGAAGAAGAAGGTTAAAGATTACTAAATTTACCTAAAGTTCTACCCTTCCCCCTGGTGCTCTGCACCTGGTGGCCCAACAGATATGATTTTAGCTATTCTAATTCAGGTCTATGAACTGATCATCCATGCCAAATTTAAAGTCTCTAGGACTCCTCAGGTTGAGGAGAAGAAGAATTTTTAAGATTTTCTTAAAATTTCACCTTTGGTTGCCATAGCAACCAGGGTTTTTCATGGATTTCAATTCTTTTAGCTATTTTTGAAGGGGACCACCTAAGCAACATTTCTGTAAAATTTGGTATTAATTGGCCCAGTAGTTTAGGAGGAGATGTCATTTAAAGAAATTGTTGACTGACGACGACTGACGACCGACGGACGGACGCTGGAGGAAAGGTGATCACAATAGCTCACATGAGCACTTCCTGCTCAGATGAGCTTAAAATTCAGTATTCCATGACCACTCTTTCAATATCCTCTATTTCTTGAATACAATGTGAACATTTTAGGACAAATTTTCTGAAAGCACGTCATTTTGCATTTGATTACAAGGCAACATTATGATGTGGAGTTTAAATGGCCACACTAGGATTGACAAAAAGTGTTATAATCTCTAATTAATTTCACTGGTCTGGCAATGTAATTACAAAGAGGAGAATGGTTTGTTTCAGTGCAAGATTGATTTATATTTCATTGATGGGAACAACAAAAGCTATATTTTCACGAGAAAATATAGCTTTTGTTGTTCACAAAATGAAATATTAGTCTATCTTACTCGTTAACAACGATTATTCTATTTCTTTTATGCAAAAATGAGACAAAATGTGAAAATTCTAGGACATATTTTCGTAAAGCACGTTATTTTGCATGTGATTGCTATGCAACGGTCATTGTGACATCACTTATTTCGCCCCGCATAGATGACGTCAGATAATCCACAAAAGCAGGGTACAAGTTTTTGATAATTTCACTGCTTTTGCGATGAGATTATCAAGTGATAATCTTGTGTTATTTCTCGATAAACCACCAGAAAGCATTAAAGAAAAAGTGATAATCTACCAAAATTTCAGGATTATCTACCTGAAGTCACCAAAGAATAACTTTGTTAGGGAATTATTTTAGAATAATTTGGTCAAAGAGCTTTTGCAAAGGTATGTTACAAATCACTCAACAAGATATATGTTTATAAATGCACAAATTCTTTATTCTCCAATACAATGTTTCATAGTATATGCTTAAATAGCTCACTACTGTACAAAATATCGCACTATCTTTTTATATTAAGTATAAAACTGGAACATCACAACTGTTTGGTACAACACTATGTACAGTCAATCTTGCTTAAGCGACCACGTCTATTAAGCGACCATTTTTATTAAGCGACCACTTTAAAAATCCCCTTCTTTAAATAAGAATTTTCCAAAACGAAGGTCTTGTTGTTCTTAAAATTATTGAAAATAAATTTTATGTTGTTAAAACTCACTAGAATTGTCTCAGTGAGACGATTCTATTGAGTTATAAAAACACAGGATTTTGACAATCTCCCAATAATATGCATATTCAATAAAAAAAAGTATGTTTCTCATTTGTTATCAAAACGAGTATTTAGCGACCATTTTCTAATACGACCGCTTTTAAGTGGTCCCTGAAGTGGTCGCTTAATACAAGTTTGACTGTATATCAAAAGTTTGCTTCAAAAAACTTTGTAACTACAGTTTTTACTAGTATTTTACTAACTATCCAGGGCTTGTATTCAGCATGACAAAACTGTGCAAACCGTTAGCCTCACTTTGCATGTACACTTGTGTGTATAGCGCGGTAAAATTTACAAGAAGTTTGTAACTTTGGTCGTCCTGAATGCAGGGCTTGTCTTTTACCATCATTAGTCTGAAATTTTGTTTTGACCCTCAAAATTTTTTATGGTACATATTTTGAGGGGTTGGCACAAATCTGTTACTAGTACCTATATATTCATAGGCATTTACAAAAGTGTTGCACTGACCCTCTCAGTTAAATCATAAAATTTCTACTTACAGGAGAGGCAGTGAAATTCACAATTTTCACAAATTGCAAATATAAGAAGTCATTTATATATGATTTATCATTCTGTGACCTTTGGAATTAGTTGCTGAAGCTACTGAGAGAATGAACTCATTTTAGTAATGGCTAAAAAATCTAAATGCTTCTGTCTTTGGGGGTAAAATAAATTAAATAAAAATTTCTTATACATTTTAACAATAACCTAAAAGGTTTTAACAAGAGCACTGCCTACGGGTGCCTACGCTCGGCTGTCAAGTGCTGGATGGTGGAAAAAAATCTAAGTCAAACAAGAGAACCAAGATGGTCCTAGATCGCTCACCTGAGTCTCTTTGACCCCTGGGACATCACATTTATTAGATAGGCAGATGTCAAAAAGAAGATAATTGCCTAAGATCAATACCATGGAACGTTTTCAGCGAAGAGCAAGACAGATATGCCTTTTTGCTCTTTGATTCTATGTAAAAAGGGATGCACCCTGGTGGACCCCAAATGTGATCCCAGGGTCTTGATATGAACAAACTTGCTAGAGGTCTACTAGATGATGCTACATACTAAATATGAAAGCTGTCTACCAATTGGTTTCAAAAAAGAAGATTTTTGAAGGTTTTCCTATTTTCACCCTTCGTGCTCAGATGAGCTGAAAGGGATGCACCCGAGTGGAGCCCAAATATGACCCAAGGGTCTTGATATGAACAAACTTGGTAGGGGCTCACTAGATGATACTGCATACCAAAAATGAAAGCAGTGTGCCATCTGGTTTCAGAGAAGAAGATTTTTAAAGATTTTCGCTCTTTGATTCTATGTAAAAAGGATTGGGTCCGGGCAAAGCCCAAATATGACCCCAGGGTCGTGATATGAACAAACTTGGTAGAGGTCTACTAGATGATGCTACATACCAAATATGAAAGCTGTCTGCCTTCTTGTTTCAGAGAAGAAGATTTTTAAAGATTTTCATATTTTCACCCTTTTTGTTAAGAGTATAGGGAAAGTTAAGGGTGGATTTCATTTATTTGAACAACTTTGGTAGAGCTTGACCCAAGGAACATCCCTGCCAAGTTTCATCAAGATTGGCCTACTGGTTTAGGAGGAGAAGATGTTTAAAGAAATTGTGGACGACGGACGACGCACGTCACACGACGGACATTCTACAATCACAATAGCTCACCTTGAGCACTTTGTGCTCAGGTGAGATAAAAGGGGCATAACTTGTTCAAAATGCATCTAGAGTTATCCCCCTTGATAGTTTAGGTTGCTCTTTTGATGGTGAACACGTGTGCCAAGTTTCAAGTAAATACTTTCAGTAGAACCAGAGATATCACAAAATGTCAAAGTTTTTGCACCACGACGACGACAATGACGACACGGAGGCTATAGCAATACCTCGGGTTTTCTCCAAAAACAGCCGAGCTAAAAAATGCAAAATTATGAGGGGAGTGATTAAGATAATTTAAATTATAAAATAAAGCATCTAAGGAAGAAACAGATACATTGCTTGTTTTCAACCATCTTCTCCTTTTGTCACAAAAATCATTCAGTTAATTTGGGATAACACAATCAAGTTTTTAGCTAACTGAAAAAATGAAATTACAAGAAAAGTCATAGTTACATGATTTTTGATACAAAACTTTCAATACTGTACAAAATGTTTTTTTTAATTTATGTATAAAATTTGAACAAACTGTTTTGAACAACATTTACTATATACAACTGTACAATTCAATTCTTTCACAGAGCTGTATAGATATGAACAGGGGTATGGAAATACACCATTTTCTCACATTAATGGCTCAGGGTGAAACAGTTATAACTGCCTATATGTTTATAAGCAGCTATAACTGTTTCTCGCCATGCCATTGACTTGTCCTTGGACAAATAAAAAGTTAAATTGAAGATTAAGTTGTATAATTTTTCTGCAAACAATTACTGTTGAAACATAAATGCCTCTTGAAACAGCAAATCTTTCAAAACCTTGAAAGATGACCTTGACATATAACCTTGACCTTGATATCGGCAGATGGGTATCAATGAGATCTATCATCATGCCACCTACAAGCATTGTATCTTGAATAGGCTTAAAGTATTTGGCATTATTAAGATTTTTGGTTAAGAAATTGCAGACAGACAAATGAATGGATGGACATACTGACAACGGTAAAACAATATCCCCAAGATGTTATAGATGAGGGGGCATAAATTAATTTAATTCTTTGACAAGGTAGGATTCAAATACATTAGCAATAAATAGTAAAAATACCTGTGCACAATATTGGCCCTATCTAAAAAATACAAGTGGGGAGAAATCTTAGAATTTTGAATTCCAAGAATTTATAGGTTCCTTCTTAATTTAAGAACAACTTATTATTAACTATTACCAAGACATTCTATTCATTAAATTTACACACAGATCCTTCCTAACAACCATAGAATCACTCTGTGAAAGTTTCAAGGGAATAAGATAGCAACCCCATTTTGGTAACGATCTTTCCTGATTACCCAACAATCATCCTGTTAAAGTTTCAAGAAAGTTCAATAAAAAGTTATTAATGAGGTTATTTGAGTGAAATTCCATAAAGCCCCTTTTCCAATGTATTTTATCAGATCAATGCCACAATTAAAAGTAGTCATCCCTATAACGCAACAATTATCCTATAAAAGTTTTAAGGAAATCAAATACCATTTGTGGACTTAATTGCATAAACAAGATTGCACTTTGTGAAATTCCATATGGCCCCTTTACCTATGTTTGCAAAAGGATTGTCCCCATTTTCAATAGCTGTGATCCTTATACCCTCTAAATCACCTGTGAGAGTTTGATGAAATTTGTGGACTTCATCAGTAAAACAAGATTTCACTGAATGATATCCAATAAGGCCCCTTTTCCAAAGAGTTGTCCCCATTTTTTAAACTAGTGATCCTTATGACCCTACAATCATCCTGTGAAGGACTCAAGAGAATCCTATAACTTTTGTGGACTTTATCGCTTTAAAAGGGATTACTCTGAGTTAAATTCCTAATTGTAATTCCATAAGGCCCCTTTTCCTGTGTTTTCAAACAGATTGTCCCAATTTTCAAAAGCATCGATTCTTATGAACCTATATCCTGTGAAAGTTTCTGTTGATAATTGTAGACATTATCACATGGACAAGATTGCATTAATTGAAATTCATATCAAAATTTCCACAGGGCCCCTTTTCACATGTTATCTGATGGGGCTTTCCCTATTTTATATCAGGGCTCGTGTTAGTGTTTGATATTTAGGAGTCATTGACTCCTCACCTAAGAAATTCAGGGGGTCAAATCTGAATTTAAAGGAGTCAAAACGACAGAAAAAGCCAATCATACGTAGAATTTTGCAGATTTAAGAGTCTTGTAACTATTTGAAATAAGTTTAGAGAGTAATTTGTAAAAATCTTTGGTATAAAACCATGTTTTGACCCTTAGTAATTCCTTTCATGGGGGTCAAAATGACCCCCTTGGAAGAAATTTCTAGGGGCCAAATTAAGATATTTTCAGATTTTTGGGGGTCAAAACCCTGGTTTAAGGGTCAAACACAAGCCCTGTTATATCATAATATTTGTTGAAATACTCAAATAAAGAAGAAAAAGTTAACAGACAGACTGATGGATGGGTGGATGAGAAACATGCCGTTGCTATAGCTCTTCTGACCTTTGGTCTGTTAAGCTACAAAGGACCATCTTTGATTGCAGTGAAATCAAGCCTAAGTAGAATCATAAAATTATTGGGAAGAAGTGACTTCTCACTTCAATGAGAACACAGAGAAACTTTTAAAATGGATAATTAGTGGCAAGCTCTCAGGGAAGGTTTGGTCAACTCTAGGAAGAATTTCATACATACTTGATAGACTTTTTGAATGGGAAAATATCAATAGCTTTAAAATTAAGTAGTGGTCTTTCATATAAAACACCAGGAACTATACTAAAGACTTCCTGTTTGCAATTATTTATTGACCATCAATAAAGATAAGACAACTATTACAGAAATGAAGATGGTATTTCTTGTGTTTTTATTGAGGTTTACAAAATAAATTCTTATCACACTAACTTATGTGTAAATCCAGGAGGCATATTCATTCAGTGAGATAAAGGTATCTTCTTTACTGGTTGGAGACTAATTCTTGCCGAAAAACCAGTCCTTGCCAACTGACCTAGTTTACAGTAAAGACAGAAATGAAACCTTTCTAAATTACAAGTTGTGTTGACAACAACTTCTTTATTCAGAAAATGATTTTTTGTGAATGAATATTGCAGCTTTACTGTGAAAATGGTCAGGTGGCAAGAACTGGTACATGGTGAGAATTGGTCTCCAACCAGTATGGATGGTTATAGCCTTTTGTTGGTCAGAGTTTTTTAATCTTAATCCTTGGTTATTTGCTGAATTTGAATATTTCTTTAAAACAAAGTGCTAATTCTTAAATATTTCTCCCAATTTAGCTCAAGTTTTAGCATCTAAATAAGGAAGAAAGTAGGCAGTGTTGTCTAAGATCAGACTGCACAATCTGTGCAGGCTGATCTTAGACCACACTGTCTACAAAAGCTTTTTGTAAAGCAGGAAAATGTGGAGAACGGCATGAGAAAGGTTGAATAAAGTTTTGAGGATTCTTACACTATAAACAGTTTCATGAATTTGTACACTAATTACATGTTCTATAATACAAATCTAGGCATGCATAAATACTACACACTGGTTTCTTTTTTGTTCTTTTTGTGTCGCTTCTCTTTCTGTAGAACCCAAATATCGTCCAAACTATCATCATCGTCTGAACTCGACGTTGTGGAGTCTTCACATAAATGTGAATTCTCTTTCTGCATAATTTCATTATAACTACTTGACGATCTAGGTACCCAAAAAGCTTTACTATTTGGATCTATATGTTCAGTGACAGCCATATTTTTTAACTTTTGCATTACACGCTCCGTGTAGTTATGATTCACATATGCATAAGGTGGGGCACTACTTGGCGATTTGTCCTTGAATTGTTCGTCCCAGTCTAAAGATCTTTGTTTAGTCATTCCCCGATGCCGAGAGTGTTTTTTGTTTCCATCGCGAGATTTTCCATGTTTGTGATGGTGATGATGATTTTGTGACATTGGTTCTGAGTTATGATCGGAGTCATTCCGATATTTCTTGTAATGAATCTGACTGTCTGAGTCAGGAAACATCCGACTTGAATTACAGTCACTGTCTGACATTGGTGATAGTGGTGGTTTAGAGGTCACATGATTATTTATGTTACTATTTTTAGACTGGTATGAATTCACATGATTTGAATTGACATGATTAACATGGACTGCCTGAGGTATGCGTTGTTCGACTTGTTGTACGAAGTTGTTTTCGAGTTTACGTCTCATTCTACTACTGTTGTCAGAGCTGTATCCCCCAGAGTTTGTTCTGTGTCTGTAGGCAGCCATGGGTGAGACAGGTCCTGGCTGGGGATGACCATCAATCAGTCCATACTGTTTAAATGTTGAACCAGGATTATTTGTAAAACCATCCGGTGGACTTGAGTACCCTGACACGTATTCACTGGGTCTGGGTGAACGTTGTCTCTCACAATGACTGTACGAACTGCTGACCTGACTCGACCCATCAAAATCACCTACACGAGTTACAGAGCTGGGACCGGACACCATGTTTTGGTCCGGCACCTCTCTCTCCGGGCTAGATGGCAATGACACTGATGTGGGTTTACCCTGACGAGGGAGAGTGTTATTTCTTGTAGAAACAACAGCGAAAGCACTAGAATGGTTCCTGTTTCCCAGTGATGAGGAACTTGGTGATCGTGTATGATGGGGGACCAGCTGTGAGCTGGTATATGAGACAATACTGCAGTTAGGACTGCCTGTTAGATTAGGTTGTATGGGTGACATATTCCTCTCTAACTGGTACCCAGGTGTACTCGTAGACATGACACTTGTGTAACTAGGTGGCGCTGTAGGCTCTATTGGAGAGTGAACCATAGGTTTATCTGAGTCTATCCCACTTGTTTTTGATTTAAGATCAAGATTTAGATGACGAATACCACTATTCCCGTCACTGCTATATCCATGACTTGTGCCACGAGGACGTTCAGATGCGGAGAAATTACTCTCACTTTCAGATCCATTAATATTCAAACTTTTTGTCATTTCTTTACTTAACAGTTTAGAATTATGTTTATGTTTCTTTTCCCAAAACTTTTTGGCAACTCCATTTTGTCTTGGATTATAAAAACTGGCCGGATCGGGTTCATTTAAACTGTTTGTGAGGGATCCATCATTCACAGACGGAGGTTTTGATGGGACTAGATTTATTGTGGACTCTTCCTCCTCTGTGTCCACTTTTTTCATGTGATTCACATGGTTTGTGATAACCTTAGCACTTATTTTATTGCAATTTGAAATATCTGTGCCACTTCCCGTATTCACATGACCATTGGCATGTGGCACCGAGTTTCGTGACATATGACTTGTGTCGTACACTGCCTGCTGTTCACACAAGAAGAAACGTTTCCAACTTGTCCGTGAATCACGCCGACTTAAACAGTAATATATCAACATGAATAATCCAAAGATTGCACATATCACACCATACATATAACTAAATATTAATTCCTGGTAAGGTATAAAAGTCAGGGGTTGGGCGACAATTATAGCCCCGCACCCCCATGTGAACACATAGAGAACACACACAGTAATTAAGGCACGCAACTGAGTGATGGGTCTACGCTCAAAATCCATCACACTTGACACGGATGACTTTGACGTCATGTCTGAACACATCGAATGTGTCTCAATTCTATCATGATTTGACGTCATTTCAATATCGGTGACGTGAAGTTCTTGAGTTTCCTCTAGATTCAGCAGTGGCCCAGTTGAGCTTCGAATTACGCATGATATTCGCAGGAAGAAAAATAAGTTGAGCAGCAGTAAAAATGCCACAGGTCCAACAAAAGCTCCAAGTCCTGGCTCCCATTCCAGAAAACAACTGAAAATAAAGTTGAAATACAGTATTGTTAACTTTGATTTCATATCTGTTGTACAATATAAGAGGACCATGATGGTCCTAGATCGCTCACATGAGTCTATTTGATCCCTGGGACATCACATTAATTAAATAGGCAGATATCAACAAGGAGACAATTTCTACAAAAGATCAATACCATGAAATGTTTTCAGCCAAGAGCAAGACACTCTTTGATTCTATGTAAAAAGGGTTGCACCCTTCGTGCTCAGGTGAGCTAACAAAGGATCAATGAACCTTTGCTAGAAAGCTGTTCACTAACATGCTTTTAGGGTAGATTTTTCTTTAACTTTATTCTATTTTTTCCCCAACTATTTTTTTGATTAATCACAGTGTAAAAAGAGTTAAAGACAAAACAATATTTTTTCTACTTTACAATCATGTCAAACAGAGAAGGTATACTGTATAACCACCAATCTCCTAATCAAGATTTTTATTTAATGACTTAGTGCATAATTGGGGCCTGGGGTTATAAAACTTTTCTCATTCTCAATTCAAAATTTTCTCAAAATTCAATTCAAGTTTAAAGTTGTAATTCTTTTTTAATGCTCATTTTAATGTATTAACATTAAAGATAATATTGATAAGTTGTTATAAATAACAACTTGTCAATATTTTCTTTTATTTTCATACATTTATTTAAATTTGAAATTTGAGAAAATTTTCAGTTGAGCCTGAGAAAAGTTTTTTAACCTTGGGCCCAGATATTCAATTTTTAAAGAATTGAATAACCTTTATCCAGCTGAATTTAAAAATGTTAAATATGTTTCATATTTAGGAATATTCTACCCATTCTGGATCAAGAATTGCTAACAATTATCAAGTAAAACGCAGGGAGTATAGGCTCAGATCATACTGCATATCTATGCAAGCTGATCTTGGTATAAACTGTCTGCCAAAGCTTTATGCACAGCAGGAAAATGTTCTGAACAGTAGGGGCATGTTTTACTAAAGATCTTATATCAAATTTTGCGCAAGTAAAAAATTAAAGTTGCTTCTATAGTTGTAACTAAATATGGAATTCTGCCATGCAATATCTCATTGGAATCATCTTCTAAAGACAGTTCCAATGAGATATTGCAAGGCAGAATCTAACAATGAATGAAAACACAAGGTACGATATGTGATTTTGACTTACGATTAATTTTTTCGTAAGAAGTTTAGTAAAACAGGCCTCAACAGAAGAGTAAAGTAAATACACTTACTAGTTTGGCTCATCGTAAAATTCAAAACTAACAGCAGCAGTTATTCCACATATAATTGAAGGCACGCCCCAGGCCAGTAGATAAAACCGTATGATTGGTTTAGGTGGGAGGGGCATTGGTAAATCAATAGGAGGGGGTGGTGGCTTCTCTGCCTTGTAGAATTTCTTCAGCATATTACTGTAAACAAGAAAGAAGGATTCATAAATATTTGAAAATAGCTTTAGTAAATTATTAAATAAAAGACAAATTCAAAATTAGCTAGAGTTTATTGTTTAAATAAATTTGGGAATAAAGGAGAATAAATGCACTTGAGTACCATTTCAAATTGTATAATTTCATTTTATTTTACAAAGAGTGACTTTTCTTACCAAATATGAGAAGCCTTTGATAGGATGAAGTTAATTAAGAATCCTAAGATCTGTAAGTGGGAAGTTTGGTGTCACATCCTAGAATCCTATTAAATTCAACTTAGATAAGTAAGCTAGTACAATTAGAATTCTGTAGATTTTTGAAAATTTTAATCCCAACATATGCACTTCTGGACTTACATGAGACTTGATATTTTCTTATTATTCTTTGCAAGTTCCTGTGTATGCACAAGTAAACGGTCATATTGACAAACCAGTGCTCAAAGTATGCAATTGCCTAAACACACACATTCAAGTACTAAAACCTAGTACTAAAACATTGATTTAGAGGTACAGATAAGAAGTGGTAAAGCCAGTCAAAAATCTTTATTTCTCAATGAAACCCTATGTTCGAGGGTACTCATTGGAATTGTCTCAATAAGACTATTCCAATGAGTACCAACAACATAGGGTTTGTAGGATCATTATTGAAATAGTTCAATCTGAAATCCACAATACCTCCTTTATCTGTAGCTCTGTTGATTTATAGTCTTTAATTACCCTATTGTCCTGAATTCAAATCTTGTTTCAAACAAATTGCCAATATTTTGGGCATCATAACAAATCTGGCTCCAAGTTTAACCAACAATAATCAAGTAGAAAGCATGCAGAGTAGACTAAGATCAGACTGCACTTCTATGCAGGATGATCTTAGTCTAAATTTGAGCAAAGCAGCAATATGGATTTAACACAATTAGAAGGGTTAACATACCTTGCCGTGACAGTAATCCAGAATAAAGCGACCAATGAGAGATAGTGTAACATAATGCCCACAACTTGACACGCCTTCACATGGTCTGTACGCTTCACACCCATCGTAAAAGTTATAATTAGTAACAGCATACTGATGCAAATGTTGATCACAGAATGTTTCATCTTTCTCGGGACATTCAAAAATCTGTCAAAATAAAATTTCGAATTTAACCTTTCAGAAATACTAAGAAATAGAATTAGAGGCAATAACAAAGTTTACAAAACACAGTGATGAAAGCTTATAACAATGCTCTTAGACAGTTTTTGGCCTTAAATGCTTCTAAAATAATGTACCCTATTTTGAATCAAGTACTCTTGAAATCATCCTAGTGCTGTCAGAATGAGATGTAAAACATGAATTAAAAATAACATTTTCAAATTAATTCTATCAAAGCTTTCAAAAGTTCTCTTTTAAATACCTATTTTTTCAAAAGGCACACCCTAAAAAGTTATAATTTATTTACCTAATGCAGGAAACATAAGTTATTGAGACAGAAATAAACACAACAGTACAGCTGTCAATTTTAGGACTCTTTTAAGGTCATAAGGTACTCACTTTAAGCAGCATAAAAAACATATGATGACAGCTATTAAACAAAGTAAAATTATAGCTGCTCATATAGACCTATATTAAGTCATAAGGTACTCACTTAAAGCAGGAGACATATGTTATTATGACAGCCATCAAACACAGCAGACAAATACAGCTGCCTATATAGACCACTATTTCCATCATTTGAAACATGCTGATTGGCATCACACTCTGGTCCTGAAAACATACAGAAATTAGTTCAAAGATTATCTTTCTAAGCTGTTCATGTTCATTGCTGCTGTAGAAAAAGTTTCAGCATACAGCATAGTCTAAGATCAACCTGTACAGAAATGAAGTAAGATTAAAGCCTACACTGCATGCTTTCTTCTTAACTATTGAGAGAAAAAGTTGAGTCAGACTGGTTGAAATGTCCAAAAATTGGTAATTTGTTTTAGAACAGAATTTAAATTCAGCAGGATATTTTTTAGGGTATATACCCTTATCAAAAGTGTAAGCAGTTAAAATACTAAATATAATAAAATTATAAATAGACTTGTAATCATTATTCCTTGTACTTATAAATATCTTTCCCCATTTATGATATGAAATAGCGTATTTCCTCTAATAATAGCGCCAACGCTAATAGTAGTACCCCTACATATTTCACTAAGAAAACCCACTAGAAATGCATATATTTAAGGAACATTTTGAAACAATTTCTCTAATTTGATGTGAATTGCCCCTAAACAATCAAATCATTTATATGATTGTTTAGAGGAAATTTACCTCAAATTTAAGGGAAAATGGCCTGAAAGACTTAAGTTTAATGATTTTTGTAAATCAGAAAATGTATACTTAATAAAAGCTCCTTGACCATGTTACGTATAGCTCCCGGAAGTGTTTGTTAAGAGAAATACGGTATATCTTCATTATTATTTAGGCAAAGAACTATTTTCTTAAATTCTTTGATATAATCTAAACTATATGTATGTTTCAAAACAAAGTTAATTGTTTACCTCCAGAATGGCAAAAGCTGTCAAATGATCACAGTGTACTTTAACATAGGTTTTCCCCTTTTCAAATATAGAACAACCATCAGTACGCCAGTCCCCATATCCACCTGTATGTAGAGAAAAATGCCGTAGTTTGGGATTTTTTGCCATGGTCTAATTTAACAAATTTTGCCATTCTTACTAGGTGGCAAAAAATTTGATGCACCAAAATTAAATTTGCCATCCAATTATATTACCTTTAAAAAACATATCATATTCACACATATGTCTGCCTACATCAGGGCCTGAGGTTATAAAACTTTTCTCAGACTCAGGCTCAATTTTCTCAATTTTTAAATTAAAATAAATGTATGAAAGTAAAAGATAATATAGATAAGTTGTTATTTATAACAACTTATTAATATCATCTTTTATGTTGATAAATTAAAATGAGTAATAAAATAGAATTAAGGCTTTAATCTCAAATTGAAATTTGAGAAAATTTTGAATTGAGTCGAGAAAAGTTTTATAACCTCGGGCCCAGGTGTCAATTACAATTACCATTACTGATTTAAATCGATAACTGTTTTGATATCAAAAAGCGCAAAATTTGACACATCTTTATCAGTTTTTTATTGGATCAACATGGCACATATAAATTGGTGTTCATGAGAACACAATAGTTGAAGCAGTTATTTCCCTTAAGTTCCTGCTTGAACATTGAAAAGAAGTTCCCGGTAAGAGTTCTTCAGAATTAAGCAACTTGTATTATAAAATTTAATTCTGGTGCCCCTTTTTTCTTCTTTTTCCATATTTCTGTTAATTACATAAATGTTAAGAATTTTGTGAGTCTTTTCTTTTAGAGATCAAATTCCTCTAAAAATTACTGACTTAAAAACATTACTTCAATCTTAAGGCATAAATATGATATTTGATAGATAATTTGATTTGGAAAATTGAGACTACATTGAAGCTCTCTATCCATATTTGATATAGTGCCCAAGAGTGTTCATATAAATATGGTAATTACCATTGGCTATAAAATCCCAGTAAGCTGGTACCAGTCTTTTATTGGTTTCCTTCACTTCAAACACAAGTTCAACTGGTTCTGTAAGGTTGGCTACTGGCTCGGCTGAAAATATAAGATTACAATAGATCTGAGATCATTTTTCACAACATCATTGCGAAAGGAAGACTTGATCCTACAAAGTAACTAGCACCCAGATTCAAAGATAAGTAAACAAAGGAGTTGCAAGCAGATGTGCCATAGCTATAAGTCTTAACAGCCAAGTTATGTGTGTGTGCTTTTACTTTTATTTGGGCGTCACTACCATAACACATACTAATATGAGAGACTCCCCCCAGGAGACACTTAGTTGTTACAGAGGATAAGGCAAAACTACTGCCGAGATCAGCCATGGTTCTTAAACATTCTTGGTGTAAAGCACCATCTCATGGGACTTAGGTTAAATATCCTATCCGAAAGACAATTGAGCCTGTGTGTGACATTTCCAACAAACTGAAACATGCATGAGGTTCAAACATAAAGCAACCTGGACAGTTACACAGTACAACAGGAAGATTGGCTGTCTGTCTGATGACACATCTAGACCTAATCTATCTGTAAAGTGCAAAGGGGAGACTCTGGTTAGACTGTGCAGATGCACAGGCTGGCCAAAGTCCTTGCTTGGGTACATTTCAAATGGTTGGAAATGACATGCACAGGCTCAATTAATTTGTTAGTGTACCAGTCCGGGAATCAAACCCATGTGATAGCCCTTCAATTGGTATGCACCTGGTGCTGTACCAACAGAGCTAATTTGGATGACAAACCAAATTATGACTCAAATATAGCAGCTTAAGTGTAAAATCTGTGATCTGTTTCAATTTGGCACTGTCTAATATTTCGAAAAGCGCCATTTGCCAGTGGACAAGTTACTACCAGCACTAATATTGAACTGTTACAAAATATAACTTAACGATATATCATCCTAATTATGTTTATGATCAATTGTAGAAAACATTATTTTATTGAAGAAAATGCTGGAGTCCAGCATTTTCTTCAATAAATATAGTGTTTTCTATAAATTTATCTAGTTACTTTTTTGAAGTTAATTTTTATCCTGGACAAGTGGAAGACAATCTTTTACAAGTCCTGAGTCCAGCAATGAAAACCTTTATTTCCGCAAATATGCACAAACATTATCAAATTGGGGAGAGAATCTAGAAAATTACAGGTGATTCAAAAATAGCTTTTAACAGATATTATTAAATTAATTTTGGAATTCTACAGAAAGTAAAATGATATTCTATCATTGCATAAACATTATGTTAGCTATTTAGTTTTATCATAATTGCTTTAGCTATCAAGTATGAACATTTATTTTGTAATAAAACACTGCATATGGAAAATTAGATTATCTTCCAAGTTTATTCTTATCATTTTTATACCAAGTGCAAACATCTCATACAGTGTTTATTATTTTTCTACTTGAACTGAAAGTTTTTCTCTTTGTTTCAATTCTTGTTCTTCAAATTACATGCAATGTTATTACATCCATTTTGTGGGTAACATATTAAACCCATCTCCTGTTTAGTTACATTTTCCAGCTAATATTCTGAGCTTTAACTGCCTGCTTTCTACTCCATTCTTGCTATAGAGCCTTGCAATGAAAAGACTGGTCTTTCTTTAATTTTTTTTTTTCTGTAGATTATCAAGAAAATAAAGGTAGATTATCATTAATAAACTGACTCAGTGAAACCATCTAAATCATATACCCAGCTTTTGTTCATTTCACCCTATCTAATGTTTTTAAAGCAGATTCACACACATAATGAAGCGCTTTAAAAAAAATTGTCCATAATTTTCACATTTTGTCTCATTTTTGCATTAAAGAAATATGGTAATCATTTTGGTTTTTGAGTAAGATTGATTGATACTTCACTTTGTGAGTTATAAAAGCTATATTTTCACTAGTGGCTCCAACACTCCTGAACATGTAGCTTTTGTTGTTCACTCAATGAAATATAAATAATTCTTACATTGAAACAAATGATAATCCTCTTTATGATGCACAAGCTCATATTCATTGAATTGAATAAATGAACAAAAGTACACAAAATAAAAGTCAGAAATAGGAGTTAGTTGTGTAAATGAGAATAAGTTGTTTATTTCTTATTTCTTTTTCTGTCCAAGATATAACTCATAAGTATATGGGTATCATATTTATCATAAGAAGTCCAAAAGGACCTTTTTACCATAATTTTAGCCAAATTCTTAAGAATCTACTGTAAAGAAGCAAAAAACAAAGAGAGTCAGAGAAAAACAAAGAGTCAGTGCAAAACTGCAGTAAATGGTTATATATTATAGACACTTACAACAATATTGCATTATCCCATTCATATCTCACTTCCAGGGCTTATCAGCTGCATTGCTCTCTTGAGCAATCAAAGTAACATGAAGATGTTTCTATCTAAAATAAACTCCACTTATCAGCGTTCATACTCGTTGGAGCCATGCATGGGCTGACATTTAAAACTGGGAAATAAAATCTTTATGGCTTGGAAGATATTTTTCAAGGCATCAAATTTGAACTTGTAGCTTTGTAAAATTAGAAAATAAGACAACTCATAACACAGCTTGCCAAACTGTATTTTTATGAGTTCCATTGAATGTGTTGTCCTACTTATTCCTGATCGAATACTACATGACACAATTGTGGCTAGTATAGATTAATTCATGTCGAACCAATGCAGTCAACAATATTCAAATAAATGGTTTACAAGTCCAATGTGCTAACCACTGAGCCAAAGAAGATCTTCCCTAGTGCAGGTGTAAGACATTGTATTTAAACCATAGAGCTATGCAGGACAGTGGTGAGAGTGGTCTCCCATAACAATTTCATTTTGTGAACAGCAAAAGCTATATTTTCACTTGCAGCTCTGCCCCCATGAAAATATAGCTTTTTTTAATTGGTTCACTCAATGAAATGTAAATCAAACTTACACCAAAACAAATGATTATCTTTTATATCACCAAATACTCACACAAAGATATGGAAATCACCCCAGTAATAACATGCCATGTTCTGCCTCTAAGTACTGGATCATCATGGCGACCAGTTGCTAGGGGAAACAGACGTGGATTCTGGTACCATATAAACTGGACATTTATCACAGCATCTGGACTTGTGGTTGTCGTGGTAACATTCTCAAGGTTACCATTTTCTGGAGAACTGTAGATGGTTGGAGGGATATGAACTGATGTTAAATGAGCCTGAAAGTAGAGAGGGTGAGATGTATTAGTAACCTATTAATATTGAGCCAACATGAATGATTCATGATTCCTGTATTTGAGCTGTGGGATGGGACACCCTCAGTAATTAATTTGCAAAAAAATGGTAACAACATAATTTGAGGGGTCAGCACAACACTATTGTAAGTGCCAATTAATATATAGGCACTTGCAATAGTGTTGGGCTGACCCCTTGATATTATATAAGTTGAGGAAAATCTAGAAATCAGAGTGTCAAATTATGGTCAGTTGACAAGCAATGTCATACTTGCAGCTCTATTCAAGCTGCAGTCATGGCATTAAGCTTGGCCATTGACATTTTGTAGGTACCGAACTATACAAAACAACTTACAAATCATTCTGAATCCTATGATGCATATTATTATTTATTTGACAGACATAAATAACAACAGCCTTGAATCAAAGAAACAAATGTTTCAATTAAACATATATGCAAATTCTCAAAACCGTCAGCATGATCTTAACTATGCCTTTACAATTTCTTACAACAAACTATGCATCAATGATTGCTCACTGTAATCAGAATTCAGTAAACTAGAAATGTGTTACAGATAGGGATGCCCCGCCCCAAATACTTGATTTTTACCCACGATACATTTGACCTTCAGCAGTGACCTTGACCTTGGTCATAGCCAAATAACTCTTGACATGATACTAGTACTCTTTCAGGAAAAACAACTGTGCCAAGCTATTTAACCCTTGTCATGCTAATCCCGGAATATTTCTGCTTTGGGAGGAGGTATGGACAAAGATCAGTCTGCACATATGTGTAGTCTGATCTTAGTCCCTACCACCTGATTTTCCTTTTTAAACAAAAGAAGTTTCAAAATCATATTTTCATAATCAAATTCTGACTCACCATTAGGAAATCAAAGCTTTCAGCACTTTGATTTGAATATAATTCTGGCTAGGTTTTTTATTCAGCATGACAAGAGTTAAAATTCATAGAAGTTATGCTCTGGACAGGATATGGACACACAGCACACACACACACCAATGCACACACTCAAACACAGATACGGGTAACTCTATTTGCCCATCGCCATTTCTCTGCAGAGCAAAAATTCAAGAGATTATGGTTTATATATATAGGTATGAGCCTAATAACCAACAGTAATAATGCAATGTGGCTTATCAGCAAAGTGCTTCATAATTTTTTGATACACTAATGATTAAATACCAGATTAATTAAAGACAGTATCTACCTCATAAAAGCAAACACATCAAAGGTCTTGTAATAATTTAATTTCACAACAATATTTAAAAGATATAAACACCAAATGAATTCAGAATTAACACTAAATACTCATATTGCAGCTTTAGCTCTTCTCTTTGTTACAATTTCAACATAGATAAAACAGTTTCATTTTGATAATTTCATGGGTGTGGAATTCCCATGCCCGACTTGTCCCATGTGAGGTTTTCTACTTGTGGGCAAGTACATTTTTCTAGGCTACTTGTCCGTGGTCCAGTAAATACCAGAGCAAATCTCGGATCAGTACTAAAAAGACCTAGGAGAAAAAGTCATCCTAATGATTGTATGAAGGGATAGAAACATTGTCTTTAAAGAAGAAAATGCCGGGTTACAGCATTTTCTTCATTAAGAATAATGTTTTCTCATTATTTGCCATTCCATTTTTTTGCAGACAAGTTCATTTTGATCCTGGACAAGTGAGAAATTGACTTTTACTTGTCAGTGGACAAGTGGAGAAAATTCGTATTTCCACACTAATACTAATTTCAAAAGGACCATCTTATTGTAGAATTAAATAGATTTCAATGGATAATTTGTATTGGGTTTCAACATTAATGCAGCTATATCATGGTGGTTGGTGCACTTTTCCTGTGGTTTCTCACAACAATACAAGCACAACATTTCACCCGAGCCACCAGCTGCTCATCCCAGTTAGATATATAGAGGATAATCATTTGTTTCAGTGTAAGATCGATTTATATTTCATTGAGTGAACAACAAAAGCTATATTTTCACAATGGTTGAGCCACGAGTGAAAATATAGCTTTTGTTTTTCACGAAATGAAATATAAATCGATTTTACACCAAAAACAAATGATTGTTCTATTTCTTTAATGCAAAAATGAGACAAAATGTGAAATTTCTATGACATATTTTCGTAAAGCGCGTCATTTAGCACGTGATTGCTATGCTACTTTCATTGTGACGTACGTCACTTATTTCGTCCCGCATAGATGACGTCAGATAAGATGAAATGCACAAAAGCAGGATATAAGTTTTTGATAATTTCACTGCTTTAGCGGTGAGATTATCAAGTGATAATCTACCGTTATTTCTCGATAAATTACCAAAAAGCATTAAAGAAATCACTTATCATACACCCATTGGTTGAACAAATGACTAACTAGACTGTTGCAAAGTGTACTTATACACCCCTTCAAGTTCTTGTCAATAATGAAAAGTCCTTTTCCATCCAAGGACCATGACTCTGTCAAAAGTCATTGAATTACCGTACAACCAAAATATCACTTGCACATCTCTGCCTAATACTGATCACATCTGTAAAATTTCATTGACATCCACCCAATAGTTGCTGTGAAATTTAGCGGACACAAAAAAGCTACAGACAAATGTACTGACTGACTGACTGATGGACAGACCAAATGATTAGCTGACTCCTATGTACACCTATAAATAGGGGATAATATCGAGGGTTTAGTGCAAGAGTGTACTAAATGTATATACAATGTATATACATGTAGTACACTCTTGCACTAAACCTTCCATATAATGTCTCATGTTACAATGACTTATGTCAAATGTCAAGTAAAAGTTGGCCAAGCTGGGGTTTGAACTTACAACCCAAGGATTGACAGCCCAATGTGCTACTGCTGAGCTAGCCTGGCTAGGCCATTTCCATGGATACAACCACTGCAGCTGAAAGATGTTTGGCATTCTACATTTGACCTTGACCTTAACCAGTTACAACACATCTATATTTTGGACTGGTACAAATTGAATGAATTTGCAGACAACAGTAAAAAGTTGTTGAAAACTAATATTGCATTTGCCTTTTGGGTAGAAAACATTGTGGGAAATGCAGAAAATGCTTGTTGTTACAAGCATTTTTCTACATCCACAACAATGTTATACTAAGCTCTTCAGGGTCAGTGTAGGAATAGGCTAATCTGCATCAAAAAGTATCTTAAATAGCAAAATTTAACAGTAAAAAGAATATTAATGTGTTACATTATTTAAAAATTTATCAAACTCAAGCAGAGGTAACAATCCAGGCAAAAACAAGTGGACCATGATGGTCCCATGTTGCTCGCATTCATTTCCTTGACTTCTGCCTCGTGAAATTGAATTGCTTGGAAAGATATTGAAATGACAACAGTACTAAGGGCCCATTTTTCAGCAAAATCATTATTGTTACCTAATACACTATAACACTAGAGTGGCAACATGATATTTGTCTATAAAGTACCTTTACTCTTGACAAAAGTCGGATTGCAACCAAATGTGTAATGATCTTTCTTATGACAAACATCCTCAACAAGTTTGAAAAAGATTGAGCCAAAATTTTGACCTCTTGAATGGAAAAAATGACATTGTCATTAAGGGTCTTTTTCCCATGACATACATCGGAATCCATCCAAAATTAATAGGGTCCTTCCTTAGTACAAGAAAAACACCCTGAGCATGTTTGATAAAGATTGAGCCAAAATTATGATCTCTAGAGTCGTTATAAGAAAATTGTCTATAAGGCTCCTTTTCCTATGACATAAGTAAAAATGTCCCAAAATCAATAGAAATCTTTCTAAGACTAAATATCCTGAGCAAGTTTGAGAAAATTGAGCCAAAACTGTGACCTCTTAAGTGGCAACAAGATATTTGTTTATAAGGAACCTTTTCCCTTGACATGAGTCAGATTGCAATTAAATGTGTAGGGATCTTCATTAAGCCTGAGCAAGTTTGACAAAGATTGAGCCAAAACTGTTACCTCAAGAGCAAAAATTAGATTTGACCTTTGACCCCTTTTTAACCACATTTTGCATGTTAACATGTTTGGTTAAATTCTGACAAATAGTTACAGAGAAGACAGTTATCTTAAGATTTGACCTTTTGATCTTTTTTTTTTTACCCTATTGCTTACCCAATTTTGACCCTGATTTAAAATCTTTGGAGTATTTTGAAAAAAATATGACAAAGCTCTGCAGGATATAAGGGTTCAGTTATTTTCATAATAAGATTGGTTTAAAAGGAGAAAGTATAAAGAAACCACAATATCCTTCCATGTCAAAATAATCTTGTTTAAAATCTTAAAAAGTTTGAATAACTTTTGTTGACTCTTTAAATCTGCTCCCCCTTCTTTATATAAATCATGTTTTCACAAAATGGATTGTACTTAGATTTGAGGTTTAACCTTTGAAAAATATGCAGAAATTCGATTGAAATTTGTACTGGCTTGAAAAGGTTACAAAACTATGAATTTGAGACTTAAATTATAAATAAAGAACTAAGCTACAACAAGAGCACTTCCATGTGTTTTCATTTTGGACCATGTAGGCTAAAATTTAGAAAAATTATAGATAAGATTAAGGATAATTCAAATACAGTTTGACTAGGATAACCTGGTGATCCCTAACAGCAAATATAACAGAGCCTTTTTAAAGTCCCGTTTAAAAAAAAAAGAATATCATGTGACCATCCATGGCATCCTGGCATGTGGTGTGAATGGGCAGGCAGTGTCCACTTCTTTGTCCAGAGCATAACTCTGTCACCTTAAGGAAGTGGACCCGTAATAGTTCCCCAATGTTTCAGAATTTATGAACTTAAACAGTGTTAACCGAGGTTTCATTACGTTTTAATCTCAGTCAACAATTGTGAAAGATCATCAATGCCAAAATGTTTCAAAACTATTACAGTTCCACTACCATAAGTAAGATTGACTTGAAACTTGATTTCTCACATGATTTATGAGCAAAGTGCACAAGAACAATACTCTCTACCTAGCTTATTTTTTTAGTTATTGCTCTTTAGTGATTTTTAGACTTCAATTTCTTGTGTCATCAAGCAGTGTGATGGGTGTATCTTGTGACAATTTGCCAACTTGTCATTAGCCAATTTGGCTTGTGAAAAAAGAAAATCTTTTATTAAACAAGAGGACCATGATGGTCCTAGATCGCTCACCTGACTCTCTTTGATCACTTGAACATCACATCAAGTAAAAAGGCAGATGTCACAAAGAAGACAGTTTTTTACATAAAACCAAGTTTCACTAAGTTTGGGCCATATTTGTGGCAATAAGACTTATTTCAAGTAAATTATCATTAGGACTCCTTTTCCTGTGATATGGCATGAATCCTTCCCATTTTCAACAGAGTTCATTCTTGTGACCTTTCAAACATTTTGACCAAGTTTCGTGATGATTGGACCATATTTGTGGCGTCTGGAGCTCTTAAAAGAAAATTGTCATTAAGGCCCCTTTTCCCGTGATAGGGCTGGATCCTTCCCATTTTCAAAAGAGTTCATCCTCATGACCTAACAAACATTCTGACCAAGTTTCATGATGATTGGACCATATTTGTGGCTACTACAGTGTAAACAAAAATAATTGTCATTAAGGCCCCTTTTCCCGTGATAGGGCTGGATCCTTCCCATTTTCAAAAGAGTTCATCCTCATGACCTAACAAACATTCTGACCAAGTTTCATGATGATTGGACCATATTTGTGGCTTCTACAGTGTAAACAAAAAAATGTCATTAAGGCCCCTTTTCCCATGATACGGCATGGATCCTTCCCATTTTAATTAGGGTTCATCTTTGAGACCTAACAAACATTCTGACCAAGTTTCATGAAGATTGGGCCATATTTGTGGCCAAAAAAATGTAAACAAGAAAATTGTCATTAAGGCCCCTTTTCCTGTGATATGGCATGGATCCTTCCCATTTTAATTAGGGTTAATCTTTGAGACCTAACAAACATTCTGACCAAGTTTCATGAAGATTGGGCCATATTTGTGGCCAAAAGAATGTAAACAAGAAAATTGTCATTAAGGCCCCTTTTCCTGTGATATGGCATGGATCCTTCCCATTTTAAACAGGGTTCATCTTTGAGACCTAAAAAACAATCTGACCAAGTTTCATGATGATTGGACAATAATTGTGGCCTCTAGGATGTAAAAAAGAAAATTGTCATTAAGGCCCCTTTTCCGTGATATGGCACGGATCCTTCCCATTTTCAATAGGGTTCATCCTTGCGACCTGGAGAACATTCTGACCAAGTTTCATGATGATTGGACCATATTTGTGGCCTCTAGAGTGTAAACAAGAAAATTGTCTTTTAGGCCCCTTTTCCCTTGATATGGCACGGATCCTTCCTATTTTCGATAGGGTTCATCCTCAAGACCTGGAGAACATTCTGACCAAGTTTCATGATGATTGGACCATATTTGTGGCCTCTAGAGTGTAAACAAGAAAATTGTCTTTTAGGCCCGTTTTCCCTTGATATGGCACGGATCCTTCCCATTTTCAATAGGGTTCATCCTTGCGACCTGGAGAACATTCTGACCAAGTTTCATGATAATTGGACCATATTTGTGGCCTCTAGAGTGTAAACAAGAAAATTGTCTTTTAGGCCCCTTTTCCCGTGATATGGCACGGATCCTTCCCATTTTCAATAGGGTTCATCCTCAAGACCTGGAGAACATTCTGACCAAGTTTCATGATGATTGGACCATATTTGTGGCCTCTAGAGTGTAAACAAGAAAATTGTCTTTAAGGCCCCTTTTCCCTTGATATGGCACGGATCCTTCCTATTTTGGATAGGGTTCATCCTCACGACCTGGAGAACATTCTGACCAAGTTTCATGATGATTGGACCATATTTGTGGCCTCTAGAGTGTAAACAAGAAAATTGTCTTTTAGGCCCCTTTTCCCGTGATATGGCACGGATCCTTCCCATTTTCAATAGGGTTCATCCTTGCGACCTAGAGAACATTCTGGCCTAGTTTCATGATGATTGGACCATATTTGTGGCCTCTAGAGTGTAAACAAGAAAATTGTCTTTTAGGCCCCTTTTCCCTTGATATGGCACAGATCCTTCCCATTTTCGATAGGGTTCATCCTCACGACCTGGAGAACATTCTGACAAAGTTTCATGATGATTGGTCCATACTTGTGGCCTCTAGAGTGTAAACACCTAAATTGTTGACGTCTGACGACGGACGATGGACGACGGACGACTCACGACGGACAAAGGACATCCAATGATCACAAAAGCTCACCTTGAGCCTGATGTGCTCAGGTGAGCTAAAAAAGTAGCCGTTTTGACAATAATAATGTCACCGTAAAGCAAGAACTCTAATGGAAATAGTTCCTGCTAACTTTGGAAATTATTAAGGTAGTGGAACCAAATTAGTTTCGCAACATTTTGGCACTCATGAACTTTCATAATGTTAACCGAGGTTTCCAAATGAAAATCATTAGGAAACTTCGATTAACACTGTTAAAATTCAATACTGTAGAAAAATTACAAATCTATTACGGGTCCATTACCTTAAACAAAGAATCATTTATCCTGCAAAACCTCATGAATAGAAGAGTCTTGCTCAAATCCAATTAGAACAACAATTGAAAGTCAGTTTGCATCTCAAAAAAATTCAGGAATTTAAAATGATCATTCTATACTCTGTAAATTGCTTAAAAGTGAAACTTTTTATCCTTGGGCATGCACTGTTTGTTCAGTCTAAACAGAATTGAGAAACCTCCATAGCCTAGTTGGTAGCACACCAGATTGTCAATCTAGAGGTCCGGGTTCGATCCCCGACAGTGGCACTCATCCTTGCCGACTTTGTTTCTCATCAACGGGTTGATAATCGTAGACCTATGTGAGATAGCAGCTTGAGGCTAGGAAAGGATGTAATGGTTGTACTGCTGAGAGAAATACCAGGAATCCATTATTAGGTGCTCAAGTCGCTGCGCTATAACTGTAAAATTGTTTAAAGCGGCGTAAAACCCCATTCAATCAATCAACTAAACAGGATTGATATTTTCAACACCTTCCAGACAGACCTATTCCATTCTACAGGTTACCTACACTAGTTGATAACAAAATTCATAATTAAAATTCAATTATTTACCCAATGAACAATGTTACCTCTTTTTTCCACCATAGAACCAAGATCTTGTAGCTGTATCACCCCCTTTTAAGTCCATACAGATCCAAGATAAAATCCAAGTATAATTTAATCCCGTTAAAAGAGCAAACAATATTACACACATCCACCAATTTAATAAACCCAAATTTCTGCAAATATTGAAAAGTGAATGGCTACAAAAATAGCAGACAAAACCCCATTCAGCTGTCTAATACAATATTGACAACCGACTATTCATAACTGATTAACTCAAAAAGCTATTTTAAAATCTTATCCCTCATGTTCAATTATGGATACAAAGCATGAAATACTCAATGTACAGAAGGTTCCAGGGTTTTCAAAATCGTACCCCTTATCATGCTGAACACGGAATACTTATAATTAAGTAGGATATCAAGGCGATCAGCCTGCACATATGTGCAGTCTTTAGATTAGCCACTCAGTCTATAGTTCTTTCAGTTTATGTGTTAGAAGCCTTAATCACAGAGACAGACCGTCCAAAATATTGAGGTTTTATTACAGAATGATAATTTCTGTTATATTATATGATGCTACATTGTTTTACAAAAAAAACATCTTTGAAATCAAATTATTGATTATTGTTCTATCCCAAGAGTATCAACATATTTAAATTAGCTCCCAACCAATATTTAAGATACTGTGGTATCGGTATTCTATCATTAACAGAGGGTACAGATAAGAAGGGGAAAAGTCAGTCTAAAATCTTTATTTCTCTATGAAACCCTATGTTGTGGGTACTCATTAGAATTGTCTCATTGAGGCAATTCTAATGAGTACCAACAACAAAGGATTTACGCTTATTTTCTTAAAAATACTTCGATTTAAAATACTTCCTCCATCTGTGGCTCTGATAAATGAAAACTAGAACTGTCGCAGAGCGGACTAATACCCCCCACAAGCACTTTGTCAGAATGCAAGTGCTATTAGTGCAGGATGTGTTTGTAACAAATATTGAGGTCATATGCACCATTTGTTATGACTCAAAAACAATAGGGCACTTCCTTGGATCATAAGCAACATTTGCATAAAGTTTCATGCTTGTAGGTCACTTGGTTCTCAAGTTAGAGTCCGGAAACGAAAATTGAACAAAGGCTGACTGTGACCTTGACCTTTGACCTATGTAACCCCCCCAAAAAAGGGCACTTCTTTGGGTCATAAGGAACATTTGTATAAAGTTTCATGATTGTAGGCCATTTGGTTCTTGAGTTAGAGTCCGGAAACGAAAATTGAACAAAGGCTGACTGTGACCTTGACCTTTGACCTATGTGACCCAAAAACAATAGGGCACTTCCTTGGGTCATAAGGAACATTTGTATAAAGTTTCATGATTGTAGGTCATTTGGTTCTTCAGTTAGAGTCCGGAAACAAAAAGGTCTATGGACGGACAGACTGATTGACGGACGGATTGACGGACGGATGGGCAGACAGACAGTCATGGTGAAACCAATATACCCCCCTCTTCTTCGTAGGTGGGGGGTATAAAAAATCTTTTAGAGGGTGATCAAAACACTATAGAAATGATTATGTTAGTCTACAATCTCTAGTTGTTATTCTTAAATTTGTTTTTCTTTAATATTATATCATATGCATGACTTGTTACCTGCAGAAATGAACATTTCTTTACAAACTAATTCAAACTGGGGGAAATAATCCAAAACACTATTTTTTCCGTAACCACTCTAGATACTGAAACAGACTTTCAAAGGGAAGAGAAACTTTTAGTTCTCCCCAGGTTCAACCTAATTAAGAACCAGATTTAATAATTACTGACATACATCTACTTGTTCACTGCAAAACTAGTGTAAATTCTAGCAACAAATTGTTTGTTTTAGTACAATTAAGCAGAATTTCTACCAATGCTTGTAATCAAACAGCAGTAGTACATTTTATGACATACTCAAATTTTCACAAGCCAGATGCAAGCATTTTTGTCAGTCTTTTTAGAGTCTTAAACAATACACGAGGTTCAAGGCTGCCCTACATTGTTCACTTGAACAATACACAATACAAAAAAGTATATATTTCAAATCTTTAGTGAGACAAATCCCTTCAGAATTTACTCTATCTTTAGACTAGGCTTTCCAAAATATACTTAAAATTGAGAACTTTCCATTCCTATTGTTTCATATACAATATGCTTCCAATTTCTACTGACCAAATTGAGTACATTATTGTGCATGGACCAGTGACAAATGCAAGTCAAAATAATTCAATTCTAGTTGATTTGATCAGATTTCATGCATCCTGATTGGCTGAAAAATTGTTTTTATTTCTCTATGAAATTAATTTAGATTATGCAGCTATTTGTAAGCTTCCGCAAAAGTAGTCCCATTAGAAAACTGCTATGTTAACATTTTTTGCTAAATCATATTAAATTATAAGATGTAAAGAGAGTATTTTTAAATTTCATTGAGGTATGAAACTAAAAACCTTATCACACTCATGTATGAATCCACTTCCCTTATTCATCTATACAACCATTTTGATCAATCAGTACTGCAAAATTACAGAGCTCTTTCCTTCTCCTTTTATACCGTTTTTCCTCTATTAATAGTGCCCTAACTAATAGTAGCACCCCTTTTTACTAAAAAAAACCCACTTCAAATGCCTAAATTTTAGGACCCTTTTGAGACCTCTTCTCTATTTTGGGGATGAATTTTCTCTAAGATTGTTTAAAGGAAATTCACCTCAAATTTGAGGAAAAAGGGCCTATTTTTGTAACAAACATCAATTTAATGATTTTTTAAAACAGAAAATGCATACCAAATAAAAGCTCCAGGACTATGTTATGATTAGCTCCCAGGAGCATTTATTACGAGAAATATGGTAATATTTTCACAAAATCAAAAATATAGACATTTCAATCTTAATATTTCAAACTTATGTGATTGAAGAATATCACAATGTTTATCCAATAATGCTGTCAAAAAATCTGATAGTGAAAACAAAATCTGGGTTAGTGGAAAAAAAATATTTGTATTTAGCTCCTGTTCAGTTTAGATAATTAGGACCAAAATCTGTATTTTCACATAAAAACCCTTTGCTGTGGGTACTCATTGAAATTATCTCTTTCCGTGTGAAAGAGGCAATTCCAATGAGTACCAACACTATAGGTTTTGAAACATGATTCATATAGAATTTCAAAATTTGAAAAAAAATTCTCTCCCTTTATCTGGAGCTGTGTTATTTCCAGCAAAAAGAATCTCTGATTGATGCCAGCTCATTAAATTTATCATCAAAACCTTCAAAGATAGGTACATGAAAAGAATTATGATCTCAAATATTCTTCACCTTTGTAGCTCATTTGGAAACCAATTCTATTTTCATTCCTAAACCAGCTACCTCATCAAAATCATCAGACTAATCAGAAACCAAAATCACATTGATTGAATGGGCAGGGGTCCAGATAAGAGGGGTAAAAGCTAGTCTAAAATTGTTAATTCCACATGAAACCCTATGTTGTGGGTACTCATTTGAATCGCCTCACCGAGACATTTCCAATGAGTACCAACAATAACGGGATTAAGTTAGGAATAATGAAATATTTGATATGAAACCAAAATAACCCCTCTATCTGTAGCTATGAATGGGATTTAACCCCACTTTTATCAGTTAATCAGTCATATAATGGTGGGTGTAGCACCTAGCCATGGATTCCTTGTTATGTTTCACACCAGTAATACCACAGGACACTTTCCAAGCCTTACTTGATCTGAATTAGATATATGTTTGTCCACCAGATTTTGGCTAGACAAATATCTAACAAGAGCCTTGTCATACAAGGCCATCACCCACCATCAAAGCTTTATAGTAAACAGAAGCCTAACAAAAGACAGACCTGCTCAGGAATCTCACATTGAGGGTCTGACAAGCTGCAAGCCTCAAATTTTTGTAAATGTATGACAAAAATTACATCATAACATGATGGCGGAAAACACATATTGTAATAAGAATTACATAGAGCTTTATTCCCAAAAAAATTCATATGTCATATCGTCGGCTCTGTTCTATAAGAACGAACCCAGGAAAAGCCTACTTTTCAGGAGAAGGAAAAAACTTAATATCTTTTTACCTATAAACACTGGTACAACCATTTTGGTCGAAAACATTTTAAATCAAATCACTAAATATATTATCTGTCGTCATAAATATCAAATTTTGTCTCTATAATGAGTTATTTAAGAAAAAAATGAAACACGAATGCCCCCAGAACGGCATTTTTTTTCAAAGTTTGACCTTGACAGATGACCTTGATCTTGTCACATGACCTTGACTTTGGTACCAGTGGATGCGGATCATTGAGATCTATCATCATGCCAAATATTAGCTTTGTATCTTGAATAGGCTTGAAGATATTGGCAAGGTTAAGTTTTCGGGTTAAGTTTTTTCAAAGTTTGACCTTGACAGATGACCTTGACCTTGTCACATGACCTTGACTTTGGTACCAGCGGATGCGGATCATTGAGATCTATCATCATGCCAAATATTAGCTTTGTATCTTGAATAGGCTTGAAGATATTGGCAAGGTTAAGTTTTCGGGTTAAGTTTTCGGACAGACAGACGGACAGACAGACAGACGGACGGACAGACAGACGGACAGACAGACAGACAGACGGACATGAGTAAAACAATATGCCCCCGATCTCTCGATACGGGGGCATAAAAATCGTCAAGTTCGTCATTTTTTCACTTAATTTTTACGGTACAAAATGGCGTATAGACAAAACAAGAGGACCCTGAGGGCCCTAAATTGCTCACCTGATATTTCAAGTCAATTATCATTAAGACCCCATTTCCTATGATATGGCATGAACCTTCCCATTTTCAACAGAGTTCATTCTTGTGACCTGGCAAACATTTTGATCAAGTTTCATGAAGATTGGACTATATTTGTGGCGTTTGGAGCTCTTACGAGAAAATTGTCATTGAGGCCCCTTTTCCTGTGAAATGGCATGTATACTTCCCATTTTCAAATGAATTCATCCTCATGACCTAACAAACATTCTGACAAAGTTTCATGATGATTGGACCATATTTGTGGCTTCTAGAGTGAAAACAAGAAATTTGTCATTAAGGCCCCTTTTCCCGTGAAATGGCACTGATCCTTTCCATTTGAGCAATTTTCATAAGGGACCACCCAAGGAATATTTCTGCCAAGTTTGGATGATTTTGACCCATAAGTTTAGGAGGAGATGTCATTTAAAGAAAAAGTTGACGCCGTGACGGACAGATGGACAGACGGACGCCGAACAACGATCGATCACAATAGCTCCCTTGAGCACTTCGTGCTCAGGTGAGCTAAAAAGGCAATAAAGATAAATGCATGAAAAAAACTTATTAAATTTGATGTTATATTAGATTTAGGACAAATTGCCTGTAAAAAATTTCTTTTCTGGTGCATATGAGACCCTGAAAGCCATTGGGTGAGACGTTTCTCGAAAAAAGTGAAAAACCCATATAACAATTTTTATGTATGTAACTGAGACACGCGAATAATCTGGCCTTGGTAAAGGTTGTGTTCTTTTTCAAACTGATCTTTTAAAATAAACTTTTATCATAAGGAAACATGAACAATTATCAAATTTGTCAATACGTCATTTTCGAACTTCACTTTTCGACCACTTCCGGTGCGAATATGACATATCTTACAAGTCCATGAAGCTTTTTTGGGGGGATACGATTAGCTTTCAGGTCCAGCATCTTCGCAAAAGACCCGGGAATATCATATGTGTGCGAAAACGCAATAAAAGATTAAATGGAATTTGGCATATACGTCCTTATAGAACAGAGCCAACGATATGTTTTACTGTGTACACAGATACCTCCACCCATTTATGACGTCATATGTCATTTTCAGCAAGATCATTGTTGCTTTGACATCATATAACCCAGATGCTAAATGACACACATTGTTTTCTTTGAAATTCTTCCATCAGCAATATCCATTGGCAATATCGTGACTTATATGCAAGTTTTTTCTCAAGCACTTTATTTAGACTTATGTCACTTTAATCTATTGATAGTTGGTAATATTCTCAAGTTATAAGATGCATCTCCAGTGCTATCAGCAAGGTTGAACCGTCTGTTCTTAGAAAAGGAAAAAGATGTAGTCTGAGTCACATCACTGACAGTATGACAATTAAAGCAGTTTCAAAAATATAGTAAGATAGATAGATACATTTATTTCAGCATTAATCAAAACATGACAAAATGGATAACAACACATACATAGCACAATGTTTGACAATGATAAGAAATATATTACTTTATATAAATAAATAAAATTTCATCAGATGATTATTTTATGAAGTGTTATGAACTATGTCAGTTTCATCAATGCTAAGGTTACGAGGTTTTAGAATAAATACTATCACAGGTATTGGGTCATCAAATTATGATCCGGCCACATGACAAGATGACAGGCAACCTGCAGAGAAAAAGTCGCCTGCACTGCTGTTAAGCTGCAAACAATTATCTTTAAGAAGCCGACCCCTTGGTCCTTGTATTCTTATCACCAAAAGAACATTGATAAAACAAAAAATGGTTAAGATAAGGGTGGCTTATTATACACCCTTTTGCCTTTTGATCTCAGAAAAATGTTCCCCAAGTTTTCAGGACATCTTAAAGAAATGTGGGATGCCGGGAAAAGCATTGAAAATCCAGGACTGTCCCGAGTAATCAGGACTGTGGCATGTCTGAACATAGGGTTTGAATAATGGATAATTATTAATCTAAAACTGAAAACAAAATTAACCCCTCTATCTTTAGCTCTGAATACCTCTGGTTTTCTGCTTTCTCCAAAATCAGTCAAGCTAAAAAGGCTACCGGTTTAAGAGAAGATGTTTAAAGTAATTGTGGATGCTGAACAACAACACAAATCACATAACAGACTTTGGATGCTAACAACAGCTCATTTTGAACACTTTGTGCTTGGCTGAGCTAAAAACAGCTAGATCCTCTATCACCCAAATACGGTAATATTAAATGACTCACATGCACAAATTTCTGCCTTCTACAATCTGTCACAAGAACAGCAAATTGATGTAACAGGTTAAATTGTATACATAAATATAAATTGGTGCATACAAAATTAGGGTTGTTCAAAACACAATTGGGTTAACTGTTTTCTGTCAACTCAAAATGAAGGCAGACATTTCAAATTTCCTTGGGTTTTGTTCTATTCCCTTGCACAATAGTAATTACAATATCAGATTACAGATGTAGCAAAAATAACTTGAGTATTTAAAAGATCAAGTTTCCAATACATCTAAAATAGAATGCCTCATTAAATAAGATCATTTATGCAGCATTCCATTTTCAATTTTAGCTTGCGTTCTCTAATAGCTATAGATTTCTCATTTTGTTAATAAAAATACACAAAATCATATTCAGAATGTTTAAGTAAATGAACTATTTGATCCAGATGGACAGACTGAAAAGATGAATTGCTCGTGTGATGGAGAACACACAATGTCAAATTTCCAGTTAATATCTTTAGTAGAAACAAAGTCAAGGTTGGAAGCCGCACTCCAAGGCCCAAATTAACACCAACGTGCTAACCATACCTGGATATTTCATTCAAAAACAGCCTAGCTAAAGAAGAGCACCACCTGCAGGTGCCTACGCTCAGCTGTTGGTGCTAGATAGTGGATAGAAAACCTAAGTTGAAAAGGGGGAATAATTTGCACAAAATGCATCTAGAATTATTCCCCTTAATAGTATGGGTTGCCCTTGATAGTGAACATGTATGCCAAGTTTTAAGTAAATGCCTTCAGAAGAACCAGAGATATCTTAACAAGAGGACCATGATGGTCCTATATCGTTCAACTTCATGTCTTGACTCCTCCCTTTGACCTCATGAAGATTGGACTATATGTGTGGCCTCTAGAGTATAAACAAGAAAATTGTTATTAAGGCCCCTTTTCCCATAATATGGCATGGATCCTTCCCTTTTTCAAAAGGCTTCATCCTTGAGACTAGGCCATCATTCTGACCAAATTTCCTGAAGATTAGACCATATTTGTGGCCTAAAAGGTATAAACAAGAAAATTGTTAATAAGGCCCCTTTTCCCATGATATGACATGGATCCTTCCCATTTTCAATAGGCTTCATCCTTGTGACCTGGACAACATTCTGACCACGTTTCATGAAGATTGGGCCATATTTGTGGCCTCTAGAGTGTAAAAAACTTAAATTTTTGACAACAGACCACAGACATTCATTCATCACAAAAGCTCACTTTTAGCATGATGAGCTTTTTTGTAAGAAGTTTGGTTAAACAGACCCCAGAAAATCAGGAAACCACAAACTTACCAATTGAAGATATGCATAGGCACTTGTTTCATTGACTGGTTCACCACACACAAAGACAGGACTGTTTCCACGCTGAACCATTCTGTTTATATTTTGATCCAGTGTGAGATCTAGTCTGGAACATTGGACTCCCTTAAACTCCTTTTTAGGGTAATTCTTCACCTCCATGACTATCAACTCGGAAGATTGACTCTGTTGTTTGTCTCTCAGCTGACGAGGGATACTTTCTATTGCTTTCACAATCCTGCACAATAAAAAAAACGCAAATGTGACCCTTCACACAAAAAAGGAACTTTGGAGAATTATATAAGAAAAAAGTGGAAAAAGAGGCTTGATCTAGTAAAGTTCAAGCTAAAGTTGAATTGGGAAAGTGTTCACATTATATAGTATGGTAAAATGGTTGTTTTTCAAATCAATTCAAAATTTGAAAATGGTCCCATTTCTCATGATATTTCAAAATATTCATAATTATATTATTTTCATATGACTAAAATCTCTACAAAATAAAGAGACTAGAATGGATGTTTGGATTAGGTAAAACAAAATTGTCAGACTGAACTTAGAATGTCCCCAATTAGGTATGCGGCATAAAAAAGATCGATCTCATGATTGTAATATTTTTTTCTGTTATAAATTCCAAGCTGTGAATCAGTTTGAGAGCTAAGTTTACTTTCAGCCATATTTTAGTCATCCTCTGTCAAAAGCTGTAGTTATGATGTATTGACCATTCATCAATGTTGTAATCATTAAAATGATCCCTTGGAAACCCCTTGATCTGTCATCCATTTCTTACTCAAAGGACTGCATGGATGTCAGTTTGAATAAGTGTTTCCATAACGCCTATATATTTTCGGGAGGTCACCAATTTTGTATGTATGAATTTTAAAATTCAAAATTCTAGTTACACTGATTCTAGTTGTCAACGGTATGTAATATTAACCCTTGTCATGCTGAACATGGAATATTCCTGTTTTGACAGGAGGTAAAGACAAAGATCACCCTGCACCTATGTGCAGTCTAATCTTAGTCAACACCACCTGTCTGTCTTCTTTCAAAACAGAGTTGTTCATGGATTTAATCTTCAAAAAGAAAGATTACCTACACCCTTGGATTCTAGGGCTTTCAGTACTTTGATATGAGTGTAATTCTGAGAGAGGATTTTAATTCAGCATGACAAGGGTTAATAGTTCAGCTACAGTATAAATATATTTATGATATGACCCACGTTGCCAAAGTGTAATAATCCTGTTGAATATTTTTGATATTACAAGGGTGTTATTACACTAGTTGAATAACTATGCAAATGAGCTCAGAGCGAATAGCAACGCTATTTTGTAACGGCAAAAATGACAGCATAATCTATGTTTTGTGACGTCATTTTTAAACGGCGTTAAAAGTTTCACGGAAAATTGAAACATTGAATTTCAAGAATTTTGACAATTTTTTGCAACAATTAGGGTCTTATTGTAACAGAATATAGAATTTGTGCTCATAAAATACAGAATTTATTAAACTCGTCATCTCAAACAGATAAAACCTGGGCGTAGCCTCGTTTTTATCTGTTTATAGATGACTCGATTGATAATTCAGTACTCAATGACCACTCATTCAATATCCTCTATATCTTACCTAGTGCATGAGTTTCTCTGTCTCTGTGCTTCTGTCAGTATATCTGTACTGATGTTCATTATCTTACTGGCGCTAGATAGGATGGACTTCACAATCTGAAGAATGAAATAAAATACGGATATAGCATAACTGCTCTTCAAGGGCATAGCTACTATTATGCACAATACGCCCGGGCTGAAATCATAGAAAAGGGGAGTGGACGAGGGACATTCATCTTTTGTCACAGTTCACATATCACCTTTATCCTATACATTCTATGTTGGTTACCTCCTGAATGCCTATAAATTTAAAAATCCTAGCAACGCCTATGCTCTCAGCCTTATATCTATTGACCAATCTAACAGTAATAAAGCCAGAAGTACAATGCTGACCTCCTTTTGCTATATTGACATCTGCCATTTGTCTTTTTTTTTTGTTTTTTATTGAACTATTGTTTGAGCTATAAACATGACATTAAGGTCATCCAAAAAAAGTTTGCTTTTTAATTCAATTTTCTCTACCTTATCTTTGCAAAGGGTTCAGCTTGAAAATGCTGAATGTAAAATAAAGGCATCTTGTCATCTGACATAACATTTATAAAGATGCTATGTGAATGGGAGATAAATCTTACCTGAATTAAAGTTATGGTATCCATAATTACCTCCCTTGTGTTATACTTTTAACATATTGAGGAGTGACAGCAAAATTGTCACAAGTGCCTGTAGGCAATTCATAGGCACTTACAACGGTGTTACGCTAATCCATCGATTATTAAATGTTCTTTTTCAGATGAATGAGTATCAAGGAACTATTATAGACTACTATTTTTAAAGTAAAATTGCTAAGTTGTAAACCTTTGCCTTCTGTGGGAGGCTTAATATGTTTAATGATAATTTATAGCATAATGAATTGTTCAATCCTCGCTAAAGACATCCACTTACTTTATTTCCCACGGAGGTATGTTGACTCAGTTTGTATATAGCTAGAGAGGCCAGGTTCACAAACTCAGGGTTGATTGTTGACAGTGGGTCCTCTTTGTTCTGGAATGGTGCAGAAACCAGCCGCTCCAAATTCTCAGCCTCCTTCAGAATCTTGGATGAATTGGTATCCTGTTAAATCATTAAAATATAATATAATAATATAAAGTATAATTTCATTTAAAGATTTTACACTTATCCTGTTGAATTTATTTGTTATTTCCATCAAATTGCCATTTTTTTTTACATCTCAACTAGGTTGGCTAAAAATTTTCCTACAAGATTTAAGTAGAAGGCAAGCAGTGTAGGTTAAGATCAGTCTGCACATCTCAATGGCTGCGCGTGAAACAGTTGTAACTGCCTATATATTTATAGGCAGTTACAACTGTTTAACACTTAGCCATTGATCTGTGAAGTTTGAATGAAACTCATTTTAGTTGCTGAGAAATTGAATAGAAAGAGAAAAAGCTACAGACCAACAAACAGACAGACTATAAGACAGACCAATAAGTTTATTCCTGTACAATCCCTAAATACAGTAATGGATAAGATAAGACTTGCTAAAGAATTTGATAATGACCTTGATCATGACTTTGATTAGGATCAGAGCTACGGATAGAGGGGTACTTTGGTTTTCAAATTTAAATAATTCCATTATTCCTCTAGTAAACCTTGATGTTGTTGGTACTCATTTGAAGCATCTCATCGAGATGATTCTATTGAGTACCCACAACATAGGGTTTCATTGTGAAATGAAGATTTTAGCCTGGCTTTACCCCCTCTTGTCTGGACTCTGTAAGATACAGGCATTAGTTCTTCAACTGATGCGATTTTTTCCTTGAGTCAAAGGATTTCATGAAATCTATCCTTAAGTGTACAACAGATGACCAGGCTTAATTCAAATGGACAGACACACTTATGCACTTATACCCATATAAAAAAGTCTATTGTAAGTTATGGCAACATTGTCAGACCTACTACAGGCCAACACAATTCTGTTCCTTGCGTGACAATTTGTCTACAAATATTATAAGCAAGATGATCTTACCACATTGACGATCCCCTGAACTCCTCTAAGAACCTCGCTAGTATAGTCACATGCAGACACATTCAAGTTTGTCCATCTACCCGCTTTATCACAGTCATGAGTTACCTTCCCTTTACCAATTTTACACGGCAGAATTTTGGTCACACCAGCCACAGAGGATTTCCAAATGTAGAGACCTTTGTCCGTCTTCGTAATATTCTGATCACACTGGGCTGCATTGCTGTTGATCACAACTATGTTGACAGCTTTTGTTACATTACCCTGGAAACAGGAAAAAGGCATTAATTCTTACCTTAATATTTCTAACAATTCCTTTTCATGCTCTAGCAGGCAGTTCAGACAAAGATCAGCCTGCATACATGTGCGGTCTGATCTAAGGTCTATTCCACCTGGTTTTCCTTTTTCAAACAGAAGAGCTTAGATACTGTTGGTTTGGGTTTTTTTCCAAAATAAACACCGACTGGCATTTTGAGTGCATCCAAGGCTTTTAGCACTTTGATTTTGTGATAATTGTTTTAAATTTTTAACCTGAAATATTAGCTGCTCCTTTAAAACTCTACAATGTTTCCATCTAAATTGTTTTTTGTTTTTATATTAACCTTAAAACATGGGGTCTTGACATTGTCAGAATACTTTGTCATATTCAGATTCCCCCATTTAAAAATATAAATGTGACCCGTAATGACAAAAGGGACCATCTGGGAATTCTGTAAGGAAAATATAGGATAAAGAGATTGGTTCCACTACAGGTCAACCAGAAGTTGTATTTCAAAAATTCTTTCACAGAAATGTAGATAGATCATTCTAGATTCAGAAAAAGCGCCAAGTGTGAAAAGTTTCAACCCTAGTTAGTCTGCACAATCCACACAGTCTGACTTGGTCGACACTTTATGCACAACCCAGATGGTCCTTTTTTGCCAGATGGGTAACAAATATGAATGTGGTCAGAACAAAACTATTGTAAGTGCATACAGTCTAAGGCAATACTATTTATCTTATAACTATACAAATATCCGTGTGATAACAACCTGTATGATATTTTTTATGACATCACATAGTTATTTTTAGAACAATTATATAATGCGGTTATTTTTAGAAACTTGCATTTCAGTTAAAAACATCAACAAAAAGAAGGCAAATAGAGGTTATAAGATAAATATAATACATACTTAGTGTATTGTATGAAAAAATATCTAACTGGGTTGTGAGAATTGATAATTGTCTCGGCAGAGCCTCGACAATGATCAATTCTCCCAACCTCGTTAGATATTTTTTTTTTTTTCATATAATACACTAAACATGTATTATATATATATATATATATATATCAAGGGGCCAGTTCTTCTCATGCTGTTTATACATGTTTCTTGTTCTTACTAAAATAAAAGCTTAAACAGACAGAATAGACAAAGATAAGCCTGCACAGTGGTACAATTGAGCAATTCTTTTAAAAGAAATCTTAATTCAGCTGGAAAAAGGTTGAATTTTTTACTCTATGGAATTTATTTCTTGCATGATGTGGAAAATGCTGAGAAATCAAAAAGTTGAAACCAAATGCCATTCTGACTGCTCCATAAATGTCAGAGCATGGCTTTATTACATTTTGCAGTTTATTGTAATGTCTGAATTCTATATAATAATATGGCATCAGACATATTTATTGCACCATATTGTAGAAGTTTATTGATTGACTGCCTTATTCTTTTACTGCTATTCACTTTTATTGTTGCCTTTTTCTTTCCAAGCATTGTCAGTAACAACTATAATAACATGCTGTTTGTTGAAAGATATTTCCATGGAGTGGAAGAAAATAGGATAATGTATATCATTTTGTATCAGAAAGTACTAAGTAATCTAGTCCTGAAGGTTTATTTTATATGATTACAAAGAAGTACCAAGAGTATTTCAAGGCGTTTGTGAAAAACTATTGAAAGTCAGTGTAAATAGTTACTTGCAATAGTTTTGTCGGTACCCATCAATTTCCTATCAGATGTAATTCTTTGAATGATTTCTAGAGAAATAAATGAAAAGCAGAAATCCCTACCCTACATTCTGGATGACAAAAGGCTGCAAATCATTTGTAAATAATTGCAATCCAATAAAATAAAGAATTCTGATTGGTTTAAATCGCATCACGCGGGGAAATCCATTGCACTTTATTTCTGTATAAAATGCAATAGGTCTTTCGGGATTCCCCCGAAATTTGATCTGCAAGTCCTGTGTTGTAGGAACTCGAATTAACCTAGTTCCCGATCATCAATGCAACATTGCTATTCAATCTATTATAAATTAATATATTTTCAAAAGAATTTACGATTACAACCATGCAGTTCTGATTCTGAGCCGACCTAAACTTAGAAAACAGCGAGTCGATGAAGACCTTCAAGCAACCCTCTCAACTAAGACCGACCACGCCGTTTTCGTTTAAGAATACAGACTAACTTGGCAGAAACAAACTTTTTTGTCATAAGTACCTCTACGAATTTTAATGTTGTCTTTTATTTGTGTATCACTTGTTTTACTAAATGACATTTCACTTGGAAAGCGAGAAAAACAATACACGATCTAAAAATAGATTGTGTAATTTATACGCACAGAAAGTAGACTTGAAGCTTTAATGTTTGGCTGAGTATTTTAATAAGTTTCTTCGATCTAGATGATTGCAATTCTAAGGGACAAGTGTCTTTTTCACTGCGTATATTGGGGTATAAAGTGCAATTGCCTTAGCACATGGCTTAATCATAACGCCCTACGAGCATTATTTGCCATGTGCTAAGGCAATTGCACTCTATACCCCAATAAACGCAGTGAAAAAAACATTCATCCCTATAATAATATATTTTTGTATGTGCACTTGCATGCAACGTAGGGTATAATTTGCATACAGTTTGCACAATTTTGTCATCCTGAATACAGGGCTGGTGACTTGCATACTTCACCTGCTTTCAGCAATTTTTTAAATGACGTAATTATTTCCTCTTCAAATGTAAAAGGTTAAGAAAATAGGTAATTCAAAAATCAATAGCTCAATAAAAGAATTTTTCCTATTTTTGTGCATTTAATTAAGGGAGTTTGTTTATGTGTTCAATGGCATTTGATTAGAATTCTGAATGCATTTTCATACATAATCCATTGATAACTCAAAAAGTACAAAGGAAAGAAACAAATCTTACCCTAGGTGTGGATACCATACACTCCCACACTCCTTTTTGTGTACTTTTCAAATCCTCCAGTACTAAAGAGTGCATCATCACTGTGTTATCTGGCATCGGTGGTTTGTACACAAATATACCCGTAGATCGATTTGTCTCAACCACCTCTCCGTAGCGTAACCAGTACATCTTGGTGTCTGGGTCGACAATGGAAGCTCGACATTGAAATGGTAGCTTGTCACCCTCAAACACTATCTGGCTGGCCCCTGGTATGATTTCAAACAGTGGAAGTTCTAACGGACGATCTACAAACATAACAAAAATACGCTAAACTCAGATGATACATCATCCCTGTTAAATATTTAATATAGTGGAACCGTAATAGTTCTGTAATGTTTCTGTAGAAATAAACTTTAACAGTGTTAACCAAGGTTTCTTAATGATTTCATCAACCTTGTGAAAGTTCACTTGGTCCGAAATGCTGCAGAACTATTATGGATCCTCTACCTTAATCTACAAACAGGATTGTAGAAAAATATGAGCCTTTTCTCACTTCAAAGGTCCAAATAAAATAAGGTAATGTGAGGGGTTAGTGCAACACTATTGTAAGTGCCTATTAATATATAGGCACTTACAAAAGCATTGCACTGACCCCTCAAAAGCAAGTCTTATCAGACTTCATTTATATTAATTTCTTTATTTCAATTGCAACAACAGCTTAAGCTCATAGAGACTCTTTCTTATACTTAATCCTGACATTTTTATAGCAAAAAAAGAAACATAGTGGCATAAACCAACTGCTTTCCAATAGGATGGCTCAATTAACCAAGGCTGGCTATTAAGTGATTTGCCCATGTTCACACCCTGGTCACATTGATTCAGGTCAAAACTACAGACCCTTCAGGTAACAAATCCAGAGAATATACCATTTAATTATCAAGGCATACAGACTTTCAGTTTTTGCATGACAAACACATAGAGGCTGATAAATTGTACAGAACTCATACCACAGTGTAATTCTTTTTTCTTCAGTTTCTTTAAAGCTGTTCCTTTTAATTCCTTTGGTATAGCGCAGGTAGTCGATGATTTGATTCGTACTTTCTTGTCACGTGACCACTTCACAATCCACTGGAGATGACAATCACAGCGTAGATATTCTGATTGGAATTCACTATAAAATATATACATGTATAATTGAAGAAATAATAAATTCATAAAGTATAAATTCAACCCAGTCTAAGACTAATTTATAATAATAATAATAATAATAATAATAATAATAATAATAAAGTCTTTATTTAACGAGGCAACACAGTTGGGTAAACCCAGTCTTCCCTGTGGGCCTCTTCAAATATTTACAAAATCATTTACACAAACAACATAAATTAACAAGTATCAGTGAATGAATGAAAAATGTATCATATAAAAGCTTCATTATGTTTTGTCTTGTACATGTATTAAATAGTACCAATACATTATTATTATTATGGTACTTACTTATACTTTCCTGAACCTGAATTCTGTCACATTTTGATATTAATGAATTACTATTGATATTATCATTTTTAACCATTTAGCTTTGGATCAGTCTAAATGTTTAAAACTGACAATAACAATAATAATAAAATGCACTACACAATGAATAAAAATCTTAACAAAACAACATTAAGTATTTATTTACAGACTGATTATATAAATCAAGTGCAGAAAAACTATTGTTCACAACAAATTTGATTTTGTACATAATGTTTGGGAATCAGAAACTCTTCAACACTATGAAGGAACAAAATTGAATAGGCTAGTTTTCACCTTTGGTTTCTAGGTGAATAAATGGGTTTGTGCATTAGACTTCCACCAAATCAAGAAGGTAGATTTAAACTTATTTAGACTGTCAGCATTTCGTATATATAATGGTATTTGGTTCCAAATTTTTGGACCAGAGTAAGCAATTGATTTCCTGAAAAACTCGATCCTTGGCTTTGGAATTCTAAGAACTTCATAAGAATTTGACCTTAGATTTGTGTTGGCTGATTGAGTAAAGAGGCTTGATATGTAGTTTGGATGTTTACCAGTTAAGGATTTATACATAAAAACAGACTTTTTGAACACAATACGATCATGAATGCTGAGCCAATTAAGTTCTTTGAATAGATCATTACTAGGAGTATCAGTATTTTTATCAAGAATTACTCTTGCAGCTCTCTTTTGAAATTTATAAAGCTTATCTAAAAGTTTAGAATTACAATTTCCCCAGATAACACAACAATAATCAATGTGTGGGAGAATATAAGCATTAAAGAACATTTTTCTAACATGAATACTAAGATAAATCTTAATTCTAGTAAGAAGGTAAAGTAAAGAATTGCACTTTTTTAACAAGTTTTCAATTTGGACTGTCCAAGACAGTTTATGGTCAACTTGTACTCCAAGCAATTTCTCTACTTCAGAGAATTCTATTTGTTGATCATGGAGAAATAATGGAAACGTTTCTTTGCCTGAAACACTGTTTGCTGGTGAGATAATCATTGCTTTTGTTTTGTTTGGATTGGGCAGCATGGCATTTCTTCCACACCATTCATCTATAGCATTTAGACTATTTTGGAGCAATTTACATACTGCTATGGTTGATTGACCTGTGACACTAATTGTTGTATCGTCTGCAAATAAATCTGTTGATGATGATGTTAGATGTAAAGGCAAGTCATTTATGTACAATAGAAAAAGAATAGGACCTAGAACAGAGCCTTGGGGTACACCAGACATTATATCTTGTGATGTAGAAAGTTTACCCTCCACAGACACCCTTTGTGTTCTATTAGAAAGATAAGACTTGATCCATGCCAGAGAATGATTGTTGACATTAAACTTGCTCATCTTTTGTAAAAGCAGATCATGATTCATCAAGTTGAAGGCTTTTGTTAAGTCAAGGAAGACAGTCCCCACAACCTTTTTGTTATTAATGGCTTCAATCCAGGAATCAATAATGGCTGTGAGAGCTGTCTCACAAGAATGGTTACTTCGAAATCCTGACTGGCTTCCATGAATAAGCATATTGTCCTCAAGATAAACCTTCAGTTTGTCACTAACATGACGTTCAAGAATTTTTGATAATACTGGCAAAATTGAAATGGGGCGGTAATTACTTACATCTGTTTTATCCCCTTTTTTGAAAATTGGAATAATTTTAGCTTGTTTAAACAAAGAAGGAAATTCATTTTGTTTTATACTTTGGTTAAATATATAGGTTATAGGCTTTGAAATAATTCTAGCACTTATTTTCAAAAATTTTGGCCCTATACCATCAAGTCCTGTGGATTTATTTACATTCAAACTTTGAATTTGTTTAAAAACAAACTCTTCATTAATGGGAGGGATTATAAAACTGCTTTGAACTGAAAAAAACTCGGTTGTTTTATCCTGTGGTAAGTTAACATTATAACTACTGTTATTTAAATTGTAGGCTTTTGTAGATCTTAATATATCAGAAAAATATGAATTAAAAACTTCTGCTTTACAGTTAGCATCAGTAATAGGAAGCCCATGCTCATCTGTTATAGAATTTGATTGAATAGTTCTTGATTTTCCAGACACTTCCTTAAGATGTTTCCATAATTTTTTGGGGTTCCTTTTATTTTCATTAATTGCTGAATTAAAGAAATATTGTTTAGCTTGGTGAATAAGTTCTTTCGTTTTGTTTCTCCAGTATTTGTATAGAGGGGTATCATTTTGAGCTTTTGCTCTATCACGTTGTTTTGAGGCATTTCTGATGTCATTTGTATACCATTCTGGAAGGTTATTGTGTTTGACTCGTTTTTGTTTTAAAGGGGCATGTTGGTTTAAAATATCATTGAACAATGCAACAAAACAGTCCAATGAGTCATCTACATGATCATAAATTTCTATAAGGGACCAAGGCTGTTTTGCTAGGTCTCTGCAGAAAGATTCTGAATCAAAGCGATGTAAATTTCTATATTGAATTATATTGTGAGATATCTTTGGAAACTCATTGGAGTTAAGCTTACGTGTAAAACATACAGGGTAATGATCACTTAATGCAATTTTTGGAACATTTATATTGGTGATATTTTGAGGTTTGTTAGAATAAACATGGTCTATAGTAGTGGCTGTATTGCTTGTAACTCTAGTTGGAGTTTCAACAAGTTGAGATAAATTGTAAGATTGAATGACATCATTCCAAAAAGAGCATGAACATATTGAATTAGAAAAGTTAAAATTGAAATCTCCTGTTAGAATAATTTCTTTATTTTCAAAAGAAAGAGTTTCCAAAATGTTTTCAATTTCAATGACCCAATCATTATTTGCAGATGGAGGCCTATATATGTTTCCAAGTATGAAAGATCGTTGTTTAGAATGCCTTACTTCTAACCACAAAGCCTCAATATTAGGACGTTCAAGATCTTGTCTTAGAATTGAATGAAATTCATTTCTTATATATGTGACTATACCTCCACCATGACTGCCTCTATCTCTTCTAAATAAATTGTAATTACTAATGTGTATTTCATTGTTTTCAATTTGCTTATGTAAAAAAGTTTCACTAAGGCACAAGATGTCAATTTCACTGTGATCATGCACAAGAGCTTTTATTTCTTCAAATTTTGGAAGCAAGTAATGAATATTTAAGTTAAAAATGTTGAGTCCATTCTTTGAGTTGGAAAAATACTTGCCTTGATTACAGTGAATTTTATATTCTTCTGCTTTAAAAAGTTCTGATTGATTAATATGGCTTAAGGATATGGTCTGTGATGATAGATCCATGGAGGTGCTCCCCACATGACATTGAACTGGTGTCGATTGGGTGGGTGCTGATGATTTGGAATTTCTCTCGTTCGTTGATGTTTTACCCGAGGAAAATTTACAGCTTTTGGATATTGTATCCCTGGGTCTGTTAACTCAAGAGATGAAAAGATGCACTTCTTCATGTTTGATGCAAACAAGGATGTGCCCTTGTTTGATAGATGAACATCATCCCTATACAAGTATTTAATGACAAGTCCTTCACTGTCACTGAATGAAGGTGTATGGTCCAAGAATATTACATCATTCTTTGAACAGACAGATTTCAAGTTAGAGTTTAATTCATCAATAATTGGCAGAGACAATTTATCATGTTTTTTCCTTAGGATTGATGATAATACCACTTTGGCTTTTGGGTTAATGCTTTTCAGTTCCTTTGTAAGCTGTAGGAGATCTTTTGTAATTATTTGGCCATTTTTAGCACCAGAAACATCATTGATACCGGCATGTATAATGAACATGTCATATTGTGAGAGGTCTTCCTTTTTCTTACACTGCTGTATATTTCTGGTAATATCTGGTACTGTTGCACCAGAGTGAGACCTGACCCTAGCCTGGAAGTTATTTCCAGACAGTCTGATTGGGTCAATATCTTTTGTAACAGAGTCTCCCATGATAAAAACTTTTGGTTTTTGTTTGTTACGGTGTTTTTCAAAAACTTGTTTGTGTGGTGTTGATGACTGTGTTATGTTTTGCAAAAAATTGTCTGTTTTTTCTTGAGTTGATGGTTTTTGTTTCGCAGATTGTATTGCTGTTTGTTTATTTTCATGTTTAAATTCAGTTTTTTGGGTGTTTTGAGACAAGGTTTTACTTGATTGCATATGCTTGATTGTATTTAAATTTTCTTTCAGTTCAACAAGCTCAGATGCTTTGGCTGTCTGCTCAAGAATTTTAGTTGTTTCTGAAAGTTTTTTGTTTAGAGTATCCAAATCTTCCTGAAAGGTGGATAAGCATTTATTTATGGAGACAATATCATTATGTGTAACATTTTTCCCCTTTTTGGATGCACTCTTGTTTTCAGTTTTCAAAGTGTTTTTTAGTTGAGTGATTTCATTTTTTAGGCTTTTATTTTGTTCCTCTTTAATCAAACTTTCTGCAGAGAGGTTAGCTACTTTTAATTTTAATGATTCATTTTCTTTGGTTAAGTCAATTACTTTTGAAGACTGACTGGAATTCTGAGCCTGATCAAGTTTTTCTCTCAATTTGTTCAATTTTTCAGTTAGAGATAGTATTTGTTTTGCCTGTTCCTTAACTTTTTTGTTTTGACTCTCAGTTTCAGTTTGTGTGCTTATTGAGGTGCATTTGTATTCAGTTGGACTAGTCAAGATACTACTCAAATCTATCTTACTTGTTTGACAAATAGATAATTTAGATAAGTTGCCCTCAGTTCCAATAAGTTCACTGTCATAGTTACTATAACTTAATTTCTTTGATAAAGAATCAACATCGGAATAATCCTCAAAAGTATTCCTATCAGTAAAACAAGAATAAGTGTTAATTGGGGTTGAAATAAATTGTTTCTTTTTTGTTTCACTGCTGGATAATGGAAAATTCATATCACAATCTGTGGATAGTTCATTGTCTATCATCTTTTTAGCACTAGTGAGACAGTTGGTTTTATCAAGTTGATTTTCCGGAGCATCTTGGGTTGTTTTGGCTGTCTTTCCAGCTTTAGATTTATGGGAAGTTCCAAAAAGCACTGATGGGAGGAAGCTTAGTGAGCGAAGTTTTCTTTTTCTAGGGAGTTGAGAGGCGATTGGTGTTGAGTGGGGTTCAGTAAGCCTGCTGTTTGATTTATCTCTGTCTGTTTCTGGATTTTTAGTCAGTTTTTCCGAAAGTGTTTTCATTATTTTGTTTCTCCACAGACGGCACCCTGGACCTTGTATAAGCATTCTCAATGTAAAATAACAAGTTATAACAACTTTTTTATCATTGATGTAGAGAGTAGTTGTTATACCAGTGGAGTCTTTATTATAGATAAAGGGATATAATTCCTTCAAAAGCTGTATAAGTTCATCCTGTGTACTCTTGTTATAAAAAAGTATTGACACACAGTCAGTTAAACTGCTTATTACAGTGTCATAAAGGATTCCATCATTAGCATCACTGTAATTGGTTGTGTCCATTATATCAGAAAAGCCACTAAAGCTGCTTAAATCTGTTGATTCCATGATTATTGGCAAGGTCCACTCTCACTCAGTTTGTTCTTAGGATTAATACAAGGCTAATTGTTTGGATAGGTACTTAGAGTATAGGTCCAAGCTGTTTTATGTCCAGAGCAGATTATTCTCAACACAAAGAAAATTCATTTTAATTTCACTGTTTTTCTTAAAATAACTCAAATAGTAAATAAAGAATCATTTTTCAATTCCATAACTTTTTAGCACTAGTTTTAACAATAATATCCATATAATTTTTATTCCAAAATGATTTGTTGTTAAAGAGTTAATGAGCATAAATACAAGAGCAAAAAATCCATGTCTGCACACTCTGACAGTCAGATAACTTGCATCTTGAATGTAACAAATGTAAGAGGACCCTTGATTTCAATGTTATCATTGATGGTTGGGTTTTTTTTTTCTTTAACCCTTTGCTGTTTAATCCCTGCTTTTTACGTGCCTGTGATTTTATGATTGAGAAAACACTGTGAAAAAAAGAAGAAATTGCTTCTGACAAGCAATTTCTTCTTTTTCCACACTATTTTCTACCCTACTGAATGTTTATTTTTCAAATTAAATCCACTTTAAATTTTCGTCTGCAAACCCTTTGAATTTGGACAGGTCCAAAATTTTGTAAAACAGGAAAGGGTAAATCATATTTCTTGTTATAAAAAAGAATGTGCAGAGAGTTGTACATTTTGTTTTTTTTTTTTTTTTTGTTTTGTTTTGTTTTTTTAGTCCACAGGCATTCAACTTTTGTTATCATTCAAATGATATGATTTGTAGTTTGCATGAATCTAAATTTCCAACTAAAACTGTCATTTTTGTGTCATTTGAATTCAAGGGTACAGGCACATGATTTATTTTTGAAGACTTCCAGATGCAATATTTTATAAGACAATTGGACAAGATCTAGACTCAATGAATACTTGTTCTAAAGTCTACATTTTTATATAAATGTGAAAAGAGTAGAAAGGTAAGGTGGTCACTTAGAACTTTTGTGTCATGTAAAGTGTAAACAAATTTAAACAGACATGCTGTATTTCTCCTAATAAATGCTCCCAGGAGCTAAACATAACTTTGTCATCTGTTAGTCTGTTAGGCCATTTCCACTTCAATTTGAGGTGAATTTCCTCTAAACAATTATATAAATGATTATTTAGAGGAAATTCATCTTACATTAAAGAAGAAGTCTCAAACAATCCTAAAATTAAGGCATTTGAAGTGGGTTTTCTTAGTGAAAAATGCTACTACAAGGGGGGTGCTATTATTAAAGGAAATATGGTAAGAACATATGGTTATTACTGCACCTGCTATAGTGACTTTATGTCAATGCTCATTCTATGATTCCACTAAGTCTATAGATCCATACATAATATTATACATTATAGGTTTCTGAACAATAATCTTTGCATGGTTTACAAGCAACTTTTCTATACTCACTTTTAAAAAACTCAGTTTTTATTTTTTTTCAAGGCTTTGAAGAATTCGACTTACATTTTTTTGAGAGCAGTGAGATCATTAAAAGTCCCCTCTGGTATAGTGTTCAGCTTGTTGTGGGAAAGGTTTCTGCAATAAATAGGATATTGAATGAGTGGTCATTGAATACTAAATTTATTAAATGAGTCATCTAACTAGAAAGCCATGAATGGCTTGAGTCGCTCCACAGGCTTGAAATTCTTGTAAAGTAGTAATAGTTTTGACTAGATTTTTAAATATTTTGGATTCTACTGATGTTGAAAATGTTTTCAAAGTTTCCCCTATATAACACATAGAGAAATGACCTCCGCCCATAAAATACATATTTTTCATCCAATCACAATAATTTTTGGTAGACTGATAGAGGATCACTCAATGATTATTCCAATGAAATTTGGTTGATATCCATCATTTAGATTCTGAGAAAATGATTTCCAAAGTTTCCACTATATAACATATAGAGAAATGCCCTCCGCTCATTAAATACATATTTTTTATCCGATCACAATAATTTTTGGTAGACTGATAGAGGGTCACTCAAGATAGATTCCAAGGAAATTTGGTTGATATCCATCATTTAGTTTCGGAGAAAATGATTTTCAAAGTTTCCACAATATAACATATTGAGAAATGACCTCCGCCCATAAAATGCATATTTTTCATCAGATTTCAATAATCTTTTGTAGACTGATAAAGGGTCACACAAGGATCATTCATGTATTCACATATAGGGTCACTCAAGGATCATTTCAGTGAAATTTGGTTGATATCCATCACTTACATTCTGAGAAAATTATTTGGAAAGTTTCCACTATACAACATATAGAGAAATGACCTCCGCCCATAAAATGCATATTTTTCATCAGATTTCAATAATCTTTTGTAGACTGATAAAGGGTCACACAAGGATCATTCATGTAAAATTTAATTGGTAAACATCAATTAGAATCTGAGAAAACTAACTCTTTACCATATTTGGAAATTAGCCACGCCCATTAAATCCATGTTTTTCATTGGATCAAAATTTCTTGAACAACTTTGAAAGAGGGTCACCCAAGGATCATTCCTGTGAAGTTTGGTTGAAATTCATCCAGTAGTTTCTGAGGAGAAGATTTTTAAAGTAAAAGTTTACGAACGGACGCACGGACGCACTGACGCACGGACGGACGCACGACGGACACAACGCCATGACAATAACCCCAGTGGCTTTCAGCCAGTGGAGCCAAAAACAGATAAAAACGAGGCTACGCCAAGCTTTTATCTGTTTTGGATGACAAGTTTCATAAATTCTGTATTTTTTGCGCACAAATTTATATTTTTTTATAATATGACCTGAATTTTGGTGATTAAACCAGAAAATTACGATATTCATCAATTCATATTATTCTGCTAAACATGAAAAGCTGTTTGTGAAATGACGTCAGCAGATCCATTATGACGTCATTTTCCTAACAAAAAAATTTAACATTGTTCTTTGTTCTTTAGTTCTTTTGCATAGTCATTCCACTAGCATAATAACACTCGTGTAAAATCAGAAATATTCAACAGGCTTATTACACTCGAGTGACGTAGGTCATATTATAAACTAAAGTATAAGGAGTACAAACAATGGTGATAGAATATGTTGGCTGAACTGTACATCTAACTCAAGATAGCCCTTTGCTGTTTAATCCCTGCCTGTGATTTTATGATTGAGAAAAGATTGTGAAAAAAGAAGAAATTGCTTCGGACAAGCAATTTCTTCTTTTTTCACATTATTTTCTACCCTACTGAATCATTATTATTCAAATTAAATCCACTTTAAATTTTCGTCTGCAAAACCTTTGAATTTGGATAGGTCCAAAATTTTGAAAAACAGGAAAGTGATAGACATGTAACAGCACAGCTTGTTATCCCTTTTCCTGTTGGTCACGACATATTCATACAGGACACAAACCTTTGGAGGACATTATAGACCAAGATCAGCCTTCAAGGGTGGCAGTCTGATCTTAGTCCGCACAGCCCATCTTCTTTCTACTGAATTATTTTCAGAAAAATTTGAGCCTAAGTGGTTGAACAACCTAAAAAAATTCATTATTAGTTTGAAAAGAAATTCAAATTCAGCAATCAGCATGATATAAGGAACAATCTGATTTGACTTTAAGTTTCAAAGAAGTAATGAATGCCCCTAATATTAGGGTTCATCAAATCTATTACTGACATGTTAAAAGGGTAATTAGTAAACTCTTACAAGTACTGTAATCATCAATCTTCAATTATTACATTACAGCTTATCATATTAATTGTTTATTCCATTGCAAGATTACAAAATTAAGTATCAATTTCAAAGAAGTAATGCAGACAACAATTTTCAGTAATTGAAATTGTTAAAAGCCTTGACTTTTTAGAAATAAAACATTTAGCACAATCAAGAAACTGCTTGTAACAATCCATAACAATCAATTTCTTTTTTTTTAAAACAATTATTTTCTATACTTTTTTTTTCCTTCAGAGGCATAAAAATGGATTGTGTGGTGATGGGTTAAAACAAATTTGAACATAGGGTTGCCAATGATGTTATTTTTTATTTTTCTTCCGTTTCTTCATTATTGATTTTACTAATTTTTTTCCTTTGTTTCAGTATATATCACTTGCAAATCAATCATCCTAAATAAGCAGGCATTAACCCTTTGCTGTTTAATCCCTGCTTTTTACGTGCCTGTGATTTTATGATTGAGGAAACATTGTGAAAGAAGAAGAAATTGCTTCTGACAAGCAATTTCTTCTTTTTCCACACTATTTTCTACCCTACTGAATGGTTATTTTTCAAATTAAATCCACTTTAAATTTTCGTCTGCAAAACCTTTGAATTTGGACAGGTCCAAAATTTTGTAAAACAGGAAAGGGTTAAGGGGAGTCAATCATTATAAAAAGGAAAAACACAATTAGGGAAAAACAATTAAGGATCAATAGTTGGAATAATTGAACAATCTATAATTCTTATCAACCATCTAGTGCCCAATTGTCTGGGCTGGAGTGCCTCTACAGTTCTCCTTAAAACAGGAGTGACACCTTCAGCTTCTCCTAACCCTTTTCATGATGTTAACCCTAGTCATGCTGAATAAGTTTTGGCTGAAAATTTTTATCTGTACCTCTGCTATCTGCTTTCTACTATTGTTGGGTAAAACTCAAGTCAGTCTTGATGAAAAATTTAAAAAAGAAGCAATTTGTTTGAAACCTTGCATATTCATCTGATTGATTGAATGAAATTTAGCGCCGCTTTAAACATTTTTTTCAGTTGTATCGCGGCGGCTGGAGCACCTAACAATGGATTCCTGGTATTTCACATCCTTTCCTAGCCTCCAGCTGCAATCTCACATAGGTATAAGATTATCAACCCATTGGTGAGAGACAAATACTCGGAAAGAATGAGTGCCGCCATCAGGGATTGAACCAGGGACCTCTAGAATGACAGTCCAACATGCTACCAACTGCGCTATGACCTGCTTGTTCATAAATGAAGTGAGATTAGGTTTTTGGGGTCATATTGACGTCTATGAAACTCGGCTGGAGTGCTGGATAGTCAAAAAATTGGAAATTCAATAAGTCGAAAAGGGGAATTATTTGCACAAAAGGCATCTTGAGTTAACACCCTTGATAGTATAGGTTGCTCTTTTGATGGTGAACACAAGTTTCAAGTGATTACCAACAGTAATGCATGAAATTCAAGTGAAATCAGTGTTAAACAGCTTTGATCATTTTAATGCCAAAACTTAACAAGTCAAAGACACTCAGTGAACTCCTTCAAAAGTTGAAAAAATCAAAAGATAGTAATTGAGAATTGAGGCTGCTGAAAATAATGATGAAGAGCCATAACTTGGGACTTCATGTTGTTGATGCCAATAATGGTCTTTGATTTGATAAAAACATTTATCATGGGCAAAATTAATTCATCTTAAAATCCTTTGATTACTTGTGACTAAAAAAAAAGGTATAAAATTTAATCTTTTAGACATTCAAAATCAAAGATTCATTTGAACCATTTTCATTAAGGATAACCCTTCCAAAGTTGGACTTATATATGTCGGCTAGCCAATATTTGAAAGAAAAGTCATATTACAGGTTGTCGATTATTTTCAATGAAAAACAAAGAGATATTTCAGCATTAGAATCGTAGACTGAAACCTAGACAAACTTTATCCTTGCAATCGAAATTTTCTGAACAAGGGCAACTCAGATGCATACATTACTCTTTTTAGCTGTAGGCTACTACTTCCCTTGAAATATATGTCAAAATGAAAGATGCCTTACAGATATCAGCCTTGGTTAAATTACTGTTGATGATGATGATCATGATGATGATGATTTTTATAATGCTGATGTGGTGTCTATTCTAGGAGGGGGCATTGTGCATTTAAGCACATACTTTTGAAAAATACACCCCCACTTTTGTAGATGATAGGGGATTTTTTTACATAAGAGAAAGACCAAAAGTTTTGGGGTTTTTAGGAATGGTGTCGATTTTCAACAAAATTCTCCCCTATTTTTCAAATCCTAGAATATACACTGCTGATGTTGTTTAAAAAATCCCTTCTTTCCTTTTTCTTCAAAAAAAAGTTGTTGCCTCCCTGGTTCCCCTGACACCCTTTATTACATGAGAGCACCTTGTTGGTGCCATGAGTCTGGGAACCGAGATGGAAAATAATAAGGCAAGAGCTGCATATTAGATCTTCTGAAGAGATACTGGAGCAATTAACCCTACATTCTGAATTTGACAACTTCTGAAAAATAACTTTAATCAGAGCTCATGTTTGACCCTTAAACCACAGCTTTGACGCCCCAAAAATCTAGAAATATCCTATTTTGACCCTTACAATTATATTTCAAGGGGGTCATTTTGACCTCTTCAATTTTAAAAATAGCAATCTTCATTCTGCTGCAAATCATTAATGTATCGAAATATATATTGTCTCCTTCATAATTCTACAAGAGATTCATATGAAATATGAATCTCTCATAAAGATATGAAGGAGAAAATAAAGAAGTCAATTGGCATTACCAGAAAATGGTTACTTATTATTTCCTTTTTTATTGTTTTCATCCCTTCTACAGCCGTTTTGACCACTAGGAATTTATATCCAGGGGGTCAATGACTCCTGAATTTGAAAAGCTAGCACAAGCCTAGACTGGCTCTAGTCCCACTAATCTGAAGTTTTGTGAAATGAGCAGTTCAACTAGAGAAATAGCCTGGCTCCCAGGCTGTCAGTAAGTTTTGGAATTAATAAGGTAGACTACTCATGCATAACTATTTTATTTCAAATTACCTCCCATATTCTCAAAAACTGACTGATCGGCCAGGCAGAGAATATAAGCTGATAAGAAATTTTCTTTCTCTAGTTGAATTTTGCTTATTTTTTCACAATACTTCAGATCAGTGGGACGGGAGCCAGTCTACTAGAGAAAGTATAATTTCTTATCTGCTTATATTTCTCTGACTGGCTGATCAGTGGTGTCAGTTTTTGAGAATTTTCTTTCTCTAGTTGAATTTTGCTTATTTTTTCACAATACTTCAGATCAGTGGGACGGGAACCAGTCTACTAGAGAAAGTATAATTTCTTATCTGCTTATATTTCTCTGACTGGCTGATCAGTGGTGTCAGTTTTTGAGAATATGGGAGGTAATTTGAAATAGTAAAACATGAGTGGTATACCTTATTTAACAATAACTGACAGCCTGGAAGCCAGGCTACTCAAATTCTTAGTCAGTGAAAAGTAAATCGGTACATAAATTTTCTATCCAGCTCCAATTCATATCAATACCCATTCCCATGCAATCTGATGGCTCAGCGCAAAACAGTTGTTACTCCCTATGTGTTTATAGGGAGTAACAACTGCTTCATGTTGAGCCATCAAAATCTGATTTAACCCATTTTTGATTCCCCTGAAGAAAAAAAAGTTTTGAGATACAACATGGATAATGAAGAACAAGCAATATCTTTATTGACTTAAATATTCTCTTCCCTTACTGAAATAATATTTCAAGTAAAATTCTATTTTGACGGATCCAAAATTTATATAAGGAAAGGATTAAGTCACCTATCAATCGGCAGTCTGAAAGAGTTCAACTGACCAAATTTGAACTAAAAAACCAATATATCTACTCACAATTTGGTTAATTTTGGGAGTCCAGCAAAGAGACTTGAGTTGATGCTGCCTAGGTTGTTGTTTGAAAGGTCTCTGAAAATACAGAACAGAAAGATTTATAATCACATGAATAAACAAAGCCAAGCTTCAGATTTTGACAAAAAATGTTTCCCTTTCTTATACTCCATTCCATATTTTTTTTTATGCTTTTCGGTGGTTTATAGAACACTAACTCACCATGTCACTTTTTGGACTCTGCTTCGATGATGTCAGATAGAGAAAATGAACAAAAGCGGGGTATAAGTTTTCGAAATTTTCACTGGTGAGGTGGTGAATTCATCAAATGATAATCTACCATTACTGGTATTCTTACAATAAACCACCAAAATGCAATAAAGAATAATCAATAAATTGAAACAAAAATTATTGTCTATAACATTGATCATGACAATTTTAATAAATTCTGTATTTTATTATCACAAATTTTATAATTTATTCATTAGATGACCCGAATTTTTGTGAAAAATCATCAAAAATCTTGAAATTTAACTTTTCAATTTTTATAAAAAACTTATAATGCCGTTTAAAACTGACGGCACAATATATACATTATAACATAATTTCGTGGTTACAAAATAGCGTTGCTATTCGCTCTGAGCTCATTTGCATAGTTATTACACTAGTGTAACAACACCCAAGTAATATCATAAATATTCAACAGGGTTTTTTCACTTCCATGACGTAGGTCATATTGTAATGATAATTATTCTCCTTAAAGCAATTTTAGTTGCGCCATCAATAATATACAAGTATTTTGAAGTAAATACAGCAAAGCAAAGACAGGATTATTTGTTGTTCTTTTCAATAAATCACTAAATCCTAGATTTCTTGGAGCCATGCACTGTTTAAATATTCTATACTAGAAGAAAATGCAAAATTGATAGATCTAGATGCTCCCTTGGCCATTATTAGACGACAAAATTTCAGACTGTAACAAACTCAAAAGACATCAATTCTACTAACAGTATAATAAAAAATCTTTGTTTTGTGGAGAAAAAACTTTGTCGGAAATGAAGAAATTGCTTGTAAGAAGCAATTTCGTCATTTTCCACAATTTTTTCAGGGAATTCTTAATTCAAGGGCATGACAAAACATGGGAATGTGTGGATACTCTATGCTTGAAGAAAATCCAAAAGTGATATATTCTGTCCGAGACTTTCCATATTTCATTGTATTAAACACAATATTCAAAGCCTCCATGTCAGCCCTGTTTGTAGGAAACATAGCAGACTAAGGCATTTTAGTCATCTATTTGTAAGGTTCTCCTATTTCAAAACAAATTCCATTTTTTCTCTCAATTTATGTCACCCAAAACAATGTGTACTTTCATATATTTAGAGTGGTCAGTGTGACACTATTTTAAGTGCCTATAAATATATATGCACTAACGATAGTGTTAGATTGTCCCCTTGATTTGTGCAGAATAATGTTTGCGATCTGATCATCCCAGTCAAAAGTCAGAGACTCGTCAACTTGCCCATTAACTGACTGTCTACATAACTAATTGGGCACTGCCAGTGTTATGTACTTTCATAATCATGAGAGGTGTATGTGCCACATTATTAACACCTATCCTGCTTAAATTTTTTTTTTTTTTCAACCAATTTATCTTTCTTTCCTTTTTAACAATTCAATATGTCTAGGTTAAGTATTTTCTACAATAGTTCAGTAGAAAGCAGGAAGTGTAGCCTATTGTTAGACTTCATATCTGTACAGGCTGATCTTAGTCTAAACTTTCTGACAATGATGTGTCTAAAGTAGGAATATGCTAACGAACAGCATTATAAGGGTTAAAAGCCTTAAATATTTAAAAGTATTTACAAGAATTCTTCCACTTAATCTCAATGAATTTCATCATTAATGCAAACATGCAGGATTTCACAGAACTACAGATAGAGGGGGTATTTTGGATTTTAGATAAAAATATTTCAATAATTGCAGCTCAAACCCTATGTTGTGGGCACTCTTTAGAATTGTCTCATCGAGACAATTCAAATGAGTATCCACAACATAGGTTTTCATTGAGAAATAAAACTAGAAAGCCATGAATGGCTTGAGTCGCTCCACAGGCTTGAAATTCTTGTAAAAGCAAATAAATGTTTTGACTAGATTTTTAGATATTTGGGGTTCTACTGATGTTGAAAATGATTTTCAAAGTTTCAACTATATAACATATAGAGAAATGACCTCCGCTATTAAAATCAAAATAATTTTTTGCTGCATGATAATGGGTCACCCAAAGATCATACCAAACATGTTTGATTGATATCCATCAGTTACATTCTGAGAAAATGATTTTCATAGTTTCCACTATTTAACATATTGAGAAATGACCTCCACCCATAAAATGCATTTTTTTCATCCAATCAAAATAAGTTTTAGACACTGATAAAGGGTCACTCAGGGATCATTCCAGTGAAATTTGGTTGATATCCAAAAATTAGATTCTGAGAAAATAATTTTCAAATTTTCCACTATATAACATATAGAGAAATGACCTCTGCTAATAAAATGCATATTTTTCATCCAATCAAAAAAGTTTTTGGTACACTGATAAAGGGTCAGTCAAGGATCGTGCCAGTAAAATTTGGTTGATATTCGAACATTAGATTCTGAGAAAATGATTTACAAAGTTTCCACTTTATAACATATAGAGAAATGACCTCCGCCAATAAAATGCATATTTTTCATCCAATCACAATGATTTTTTGTAGACTGATAAAGAGTCACTCCAGGATCATTCCAGTGAAATTTGGTTGATATCCATCAGTTACATTCTGAGAAAATGGTTTTCAAAGTTTCCACTATATAACATATAGAGAAATGACCTCCGCCCTTAAAATGCATATTTTCCATCCGATCACAATGATTTTTTTTAGACTGATAAAGGGTCACCCAAGGATCATTCATGTAAAATTTCATTGGTATCCATTGATTAGAATCTGAGAAAACTCACTTTTTACCATATTTGGAAATTAGCCACGCCCATAAAATCCATGTTTTTCATTGGATCAAAATTTCTTGAACAACTTCATGGGTGAAAGTATCCTCCAGGTACCCATTTTCACGCGACCCAATAGTCACGCACCATAGATATTCGGTTGATGATGAAGCCAACGCAAAACCAAATGGCACAATCTTCGTATTTCAATCTAAATAGGCCAATTCTGATTTGAAAATTTGTCAGAAATTTTACTAATTAGTAATTTCTTGTATTTTCTAGCGTAGTTTAAAACAATAGGGTTAAATTATCTCATTTTTCTTATGTCCTAATTTGTTACATCCTAATAAGTCAACTTTTTCTTGGTTATCCACCTAATGTGGTTATCTTCTTACATTTGGTATTTGTCGTCATCTGAGGCTTTGAAATGACACAAGAATTGTGTAGTGGGTCATTAATATGAGGATTATATGGGTAGATAAACATATAGGGGTCCTTATATTGATTGAGAAAACAAGGGCAACATTCTTACCTTCTAGCTCCGATGCTTTTCTAACACTGTGATGTCCTCAGATAATATAGATTTATGAAAAATGGATTATTTTATCAGCAAATATCTTTTTAATCTGAGAAACAACAACATAAACTCCCTGTTCGGAAAAAAGTTAATGCTAAAGTTAATTTCTGGGGAACCCCTTTTCAAAATAGGGATTGACTGACCACTTTATGACAGTTGGAATATTCTAAAATCTATAATTTAATATAGAAATCATTATGTGTTTACAAACATCTTTTTTTTTTGAAGAATTGGTCAGAGAATTGTTGTTTACTAATCATAGGTGATATTTGAGACCAAAAACATTTTTTTCTCTAAATTTTTCACTTTTAATCTGAGTGCGTGAAAATTGGTTCTCTTTCTACTGATCTGTCATTTTTGGTAGGTTTTTTAAAAACTGTGACTTTTCTATAAAATAGGTACAATTGACAATTATTTTTTTTTTTTACAGAGATGACAATATGTAATCAAGGATAAAATTATAAGAAAATATGTTCTTTTAATTCCAAAAATTATTTTATTTGAATAATTTCCCTTATGTGCGTGAAAATGGGTTCTTCGTGGATATTAATTTTTGAAAATAAGGAACTTTATAGCTGGGGGCCTGGGGGCCGCAGGGCCCCCGGTGGGTCCAGGGCAAAGCCCTGGCCAGGGGTCCAGGGGGCCGGAGGCCCCCGGGAGCTCCTGAAAAAATAGCATTTTCAAACAACTGAGAAAAGCTTTTATGATACTATACTACCTTTTTTTGGTAGAGATTTTTCCGTTTGATTTTTCACTTCGGGCCGAGTTGAGAATAGGCCGAGTTGACCGGTCACCTTCCCTCCAAAGCAAATCGACCCATTTCTCCCCTCAAGCATTTCTTTCGGTGAACCGTTCCCATCTCGATTTATTTTTTTACGCCATCAAACAATTTCATATAATCTCGACGGTTTCCATCGATAGCAAAACCGGATTTTGTATTTCCATGTGATTTTATGAAACGGAAATGTAAACAATTAACAGGTCGAAATATTTTATGTAATGCGACGTAAGATTGGATAATGAAGGGATCTAAACCAATCACAGCCGACCTTACAAATTACATTTCGTACACCGAACTTTGGGTAACGGAAATTTCTATATTTGGTAAATGTCGTAAAAATTTCTTTTTCGGGTGACCTCGTTTCTCTATCGGAACATCGCTCGGACTTTCTCGTCTATTCGCCGAATCCCCGAAGCCTTCCGATGCTCGATTTCCCAACTGTTACGATAATCGTGAGTCTTTACCCATCAAACCGCCGTTTATATTTCGTTCTGTTCTTTCCGACATCTCATAATGAATAACAGGAGCGATCTCCGAGAATTTTCCGATCTGATCACAAAAATATAATGTTAACCCCCCTCACCCCCTCCAAACTTTTCTCATCGGATTTATGCGATTTGGAAAAATGGTCCCGGCGGCCGACCAAAATACGGAATTCCGTAATAATACGGAAAACTTTCACCCATGCAACTTTGAAAGAGGGTCACCCAAGGATCATTCCTGTGAAGTTTGGTTGAAATCCATCCAGTAGTTTCTGAGGAGAAGATTTTTAAAGAAAAGTTTACGACCGGACGGACGCACGCACGCACGCACGGACGGACGGACGCACGACGGACACAACGCCATGACAATAGCCCCAGTGGCTTTCAGCCAGTGGAGCTAAAAAAATAGACAGATTTAACCCCTTCTTATCTACACCTCTGAATTTTCAGAGGAGGAGAAATAAAACTTGAATCTAAATAGACATCTCACACTGTTGCATAATTTCATTTGTTTACATTTGATTTCCTGATGGGATGTTTTGCTTTGCTGTTGATAAGATTATCTCCACCTTCAAAGAACTGCAATGTTTACCCACATCTCAAACTATCACAAAATAAACTGTAAATTTTTGGTGGGTGATGATTTTTGTTTTCATCCTGACTTTGCACAAGATCGTCCTAGAGTATTTCTTTTTTCAGAATTTAACTAAAGGAATGGAAAGCTTAAGTGGATTATTTAAAGAAGATTGCAAGTTGTTACAAGATAGTATGCCCGTTACACTGCTTGATGTCCAAGTATGAAAATCAACAAAGGAAAATAACTAAAAAAATTGAGCTAGGTAGAATTATGGTTCTTGCACACTGCAATTCTAAATAATGTTAAGAACATAACTTGCGAGTCTCAAATTGATTAGACACAAAGCGACTGAGTTATGTTCTGGAAAAGGAAGCGGAGCTCCTGGACTGCCGGGTGCCCGTCTTTTGACAGGCTTATAAAAATGAACAGACAGACTAAAGACAGGATATAGATCAATTTGAAATTTGTAAAGATTGATCTTTGTCTATTCCCCTGCAAAAGCAGGAATTATCTGGGTTCAGCAATTTAATTTAGAGTTGAAATCTCACCACTACTTTTGGATTGGTCTGTACCCAAATTATTTCAGTTATCACCTTTTGAAGTATGCAGAACACTTATCATAGGGTTTACTCTTTACGTATGTAAACAGTTCCTTTGAAACATAGTTACTTATAGAGGGAGTAAAATGAACTTAAGATACAAGATTTGCAATAATTAACATAATAATACCATATTGTTATTATTATCATCATTGTAATGGGTATTCACTTGTGTAATCTCATTGAGATTGAGTTGGCTTGAATACCAAGAATCAAAAGGGTTTCCAGTTAGAAAAGATTAAATAATAAAGGCAATTTAAATTTGATATTCCTGCTGAATCTGAGATATGTCATCAAATCTAATCACTATAAAAATTATGTTACAATTTTTGCCAAGCAATAGCAAGGAAGTGCGTGTTTGGTATAGCTTGAAATTTAACTGACAAGGTGAAAAAGTTTATACAAATTTTCTTCAAAGTTGCAGAAAACTATGGATGAATTGTTCAAAGATGAGGTTAAAACATTTCACACTTTTCCCCCTGAGCAAGCCAGAGTTACATACCTTGGCTGTTAAGACTTGAACAATGCTACAGGTAGAAGTGGCATTTTGCATTTAAATTCAAAATATTTCAATTCTACTTACACAAATCCTCTGTTGCGAGTACAAATTGGAGTCGTCTTGATAAGACGATTCCAATGAGTACCCACAACATATGTTTTTATTAAGAAATAAAGATTTTAGACGGGCTTTACCCACTCTTATCTGTACCTCACATAGATCTTCAATCAAAGATCAAACAAAATTCTTATCTCCTGCAGGGCCTTTGTATTTCTGTACTTACTTATACTACCCAAAATTTCATTTTAACCCTTTCTGGGTGGCCTTGTCTTTCTAATTTCAAATGTTTTGGTTTTACTTCTTGGCACTGATAGCTTAAAGCAACTTTCAATTCTGTGTGTGCTAGGCCAAAACTTGCTGCACAAGTAAAGTTCCTATTTCCTAAGCCTAAAGTTCAGTTTTTTCTTCAATTTCGTATGTTATACTCTATAACTTACCACTTTTTACAAGAGGGTGAAAAGTTATGGTAATATGCACCACCTTTCATAATACTAAATGTTTGCAAAGGCTGTAAGTAGGAAAGGATTCTGATTTAAATTAATCTTTCTTTGTGGCAAGAATATTTCATGCATGGGCACCCAGTAGTAAAACTTGTACTTCACACACTGTAATAAATTCTTAACACTTTCTCTGCTACTAAATCAGATATATACCAGTCTAAATTTGGTCAAAGAAGATAAAACAGGGATTTAGAACTGCACATTGGACTTGTTGACAGGTAATAAATGATTAAAATCTAAGTCTGGGTCTAGGATTTTCTCATTTCATGTGACCTTGCCTTATAGCACCTAAATAAGTTAAATCTTAAAGAGATACCTTTCTAAAGCAGACTCCTTGCAGCAATTTTAGGTTAACACTTTTCTAGAATACAAAAAAGTTTGATAGGCCATCTGAGGTCATCATATATTTTTTTAATTGTACTTTGTAATCAATTTCTAGATGATCTATTTCTTCATTTCTCACTATTTCAAGATTATTTGTATCACCCTATTTTTTTTATATCAAAGGTAACAGAGAGGAAAAGAGCAATTTCAATGCTAGTGGTGTAAAGAGAACCCGGGATGAAAGATACAGAAATGGGAGACAAAACTAGCTACCTAAGATGTGACTAACTATCATATACAATTTTGTTGCTGATAACTGATCATGTACCGTTAATAAATTTTCATCAAAAGACATTACCTAAATCCCTTACTCACACTGATTTTAACCCTTTCCTTTCTACATAAAGGTGAGTTTTCGGAATTTATTTCAGTTTCAGCAAGCTCCTCTGTTTTTCCCAAATCATTTCGATCAGTCTTAGGAATTGAATGCCAATTTTAATTTCATTTTGAAAATATTGTTGCAGCTGTAGAACCTTACAAGGGGAACTTAGTATTTCTACTACATAGATACCTAAAGCTACTGAGCTGACCATTATTCTAGGCAATTATGAAACCAAGTGTAAAGAGATAGTAACCAAGTGGAAAGAGATTTTCAAACTTACTTTCTGCATCAGTTACTTTAATGCACTTAAATCAAATTGAAATGTTTATGACTCAATATTGAGTATGTCTATAATCAGTGTAATACCACCAAATTATTTTGATAATCCATCATCAAAGCTGGCTTATACACAAATTTCAAACACTCCATCTGGAGGTTTTGGAAGGCAGAGGGCAAAACCTCTCCTACCCATTTTCTCAGCACAGCAAGAATTTTACCAAGAGTGTCAACTAAACATGTGAAATTAAGCATCTAGCAAAATTCAACTATAGAAGTAAGGCTCAAGCCCCCCCCCCCCCCCCCCCCGATACCTGCAACCCTTAAAACCCTGAATGAGAAACAATACTTCTATTAGAATTAATTATATTCTATTATCCTTGAGATACAAAAGTAACACTAGTGTGACATGATTGATCCGACTTGTATGTGATGATCCCCAACAATTGGCAACTAGTTGACAACTAGATGGTTTGCATCACCTGATTCGATAGCAGTATTTCCTAAAATCATGACTTATACATAATTATGACTTTTTTATGACTTTTTTACTTTTATTAGGAATCAGTGACTATAGTTGTCTAAGCTGAAGCGGGCATATCAGTTGAAAGTCAACAACATTTCACCCGCATTTATACTGCAGAAATATTCTAAGTTTAATCGACTATGCTATTTCTGCCACTTTGAATACCTGTATACACTTTCTAGGAGTTCTCAAACAAGACGACCAGTAACCAAAATTGATACTTGCCAAGAAAGGGTTAAAAGGTAACAAAGTGAAACTGTTACAGTATGCTATTTAATCACAGTTTTACAGTTGAGCTGTTTTTATCTAAATATGATCAATCAAAACCATTCACTACCCATAAAACTGACATTTATCAGCCCCAATATTTTAGTATTTCTTACCTTTAAACACTCCTATCAACTAACAAAGGATACTGGCATAGTGTTAGGCCCATGTATGTATTCCTGTTTATAATTTAACATACGTCACAGGAGTGAAATAACCCTGTTGAATCTTTTTGATATTACATGGGTGTTATTACATTAGAGGAATAACTATACAAATGAGCTAAGAATGAAGAACTGTGTTATATTTTTGTTAGGAAAATGAGGTCAAAATGGATCTGCTCATGTCATTTTGCAAACAGCGTTTTATGATTCGCGGAATAACATAAATCGATAAATATTGTAATTTTCTCGTTTTATCACAAAAATTTGGATCATATTAGATAGAATATCAAATCTGTGCTCATCAAATACGGAATTCATTAAACTCATCATCTAAAAACAGATAAAAACTCCGCACAGCCTCGTTTTTATCCATTTATAGATGACTCATTAAATAAATTTTGTATTTCATGACCACTCATTCAATATCCTCTATTTATTTACATCCCAATTCAGAAGCCGGTAATTTTACCGGTAGATTTTGCATTGATACAGGAAAAAACTAACTGTACGGCTATCTCTGTTTATCAAACATACTCAATGTTTAAAGTTGACAATCAAAACCAGGGTTTGAGGATCAACTCCTCTGTAAGACAATTAGCATTATTAGTTTGTTATTTGATCAGCCAAGGAATCAAACAATATGTCAGATATTGAAAGCATGTAAGCTTAAAAAAAATCTTCAAAATTGCTTCGTTTAATGGAGTTGTAGACCCCATTTAACAATCTTTTAGTTATATCCCCGCCATTGGAGCACCTAACAAAGGATTCAAGGTATTTCTCACTCCGGTAATATCATTACATCCTTTCCTAGTCTCAAGCTGCTATCCCACAAATGTCTACGATTATCAACCCATTGGTGGGAGACAAATAGTCAGAAAGGATGAGTGCCGCAGTCGTTCAATTTATCAAGTTAAGATCAGGTCTTAATATGGGAAAAATCTTTGTGAAGTCATATGATGAATGATATATAATACAGTATGTCATTATATAGGTTAAACTGTGAACATCAAAACGTTCGGGCCCAGTAAGGATATATTTTGAAAATTTTAATTACTTCAAATTGGTTTTTAAATGACAGTTTTACATGACAAATGGTGTTGGGTTACCTAAAGTAGCTAGCGTAGATTTTCAATTATCCTTTATTAACGATACCCCAGCTCACTTCCCTCCCAAATAAAGAAAAATCCATGTCACGCTGTTTGGTTGCTTCACTTATTTTCAAAGAATTAATTTTTCAGTGGCTTTTAACAAAAAGTAAAATCATTTGAAGTTAGCAAGACATTCCTTTTTTTCATTCAAAGGCTTAACCCATTACTAGGAGGTAACATTTTGATTTGTCCGATTAAAAAGTTGCAGTTTACAATTCTTAGAAGCCTGTCAAAAGACGGGACATATTTCAGGATCACCCAATGACACTTATGACGTCTGTTGTCCGTGCAGCATCCATTTCTTTGTCCAGAGCTTAACTCCATACCCTTACTTCCGTTTGACTTGAAACTTGGTAGTAATGTTCCTCTCATAGTTACAGAGTGCAGTGTACAAGAACTACAAGTCTATAACAAGCTTAATTTTCTAGTTGTTTCTCTTTGCTTATTTTCATACTCAGGCATCTGGCACAGCCACATGAGCGTATCTAGTGATAATATACCACCTTATTAGATAATGAAATTTAGAAAAATATTTGTCTTTTGCAAAGACAACATTGTGGTTAGTGAAAAAATTGCTTGTTCCAAAGCACAAATTCTTCAATTTCTTCAAGGATGTCAAAAATATAGAGTGCCTTGGAATTGTTTATTTAATGGACCAGAATTTTTCTTAGCCTTTTTTGTATGAAGGATATTTCATGAAGGTTCAAGAAATTGAAGCCATGTTTTCAATTTGAATTGTAGATTATCAGTATTTCCCATGTGAAATTAAATGTCCGTTAGCTTATGTGGCCTTGATATGCAAGTAAGATTTCCACATTAACAAATATAACCCACCAATATTTTTGTTTTCAATTACTAGAGTGATTCACTTGAAACTTTAACTTTATGTTCATCATCATTTAACTTTATGTTCATCATCAATTGAGCAACCTAAATACAGTCAATGGGTACAACTCTAAATACATTTTTTTCTAAATATGGCCCTTTATATAGTTAGAACTTTTGTTAACTGATCAGTACTGAACTGATGAGAATTGGCATCTGTATGCAGTGTCACTGTTTGTACAAAATGAGCCTATGCATGACATTTCCATCAATTTGTTATGTGCGTAAAGGACAAGCATTAACCCTTTGCTGTTTAATCCCTGCTTTTTACATGCCTGTGATTTAATGATTAAGAAAACATTATAAAAAAAGAAGAAATTGCTTCTGACAAGCAATTTCTTCTTTTTCCACACTATTTTCTATCCTACCGAATGGCTATTTTTCAAATTAAATGCACTTTAAATTTTCGTCTGCAAAACCTTTGAATTTGGACAGGTCCAAAATTTTGTAAAACGGGAAAGGGTTTACCAGCCTAGACAACCACATGGTTTATTTAGAAGATTACCGGACTGTCTAAGGACACCGAGACCTCTTCTATTTAAAAGAGGCAAAGTGAAGACTCTTGCCAGACCGTGCAGATGCACAGGCTCGCAAGATTATTTGCTTGGAGCGTATTTCAAATTGTTGGAAAAGTTACGCACAGGCTAATATTTCTTTCCTTTTTCCATTATCTCCTTTTTCCATATGCTTTTTTTATTAACAAATCAACTTTATCCTTTGATATCTCTAAATATGACTATTATTAAAATATGAAAGATTTGTCATTTGATAAAGTCAGAAAGGTTAACTTCAGAGAATTATAACAACCCCAAAAAACACAAATGATGGAAATGAACAGGTGTGTAAATACCCCAATCATGTGATCTGGCCATGAAATGTACCTAAACAGCCTCCAATATTGAAGAGTAACCGGGTTTCTAGACAGGAAGTGTTAAACATGTACAATTGTTCTTGAGGTAATGCAGTCAGTCTAATAAACGTTTTTAACTCCAGGAGAGTTCATAAAGTTCAAAATGTGTATATGTTATGTTTTATTTCATGTTTCCCTTTTTGCTATTCAGCTATTCTTCCTCGAATGGGCTACATCATCTTGCAGAATTGCTAGAATTATTATTTTTGGTACCTAGCCTACCTGTCAAAACTCAAATTTTGGGCATAGCTGAAAATAGACTTTTGACATTGGTTAAAATGCTACTTTTTGCATTTTTTTTTTTCAGTCATATCACTGTAGCAGGAGTACCTTTGGACTCCTGCTATTTGTCTCAACAGTAATACTACAACGTCCTTTCAGAGCCTCTAGCCTACAGATAAGCCTATAAATATGACCTGTCACATGAAAAAGAGCTACTGGGTAATGTGTAGCGTTGACCTTTGTCAGACGGCGTTAATTGCCCAGTTTGAAGAGACCTTTTAGCAATTTGCTTATTCTCTTAATCTAGAATGATCAATCTAATTTCCAGTGAAAGAATGTTCGAAATGTGTCCTCTGGTTGACCTTTGCTGGACCCAATATCTTTTTCAATTATTATTCTACCAATTTTCCAGATGGTCCCTTTTCTGTGATGTGTCACAAATGATTATCCAGATATTGATGGTAGATCAGCAAAGGATGTGTGCGCCTCCTGTTGAACCTAGTACCTAACAATGAAAAGTATAATGTACTATCAACCTATGTGATGTTTGCAGCCACTGGGAATTGCACCCGATTCCAGATGATTCAATCTCTTTATTGTGGATACTTATTAGAATCATCTTGCCAAGAAGCTTCCAATGAGTACCCACAACAATGAGTTGGTTGCATTGTTGGTGAGATCTTGAGTCCATCTCAAGTACACAATTCTGTACTGTGTAGCTCTTATATTTTCTAAAGAGTTTACTTACAGTCTCTTCAGGTTTATAAGTCCTTCAAATGCTCCTGGCTCTATTTTGCTGATCTTGTTGTGGCTCAATTCTCTGAAAGTAGAAGAAAAGCATACAGTAAAGGAGAGTCAAAAACAGAAAATATGATGTTTTGTTGTGGCTTCACTCTCTGAAAGAAGAAGAAAATATAAGTAAAGAACGGTCAAAAACAGAAAATTTGATAAATGTTTTATAATTCCCTCTGAACTGGATGAATTTTTGCAAGTAAATTGTTCCAACAAGCTGGGCTTAAAATGATATTCTTTGGGAACATAATCAAATATTAAGTCAGTTAATCATTTCCAGCACAGGGCAATAATTTTACTTGCTTGTGATTTTATACTTTATTAAATATTGTTGAAAAAGAGAAAATGTTTGTAACAAATAGCAATGGAATTTCTCCTTTTCCTACATTATTTTCTACCACTAAGGATGGTTTCTTTTTTAATTTCATCTACTTTTCAGTTTAGCCTGCAACCTCTATGCATTTGGACCAGTCTAAAATTTTGAAGATTAGGAAAGAGATAATGAAATATCAATGGCCTAGCATAATTCAGTAGTAACTGCCTATAAACATATAGGCAGTTACAACTGTTTCCTGTTAAGCCATCCATATGGCTTCCAATTAAGATGGAGCACTTGGGACAAATTTTATAAATGATTTGAATTGTAAAGAAAATCAAGAATGTGTAAATGGGTCTTAATGCATCTTTTAATTTCAAACACCATATTCGTTTGTCTGTTGTTTTTTTTAGAAGGACCATTGAATCATAACAAAGCTATATTAAAAAAGTAAATAAATGATGTTAGTACAACATTTCAAAACTGATTAATTGAAATGAATAATCATTCAAAGTGTGTAAAATATTCAATAATTTAAGGAACTAGCAACTTTATTTGAAAAGCCAAAATGCATTCTAACTATTAATTTGAACTTTGAGCTAGATCTAGACCACCATTGCAAGAAATTAGCAATAGACTAAAAATTTGGTGTGAATCCATTGCATAATATATGATACTTTAATAGCATGTTTTGACATTTGCCGATACAACACAACGACATATTAAAGCACATGCCATACAATCATAGATTTCTTCTCCTATTTCCACATTTTTCTCATCAGAAGTAAGGAGATTTTTCCTGGAAAAATCATCTCAGAAATTCCTGATGGGTTTCTCCACATGGTAAGTGAATTTTAATTGTAATTTGATGATACAGAAAGAGAAAATACTTGTTACTCTTTTTTCCTCCCTTCCCACTATTGGCAAACATTTGAGGCTGATTGCAAACAAATACCAGTATTAGGCCATTGTTTTCTTCTTTTTTTCATAAACTAAGAAATTTTAAATTAATTTATATTTGATTTTTACATCTTTTTGTTAACAAAAGCCAGGTACTTCTAAACGAACAGTTAATTTCTATAAATAGGATTGCAATTAACTGCATGGGAATCAAGGGGTAGTTTCAAAGCTGCAACAACCTGTAATATCAATCTTCCTAAGAAATTGAAATATGCCATATTTCCGACCCTACTTTAGTAGGCCAGATTGATTGAGGATTAATTAAGAACCCCAAATTATCATTAAAAGAATCTTATAAAGGGTCACAAAAGGCTGGGTTAATCCCAAAGAATTTTATAGAACAGATTTATGACACCCTAGCTGTTTTGCAAGACACAGCAAGGATGTAACTACTAATAGGCAAGTGTGTAATAGAAATCAATCCTCTTGCGAAAAACATTGTTGATGAATAATTAAAACATCGAAAATACAGCTTATTTTTTGTGCTGAATTCTTGTTCAAGCAAACATAATTGTGAATATAAAAGCTTAGAAGCTGAATAAAGAAAAAGAAGTGAGTGTGATAGGATGTTTAACCAAGGATGAAGAATGGGTTCAGATGAATCATGATCGTGAATAAAATGTAACTGTTGCATGCTATCTTTTTATCTCCTTCCATTGGAGAGTCATCAGACTACCTCTTTTCTCCCTTCTGTTTGCCTCATTTTTTTTACTTTGTTTGGTTGTTTGTATGTGGTTTTATGCCTCTTTCAACAATCTCTCAGTTATATCACTCGGCAGCTGGAGCACCTTACAATAGTTTCCTGGTATTTCTTACACCAGTTCTACCATTACAACCTTTCCTGGGTTCCAGCTGCTATCCCACGTAGGTTTAAACTTATCAACCCATTGGTGGAAGACAAAAAGTCAGAAAGGATGAGTGAGGTCGTAAGGAATTGAACCCAGGACCTCTTGATTGACAGTCCAACGCACTTCCAATTGCGCAATGAACACAGCTTAAATTTTTTACACTGCTTAAGCTGGACATTTATCAGTATCATCTTGTCTATCTTTCTGTCTGTCCACCATTTGTTCACACATCTGTATGTCGACTTTCTTTTAAACACAACTTCTCCTTCAGATTGATGGGAATTTTGGATTTAAGATCAAATCATTTTTATTAATAGAGCACAAACCCTATATTGTTGGTATTAATTAGAACAAGAGGACCATGATGGTCCTATATCTCTCCCCTGAGTAAGTCACTCATAACTTGTCAACCATGTTATGAATACCAGAATTTGTTTGATATACATTAAGGTTGGTTAAATTTCATCCTACGGCAACTTGTTTTTTTTTAATTTTTGTAAATTTCAACTTTTCTCTTACCATGGAGTATTCCTTTAACAACTTTAGTAACCCTACACATTAAGAATATCCGTGCTAAGTTTAAAACTGATTGGCCTCATGGTTAAGGAGGAAAAGAATTTGTTCTAAGATTTTTGGCAATTAATGCAATTTTTCAGTCTTTCTGTAACAAGGGAAACAAGAGATTTTTTAAGAAATTAAATCACACATCCCTGCCAAGTTTCAGCTTGATTGGCCCAGTGGTTTAGGAGGAGAAGAATTTTTTCTAATATTTTCAGTCATTTTAGGCCATTTTTCAGACTTTCCGTTTCATGGAAACAAGAGTTTTGGATGAAATTATATTCTTTTAACAACTTTTGAAGAGCTTCACCCAAGGAACATCCCTGCCAAGTTTCAGCTTGATTGGCCCAGTGATTTAGGAGGAGAAGATGTTTAAAGAAATTGTTGACGGAAAGACGGACGGACGATGGACGGACGACGGATGGTGAGTGATCACAATAGCTCACCTTGAGCACTTTGTGCTCAGGTGAGCTAAAAATCTTGTCAAGATGATTCCAATGAGTACCAGCAATATACGATTTCATTGTGAAATAAAAATTTTAGACTGACTTTACCCCCTTTTATCTGTACCTCGGAGTTCATATTAACCCTTGTCATATTGCACCCAGGATATTCCTGCTTTGGCAGGAGCTATAGACAAACATCAGCCTGCACATATGTGCAGTCTGATGTTAGTCTACACCACCTATTTCTCACTTTCAAACAAGAATTGTCAATAGATTTAGTTTTTCACAAATAAAAACTAACCTACAGTTGGTACTTTCAGTGCTTTTTGCCCTTTGATTTTGATGAAAATTTTTAGCCAAAATTTATTCAGCATGACAAGGGTTAATTTACAGTCTAAGAAGGTCGACCAATATTAGCTTCATATTATCATATTAGGTGCATAATGGCACAGCCAAAACAAACCAAGACATAGTCTCAAAAATACCCAAAAGCTATACAATATGATCAATAATATTCAGTAATTATGATACCAGGAAAAAGTTTAGAGGGGAAAAACTCCAGCTCTATCTTTTATAGAACATCTAAAAGGCTTCATCAAAAGGCAGTTATGTATTTTTCTGACATGTTGTCTCTAAGGAAATCACTTGAGGCTCTTTTTTATTTCATTTGGCTGTTTTTTGTAATCCAATCCCTCTTTGAAAGTTCATCTTCCAGAAAATCCAGTTCAATAGAAATTTATTGTCTTAGAATTCTATAGTGATAACCGGGCATTACCCAACAACAACATTTCTTAGTACAGTTTAACTTGTATTAAGTGACCATCAATGGGACCACAAAAAAGCAGTCATTAAAGAAAATGGTTGCTTAGTACACATTTTGATTACGAAGAGGAAACATAATTTTAATTGAATACTGCATGTATATTATTGAGAAATTCTCAATAGTCCTATGCTGTCAAAACTCTATAGAATTGAGATGATTCTGGTAGAATTAAACAACATAGGATTCATTTACAATAATTTCAATCCAGTGATAACTACTTTTTCAGAATATTTGATGGTTGCTTCATCGGAATGGTGACTAAAAAGACATGGTCCCTCGAGCAAGATTGACTGTAGTTTTTCTTATCAGTCAAACTTTTTTGACACTGACAGAAAGACAGAATATTACTTGGATTTTCATATTTTTCCAACCTCATAATTTTAACACCCCCCCCCCTTCTGGAACTGTGAATGAACATACAAAAAGATTTAAAAGACAACAAAAGACCACATTGTTACAGCAATCTTGAAAGGTTGGGTTTCAGAGTTTCAGAAAGAGGTCCAAAGTACTTTCAATTGAAGGTTTGAAACTAACTTGCATAAATCTCATGTTGTGAGTACACATTGTAATCAACTTACTAAGACAATTTAAATGAGTACCCATCAATGAGTTTTGATGAGAAATAATGATTTTAAACTTGCTCAATTTACCCCCTCTTATCTTTACCTTAATTTGGGCTAACAGGAATTAAAGGATGTTCCTACATGAAGATTGTATTTAAATGTAAGAAAAACAAACAGGTTACATATTTTATTGACAATGTCAGGTTAAAAAGGTCACATAAAGATAAAGTTGAAACATTCCCTTGTTTAGGCATTCTAAACAATTCAGCTATTTCATCTGAAATTTCATCATCCACTATCCATCCGCCCAGTGTTCAGAATTACAAAACGGTAAATCTAACTGTTTGTAATTGATACCCGGCCTTGTACGCAAATTCACATGCAAAGCAGGGTATAATTTGCAATCTGTTTCCACCATTTTGTCATCCTGAATGCAAGACAGGTTTTATTAGTGGGAGTTTAACTATTCTCTTCATATTAGCATCTGATTGGACAGGACCCAATATTAAGAATACTGCTTTATTCTATGGAAATTAGTGTAAAACTAAAGAACAAATACATGTATACCATAACTCTCCCTATATTCATAAACTGGATGATAGCATAAAATTGTCAGCCTCAAATACACAGAAGTTAAACTGAAGCCAAAATTATTAGATTTACATCAACAGTCATTAAATACAACATTTCACTACTCAAGTAGTGGAGAAGAAATATCTTGAGAAAAGATAGGATACATTCGTGGAGCACTAATGCCACTGACAACTGTCCCAAAACAAATCATCCTAGCCACACTTAGGTGCTCATCCCCCTTGCCTTTTTGTGCAACTTATCATTCTGTTTGATGAAGGGTTTAAACAGATGTAAACAAACAAAGGTTATTAATTAAGGTAATTAATGACAATAATACATCTTCAACATTAAAACCCATTGTAAATCATATAGGATCTCAAAGTTGGGCACATTGACCCCTTTTTCACCTACACTATGACAAACAATAAGTTTACTCTGAAGCACTATGCGCCAATTTTATGTATAGATCCACAAGCAAGAGTGAGGCTCAAGAAACCATTATCTCCTATAATTTTCAATGTAGAATAGATCTTTGATCACTCACTTGAAATTGCCCATCTTTCCTATAAATTGCTAGATCAGAGCTACAGATAGAAGGGGTATTTTGGATTTCAAATAAGATTTTTTTCTACCAAACACACAAAAATCCTATGTTGTGGGTAATCATTGGAATCGTCTTATCAAGACGATTCCAATGAGTACCAGCAACATATGGTTTCATTGAATAATTAAGTTTTCATGAGGAAGAAAAAAGTACAGTCCAAATCATTTTGAAATCTATCAATCTATGTATAGTGCTAAGTTTGACCCAGATAAGCTCAATTATTAAATTTGACCTTGAGCTATGCCCTTGACCTTAGAGCTACCTGACAAACAATTTCAAATGACACATCTACTCATGATGGAGAATTATAATACTAAGTCATTTTGAGTCCTAATTGCAGGAGATATTACTCTGGACAAGCTCAATTTAAATGTTTGACCTTGAGCCAATCCAATGACCTTGATCTAAGGGCTTGCTGCTATCCAAGAATTTCTTTCAAATGAGCCTGTGGATGAAATTTCCAACAATTTCAAATGTTGGTCAAGCAAAGACAATGGCCAGCCTGTGTATCTGCACAGTCTGACCAGGCTCTTCACTTTTGCACTTTGTAGAAAAATAGGTCCCAAAGGTGTCTTTAAAAAGTCAGGCAAACTTCTAATTATATTACATGGCAGTCAAGGCTAGTTAATCATGGCCCTTCATGCACAATGTCAAATTGTTGGAAATGTCACGCACAGGCTCAAATGGTACTTTTGATAGAATAATTTAGCCAAGTTATTTAGAAATCCATTCTCTAATGTGGAGAAATGGTCCTGACAAATTTAGATTGATTGATTGAATGGAGTTTAACGCCACTTTCAACAATTTTTCAGTTATATTGCGGCGGCTGGAGCACCTAACAATGGATTCCTGGTATTTCTCTCACCAGTACTACCATCACATTCTTTCCTAGCCTCCAACTGCTATCCCACATAGGTCAATGATTATCAACCCATTGGTGAGAGACAAATAGTCGGAAAGAATGAGTGCTGCCGTCAGTGATCCAACCCGGGACCTCTAGATTGACAGTCCAACATGCTACTAACTGCGCTATAACGGCGGCCCTGACAAATTTAGACAGATAGGCTGACACACTAATGTGTATGCCAAGACTTATCATGGTGACAACTATGTCTCAAACACTGCAACTTCTGCAAGTGAGCTTGATAAAAAGCAAAACATCAATATGCTAAGGAATCATGGTTTTTATAGGCTTAGCAGTCCCATGTCTAGAATAGCCTACAAGAGTTATGGTAGATAACATGCAACATTTGCATATCCAATTTGCATATACAATATCTCAGGCAGATTATCAATGGTCCATCACTGATGATATTAGAAACTAAATGACTTCTTTTATTGATAAGGAATTTCCAATCAGAGGGGGGCTACGATAATAGCTTCTTTCTGTTTATCTACATGTTAATAAACTGCATGGAGATGATACTGTCTTTTCTCTAATAAAAGTGCCCTCCCTTATAGTAGCACCCCTACATTTTTTAACTAAACGAAAAACCCACTTCAAATGCCTAAATTTTAGGATTTTTTGAGAATTCTTTTCAAATATGAGAGATGAATTTCCTCTAAACAATCATTTTATATGATTGTTTAGGGGAAATTCACCTCAAATTAATCGGAAAAGAGGCCTAAATGACTTCAATTTTAATGATTTTTTTAAATGAGAAAGTGCAAACTAAATAAAAGCTCCCTGACCATGTTATGTATAGTGTTTTGGAGCAATTATTAGGAGAAATATAGTTTGTAACTACAACTACAGAAAGAGGAGATTTGGGTTTTTTAATTTCATTATTCCTTACTTAAAATCTCCGTTGTTGGTCCTCATGTTGTTTGAAACATCTCATTGATGTTCCAACAACAAAGGGCTTCATTGGAAAATAAAGATTCTAGACTGGCTAAAAAAAATTATTCCCACTTAAATGCCCCCTGACTAAGCCTAAAATTCTAAGCATTTACTCAAATTTATGTATAAAAAAAAATACGGGCATTTGATGCTACTTTCAACAATATTGAGGTTTTATTGAGGTCATGCTGTTACACCTACCAATTTGGCTTGAATCCTGTTGTTTCTAACAGCAGTACAACCACAATATTTCATCCACTAGCTGCCTATCCTTCTTAAGCATACTACCTATTATTAACAACAGCTGAATCAGAAACCGACACAAGTTTTAGAGCAAAGCATGGAAACAACTTATCTAAGCAGGCTCAGCATAACTAAACTAATTGAAGGTTCAAATAAACAAGAGATGTTTGTAAAATATTTGTGCCACCCCTGAAAGCAGGTCAATAGCCTATTCTTTGTCAATCAACAAAGGGAAATAACTCACAAAATATGATGTGTAGAGTTATGGTTCTTGTGCACTACACTTCTCCTCAATAAGAACTATCCACCTGTGAAGTTTCATGGTTATAGCTTACATACTTTTTGAGATATGCTCTGGACAAATCAAAAAGTTTGCATGGAACGATCGATGGACCAACGACAAGTGCAAAGAAATATACCCACTCTACTTCGAAGGGGGGCTTAATCGGTTAATTTCTTAAAGAAAAATCATAACAACTCCACTCATATTTTGTACTGTAAAGAGGGAGGAATGTTAAAACAGTTGAGGTGTCAATATAAACTCTACAGACCCATGACTGATGGAATCTTTATTATTTCCTACATCAACTGTATTGGCCTCATAATAGATGAGTAATTCTTCCTCCAGGATTTATGATTTATTTGTTACTAAAATACAGTATTCTTACAGTGCTGCAGTAACTTTTTTGTTAGCTATTAAGACAGTTTGTTTTGTTTTATTGCTTGAATGGGTTGAACACTGCTTTAAACATTTTTCAGTCATATCTGGGTGGCTCAGGAGCACCTTGAAGCAGTGTCTATTCTATAATTCAAAAAGTCGAGGGAATTTTGTTGAAAGTTTGCAACAGTGCCAAAAAAATGGAATTTCTTGCTCTTTCTCTAAGAAAAAAAAAACCCCATCATCTTCAAAAATAGGGGGGATTTTTCAAAAGTATTTGCTAAAATGTGCAATCCCCCCTCCTGGCATAGCCACTGTTGAAGTGGATAGCTAGTACTTTTTTTCTCCAGTACGTAACCATTACATCCTGTCCTTTGCCTCGAGCTGCTATCCCACTAAGGTTTATGATTATCCACCATTTGATGGAAGCCACATGTGGGAAAGGATAGGTGCCACCACTAGGGATCAAACCAGTGACTCCCGTGGGTTGAATCTAGATCCACTGTTCAAACAAAATCTGCTCAGTTGTATAAAAGTTTACCATAGATTGAATATAGACCAGAGATATTTTCAACAACTAATTGTGGTGCAATCAAAACCTGCCCAGTTGTGTAAAAGTTTACCATAGGTTGAATATAGACTAGAGGATATTTTCAGCCAATCATGGTTGTTGTTTCAATTGTACCAATTGAAACAACAACCATGATTGGCTTATTAAATCAACTTTATGTTATATTGAAAAGGATAGGAGGTCACAGTTTCTCAAACCACACCCTTTCTTGCAGAACTATATAGGTGTATTTTCAAAACAGAGCTCTGACAAAGGCACCGAGTCCATTCCCATGGGTAAATCGAGTATAAGTAAAAAGCAAATGATAGGAATTTAACCTGATCCCTTCACTGCAATTGTGAAAGAATATGTTTGATTCAACCTTTAAGACAAGCGCTAACTTTGATTTAAAAGGTATATTCTAAACTTTCTTAATGCATTATTTTAACCTGTTTTATCTTTTTCGAACAAATGGCACAAAAATCTAACAGTAAAAAGTTTATTTCACTGCCCAAAATCTACCAATAGTGTGGGGTTTAGGGATTCGCTTTGGTTTTTTGTACGCTCGTGCCTGCACTTTGGCTGAGAGATTTGACCCGTGCTCAGATTAAATCAATTCCTCTGGTTTCAAACAAGAATCTTACTACACAAATTGGTAATAATACCCCTCTTACTCTTTATTACCAGTTTTATTGCTGTGAGAGGTCATAAACTGATTTCTATCTGGCATACACCAATGGTCATAATTTTATTGATATCGATACTTAATGCTTGATATTTGTTCTTGAAATAGGGATGGAAAAACCATAGCTCTTAAAAACCAAATCCATTACACAAGGGTGTTGAAACAAGAGGGCCGTTGGCCCTGGGTCGCTCACCTGAGAAAAAAGCTTCATTACCTAGGTATGTCCATGCAACCACAGAAAAAGAGATTTTCACTTATTCAATCAGATAACATTTGAAATAATCCTTCCCTCCCCCCTCTGCTCCTCCCCTGGTCATTATTTATTTAAGCTTTTTTCATAAAAGGTCTGTGATCAGCTAATCTATGTCAGATATACAGGCTGCGTCTGAGACTTTTAAAGTTTTCTTTAATGAGTTGATCAATCCATGTCAAATATATAGGCTGTAGGGATTCAAAATTCTCAACAAAGCACTCGCCCTCCCCAAAGATGCTCTGCACCTGGTGAATCTACAGTCATGATTTTAGCTAATTCAATTAACGTCCATATGCTGATCATCCATACCAATTTTCAAGTCTATAGGACTCCTGGTTCATTAGAAGAAGTTTAAAGATTTCAAAAATGATCCAAAGTTCTACCCCCTCCCCAAGACACTCAGCACCTTGTGACCCTACAGTCATGATTTTAGCTATTTTTATTAATGTCAATATATTGATCACCCATGACAATTTTCAAGTAAGGTTCCTGATCCAGGAGAAGAATAAGGTTAAAGATAACAAAATTGATCCAAAGTACTACCCACTCCCCCCTAATGCATCTGGTGGCCCTACATTCATGATTTTAGCAATTTTTTTTTAGATCCATATGTTGATCATCCATGCCAATATTGAAGTCTGTATGGCTCCTGGTTCATTAGAAGATGAAGATTAAAGTTACAAAATTTTCACAAAAGTACTACCCTCTACCCATGGGTGCTCTGCACCTGGTAGCATTACAGTCATGATTTTACCTATTTTTATTAAGGTCTATGAGCTGATCCTCCATGCCATTTTTCAAGTCTGTAGGGCTTGTGGTTCCTAAGAAAAAGAAGGTTAAAGATTACAAAATTTTCACAAAAGTACTACCCTCTCCCCCCAAGTGCTCCACACCTGGTGAATCTACAGTCATGATTTTAGCTATTTATATTAAGGTCCATATGCTGATCATCCATGCTAATATTCAAATCTGTCAGGCTCCTGGTTCAGAAGAAGAAGAAGGTTAAAGATTACAAAATTTTCACAAAAGTACTACTCCCTCCCCCCTGGTGCTCTGCACCTGGCAGCCCAACAGATATGATTTTAGCTATTTTTATTAAGGTCCATAAGCTGATCATCCACGCCAATAATGAAGTTTGTATGGCTCCCGATTTGGAAGAAGAATAAGCTTAAAGATTACAAAATTTACCCAAAGTACTACCCCCTCCCCCCTGGTGCTCCGCACCTGGTGGCCCAAAAGATATGATTTTAGCTATTTTAATTAAGGTCTATGAGCTGATCCTCCATGCCGTTTTTCAAGTCTGTAGGGCTTGTGGTTCAGAAGAAGAAGAAGGTTAAAGATTACAAAATTTTCACAAAAGTACTACTCTCTCCCCCCAAGTGCTCCGCTCCTGGTGAATCTACAGTCATGATTTTAGCTATTTATATTAAGGTCCATATGCTGATCATCCATGCCAATATTCAAATCTGTCAGGCTCCTGGTTCAGAAGAAGAAGAAGGTTACATATTACAAAATTTTCACAAAAGTACTACCCCCTCCCCCCTGGTGCTCCGCACCTGGCAGCCCAACAGATATGATTTTAGCTATTTTTATTAAGGTCCATAAGCTGATCATCCATGCCAATTTTCAAGTCTGTAGGACTCCTGGTTCATTAGAAGAAGTTTAAAGATTTCAAAAATGATCCAAAGTTCTACCCCCTCCCCAAGACACTCAGCACCTTGTGACCCTACAGTCATGATTTTAGCTATTTTTATTAATGTCAATATATTGATCACCCATGACAATTTTCAAGTAAGGTTCCTGATCCAGGAGAAGAATAAGGTTAAAGATTTCAAAATTGATCCAAAGTACTACCCACTCCCCCCTAATGCATCTGGTGGCCCTACATTCATGATTTTAGCATTTTTTTTTAGATCCATATGTTGATCATCCATGCCAATATTGAAGTCTGTATGGCTCCTGGTTCATTAATAGATGAAGATTAAAGTAACAAAATTTTCACAAAAGTACTACCCTCTCCCCATGGGTGCTCTGCACCTGGTAGCATTACAGTCATGATTTTACCTATTTTTATTAAGGTCTATGAGCTGATCCTCCATGCCATTTTTCAAGTCTGTAGGGCTTGTGGTTCCGAAGAAAAAGAAGGTTAAAGATTACAAAATTTTCACAAAAGTACTACTCCCTCCCCCCTGGTGCTCCGCACCTGATGAATCTACAGTCATGATTTTAGCTATTTATATTAAGGTCCATATGCTGATCATCCATGCCAATATTCAAATCTGTCAGGCTCCTGGTTCAGAAGAAGAAGAAGGTTAAAGATTACAAAATTTTCACAAAAGTACTACTCCCTCCCCCCTGGTGCTCTGCACCTGGCAGCCCAACAGATATGATTTTAGCTATTTTTATTAAGGTCTATGAGCTGATCATCCATGCAAATTTTCAAGTCTGTAGGGCTCCCGAGTCGGAAGAAGAATAAGCTTAAAGATTACAAAATTTACCCAAAGTACTACCCCCTCCCCCCTGGTGCTCCGCACCTGGTGGCCCAAAAGATATGATTTTAGCTATTTTAATTAAGGTCTATGAGCTGATCCTCAATGCCATTTTTCAAGTCTGTAGGGCTTGTGGTTCAGAAGAAGAAGAAGGTTAAAGATTACAAATTTTTCACAAAAGTACTACCCCGTCCCCCCTGGTGCTCCGCTCCTTGTGAATCTACAGTCATGATTTTAGCTATTTATATTAAGGTCCATATGCTGATCATCCATGCCAATATTCAAATCTGTCAGGCTCCTGGTTCAGAAGAAGATGAAGGTTAAAGATTACAAAATTTTCACAAAAGTACTACCCCCTCCCGCCTGGTGCTCCGCACCTGGCAGCCCAACAGATATGATTTTAGCTATTTTTATTAAGGTCCATAAGCTGATCATCCATGCCAATTTTCAAGTCTGTAGGGCTCCTGGTTCCGAAGAAGAAGAAGCTTAAAGATTACAAAATTTACCCAAAGTACTACCCCCTCCCCCCTGGTGCTCCGCACCTGGTGGCCCAAAAGATATGATTTTAGCTATTTTAATTCAGGTCTATGAACTGATCATCCATGCCAAGTTTTAAGTCTGTAGGACTACTGGTTCAGAAGAAGAAGAATTTTAAAGATTTTCTTACAAATTCAACTTTTGTTGCCATAGCAACCAGAGTTTTTCATGGATTTCAATTCTTTTAGCTATTTTTGAAGGGGACCACCTAAGCAACATTTCTGTAAAATTTGGTGTTAATTGGCCCAGTAGTTTAGGAGGAGATGTCGTTTAAAGAAATTGTTGACAGACGCCGGACGATGACCGACGACCGACGGACGGATGCGGGACGAAAGGTGATCACAATAGCTCACATGAGCACTTCGTGCTCAGGTGAGCTAAAAAGCATATTCTTCTCTTGTCTGTGGTTCAATTTAAAGATGATTTCTACAGTCCAGGATCAAATCTAAACTTTCCAGCAAAAAGAGAGAAAGATGAATTTTGAGAATAAATTGTTTTTAAAGCAGAAAATGCTGGAACCCAGCATTTTTTCACTAAAAACCATTTTTTATTCAATGCTTAGGATTTGCCCTAGTATTACGGAACTATTACAGGTGACCACTACCTATGGAATTCCGTGCTGTGATTAAGAGGAGTTCATTGAATTTTTTCTGTTCATGGGTAAAGGGTCAAAGTGATAGATCAAAGAGATTTATGAGAAATTCAGATCTGTTATCAGAAAATGTTAAATGCTGAGTTTCCAGGGTGATTTTTGGTGAACGAAATTTTCGTTCACCAGTGTTATATACTGTGCATGGAAAATCGTGTAGGATCTTAATAGGTTTTGAATAAAGCAGTACCTCTTTAGATTCAATTTAGTATCTCTAAAGGCTTCTCTCTACAAAATCACTGGTTGTATCGTTAAATGCATGATAATAGCCTTCTTCATCAAGTGAAGATAATGAAAATTACCCTTTAAAAACACAAAAATATCTTGGAATGTCTATACGAGCGAATTTTTGATCGGCGTAAGATTGTCGAGACTTGAGAGCAAAAACAAAGTTTGTGTCTATACACTGTATAGACAGATGCTATGTTTTTGATTTAAACCTTCGCTATTGCAACTTGTAGTAATTTGCCGGAAATGTGTGTTTATTGAGGTCGTGAACTTTTGAACTTCTACACACCCCTGATTGACACGTGATGACCTACTACGATTTTACCTGCCTTCTTATGAATGAAGTCTTTGCTTATAAGTTACGAAAGGTCAAGTTTACAAATGAATGGAATGTTCCTGCCGTATTTTTCCTATTAAACGCGCCCTAGCGCGATGCAAAACGTCGTGGGGGGCGCTATTATTTCAGACTCTTTTACTTAATTAAAAAAATACGTATTTTGGTATTTAAAAAATAAAATAAAATGTTAGCTTATGAATTGTAATTCTGTCATTTAAAGTCATCTATCGAAATACGGTCACCCTCGACCATTAATTGCAGCTTTCAAAAGCAAGTGATTGTGTTAGCAGAAGCCGAGATTGATATTATTGTTATTATTTGTACAAGGTAGGGAGTTCCAGACGATGCAATATTCAATGTTCCGCTACCGATGGACAAAGCGGTCTAATAAATCATTACCTATTCACGTATGAAATAAATAATCCTGCATTAAATCCTAAAATTTCGTGATGTGTAAATACACCCGGTACATGAAATGAAAAGGTTTCGTAGTGAAAACACAACACGTCTGGAGCTAGCTGGGTCACCGCGTTTGGGCACCCTTTGAAGTCCCCAGCCCCTTGCAAGCGGCGACGTCGCTTTTGAAATAATTCACACACGAGATTTTACGGGGGTTTTCCTATTCTAACAGTATGAATTGTGACTAGGATTTAATCATTTGACTCGGATATTTTGTATATTTGCAGAACAAGGTGAAATGATTTCAGAAATATTTTCGTAACAAGGAAAGGGGATTTTGTTCGCATGTGACTTATGAAGAATAACGAGAAATATTTTTAATTTTGTGTTAAATTTTAACCTGTCGCACTTCGGGAAGATTGCGCGATTTAGGACGCGCTAGTTTTTCAGATGTTGAACGATCTTTAAATGACGCAACCAGCCTTATCCTGATAGGAATTTAAGATAGTTAACCCACAATCTATTGAACATTACGTCGTGAAGTAGCAGCTTTTGAAATTAAATTCGAGACCGGATTTTTTACCACGGACCGTGGACGGTTGGATGTCGTTGATCGTATAGTCAAGGGCCTGGGAATCGTATTTATGGGGGAGTGCGTTTATTAGGGAGGGCGCGTCTAAATTCTCATTGAAACATAAACACGCACCACTTGACCGTGACCAAATTTAACCCATTGCCAGACAACTTATGTTCTCAACTACCAAATTTACACCTCTTGCTTAAATCCCGTTTTTATCTTAAAGCTTTTTGTTGCATACTTGTGTAATGTAAATATCTTTGGTTACGGGTATTTTGTATCATATTACCCAAATCCCATTCCCTGTTTTTTTTGTTTGTTTTTTTTTTTTGTTTTTTTTTTTTTTTTTGTTTTTGTTTTGTTTCAAACAAGGCCGGAAAACAGGGGATATAGCAATCTCGGTACGATTTACTGTTACATGTAATATATGAATGTCGTGAATAGATAAATAAATAAAAGAATCAAATGAACAAATATCCCAACACGATAGGCCTAATTTCAAATTTTAACATCGAATGGATTTTTTTTTCAAAGTACTTGACATCGTAACTACAACCGTATAGTAGCCCTTCTATGCCTCGGATGGCTCTAGAACTTCCTCAATACAATCATTCATCTATTTGTTTTACCGGAAGTATGTAAAATATTACAAAAAACGAAACTTGGATTGTGAATCAATCGCCTGTGGACTGGAGCACCTTTACCTTAACATGGAAATTGGTATTTCTCGCACCAGAACTATAATGAGCATACATCCGTACGTAGCTGCCATCTTCTACCCTCTTAGGTTTACGATTATCCGCCGTTTGGTAGAAGCAATAGAATTTAAACAACGACTGTATTTGGACAATTCATTAGCTGTACAAAATACCTTCCTACATAGATTTCATCGAATTGGTTTTTTTTTTTAATTCTTTTTACGCAATGGCATCAGATAGTCATTCTTTCACGAGACTGAATATTACCGAAAGAGACCAAAACCCTGTTATTACAATTACGAAACAGCGGTCTTTTAATTCGGAGGATGGGTGGGACCCCATTCAGGTCGTACCAGTGCCATAGCGGATAACGTTTAAAAGTCAAAATGCAGAAAGACTGCTGTTTAATCTGCTAAAATATGGGTTCCGCATGTGGAAATGGAATTACTTTTCTGACTGCTATTTTTTTGAGTTAGGAAAAGAATCATTAGTCTAGACACTGTAATTGCCTGTTTTCTTTTCTCTAGGCTTATTGCTCTCTGTCTATCGGTCTGTCTCTGTCTGTCACTCTCTCTACCTTTCTTTTCCTCTCTTTCTCTTTCTTTGAATTTAGAATTTTGACGAGACACTTTCCCTTGATTATTTTTACATTTATAATTTCTCTTTTCTCAACGAATTCAATATATCACTTTAGAATGCCAACAGATTCGTTCACCATCAGTACTTTCAGTGCTTTGATTTATGGTGAACACATAAAATTGTCATCTTATTTACTATGTAGATATTCATCAAAGATAACGGGTTCATCAAGTGACTTTCTTTAGTATCTCAACTTTTTTTCCACTGATCTCTTTTTTTGTTTGAGTCGAGTTTTGTGCTGCTCTCAACAATCTTTCAATTATATCGTAGTGGATGGAGAACATAACAATGGGTTCCTGGTATTTCTCACACCAGTACTACCATTACACCCTTTCCTAGCCTTCAGCTGCTATCCCAAATATAGGTCTACTATTATCAACCCATTGGTGGAAGACAAATAGTCAGAAAGGATGAGTGAGGCCATCTAGAATCGAAACTGGGACCTTTTGAATGATAGTCCAGAGTGCTACCACTGGGCTATGACGGCAGCTTCCATTGATCTAATACTTAACCCTTGTCATGCTGAACACGCAATATTCCTGCTTTGGCAGAAGCTATAGACAAACATCAGCCTGCACATATGTGCAGACTGATGTAAGTCTACACCACCTGTTTCTCACTTTCAAACCAGAATTGTCAATAGATTTAGTTTTTCAAATAAATATTGATCTACAATTGGTACTTTCAATGCTTTTTGCCCTTTGATTTTGATGAAAATTTTAGCCAAAATTTATTCAGCATGACAAGGGTTAATCCTTCTTATTGAGACCTCTAAAGTCTTCTCTATTCAGGACCCCAGAAACCTCTTGATTATAATCATTTCCTTGTATCTCTCATGCAATAAATTCAAATTACCCAACTTTTCCATTGATGCCTGTGCAATTTTGTATAATTTATAAATCTAATATCCCAGCTTTTCTCTCCCCTGCAGTCTCTCATTTATTTCTTATCCGTCTGCATCAAGAAAACATTTATAAAGGCGGTAGTCTTTGTATATAAATCAAACATATTACTGAAAGGGATTGGAAGCCATGTTTTGTTGTTGATTTTTTTTAACCATTGTCATGCTGGATAAATTTTGGCTAAAAAATTTTCATCAAAATCAAAGGGCAAAAAGCACTGAAAGTACCAACTGTAGGTCATTTTTAATTTGAACTAGAAAGCCATGAATGGCTTGAGTCGCTCCACAGGCTTGAAATTCTTGTAAAAGCAAATAAATGTTTTGACTTGATTTTAAGATATTTGGGGTTCTACTGATGTTGAAAATGATTATCAACATATTGAGAATTGACCTCCACCCATTAAATGTATATTTTTCATCCAATCAAAATAATTTTTGATACACTGATAAAGGGTCACTCAAGTATCATTCCAGTGAAATTTACTGATATCCAAAAATCAAATTCTGAGAAAATGATTTTCAAAGTTTCCACTATAAAACATATAGAGAAATGACCTCTGCCCATAAATTGCATATTTTTCATCCAATCAAAATAATTTTTGGTAAATCGATAAAGTGTTACTCAAGGATCATTCAAATGAAATTTGGTTGATATCCATCAGTTACATTCTGAGAAAATGATTTTCAAAGTTTCCACTATATAACTTAAGAGAAATGACCTCCGCCCATAAAATGCATATTTTTCATCCAATCACAGTGATTTTTTGTAGACTGATAAAGGGTTACTCAAGGATCATTCAAGTGAAATTTGGTTGATATCCATCAGTTACATCCTGAGAAAATGATTTTCAAAGTTTCCACTATATAACATATAGAGAAATGACCTCCGCCCATAAAATGCATATTTTCCATTGGATCATAATGATTTTTTGTAGACTGATGAAGGGTCACCCAAGGATTATTCATGTAAAATTTAATTGGTATCCATTGATTAGAATCTGAGAAAACTCACTTTTTACCATATTTGGAAATAAGCCACGCCCATTAAATCCATGTTTTTCATTGGATCAAAATTTCTTGAACAACTTTGAAAGAGGGTCACCCAAGGATCATTCCAGTGAAGTTTGGTTGAAATCCATCCAGTAGTTTCTGAGGAGAAGATTTTTAAAGAAAAGTTTACGACCGGACGCACGGACGGACGGACGGACGGACGGATGGACGCACGACGGACACAACGCCATGACAATAGCCCCAGTGGCTTTCAGCCAGTGGAGCTAAAAACTAAATCTATCGACAATTCTGGTTTGAAAGTGAGAAACAGGTGGTGTAGGCTAACATCAGACTGCACATATGTGCGGGCTGATGTTTGTCTATAGCTCCTACCAAAGCAGGAATATTCCGGGTTCAGCATGACAAGGGTTAACAATCGGCTATCATTTTACCCTTTGAAATATTCCAGCTTTGACAGAGGTTAAGACAAAGATCAGACTGTGCAGTCTGATTTAAGTCTTTTTCTCCCGATTTTCCTGTTCAATCCAGGAAAGATTAAAAATCACATTTTCGATATATAGAGACTCACTTTTGTTTTATAAACTTAAGAAACTGTAATTATATGTTTGCTTGGTGTGTAAACATTTTCTTATTCTTATTTTTCTTCTCAGATTACAAGAATGATTTCTCAACCAAATTCAAATTGTGACCATTTCCTAAGTTTTTCTCTTTCACAAACCTTTCAAGAATATTCAAGTTCAAGTTGAAGTTCTTGGTAATCATTTAGAGCCAATTCAAAAATTTACAAAATCAACCTTTTGTGGTAAATTTTCTTAAAATGAATACATGCATAGAATTTGAAGGAAGCTTAATTTTGAACAAGAGCAATCCCTGCGGGTGCCTACGATCGGCTGTCGAGTGCTGGATGGTGGGAAAAAATCTACCGGTAAGTCGAAAAAGGAGCATAATTTGCACAAAATGCATCTTGAGTTATCCCCCTTGATAGTATAGGTTGCTCTTTTGATGGTGGACATGTGTGCTAAGTTTCAAGTGAATGCCTTCAGTAGAACCAGAGATATAACAAAATGTCAAAGTTTTCGCACGTCGACGACAACAACGACACGGAGGCTATAGCAATACCTCAGGTTTTCTCCGAAAACAGCCGAGCTAAAAAATAAAGTTATTGCTGCCAATGTTGCAGTCAAAGAATATTTTGCTATTTGTCCAACTCAGATCAGCCAAAGCATGCAATCCTCAAAATGAACAAGAGGACCAAGATGGTCCTAGATCGCTCACCTGAGTCTCTTTGACCCCTGGGACATCACATTAATTAGATAGGCAGATGTCAAAAAGAAGAAATTGCCTAAGATCAATACCATGGAATGTTTTCAGCGAATAGCAAGACAGATATGCCTGTTTGCTTTTTGATTCTATGTAAAAAGGGATGCACCTGGCTGGACCCAAAATGAGACCCCAGGGTCTTGATATGACCAAACTTGGAAGAGGTCCATAAGATGATGCTACATACTAAAAATGAAAGCTGTCTGCCTACTGGTTTCAGAGAAGATGATTTTTGAAGGTTTTCATATTTTCACCCTTTGTGCTCAGATGAGCTGAAAGGGATGCGCCCGGGTGGAGCCCAAATATGACCAAAAGGTCTTGATATGAACAAACTTGGTAGGGGCCTACTAGATGATGCTACATACCGAAAATGAAAGCAGTTTGCCCTCTGGTTTCGATTAAAGAAGATTTTAAAAAAAATTCGCTCTTTGATTCTATGTAAAAAGGGTTGCGCCCGGGTGGAGCCCAAATATAATCCTAGGGTCTTGATATGAACAAACTTGGTAGAGGTCTACTAGATGATGCTACATACCAAATATGAAAGCTGTCTGCCTTCTGGTTTCATAGAAGAAGATTTTTGAAGATTTTCATATTTTTACCCTTCGTGCTCATAAGAGATAAAGGGATGCACCCGTGCAAAGCCTAAATATGACCCAAGGGTCTTGATATGAACAAACTTGGTAGAGGCCCACTAGGTGATGCTTCATACCAAATATGAAAGCTGTGTGCCATCTGGTTTCAGACAAGAAGATTTTTAAAGATTTTCGCTCTTTGATTCTATGTAAAAAGGGTTGGGCCCGGGCAAAGCCCAAATATGACCCCAGGGTCTTGATATGAACAAACTTGGTAGAGGTCTACTAGATGATGCTTCATACCAAATATGAAAGCTGTCTGCCTTCTGGTTTCAGAGAAGAAGATTTTTAAAGATTTTCATATTTTCACCCTTTTTGTTAAGGGTCAAGGGAAAGTTAAGGGTGGATTTCATTCATTTGAACAACTTTGGTAGAGCTTGACCCAAGGAACATCCCTGCCAAGTTTCATCAAGATTGGCCCACTGGTTTAGGAGGAGAAGATGTTTAAAGAAATTGTGGACGACGCACGACGGACGACGGACGACGCACGACTGACGACGGACGACGGACATTCTACGATCACAATAGCTCACCTTGAGCACTTCGTGCTCAGGTGAGCTAAAAATCATTCAATCTTTTTTTCTTAATAGTACATTTGCATTCACAACAACAAATTAATTCATAGCTGACAAATAGATCATTTGTGTAAGAAAGGAGACCTCCTATTCATTCTGCTGAATTCAATTACACTTGTCTATAACAACTCCTAAGGTAGTCAATCTATGAAAGTTCCCAAACCTTTTGGAAGAAATGTTCTTTGACAGTGTCAACCGAAGTTTCCTAATGATTTCATTGGGAAACCTCGGTTAATATTGTGTAAGATCAGGATTTCCAAAATGTTGATTGTGAAACTATAACATGTCCACTACCTTAAAATTAATCCTTATTATGCTAAAGAGCCAATCTGTAAGGCATTTCACCCAGCCTGACATAAGTTTTTCCAACAATAAATATACAGTATAAAGTAAGAAGTATAGGCTAAAATCAGGCTGCATCACAATTCAGGCTGATCTTTGTCTTTACATTCTCAGGGGTGTGGAAATACGAGTTTACTCCACTTGTCCCTGGACAAGTAAAAGTGGATTTTCTACTCATCCAGGATCAAAATGAACTTGTCCACTAAAGAGTAAATAGAAAAATTTGAAAAAAAACATTGTCCTTTGATGAAGAAAATGCTGGTATCCACCATTTTCTTCATTAACAAGAGGCCCAAGAGGGCCTGTATCGCTCCACTGGCTTTAAAATCTTTAGACTTTCAGTAAATAAAGCTTACTTTAAATGAATACATTAACACTCCAAAATCTCCTGGGACCTATTTAGTAATGATTAAATGGTTCTGGTCTATATTGCACCAAAATACTAAATCACAATGAACCTGCAACCCTTGACCAATCTTATTAAAACATAAGGTTCAGAAGATGTCATTCAAAGATTTCAGGCTCAAAATAGGCCCCACCTGACATGCCCATATTTATGGACCAATCAAAATTTCTTGAACAATTTAAGTAAATAGTCACCCAAGAAACATTCTGGTAAAGTTTCATTGAAATTGGCTGAGTGGTTCCGGAGATGATATCGTTCAAAGATTTTGGCCTCAATATAAGCCCCACCCTGCCACGCCCAAATTTATAGGCCTATCAAAATTTAGCAAATATTTTTTGTAAAGAGACACTCAAGGAACATTCTGGAAAAGTTTCATTGAAGTCAGCGAAGTGGTTCAGAAGAAAATGCCATTTGAAAATTTCGGGCTCAAAATAGGCCCCGCCCTGCCACGCCCCTATTTTTAGACCAATCAAATTTTCTTGAACAATTTAAGTAAAGGGTCACCCAAGGAACATTCTCTTAAAGTTTCATTGAAATCGGCCCAGTGGTTCAGGAGGAGATGTCGTTCAAAGATTTCGGGCTAAAAATAGCCCCGCCCTGCCACGCCCATTTTTATGGACCAATCAAGATTTCTTGAACAATTTAAGTAAAGGGTCACCCAAGGAACATTCTATTAAAGTTTCATTGAAATCGACCCAGTGGTTCAGGAGGAGATGTCATTCAAAGATTTTGGGCTCAAAATAAGCCCCTCCCTGCCACGCCCATATTCGGGGGTCAATCAAAATTTCTTGAACAATTTAAGTAAAGGGTCACCCAAGGAACATCCATGCCAAGTTTCATTGAAATTGGCCCAATGGTTTGGGAGGAGAAGATTTTTAAAGATTTCAAAGTGAAAAAATGCCACGCCCTGCCACGCCCATATTTGGGGGTCAATCAAAATTTCTTTAACAATTTTGGAAGAGGGTCACCCAAGGAACATTTCTACCAAGTTTGATCAAAATCTGCCCATTGGTTTGGGAGGAGAAGATGTTTAAAGAAAAAGTTTACGCACGGACGGACGCACGGACGGACGAACGACGGACACACCGCCATGACAATAGCTCGCTGGCCTTCGGCCAGTGGAGCTAAAAACAATGTTTTCTACCCTATGATATGAACATTAGGATGATTTCTCTCTTAATTCTTTTAAGTAACATTCCAAGATTTGCCCTGGTATTTACTTGTCCTTGGACAAGTGGCTTAGAAAAATTTACTTGTCCTCAAGTACAAAAGCCTGAGTCAGACAAGTTGGGCATGTTAATTCCACACCCCTGATTCTGCAACAATTTTATGAACAGCAGGAATGTGTCCTGAACAGCATAAGAAGGATTGAAGGAGGGTTTCTCATCCTGACATTATTTGAAATGATTCACATGACATTTTGTAAGAAATCAAATATTCATGAGATCAAATATCAGTCTTGCATTTTGTGAGTAACATTTTGGCTATATTCTTTTAGCTATAAGTTAACTGGTTATAGATGTTTGCACAAAATTTTATCGTGATTTTCTACACCATCAACATTAGTCAAATTGATATTATTAACCCTTTCCTGTTTAACAAATTTTTGGACCCCTCCAAATTCAAAGGTTTTGCAGACGAAAATTTAAAGTGGATTTAAATTGAAAAATAACCATTCAGTAGGGTAGAAAATAGTGTGGAAAAAGAAGAAATTGATCGCTGGAAGCAATTTCTTCTTTTTTCACAATGTTTTCTCAATCATAAAATCACAGGCACGTACAAAGCAGCGATTAGACAGCAAAGGGTTAAACCAAACAATTTCCAAGAAACCTGGGGTATTGTCATCAACTTGACGTTTACATTAATTTTAGTTCAGTACATTGGTGTTTGGGTTGTTGTTGGGGTAGGCATCAGCATGACAAACTTTAACCTTGGTCATATCTACAATGAAGATATCTTCATGAAACTTGGCTTATGTATTCTCCATCACAAGAGCTATCAAAACTATCATCCAAAGAGAGGTATAACTCTGAAACTTTTTCTGTAAGAGCTATGCCTTTTTTCACTTTTTTTTTCACTAAGATTTTTGCTCCGGTTAAGAAATGGACACGTCCAGCCTGCACATGCACTCACATATGGACAGAGGTTACTCTATATTTCTGTTGCCATTTCATGTTGAGGGCTTAAAAATACATAAGACTAAATGTGGTCTGAGGCTGAAATTATGCTAAATATTAAACAACATCATATGAATAAGACAATACAAAACAATATCAATACATGTACTTACAATCTTTGGAGATCTGATAAGCCATTTAGACTTCCTTTCTGTAGCAATGTTAATTCATTCTTGCTTAAATCCCTGAAAACAGAAGAGAGAAGGCATTAGATAAGTTTAAAATACTCCGCGCAGTCTGACACAGATGGAATCATTTCATACTAATTTAAGAAATCATTTCATACTTAAGACCCATCACACAAAAATAGACCATCTGGGTAGTGAGTAAAGTGTTGACCCTATTCAGACTGCACAAACTTTCTACACTTTGCTTATTTTATATGAATCTAGAATGATCATTCTTCCTCTGGTTGACCTCTGCTGGACAAAATTTCTTTTTCAAATATTCATTTGACAGAGTTCTCAGACAGTCCCTTTTTGCGTGATGGGTCTCAGTTTTGATTCATTGAAAGATAACAGCTGCAAATCAATAGACCAACAAAATAATTTTTTTTTTTTTCCAAAACAAAATGTTGACTATCTTCATTTAAAACCATTCAGGGCTCGTGTTTGACCCCAAAACAAGGGTTTTGACCCCCCCCCCCAAAAAAAAAATCTAAAAATGTCTTAATTTGACCCTTTGAAATTACTTCCGAGGGGTCATCGTGACCCCCTTCATAAAAAATCTCTTAGGGTCAGAACTATGTTTTAACCTTTAAATTTTCTATGATGCATCTTAAATACTATCTTAAATTTAAGAAATGATCTGCAAATGAAGTGATTGTTGATCATATCTTTACAAAATCTTCAAAATTCCAATCAACGATTGTTTTGACCCTTTGGAGTCAGATTTCCTTCCAAGAGTTTCATGGTAAAGGCAGGGTTTTAAGGGACGCAGGTTTTGCGAGTCTGAGACTCCCAAATAAGCAGCCAGGACCCTCAAAACTATCTAATATGAGTCCTGTGGACCCTCTAGGGATCAACATCAGAATAGAATTGAAGACTGTTTTAAACAGTCTTCAATTCTTTCCTGAAGTTCAGAGCTAAGTAATTATAAGTATCCAACAATTTCTTAACTTTTAAACAGGGAATAGCCTTAAAGGCACAGGAAAACTATATCATTGCTCTAAAATAAGTAGTTTTTATCTAAAGCAGGGACTCCCAAACCGAATGAAGGACCCCTAAGATCCCAATGGTCAAGTCCTTTGGACCCCGTTTTCTTGATATCAGACTAAAACCCTGGTAAAGGGGTTGTTTGTCAATTTCAAACACAAGCATGAGCCCTGCCATAAATGCTATATTATAATGATAATCATAATAAAGCATTTTTGACAATCTGCAAACTTTAATAAAATAACTATTTTGGGCCGTAACTTTTTAATTTATTATAGGTAGCACATCAACAATATCTTTCTCATTTCATAGCCCAACTACGGTTATAATATTTTTCAAATAATGACATTTTAATACATTTAGTACAAGTTGTCCACGGTAAAGAAGTCTTGCCAGCCAGACAAAATCAAATTACTCCTTTTCAAACAATATTTTCCCTAGCATGATTTCTATAGCGGCAATAAAACAAGATAATTTCAAAGAAATTCCAGCAGACATCTGGCAGACTCCAGGAGGATTCAGCAAAAAACACTTGCTTTCAAACCTTCCTGAGTGCATATTTGCCATTTCACACTTTATCTTACTTCTGTTTTTTAACAATAATTAAAAGAAGCACACTGAGTTTTTTTCTCTGTCTGATTTGTTTATACATCGTAACATCTGGATTCAACAGCAGCAGAGATCTATAGATAGACAGGGCCGATAAAATAAAGTTTATTTTTCAACAGGGGTGTGGAAATGTAAAGGATTTTCTCCAATTGTCCATGGACAAGTAAAAGTCTATTTTCTACTTGTCCAAGAATAAAATGAACTTGTCCACAAAAAATTGGATTGATTAATATTGATAGAACATCGCTTTTATTGAAGAAAATGCGGAAACCTAGCATTTTCTTCATTTAATACAATGTTTTCTCTTTGATATAAATATTTTGATAAAATTCTAAGATCTATTTCAAACTCTTGGACCGAGCTATGACCAAATATATTATAATGGCCGCCTACGGAAAATGAATTACTTCACTTAGACCACAGAATGATCTTACTGGACATATACCAGTGGCTCTCAACAAGTTAATGCTCCATTGATAATAGTTGTCTGTAGACAGCTGGACATACTTATCACCAATTAGTAACCTAATCAAATTCTCTGCACCCTTTCCAGTATTTGTTGTTGTTTTTTTTGTTGTAGAAATTTTAGACCAGTCTAAAAGCAAAGACAACAAAAGAGAATTGGGACTTATATATAAACTGTCCTATTTGGAAGAATACGTAACATTATCATTTATGTGAAGAGATTTATAAATTAGTTATAATTTATAATTTCTTCGTTTTCCATGAAATTTTCTCTAGTATAAATCACAGGGACGTAAAAATCCTTGAGGCTTGAACCATCAAAAAAAAGGGTAGTGTGCACATATGAGCAGGCTGATCATTGTTTATTTCATACCTCCTACCTATGAGATAGGTATACTTAAATCAAAGATACCTCTCTTACTTCACAGCGGAAAACCCATGGAAAAAGGTAGCCCCAAGCAAAGTGCAGTTGGTATCCATTGGACTGACAACCTGAAGGTCTCAGGTTCAATCTCTGATGGTGGCACTCATCCTTTTAGTCTATTTGTCTCCGGCCAATGGGTTGATAATCGTAGACCTATGTGGGTTAGCAGCTGGAAGCTCGGAAAGGTTGTAATGGTAGTACTTAAAGTAAGAATTACCAGGAATCCATTCTTAGGTGCTCCAGCCGCCGCTATATGACTGAATGATCATTAAAAGTGGCATGAAACTCCATTCAAACAAACATTTTGGAAAATGGAAAACTGCTCACAACAGAAAACAACAAATTCTTCCAAATCTTTTGTTCTATAGGTATTTTGAATCATCATTTTAGCCTCTTTGAGATCTCGATCAGGCTTCGTTCCAACATGAACATTATCTTAACCCATCATGTCATGGTGAAACTGAATATTCATGTTTATGCAGGAGGTGATAAGTCAAAGATGAGTCGCACATATGTACATTCTGATTTAAGTCTTTTACTGTACCACCTGATTTTTAGCTCCACTGGCTGAAGGCCACTGGGGCTATTGTCATGGCGTTGTGTCCGTCGTGCGTCCGTCCGTCTGTCCGTGCGTGCGTGTGTGCGTCCGGACGTAAACTTTTTCTTTAAAAATCTTCTCCTCAGAAACTACTGTATGGATTTAAACCAAACTTTACAGGAATGATCCTTGGATGACCCTCTTTCAAAGTTGTTCAAGAAATTTTGATCCAATGAAAAACATGGATTTAATGGGCGTGGCTAATTTCCAAATATGGTAAAAAGTCTGTTTTCTCAGATTCTAATAGATGGATACCAACTAAATTTTACATGAATGATCCTTGGGTGACCCTTTATCAGTCTACCAAAAATGATTGTGATTGGATGAAAAATATGTATTTTATGGGCAGAGGTCAATTCTCTATATGTTATATAGTGGAACCTTTGAAAATCATTTTCTCAGAATCTAACTGATGGATGTCAACCAAATTTCACTGGAATGATACTTGAGTGACCCTTTATCAGTCTGCCAAAAATTATTGTGATAGGATGAAAAATATGTATTTTATGGGCGGAGGTCAATTCTCTATATGTTTTATAGTGGAAACTTTGAAAATCATTTTCTCAGATTGTAATTGATGGTTATCAACCAAATTTCACTGGATTGATCCTTGGGTGACCCATTATCATGCAGCCAAAAATAATTGTCATTGGATAACAGATATGTTTTATATGGGAGGAGGTCATTTCTATATATGTTATATAGTGGAAACTTTGAAAATCATTTCAACATCAGTAGAACCCAAAATATCTAAAAATCTAGTCAAAACTGAGATTTGCTATTGCAAGAATTTCCAGCCTGTGGAGCGACTCAAGCCATTCATGGCTTTCTAGTCCTACTTAGATCAGAAATAGTTCCAAATTAAATTCTGATCCATAAATGCATCTAGTGCTTTCAGCACTTTTTTTTCAGTGCCATTTTAGCCATGGTTTTTATTTAGCATGAAAAAAAATATATAAAAGTAAAATTGTATTGTTGAACTTTAATAAAACATGTTCCAAAAAGTTGAGTGAACAGAAGTCTGACAATAGTTGCAATGCATATCAAACTAGTTCAACTACAGTAAATCTTGCCCGAGCCACCAAGTCTATTAAGCGCCCATTTTTATTAGACGACCGCTTTCAAAATCCCCTTCTTTAAATCGAAATATCTGAAAAAATAGATATCACTGGTTTTAAAAATATTGTAAATGCATCCAATGCTGTTAAAACTCACCAGAATTGTCTCAATCAGACGATTCTGTTGAGTTTTTACAGCATAGGATCCCTGAGAATTTCGCACTAATATGCATATTTGATTTCTTATATGTTAACAAAACGTGTATTGAGCGGCCATTTTCTTTAACGACCGCTTTTTGGAGGTCCCATTCCTGGTCGCTTAATACAAGTTTTACTGTAATAAATTGTTTCCCCATTTCTGCACCCTAGTATTAAGCATATTGTACATGGTATAAATTCCTCTATTCCTAGACCCAATTAAAAACAGGAGAAGGTAATTACACTACAAACTCATCCCTCCTACCACTAAATCAGTTTTCAAGGAAATTATGCTGCAGATAACAAACAAAATATATACGATCAATCTTGCTTAAGCAACCAGGCCTATAAAGAGACCATTTTTATTACACAACCTTTTTCAAAATCCCCTTCTTTAAATCAAAATATGTCGAAAGTAGACTTTACTGGTATAAAAAATATTGCAAATGAATCCTATGTAGTTAAAACCCACCAGGATCGTCTCATGAGACGATACTATTGAGTTTAGCAGCATTGTATTTTTGAGAATTTCACTATAATATTTCATATTCAATCAAAAATATGATTCTTATTTGTAAACAAAATGTGCATTCAGCGACCATTTTCTTGAAAGACAACTTTTTGGTGGTCCCATTGGTTGTCGCTTTATACAAGATTTACTGTACTTATTTGATTTAAAAGGATCAGTGCCAAACTATTGTAAGTGCCTATAAACCTATAGGCACTTACATTTATTTTGCACTGACCCCTTAATTTGTTAATTCATTTGAGATATAATGCTAATTTAAACAGTATTAAAATCAAATCCCTACACTTAATCATGGAATCCATTTTCATACTTCTTGTACTTTTGGTCTCCTTGCCATGCCATCAGCTACTAATCCTAGATATAATTATCCAGCTGTTGAAAATCAAGTTAAGTTATGTTGGAAAGGATGTTTGCATTGACTAGAGATCAAACCCAGGACTTCATGATTGAGCATGAACAACTGTGCTATATTGTTATATATAAATACAGTCAAACTTCGGTCTCTCGAACAGGGGTAATCTCGAACACTAGGGAAAATTCGAACAAGGATCTCAGTCCCGGCAGATTTCGCTCATAATCCATAGTGTTCGACCTCGGAAAACTCGTACAGCAAGACGGTCGAACTCTCGAACTCATTCTTCAGTCCAGAAGTTAAAAAATGCTTTATATTTCACCTGGAAAAATTCGAACAAAGGGTCTATCGCTAATAACAAGATGTCATATTTCGGCGATTTTCACACTTTTCAACTTGTAATCCTTATTTGACACCTTATTGTCAATAACGCACCGTGCGTCATAATTATACATTCCGTGAAAAATACACTGTTTTATTTATTGAATTAAGTTGTTGTTTGGCCATCTGTTGTTTAACATTCATTACTATATATTGTCTCTTATTGATATTTCGGCAACTAGTTATCTTAGCGATGTCAAAAAGCATACAGATACGTAACGTCTGCTTTAAAGTATGACAAGAAGGGTCCGAACAAGTGACTCGTGAAGAAATTGGGGTTTTAGATTAAGATGGATCTACACTTTCACAAAGACTGACGAAAATTTATTTACTCTACAAACGTTTAAAGTTCAACATTTGAAGGGTGTTTAAATTTGGCTTTAATTAATTTTCACTTGCAATTGAGGCCGCGTTCGTAACAGGAACAATTATACGGTAGCCTTTTTTGTAAACAAAGGGAATGCAATTATAAGACTCTGTAGTCGAAAGTTATTTCATCTTTTTTTGTCTGTATTTATTTTCAAACACAAATCCCGTGGATCAATCACTAGAAACCAAAAACTAGTGAATTAACAAGTTAGTGAATTAACAAGTGAAATTGAAGAACTAAATAAGTATACGTATATTCGGATACGATGTATTACCAGATGTGGCGCATTTCCATCTTCTGGTATCTTTTTAGTTTTTTGGATTGCTCGAACAACCGATCTCTCGAACAAATTATCAGGTCCCCAAGATGTTCGAGCTACCGAAGTTTAACTGTAATCCTAATGGTTTTACCGTGTCTGTTTTTAGAATTAGTCTGGGAATTTTCCAATACCTTGACTAATAGGTAAATGTATGTTGAATATTTATCTTTCTAGAAAGGACTTTTAGAAAGTGATTCCGACTCTAGAGTCTTCTAATGTTCTATGCTATTCTAGATTGTTCTATGGTATTATATAAAGGGATTCCTACTGCATTCTTGGTTCACTTGGTTTAGACTAATGGTTTCTTTTAGTAGTACTATGTTAAACTAAAAGGGGATTTCTTGTTATCTTAAAAGTGTGTTTAAAAGCGTGTTTAGTTTTAAATTCGGATTTATTGGACTCATTATTTGTGGACCAGGAACTTAATTCATTTGGATCTAAAATTAAAACTTTAGGATTAAAAAATCAAGGTATTGTTATTTGTTTTTGTATTAATTTCATATTGTAAATAATTCTGTTATTATTGTCAATAAATATTGTTAAATGTTAAGTTTGTTGCTGGCATCTTTGTTCTTGTTACATTGGAACGTAACAGAATTTGCTGTAAATTCTCATCACAGAAACAAAACATTTTATAATATCACATGCCCTGCTATTTAGAAAGTCTGTAACATTGTGTTATGAGACTTTTATGAAATTATATTTTAGCCAAATTCTAAAGTTTGAAATACCACAGTTTATCAAGTCAATGAAAGACAATTGATTTTCAGTGCTAACAGTACTTTGATCTGTTCGGTTTTTGAAACTGAAACTTTAAACAGTGGATTAGTCAAACAAAGGATCAAACTGGATAGTGGATACCCTTAACTGACTTATCATGTTAACCATCAAGCTTTGTCACCAGGTAAATCTATTAATTAAGACAGACAAACAGGCAGACAGTCAACCCACCCAAAACTGGATCTCTACAATTATCCTGAGCATGATTCAAGGTACATTAAATGTTTCAGTTCAAAGAGGCTTCTAGCAGGGTAGGGTAATAAACAGTAGAATTCGGTTCCACACCTGGAAATTTCATCAACCCTTTGCAGCTATGCTAGCTTCTCAAATTCATGAGTCAATGACCCATTTACTACAAATTCTAGGGTTTGAAAACGCATGGGCCTGTTGAAAGCTGGTTGGTTTAAAAGTATTCATTTAACATCTATTGAGATTTTGAGAAACAAGTTTTTTCATCTTAGATTAATCCCTCTCGATTCTGCTTCCATGAAAATATACCAGTAATCCCACCCAATGTGAGCCAATGAAAGAACCAAGATCGATAGCGGCTCCCGAGTTTACAAGTCTACTTAACTGGAAAGTTCCTTTCTTTTCATAACCACTTGTTATTCAACCAATCAGTTCTTCCTCTTCTATTAGTTTTTATCAAGACTTATTTGAAATTTGGCCTCTTTGTGACAAAATGAGTGGTTTATAATAGTATCAATTTTTTCTTATTTTCTTACATAAAAAATATCAGAATTATAAGCAAATAAGTTGGACCCTAGTCAGCCCCAATTCCAGTAATTTTTGCTTTTTAATTTTAAGAATGTCGTGAGTTAAACACTTTCTAACATGGCTTTAGTTTGTACCTTAAACCAGGGTTTTGACCCCAAAAAATCTGAAAATATCTTAATTTGACCCCTAGAAATTTCTCCCAAGGATGTCAATTTGACCCCCTTGAGAGGAATTTCTAAGGGTCAAAACATGGTTTTATACCTGAGATTTTAACAAATAACTTTGTAAAGTTCTACAAATTAATTACTTGTTTCATATCAATTCAAGAAAAAGTTAAAGTGACTGCTTAATCAGATATGTAAAATTCTACAAAGGATAAATTGCTTTTTGTAGTTATGACCCCTTTAGATTCAGATTTGACCCCCAGAATTTCTTAGGTGTGGAGTCAATGACTCCCCAACATCAAACCATAACACTAGCCCTGCTTTCAAAGTAACTCAAAGACAATTCCAAACTATGTCAACCAAACTTGAGGTGTATTTGGTAGACAAACGGTGAAACTATCAATGCCATAAACCCTTGCCGTGCTGAATTAGAATCCTCTTTTCAAAAGTGCAATCATATCAAAGTACTGAAAGCCCTAGAATCCAAGGTTGTAGGTTTAATTCTCTTTTTGAAAATCAATTTTATGAATTAAATTTATGATTTATTCTGCCTTGCAAGGGGACAAACAGGTGGTTTCGGCTAAGATCAGACTGCCTATAAAGGTACAGACTGATCTTTGTCTATAACTCCTGCTAAAGCAGGAATATTCCATGTTCAGCATGACAAGGGTTAATCTATTACAACTGATTTTCGATTTAAAGCTCCATCAGATTTGAAAAAGACAGTGAACGATGAGTGGTCATCAGCTTGGTGCAAAACTATTTTAAGTGCCTAAAAACTTTAACTGACTTGTAGGCATTTACAATAGTTTTTCACAAACCAAGACTTGAGGGTCACCCCTTAAGTTGATCTCTTTGATATTTGATATCTTTGAAAGATACTATCAAATAGCATCAAGAAAAGTCATTCAATGTTTCCACACATTCAAGTTTCAAAGTTAACATAAAATACATGAAAGGTCAACAAATTAGCGATCTTAGGTCACTTTTTCAAAACAATGATTGGTTATTGAATTCCAGTATGAAACAAGAGGCCCAAGAGGGCCTGTATCGCTCCACTGGCTTTAAAATCTTTAGACTTTCATTAAATAAAGCTTACTTTAAATGAATACATTAACACTCCAAAATCTCCTAAGACCTATTTAGTAATGATTAAATGGTTCTGGTCCATATTACACCAAAATACTCAATCACAATGAACCTGCAACCCTTGACCAATCTTATTAAAACATAAGGTTCAGAAGATGTTGTTCAAAGATTTCGGGCTCAAAATAGGCCCCACCTGACATGCCCATATTTATGGACCAAACAAAATTTCTTGAACAATTTAAGTAAATAGTCACCCAAGAAAATTTCTGGTAAAGTTTCATTGAAATTAGCTGAGTGGTTCCAGAGGAGATGTCGTTCAAAGATTTTGGCCTCAATATAAGCCCCGCCCTGCCACACCCATATTTATAGGCCTATCAAGATTTAGCAAATAATTTTTGAAAAGAGACACCAAAGGAACACTCTGGTAAAGTTATATTGAAATCAGCCAAGTGGTTCAGGAGAAAATGTCATTTGAAAATTTCGGGCTCAAAATAGGCCCCGCCCTGCCATGCCCATATTTTTGGTCCAATCACAATTTCTTGAACAATTTAAGTAAATAGTCACCCAAGGAACTTTCTGTTAAAGTTTCATTGAAATCGGCCCAGTAGTTCAGGAGGAGATGTCGTTCAAAGATTTCGGGCTCAAAATAAGCCCTGCCCTGCCACGCCCATATTTATGGACCAATCAAAGTTTCTTGAACAATTTAAGTAAAGGGTCACCCAAGGAACATTCTGATAAAGTTTCATTGAAATCGGCCATTTCAGGAGGAGATGTCGTTCAAAGATTTAGGGCTCTAAATAAGCCCCGCCCTGCCACGCCCATATTTATGGACCAATCAAAATTTCTTGAACAATTTTAGTAAAGGGTCACCCAAGGAACATTCTGATAAAGTTTCATTGAAATCGGCCCAGTGGTTCACGAGGAGATGTCGTTCAAAGATTTCGGGCTCAAAATAAGCCCCGCCCTGCCACGCCCATATTTGGGGGCTAATCAAAATTTCTTGAACAATTTAAGTAAAGGGTCACCCAAGGAACATCCATGCCAAGTTTCATTGAACTCGGCCCCATGGTTTTGGAGGAGAAGATTTTTAAAGATTTCAAAGTGAAAAAATGCCACGCCCATATTTGGGGGCCAATCAAAATTCTTTGAACAATTTAAGAAGGGGGCCACCCAAGGATCATTTCTACCAAGTTTTGTTAAAATCCGCCCATTGGTTTGGGAGAAGAAGATGTTTAAAGAAAAAGTTTACGCACGGACGGACGGACGGACGCACGCACGGACGCACGACGGACACTCCGCCATGACAATAGCTCGCTGGCCTTCGGCCAGTGGAGCTAAAAACTAACTTGGTCATTTGAAAAATTTCAAATGTTAACCCTTGTCATGCTTAACCCTAAATATTCTTGCTTTGGAAGAAGTTATGGACAAAGATCAGCACATATGAGCAGTCTGACCAGTATTTTCCCTTTTAAATCAGGAAATTCTAAAGTCAATATTTTTTGATAGAGACTGCCTTGGTGGCCTAATGGTAAATGCACTTGACCAGTGACCTGGAGGTCTGTGGTTTCGAGCCCCACTGTCGCCGGGTGTGTTTATTGGTAAGACACTTGATAGCCGGCCCCAGTTCACCCAACTGTAAAATTGGGTAGCATTGGCACTGGGTTTAAACCACAGCCTCTCTCTCAGGGACGTGAAAACATCAGTATTGAGTGTTCGAGAGAAATTCTTTAAGCTTTCGTTGCAACTCACAAGCAAACTAAAATAAATTAGTATAAATTAAATAGATAGATACCGGCTCACAATTAGTGCATTGAAAGTTTTCAGCAGTTCAATTTCAATGCAATTTTTCCAAAGGTTTTTATTCAGCATGACAAGGGTTATCAGAATTTCATCCATGGGCAAGCCGCAACCAAATTAAGTCTTCTACATTTATGATAACATGATGATGATCATGTCTCTCAACTTCTAACTTCAACATTCCATACTGAGTTTCAACAAAGGGTCTGTTTAAAATGTGAAATGCATCTCATTACCCTATATTTTAATTCATGATTGAAAATACCTCACAATTTGTTTTCATCACTTGAAATTCATCTTAGGCATTTTATACATTCTGTGGTCAGAAACAGAGAAGTAGATTGACTGGAGTAATGCCGCCTTCAACATTATTGCTGCTACATTTAAGAAGCTGGTGGACCTACCAATGGCTTCATGTTCTTTCTCACATGAGTACAATAACAAATTTTATCCAAGCCATGATGCAGCTACCCATTGGTTGTACTTCTTATCACGTTTTCCCAATTTGTAAGACAAAATTCATGACACTAGTCACAATGACTTTTGTCGAACATCAATTGAATGTAGGATGAGCCAGTATTTCGAACATTTTGATAGGCCAACACATTACTGAATGAATTAGTGAATGAGCTATCCAGGCTTGGCCTGATACAGACAATGCAAGATATAGATGTTTCTAAATAGATTTAGATCAAGTGATACTGTGAATCTGTGATAGCCTTTCAAATTCATTTAAATCATCTTCTATTGACCAATAACAAAGCTGTACTTATGATATTTTGCTTCTCCATTGATGAAATAATACCTTGAATTTCAGTTTTTCCAATTAACATAATTACCATATTTTTGCAAAAAATCCAGCAGACATGAGGTAATAACTGGATTATTTTTTCAAAAAATAAAATAAATGATTAATGCACCCTTGAGTATCTATCGATCCATTAAATTGTTTGGCGGTGAAAAAAATGATAATCTGACTGTGATGTCTTTCAAATGAAATATAATATTAAAATGAGAGCCTTTAAGTTATCATAACATAACATAACTTTATTGATTTCGACTTGAACAGAGATGTTCATCATCATAAACAAAGTATAATACAGACATGCAATAACGGCGATGTTTAACAAAGTTGTGATAAGTTAGAAATTCATAATTTGGCATTTCATAATCATAAAAAAACTTCAAAACTAAGATACATGAATCCAGTGATATGGTAAGGCTGTGTTTTGCATCATTGTCCCTAAAAATATCTAGATGTCCTCAGTTATTATAGACCTTGCCATGATGATGGGGACACAGTTCTTGGTTCTATGACCCAGGTAGCTAGATTGCCAGCCTAGACTCATAAATTTTGTAAATTGTCCTCTCTTTCTTCACATTATAGGAACAAATCCCTTTACTTCTAAAACCTTAACATTCCTGATGAAGCAGTCTAGTCCCATTTTGTCAAGTCCTAAATCATCTATAAATCATTTTAGGGTGAGTCCACATGGTTTAAAGGGATGCAGGTTTTGCAAGTCTGAGACTCTTTAATAAGTGGCAATGGACTTTCAAAACTTTCTGTTGGGAGTCCTCAGGCCCCTGCCGCCCCTCTGGGGATCAACTTCAGATATGAATTGAAGACTGTTTTAAAACAGTCTTCAATTCATCTATAAATTTGACACTAAAAGTACTTATCTATACAATACCTTGTGCAGCTTAATCTAGAGAAATTTTAACCATGAGGAAAGCTCAAAATAAAATAGATAATCATAAATAGGGACTCCCAAAACTTAAGAAAAGACCCCTATGGGCCTAACTATTGAGTCCTTGGGACCAGTCTGTTTTGTGGATGTGACACTAACACCCTAGGTCAATACCTGTGACCAGTCTCAAACCCTGGATCACCTAAAGCAACATAATAAGATGCTTTAAATCATTCACTTTGACTACAACAAAAATTTATACTTACAAATCAATTGTATCAAGGGGTATTGCTTTTAACTCTGATATCATATCTGCTTTCGAATTGAATCTGTATGGATTATTAGAACAATTAACTTTGCGTCCTCGCGGAATCGGTATACCCATATCTTCATCGTTATCTTTCCTGTTTTCACCATCATCGGACTCATTCTCTTTCGCAGGAATGGTTGTACATGTACATCCAGTTGGACACGCGTCGATAATGTCAAAATTTCCAAGAATCAAAACAATTGTCAGAAATGTGCCAAACACACAAATCCGCAATCGACTCATTTTGATTGTCTACTCCGTGTCCATACCCAATGTTTTATAACACTTCCTCACAGAAAACTATAACATAAATAAACTTTAAAAACTTTATTTATAACCTTTATAATAGCACTCAAACTTTAATAAAATTTGAATCAATGAATTTTCAGAATAATTTGCTTAGAATTATGCGTGCTTGGTATTTTGTGATATCAGACTGACTCTGAAATCAAGCTATTATGAAAAGTGAACACATTCAATTTTGTGGATTTATTGATCATCATATTACTGTCTGATTATTTTTTTATGTTATTTTTTTTTGATAATAAAGTTTTTTTCTTTGCATAACACTGTGCAGCTCAATTCTGACTAACTGATCTATAGATTTTTAGTTTAAGCAGGGCATGTGCTAGTGTTGTGCTAGTGTTTGTAATTCAGTGCTTGAAAATTCTACTCGTCAGCTGGTCCTGCATGATTTTTTCCTTCTTTGTCTATATAAGCAGGACAAGTGGATTTTGCAAAATTTCACTTCAACATTAATGTATCTGTATATTTTCTTGTATGGCAGGACGAGTAGAAATTTCAAGAATTTTCAAGCCCTGTAATTAGGGAGTCATTGACCCCCTAACCATTAAATGCCAGGGGTTAAAACAGATTTTAAGGGGTCAAAAAACAAGAAATAGCTAATCACAAGTAAGAATTTTATAGATTTAAGTTATTTGACATTTTCTTTTAAAGAAATGAAGTAAGCAATTGATTTGTACAATTTAAGATAGTATCCTAGAAAGTTTTGACCCTTAGAAATTTCTGAAATTCTCTCAAGGGGGACACAGTGACCCCCTTGGAACAAATTTCTAAGGGTCAAAATAAGTAAAGTTATCATATTTTGGGGGTCGAGACACTGGTTTAAGGCTCAAACATGAGCCTTGGTTAAGAGAATATAAACCCTGGTCATACAGAATCCAAAATAATCCTGCTTTGTAGATAAAGATCGGCCTACTCACAGTCTGATCTTAGACTATATCCTCTGATTTTCCTATTTAAACCAGAAAAAATGAAAAATTGTATGAAAAGAATATATAGTACAGGGCTCTTATACCAGAGTTTTGATTTTCAGCACTTTAAATTTAATGATTTTTTTTTTTTTTTTTTTTTTAAGTTTTTATTCAGCATGACAAGGGTGAAAAGAGGTAGGAACAGGATTACAGCAGTCTAAAATAAAATAATTAACTTTTAATTAAATCCTAGTTTGATTTGTTTGAATGGGTTTAACGCCGCTTTCAACAATCTTGCAGTTATATCGCGGCGGCCGGAGCACCTAACAATGGATTCCTGGTATTTCTTTCACCTGTACTACCATAACACCCTTTCCTAGCCTCCAACTGCTATCTCACATAGGTTTACGATTATCTACCCATTGGTGAGAGACAAACGTCGGAAAGGATATTTGCCGCCACCGGGGATCGAACCCACGACTTCCAGATTGGAAGTCTAATGCCTAACCAACTGCGCTATGGTGGTGGCAATTAAATCCTAGTATTCTTTCAATTGTCCATATTTGACAATTCACATGAGGCAAGGGGTGTAAAAATGCTGATTCTCTCCACTTGTCCTTGGACAAGTAAAGTGTGATTTTCTACTTGTCCAGGATCAAAATGAATGTTGGCCAATGGAAGAACCAAGATAGATAGCAGCTCCCTTGAATCAAACTCGGAACCTTTGGTTTAAGAGGCTGACGCTCTACCTTTAGACCAAGGACATCACACTGAATGAGTACTCATGACATAGGGTCTGCGCTATTGAAATATTTGAATTTGAAATCCAATTACCCCCAATCTGTAAGTAGCTTTTAGGTGTAGATAACTCAAGTGAGTATCAACAACACAGGGTTTGTGTTTGTAATGATGTATTATTTGAATCTTAAATCCAAAATATCATCTTCAACTGCATCTAATCTAATTTGGATTTAAAAAAAATAAATAAATAAAAACATGATACACCTCATCATTTGTGTTTATTCTTTCTTAATCATCAAAATTATCAAAACACCAACAGATGGGTCATCATAGCCATTACACATCTGTTATATGAGCAAAAACGATGCAAGATAAATGGACAGACAATGCAGATGCACATTCGATTGTCGGCATCGTTTGATCTTTATCGGCGGTGCCTTTGATCTTAATGAGAATTTGTTCGGGATATTAGCAACTGTCTGGGAATTATGCATTTAAATCATTTAGAATGCCCGCATTCATCACGAAAAGAAATAAAATGCTAAATGTTAAAAGCTTATGGAGAAGCGTTTATAAAAGCAATAATCTGCCAAGAATTTTGACAGGGGGTCGGAGTATTTTTTTGCTCGGTTGTCGAATTTTCTTTCTACGGACAATCCAACGGGATCTAGTAGCCTTATTACAGTTTCATATATATAACAATATCACAATTCATTATAAACTCCTTAATTAAACACTATAATCCATGTTAACCTGTAAAATTCCATATTATTTATCTCCAAAAACACACGCGATTTTCTGTTAATCACTTTGCATAGACCTCCATCTTAGCTATTAGGTTTACACGTGACGTCATGATTTCTATATTTAGATCTCAGTGCTTCCCTTCTGTACAGGGTTTTCCAAATGCTGAGCACGCATTGTAACATATTGAAGATAACTTGCGTTTTTACAGACACTTTGAAATATATGTTTTACTTCTTTTTCACAGTTTTTTTCCTTTCAATGATATTACTGTTTTGTTATCTTACATTGACTATTTTTGGATGACAAAATAGTTAATAAAACTTATCATTGAAATAAATAATACACCACCACTTGGTATCATCACGGACCTTAAATATAAAAGCGCCCCTGATATCATTAAATACATATCATCAAATACATATCGTGAGTGATCATAACACGGTAACTAGAGCTTTACTAACTACAGCTTTACTAAGCTGTAGTTACGATATTATGATCATTCACCAGCGATACATTTTTTGATAATTTCTTCTACTATTTTGTTACGCACGTGCATACTGTGAGCGATGTTGTTGGTATGTACGCCCTTGACTGTTTCAAAGTTAAATTTTGTCTGACGGAGTTTTGTCTAATAGGGTTTTCAGGTCTGGTTGGTTTTGTTATGGTCGGGCTTTGTTATGGATTGGTCGTTTTGTCTTGTGGGTTTTTGTTGTGTTATGGAATTGTGTCCTACGTTGTTTGTTTTTTTTTTTTTTTTTGTTGTTTTTTTTTTTTTTTGTTTGTTTGTTTTTTTTTTGTTTGTTTTCTTGGGTTTTGTCTAGCGGGACTTCGATTTGTTTTTCTTCCGTTTTTTTTATGAAAGAGTTTTGTCTCGTTGGCTTTAGTCTGATGAGGTTTTGTCTAGTAAGGTTTTGTCTTGGTTGGGTTTTGCCTTGTGAGATTATGTTTGATGGGGTTTTGACCTGTTTGGATATTGTCCGGTGTGCCGGATTGTGTTTTGATGAGGTTTTGTGTGGTGGTGTTATGTTTAGGCGTGGTTTTTGTCCCTTTTTATGATTGGTTTTTCGCTTTGATGGATTTTATCCAAGAGGAAATTTGTCTAATGATATTTTGTCTGTACTCCTATGTAAAATGGTACCTTTGTACCGGTCATTCAGTATCCACAGATAATTTGCAAGCGACTACGGTCTAGCCCGAAGGAATCTTTTCAAAATTTGCTTAGAATTTCGGGTAGAGGGGGAGTGAGTGATGAAGATTTTCACAATTTTTCTGACCTATGTAAATTGCTTGAAATTGTGTTAATGTGTGTGTTTGGGGAGGGGGTGGGCGGAGTAGCCTTTCACATGCTCCTACATATGGTGTACCGTTTGGGTCGAAAGTCTGCAAACAGTCGTGCACGCTTATTAATGGGGGTGCACCCGTAAATAATGGGGATGCACCCGTATTATTTTCGGGTGAACGTCCATATTTTAGGCGTGCACCCGTATTAATATGGGTGCACGTCCATAATTTGGACGTGCACCCCCAAAAATATACGGGTGCACGTCCAAATATGGACGCGCACGCCTATTTTTCGCCATAATTTTTACCAGCCAATCAAAAGTACTGTCTTAAACCTATATTTTCGACTCCCGATTAGGGAAGGACAGAATATTAAATAGATATTATTGGCATTAATTTTTTGTCTGTTATCATTAGCCTATATGATAAATATAATCTAAATCTCTAAATATTTAAATGTAATTAGCTTTTGATGAAAATGAGTATCGTACTGTTATTTGACCGCGTAACAAAGCAGTGGTTATAATCCGTTTTTCAATCAACACGTTTTGACGTTCGGTCCATTTCACAAAATAGAGAAAAGGATCTGTTTATTTTGAAATGGTAATCGAGTGTTTTTGTATTTTAAATCAATTTTTTAAGCAAAAGATGTGTATATCAATGAATAAAAAAAAAACTTGCATAAATCTACATCATTTTTTATGACTGGCGTTTAAGTTGTTTTTTGTTTCTCAAATGAAAAATTCACATGATGTGAAATAGCATTCTCACTTCTCCGAGATATAGAATTCCAAAACTTGCCTTTTCCCCACTGATTTTTTTTTAATGGAATTTGATTTCTTTGAATATATTATACTATAATACTCTTTATTCGAGGGATGAACTATCTTGAATAAGTTTGCTGAAAAAGTTTAGGTTAAGAATATAAAAAATATTAAGTACCACTTTTCGAGCTTTATAGTTCCATCGGTGGTGACGATTTGATTACCTTTTTTGTGTATCATGGGTGCTTGCATCTAATTCCTTTGAAAAAGATAAATACGAAGAGTTTTTACTTACAGCAGTAAATAAAAAAAAAATGTAGAATAGTCCTAATTGTCCGTCCGGTATCACTATTAATCACTGATCGCATTTGTTAACATCGTTACTTGTATATTTTCCTACATTTAAAAAATTGTCAACTATACAGGATGTTTAAAATTCGATACCCAGTGTCAAAGGAGATAACCATGACACGTATCTTACAAACAGGTCAGTTACTAAGACAGACTTAAATTCATACTAAATATGGAGGAGAATCAACTAAAAAAGTTTCAAAATTATTTACAATCAACAAATAATAAGCATACTTTTTTAAATGGGAGAAAGTGTAAACTTTCACACCTAAGATAGCAAACCAAAGATCTTGACAAGCATAACAAATAATGACACCTGACAAGGTGTTTAATCCTTCTTACCAAATTGAAAATTAAGAAATTATCAAAGTCCATATATCATGATTTAAATAGATGTTTTGTTAATGCCCTTTTTATTCTACCCATAACTACTTTTTTTGGCTACTCTTTTACTTTATTTTTTCCTATTACATTCTTCCCTACGATCCTTGTCAATATACTCTGGTGGTTGAGATTAGGTGTCACTTTCTATAGTAATGCTTATGAAGCCCCCCCCCCCCCAAAAAAAAAAACAACAACAACAAAAAAAAAAAATAAAAATAAATAAAGAAAATATAAGCTAAACAATTTTGAAGTTTCAATTTATTTCTTTCTCTGTCGATTCAGTTAGAAAGGCTATTTTACTTTTGTGCCTTGGAGTTATCATTCAGAATATCTTGTATCCGTAAAAACTCTTCCAAAAATGTTTTGAGTATGCCAAATGATTCCATATTTGTGCCTTATTTACCTCTGTTAACACTTTTCAATGAAATTTACGAATACTTTCAAAAAAATTAATTTATGTAACAGATTTTCCTTATTTTTCACGCACCCCAGTCTAAGCATACATATGTCACTATGCTAACGAAATTCAAAGCCGCTTTGTATGATTTCGTAAAAATAATAGAATTTGTGCTCTTCGAAGATACCCAACTGCATAACAAATTATTCACTGCACAAGGTAGAAATGCCTAAGGCTTAAGGCAATTTTACGAATATCTGGATCATCCCTCGTACAATTTAACAAAAAGAGTTATGTTGATTGTATATGGCTTTCTTTTTTACTTCGAAGAAGAAATGAATCATTAAGAAAATGGCACGAATTACGTTATGATAACTGATTTGTCACTTTACAATTACAATTATACATCAAACTTAATAATCTGAGAAACGGCTATCTTGTATGGTGGACGGACGTTTTGGCCACGGATGTTTTGGCCAGGACATTTTGGACATGGACGTTTGAGCCACAATTTTTTTCAAAATAGGACCTTTTGGCCAAAAATAGTAGATGGGAGAAAAAGTTATTACGTGTATATGAATTCCTTATCAAGTTATAGTTGTTATTTTAGTCATTTAAGTAATATTACCGATCGCGATCGCCCTATTTTCCCTCCAATGAAAGGCCGCTATTTCGTTTGAAATTAAAAAAAAGTATATCCCGTAACCTGACGATCTGCTCGAAGAAGTGTAGGTCATAATTGGCGGGGACTACATTCAAAACCAGACAGTGACGTCATAATCTTGTCTGATAAAATGTCCCAAAAGATCCTTAACTTGTAATCGAGTATTCATAAAAAATGTTTAGTGAATGTTCTTTTGAAGTTATCCTTATACACAATTACTCATTAAAGGAGGAGAAAATTCTTGAATAATCTGTTTTCTTCTAACATCTTATTGCAAACTTTATATTATTGATAAGGAAAATGCCGTGATTCTTTTTGTTTCAATGGGGTTAAACACCGCTTTCAACATTCCTTCAGCAACATTGCGTAGCTGGATAACTGAATTCCTGGTATTTCTTACACCAGTACTACCATTCCTAGTCTCAAGCTGCTATCCCACAGTGGTCTACGATTATCAACCCATAAGTGGGAAACAAATCAACCCATAAGTGGCAAACAAACCTACCCATAAGTGGAAAACAAATAGTTGGAAAGGATGACAGCCACCATTGGCGGGCAAACCCGGGGACCATTTGAATGATAGTCCGACGAGCTAATACTGCGCAGCTGAAAATGCCGTGGTTGATAACTGTTTTTCTAAAACAAAAACTATTGGGAGGCATAATAGACCGCAAAAAACTAACTAAAAGGAATACAAATCCATTAGCAGCAATCACGAGGTTTTGTTCACCGAACGTTCTCGACTGATATTGTCTCGCCAAACGAAGAAACCCGATGATGATTAACTTTGCTCCTCCCACTTTTTGTTTATCTCGATTCGATTAAAGAATGTATGACGCAACAAAAATGAATGACATCATTGATTGACGTGAAACTCAATTGAACTAGCGTTATTTGATGAAAAAATAAGGCGATCGGTAAAACGGTTATAGTTCATATTCTGATAATTTACGCGTATAACCTTGTGCTCCGCTAACGCTCCGCTTAGGTTATATCGCGTAAATTGCCAGAAATGAACTATAACTATTACATATTGATATTTTTTTCCATTTTGATGTGTTTATTCACTCAATAGTATATCTTAATATATCTGAAGAAGAATTAAATAATATCTTTACTATGCAAAGATAATGAAGACTAAATTGAAAATACTTTGAGATATCTAGTATGATGTAAAGTTTACAAAATTTATTTTTTAAACATATTTCTTTCAGAAAACAAATGAAAATATAGGATAAACAATTAAAATGTTTAAATGTTCAATAATATTCACAAATAATCTTTAACACTAGGGTATAGGCGCAAATGTAATAGATAATAATGTTGACCAATAATGGTAACTGTCATATTTGGAATAAACATAGCGATTAACACCTAGGGTAATAAGAGTTACACAATAAGCTTATCAATAGGAACCCGAGATAAACAACATGCCTCTTACTAGTTCTGTAAACACGTAAAATGAAAACTAAGGCTAGAAATAGACTAAGAGTCTTGATGCGAATCTTACCGCGTCGAAATACCAAGTAATTCCAAATTGGCCCGATATTCTAAAACGGTTTATAACAAAGGTTAAAGGGATCCAATGTAAGCTTGTATTTGATTGGTCAATGTGGTTTCTCTGAAAATTTAAGGGTGCACCCCAATTTCTCAGTGGTCGTAAAAATATAGGGGTGCACCCGTAAATTTTACGGGCCCATCCTCATAATTTGGACGTGCACCCCCCAAAAATAGGGGTGCACGTCCAAATTTAGACGTGCACGACTACAAAAAGGCTTTCGACCCATTTAGTGCGCCATACCTACAGGCGCGGGACTCCTTCGAGTAGGGGAAATAACTCTACTTCTGACGGTGATCGTGAATATATTTTTTGTACGGAAGTTTATGCAAGGTAAGATAAATAAAAAAAAAGAACTTTGTATAAAAAAATTGAATAATTATCAATAATTAATTTTAACTGTTAAGGTTTAGCCTACATAGTGTGGCTTCGTTTCAAATTGTAGTTTTGTCTGCACACCGACAAGGTAGATGTCTATCCGTGACCTAAAGGCTTTTCTTCATGGCCCATGCTCGCGTCAGTTTACGGTTTTTGAAATTCTGGAAATCCCTGGAAATAATTTTGTCTGTGTCGTTTTCTCTCTCTCTCTCCCTCTCTCTCTCTCCTTTTCCAATATAATCTACGGGCACAATTAACGGTCAAATCAAATATGTTTATTTTTGTTTTGCATTAATTCTCGAAAATATGGATGTTCGCGAATAGGACCAAATATGAATGCATGTCAGGTACGGAAAGTTAAGAAAGGCCTATTTCATCGTCAGTGGCCGGACAACCAATCAAAAATTGTTCTAAATCCAGGGATCGTGTTTGACCCCAAACCCTGAGTATCTTAATCTTTTCTGTCAGCCGGGTGCCATCTTTACCCTTAAATTGACAGTATTAATTATTGAAATGAATTATAAATACATGTGTAGCAAAAATCAATTGTCACCTTCATATCTCTATAAAAAGATTCATATGAAATATATATCTGTATAAAGATATAAAAGAGACAATTCAAGAATTCAATCAGCATAACCAATAAATATTCACATATTATTTAATAACATGCATTTTATTAAATTGACCCCCCCCCTTTCAACTGCAGTTTAGACCTCTAGAAATTCACAGTCAATGGGTTAATGATTTAAGAATTTAGGGTAGATGACCCGTTATAGAATTTAACCCTCCCCCCCTCCGAAAAAAAAGTTCTTCTTCAAGTCTTTAATTATTCTTAAGTAATTTAAGAGGTAAATTGTATTGAAAACAGTCTGGAAAAATAAGAAATTTTGCTTGTGACAAGCAATTTCTTCTTGTTCCAAATTGTTCAGTTATCAAAGGCTACCAAAAAAGTTGAGCATTGAATAGGCAACTATTTTATAAATCAGGATAGAATGGAAATGATATGGCGATTATCTACAGGCCCAAAGGACCAATAAATATGGGTGTGGCCGGATGGGCCTTTTTCACTATTAACTCTTTGACTGACATCTCATTAGTCATCTCCTCCCGGCAACTTTGCCAGAATGTTACTTGGCTGAGTCAACTGCTTACCGATAGAATTCGGGTAAGCGGTTAAGGGCAAGAATTTCCCCAATATTTTAAAACTTGATATCTTATCCGACATTCCGGGTAGCAGAAAATGGTGGCGAGGGAACAAGGGTAAAAAGGGAATTAACCGGTATAAAACCTTTTAGATTCTATGAATATTCTTCTCCCTTGACTGTGGAAATGAGAAAAAAGACGGGCGTTAACACTAAACTCATGATTGCGAAATGCGAAGTGCTCTGGACCTTCAATCATGCATCTTCGCAAGCGTAGGGTTCTAACTTCACTATGTCCCTTACGTATGGAAAATAGTGGACTTAGAACCCTTGGCCTACGAAGATGTCAATAATCAGGTCTAGTGTTCCAGATAATCACAAACTAAGGGATTGGCAGCTGGGGTTCGGAACGGACGTCGTAGTGGTAGGAGTGTGAGAAACACTAGCACTGCGTTCAGAATGACGAAACGGTGCAAATTATTTGCAAATTATACCCCGCTTTGCGCGCAAGTGCACGTACAAAGCGGGGCATAAATGAGCAAACAGTTTGCACCGTTTTGTCATCCTAAACACAGGGCATATATATATATAGTCTGCTGTAAGTGTTCCGGCGATCACCGACGGATTTGACTGAAAAACTGTCAAATGTTAAAAGTGGGGTTACATACATACAACTAATCAAATAGAAACAGCGTACTTACAGCAGCAATAAAGATGTCGTTGAGACATTTTGGTCACTCGTCGATTTATGACAGAAAGCCTAAAGCACATATGACGTTTGCAGGTCTAACGGCAGATGTTTCCTTTTTAACAACTTATGCCAATGATCACCATCAGCCTTTCAAATTTTCACCAGGGCCCGAGGTTATAAAACTTTTCACATACTCAATTCACTGAAAATTTTCTCAAATTTCAATTCAAGAATCAAACCGTAATTCTATTTTAATACTCATTTTAATGTATTAACATAAAAGATAATATGAATAAGTTGTTATAAATAACAACTTATTAACATTATCTTTTATTTTCATACATTTATTTAAATTCGAAATTTGAGAACATTCTCAGTTGAGCCTGAGAAAAGTTTTATAACCTCGGGCCCAGAACCACCAGACGACTCCAAAACTAAATTTGAGCCTGTGCGTGGCATTTCCAAAAATTTGAAATGTTCCTGATGTGCAAACATTGAAAGGCATAGACAGCTAAAAACTGTTAATATAAAGATACCCGATTGTCAACAGATACTTTGAGAACTTTTCTGTCCACTAAGCGTAAGTTAAGACTCTGGTCAGATTGTGTCGATGCACAGGCTAGCCAAAGTCTTTGCTTGGTGCACCTTTGAAATGGTTGGAAATGGCACGCACATGCTCATTTGCATACTGTGAGAAATAGAGGATAATTGTTTGTTTCAGTGTAAGCTCGATTTATATTTCATTGAGAGAAGTACATGTATAAGTAATCATTTCATGAGTGGTGGGGTATAAGTTTTTGATAATTTCACTGGTTTGATGATGGGTTTATCAAAAGACAATTTACCATTATGCATCGATAATCCAAAAAAAATCATTAATGACGGTATAAGCATTTAAGAAATAGACGATATTAAATGAGTGGTCATTGAATACCGAATGTATTAAACGAGTCACCAATAAACAGATAAAAACGTGGCTTTGCAGTGTTTCAAAATTCAGAGTTTGCAGTCTTGCGGCATATACTGGCTGCTTTCTACTAAATGAGCATTTGCGTGACCGTTTCCAACCATTTGACATGTGCCTGAAGTAGAAACATTGAGCAGCCTAGACAGTCACATAGTGCAACGAGGAGATAATCTGACTGTCTAAAGACAACTTGAGACCCTATCTCTCTACAAAGTGCACAGTGAAGACTATGGTCAGACCGTGCGTCTGCACATGCTGGCCTAAGTCTTTGCTTGGCGCACTTTTTAAATTGTTGAAAATGTCACGCACAGACTCAAACTATTTTGAGAAAAATACGCGTTAGACTGGTTGAAATGTTGAATTGAGATTGGAAATATGTTTAAAACAAAATTAAAATTGACCTGGATAAGTGCGCTGATCCAAGGAACACTTTAATTAAACTTTTCTGCCCTGCATCAACACCTTTAAAGTCCTCTCATAATCATACCGTCCCTGCGTTCAGGGTGCAAAAACGTTTGCAAACGTATAAAAAATATTCCGCGTTTTGCTAGTGTACTTCACGACATAAAACGAGGAACTATTTATAGTCAATCTTGCTCAAGCGACCATGTCTATTAAGGGACCGTTTCTATTAAACGACCGTTTTCAAAATCCCTTTCTTTAAATGAAAATATCTTTAAAAGTAGACATTATTGGTCTTAAAATCATTGTAAATAAATCATTTGCTGTTAAATAAATCATTTGCTGTTAAAACTCAGTAGAATCGTCACTAAGACATACTACTGAGTTTAAACAACAAATGGTTATTGAGAAATTTGCACTGTGTATAGTTCCACAAGTTTATGTGAGTATCGAGAAACCGTTATTGCCTATCATTTTCAATGTAAAATTGATCTTTGACGCCTCACTATAAATTGTACCACTGTACAGACATATAAAGTTGAAATTATGTTTCTTATTTGTAAACAGACGTGTACTAAACGACCATTCTCTTTAACGACCGCTTTTTGATAGTCCCGTAAGTGGGCGCTAAATATAAGGTTACGTTGCATCATGACCTCAGACCAAATATTTTGCATAGCTTATCTTGAATAAGAAGAGTCCGAGATTAAAAAACAACAACAAACTTTATTGTGCTTAACGTAGAATTATTCAAATTTCATCTTGCGATTGAAGCTGCAGTCCCGTTGTAATACTTTGATAGAAGTAGGCCTATGAACACAAAGAAAATACCTTTATTAATAAGATGTTACAAATAAAAAAATATGAGCATTTTCTTATATTAATTTAAAGAAAATTAAGTTTCAGCCAATTTTAAGTTGAGCATGCGAAAAAGTCACTGATATATTTATGTACTGTCAGTTGTTCTTATAATATTTTCATTACACAAAATATTCAAATGTTGTTTATTTTTATTTATTTTTTTGTTTGTTTTGGAATCCATTTAAACAGTTTAAACGAAATATGGTTCAGATTTGAATTTTTATACCACAATTTTGATTCATTGAACATCGTTCGAAAGTACACAAACATTTTTATGTCCATTCAAATATCAACCATAGTCAAGACCGAGTTTCCGCCGGGAATAGTGCTTGCTATACCGTATGCAACGCTCCTCGCTGCTTCTTTATCGTTACCCGTTGCCGCATAGACGCCAGCTCGAGCCACGTTGTAGAAGAAATCCACCACAGGAATGAAATTGACCACTCTGTGAACTTTACGTTCTGCCTTCGAAACTGACCCGTTACCCATGGCTACCTGGAATATTGAATTGTTAGTATAAGCACGAAACTTCACCAAGATTGGTTTCTGCATACGATTGAAAGCTGAATAGTTAAGGCAGACAAAAAAGTAAAAAAGCAAGATAACAAAAATATTCTAGCTTTTTTTTTTATTTCTAGAACCGTTAAAACTTAATCGGTTACAAAATATTATACTTTTTTCTATTGAGATATAAATCTAAACCTTCAGTAACCAAAATGAAGGTTTGATGTTTCATCCGCCATAAAATACTCGGGAAAAATTGCCTCATTTTACCTCATTCAAACATACTAAACAAACTGAATTCTGTAAAAGACCCACTACATTGTAAAACGTCATTAACATAAAAGGTGAAACGAAAGCCGAAATTTCTAAGTAGAAGAAAGAATGATAGAAAGAAAGAGAGAAAGAAAGAATGAAAGAAAGAAAGAAAGAAAGAAAGAAAAGAAAGAAAAAAAGAAAGAAAAGAAAGAAAAGAAAGAAAGAAAGAAAGAAAGAAAGAAAGAAAGAAAGAAAGAAAGAAAGAAAGAAAGAAAGAAAGAAAACCGGATAATCATACCAGAATGTAATTGCTCTTTTTCAAATTGCCTGACAGTTTCGCAAAATCTTTTTATTTTTTCAAATTAAATCATTGAATACTCAACTGTCTTAAGCACATTAAAGGATATGCAGATTTAAAATAAAACATCAAATGCAAAATAAATTAGGCCGACTTGATTACACAACGAATCGTTCTTTTGTGTAACGATGACCCGCATCGAAAAGTTGACGAATCCACTATGTATAATCCATGATTTTTGTCCTGGCAGGGCGGAGCATAAGTAACAGGTCTTTGCATTTAAGGTAAAGGTAGATCAGCTTTTGATATACTTACTTGCTTTTGTTTGTAAGCCCCTAGAGACTTGAAAGGATAAATCATCGATGGTTAACCCTACCCTAGGCAAGCTGAAGTTACAAGGTTTTAGTAACCGACGATAAAATGTGTTCACTTTCGCTCAGCGCATCAATACTTCTGGTTTGAGGATACAATTATTTAAGTTCGTTAACGATAATTGTCTCGACTATATTTTGGAAGAATCCAAAACATTGAAAAATAAACTCGCAAAATTACGCCATAGCTAAGCCACGTCCGGCCAGTTAAAAAATAATACAAAATAAAGTCTGTCGAAGTATTGTCGGTGTGTCACCAAAGCATGTTTATAAGTTTAGAAACTTGCATTTCTGTAAGAAACGTCGACGAAAACATGGCAAGTAGAGGTTATGAGATAACTATAATTCGTACTTAGTTTATTGTATAAAAATATATAACTCAGTTGTGGGAATTGATAATTGTCTAGGCTCACCCAAACTCGTTAAATATTTTTCATAAAAAAAACTACGCATTATATTTATCTCTCCAATTGGGTCCATTTTTCGCTGAATCGACGTAACCCATATTTTTTTTCGGAAATCAAAATTTCTAAAACAAATTTTGAAAAGCATGTCTTAAGGTAGCAATGAACACACGGGGTCATTTTTTCCCACCCAATGAATTCTTCTCTTGTTCACATATGCTGTAGATTTACATTGTAAAGATATTATAGCAAAATTTGAAGGCACCTCCCGTGCTCGTTTTCATACTAGAGTTATCTGCCCTTGAATGGTACTGGCCTTTTTCAGTAAATTCCTATATTTGCTTTCGGTCTATTTAAAGCTCAATACCAGCTGCTATTTATAAATACATACCTATTGATTACACAATGGCTTTTACCAAACATTTTTTCTTATGTTAATAACATTTTAATAGCATTCCTATAAAAGTTGAATGTGCTCTATCTACGTTTGGTAATTTCATAGGGGAAAATGCCACAAAACCTATATTTTGGGAATTTTGCCGAATGACTTTTTCTTATACTCCGGTATGTTTATTTTTTTTCCTTTATTTGGTGAAAAAAATCAACATACATTTGAGAGATTTGAAGGTGGGGATCTTCAAATAGACTGATAGTGTGATAGTTACAATTAGTAAAGGCAAAATAAGTATATCATACAATATATATTGTCTTAAGCAGCCATTATAGCGCTAATATCTTTTTTAATTGTTCTCTCATATATATGACACGATTCGGCACATTCAAGGAGTAACTGTAGAAGGTATAACGGTCATGAAATTGTGATCAATATTCCCTATCCCCTATTCATTCCAAAAAGGGGTGAAAACATATTTTGACCATGGGATCATGGGGTCTGTTTTACTAAACTTCTTACGACAAAATTGATCGTAAGTCAAAATCACAAATCGTACATGGTGTTTATATTAAATGTTAGTTTCTGTCTTGCAATATCTCATTGGATTCGTCTGAAGGAGACGATTCCAATGAGATAATGCATGGCAGAATTCCATGTTAAATTACGACTGTAGAAGCATCTTTAATTTTTGACTTACGCAAAAATAATCGTAAGATGTTTAGTAAAAACAGGCCATTGGCGATTTTAAATTTCCTAAATGGAAAAAAAGACAGCTGCGGCCTTTGTCCAATGCGGCCGATTATCCAGAAACTACGGTATATAAATATCGAAAATAACTAAGATAATATTTATAAAAAATAATCCAGAAGATTCTACCCATCGTCGCTTTTCAAAATGTCTTATACAGAAAAGTAGACTGAGTGATCTTTGATTCTTAAAATCAGCCCAGTGCAAGGTTTCGGCCCTAGTCAGCCCGTACAGTCGGATTAGGTTAGACACTTTACGCACTACCTAAATGAGCTTTTCTCGGATGACGGGTCATATTTGTAAATATAGTTTCAATTGTTTTACTTACATATTGGTCTGTGCATGTCATTTCCAACGATAAAACATGTGCATGATTTGTAGAAACCTAAACTGTCACAAGGACCATTGAAAATATTCTCTGAAATTGGGTGCTCTAAAAGTCTGAAGATCGAAATGAAGACTCTGACCTGAATGTGCAGCTGCACATGCTGATCCGAGTCTTTTCCTTGCGAATGTGCAATATATTTATTATATGTGACCCGTTTTTCGAAAAGGAACCATCTGGGTAGTGCGTAAAGTGTCGACCCAAGTCAATCTGCGCCGGTTGCGCAGACTGACTAAGGTCAAAACTTTTTTGTACTTTGCTTATTTTCTGAATCTTGAATAATCAATTTACCTTCCTGAGTTGATCGATGCTCGACCCAATATCTTTTTAAAATATTCATTTTACAGAGTTCCCGGACGGTCCTTTTTTACGTGACGGGACACATATATTTTATCTTTCACATACAATGTACATCAACAATAATCAACAAGGTTTGAATGTGAATCACGATTGCCCAACTACTGGTATCAGAAGTACATGTAAAAGTTTGCTATGTTTCTGCAATAGATGCAGCACAACGAAATTCAATTCGTTGAACAACAGCATAACGAAATTTAATGTCATTTGTATTTTTTTCCCACTCATCAACATAAAAAAAATGACGTTGAATTTGACCGAGGATCGTACAGTTGGTACCAACAGAAAGCTCTTGTCACAAGCAATATAAAGGCTCTATCGTTTTATCAGCAAGATGGGACTGACGGTTGAAAAGACGATGCGGAGACGTAATAAAAATGATATATCTTTCTAGAAACTACCAGGTTTCTTAATTATGATTATCCGAAACGTTAGTTCTTTGATGTCTAAGGTAGGTCTTTTAACCTTTATATTATAAATGAAGTATTAACTTTAAAGAAAAGAATGGGGTATTCTTTAAATAATACCGATACTGTTTCGATAACAATCCCCTCTTTTCAATGTAATTGTTTACATTAGAATAACATATTTAGTTTTTCTACGAAAAAAAGCCGATAGTCCTTCCTGTTCGCAAAACCAATTGCGCACCTGCCAAAAAAGACATAACAAATGCTTAATGTCAACGTTTCACCAGTTTTAAAACATCGGTGTCATTTTTTGAAAAGAAAGATTAAATTGATTAATTCATAAATGAATTAATGAATCAATGTTTCATGCTTTATTGTTTATATCAGTGTCATTCATGTACATAAATAAAACAATAAATTTGAAACAATTTACAAATATAAAAGTACACGATTATTCAAAAAAAAATATTATAAGAGACTAGTATTCTAGTAAAATTATCTCTTAACATCAAATGGAAATAACAAAAAAGACAGCTGCTGTCTTTGCCAAATACGACCGATAATCCAGAAACTGTGATAAAGAGTGATAATAGCTAAAATAATAATGATAAAAAATAATCCAGAAAATTTCTACCAAATATATTTTTTCGTCCAATGAATTTTAGTCTTGTTCACATATGTTGTAGATTAATATTGAAATATTTTTCAGTCATATTTCCCTTTATATGATAAAACAATCGGCATACATATCAAAACAAATAAGAAAGGTTTTGGTAATTTTGTAATGATCCTTCCTAACTGAATAGGATTTTTAGAGTAAATAAATTGTTAAAATCGATAGTCCAGTCATTAAATCGAAATGTAATGTTGTAAGGTAGCTAGGTGATGAAATTTAACTATCATTTTTCACTTTATTTCCATCAGCAGAATCTTATTAAATCCGGTCATTTTAAATAACGCGCAAAAAATCCGTAAAATAAATAAATACCGGTTTCCGGTTGATAGAGTCCGGAAGCCGAAGTCCATTGCACCCTGAATGCTTAAAGTAGAAAGAGCACCGCATACGGGTGACTACGCTCGGCTGTTGAGTGCTGGAAGGTGGATAAAAATGTAAGACGTAAAGAGGCATAATTTTCACAAAATATATTTTAGAGTTACCCCCCTTTGATAGTATAGGTTGCTCTATTGATGATCATCATGTGTGACAAGTTTCAGGTGAATGCCTTCAGAGAGCGAAGGTTAGTCGGAGCATGAATATCTCTTGGACGATAAGAATTTTCCTGGTGATAATCGATATTTCTAGCTGGTATATTATTTTTTATCGTTTGCACCCATCTGTCAGCACCGCGGAAAAAAAAAAAAAAAAAAAAAAAAAAAACCAGGGAAACGATCAACTGAGATCTGCCGTTACTCGAATGAATTAACATGTGCCTCAAGCATGCAATTTCGTCCATCAGGCACCGATTTACTCATATTTAACGCTGATGATCCAACTCAGATTGACATGAAATGCTATGGCCATTTGTAACGTTTTATTAGCTAACCTGTCAACGAAGTGCCCAAGATGAGCTTTTGTGATCGTCCAATGTACGCGTCCGTCGACCGCAATTTGTTATATTCTCTCCTATATTTGCCGGCCAATCTTTGCAGGGATTGTTCTTTGGGATATGCTCTACCATTTCTTTCAAATTATCAAAATACAGCCTTTACTTCGGTTTCCATGGCAACAATTAGGGCAACTATCAGAGGATCCTTAATAAAAAAATCTTTTCTGAAACCTGAAATGGCATGCTATGATATTGTTTGAAAACATGGAAGCGAATATTTGATGTCAGCGTAGCTAACTCAGGCTTGACATTGTCTCGAAGTTGACATACGATGAACACGCGGCAAAGGGAATTCTTAAAACCGCCCCTGATCTTAACAACATCGGGCCATTCGTCAGGACATCTTCAGCCTAAGTATTACTTCCGGTTCAGGAACCTGTTTTACTAAACATCTTACGGCCTTTTTTGCGAAAGTCAAAAATTAAGGTTTCTTCTACAGTTATTACTAAATATGGAATTCTACCATGCATTGTCTCATTCTATAGACGATTCCAACGAGATTTCGCAAGGCAGAATCCATCAATGAATGAAAACACCAGGTAAGATTTGTGATTCTGACTTACGATTTATTTTATCGTAAGACCTTAAGTAAAATAGGTTCCAGTTCCTGAGACTTCAGTAGCATTTCTGTGAACAGGGAAACACGTCTTTGACATGCCAAAAATTCCCGAAGCACCAAGCACAGGTTCATTTACGTATTGAATTCGTGTGTCCATCTTGTTCGTTGTATTGTCATCGCCTTAACTTCGAGTGTTTATCGGTGCAATATGCCTGTTTTGCTCCACGAAGGCAACCTGAAGGGATAACAAAGCTGTCCGGTTGATTTAGGAAGGCAACAAGACTACGTGAGGCCCTCGAAATGCCATCGTAAGGTCATCGTATTAAAGAACGATGACATCGAGACAGGACCACGGTGTTGGCGAAGACGATCGAATTTAAGTTGCTTTAGCGTTTTATATGTCATATAATAGAGTCTATGTATACTGATGACAAATGAACAAGTACACAAAAACTTAGGGTTTACAATTAAAAAAAATAGGCCCGTAAAATTCAGGTAATAAATTTCAGATTACAATTAGACAATACATGTAGTTGTGTTTTGATTTGATCGAGACGGTACCGAACTATGGGTGTTAACGGAGACAGGAGAGCGTTTTCAATTATCGCAGTGTCTTAATGAAACTATTTTCTGGCTGCAAAAGGTATTTATAGGGCTTACGGTAGCCTAGACAAGGAAGAAACTTGATATGGCTTTTATAAAAATGTTTGAAATTTCCCCATTATGAGATTGTTTAGGTGTTAATTGTCGATTGATATTTTTTTTGTCTTCAGGTTATGATGGGTTGAAAATCATCTTTCGTTTTTCTGTTAAAGGTGCTCTTTCACAGTTTTTCAAAGAAAAAATACAAAACTTTGTTTTCAGATTCGGAAATGTGTGCATTTTAAGACGATTAAGAATGCCTAAAGGGCATTTACACTAAAAACAAGTGTTTCAATAATTTTGTAAATTATTTTTTTCAAAGCGGCAATAACAGTTTGGGAGCCAGTCTATTTATTTCTAGTCTATAAATTACAAAATCGTTATTCTTCATGAATAATCTTTCATTTTTGATTTTTTTTTTATATGAAGTTTCCAGCTGTCAAATACTTTTTCCTTAATCTTTGCTTGAATAAGACAAACATGCGGAATGCACAATCATAAATAGTAGGCTTGAAATTGAAGAATATTTTTATGCGATAGTAGTTGCTTTATTTTTTCAGAATGAATTTCGCTGAATTCAGGAATATCAGTCTTTCTTTCCATGCATTACCAAATTGAATCTTAATATTTTAAAAGCTTCACAATGATGAGGTCGTTACTTCTGATTGATTTTACGAAAATTTTCAAAAATAACATTTTCCCAATCTGTGAAAGAGCAGCTTTAAAATGGTTGAAAGGAAGTGTGAAAAGAAGAGCGATAAATTCTTTGAGCAATTTTGTTGTGATATCTGACACCGCCATCTGATTTGAAGATGACTCTTTTACAAGTACCATTCATTTGTAACCAATGAGTATGTCGTATACGTGACATACGTTGACTTAAGAAAATAACGACTACTTCACTTCTTTCATTTTACTTAATTCGATAATGTTGTTTGCATAAAATGATCTGTAAATGAGAAACAAGTCGCTTTAAAACATATATGTATTGCTACCTTACATAGACTTTTCAATTGTATTATATTGGAATATTATGTTGCACAAGGTATTGGTTAAGGAAAAAGGGTACTTCTATTTTTCTTTAAGGACACACACACACACACACAAAAATATCAGTCAATTTTCGATTCCTTCAAAATGGCTTACTTTGATGACAAGAAATCAAATGAAAGGGAAGCAAATATTTCACAGATCTAAGATGTTTATCAATCATATTCGAAACCTTCAAGCTAGCATATACGCGTTCATTTTTTTTTTTTTTCAACCTCGAAGTTTGACAAAAGTTATCAAGAATAGTGATCGTTATTGAGCTGTTCCATCAGACTCGTTTTTGACGCCAAATAATGCATTCTTGTGAGTTATTTTGTTATCAGACATAACCAGTTGATTATCCTCTATATCTAATATCTACATCTGTATCTACCTACATGAATCCTATCCAGCTAGCAACAGTTTGTTAATAAATATAATTCAGAGACAAATAAGAGATACTAAAGCTTATTACCATCTGAACCAAAGAAACTGTAACCTATACGTTTTCGCGCCATGATGGCGTCACCCAGGAAAAAAACACAAAAACAAACGGGGACGACTTTTTAAATGGAATGAAAATACGTATTTTCGACGTCAAATTATCTAGGGTGGCGAAAAATTGTTTACGAATGGATTGTATTTGTAATGCGGAACTCATTGGTATGTTATTTACAATTATACAGTGAAAATTGATAATTTCATCATCGAAATATGATTTCACCTGCGGTGGCGATGGCCGAATATCAAAATGGCGAGACTGAAAAGAGCGGAAATTTTGATATTGAAACGGCTAGGAAGATGTTGAAACAAATAAAAGAAACAGAAAGGGCTAAAAAGAAACATTTTGATACGTGTGAAGGTAGAAATTATGAACTAAAACAAATTACGGCAATGGAGAAGAAGTTATTGCACACTCAGAGAGAGGACAAACTTATCAAACAAACAGGAGGTGGGATTAAATTAACCTTTAATTGCGGTAATTAAGAGCTTTTCAGAATAAAGGTGGAAGAATTTGTCTTGGATAAATACGATGTAAGCAAAAGAACCAGTTGTTGACAAGAATGTTGAAATAAAAACATTACCAGGACGCAAAGCAAATGACGTACATTCCAAATTAGGAGAATGAATCTTGATGCCTACAAAAGTATTGTTATATACGCAGGGGGTAACGACGAAGCTGATGGCCGATTCGGATCTGTCTTTGATGAATTTAACTCGACCATTTCCGATTTGAAATGCGACTTATACTTGTGTACAATTTGCCCGAGAGAGGATGTTGACGTGATACCACTAAATCATGCTGTTAAGCAAGTGTGTGAAGAAACAAAGGCGGAAATGGTGGAATGTTTTCAGACATTCATATATGCAAATGGTAAAACAGCTACAAAATCTATATGGTCGCGATTTTATTCATTTGACAGAAACGGGTCAAGTGCTTTAGTTACTACTATCAATACTGAAATCTCTATTTTTTTTTTAAGAATGGCACTAAAACCATGGAAAATTATCGCAGGACAGACACGAAAATCATGTTCAATACAACAGAAGACATCCCAATTTGTATCAAAGGAAACCAAATAGAGACAACATGAATAGAAATCATAGTTTTAAACGATGTTGGAACTGTGGACTGCCGAACCACAAAGTATCGGAGTGTTGGTTTTTAACTGGATAGGACAGGTTAGACATACACTGTTCTGTTAAATGTAGTAACGGGTTTGATTTTCTAAATGCATGTACATTTGGTTCAATCGACTCATATCATGAACGTTCGCAATCAAAGTTTTAATAAATTTCTGAATTCTTCATCTCACAGTCATTCACCTAATCGCACAGACAAAAGTCAGGCTTTTTACTTGTTAACGCACGATAAAACTCACGAAACCTTTCTAATAGTTCAAGAATGGTAAAAACACGGATGGCGATAAAGATTCAGCACTTACTACCAAAATTAGACGAAATTTCTGTTTTACTGAGCAATTCATTTTCTCTTGGTATCCTGGGCATATCTGAAACGTTTTTAAAAAAAGGAGTCAAAGATTCCGATATTCATATAAATGGATATGTTTTTGAAATGAAAGATCGTGTTCCCAAGGTCGGTGGTGGATTACTTATTGATATAGCTGTTAATGTTATCTGTGAACGAAGAAGTGACTTAGAACTAAGTGATATAGAAAGCATTTGGCTCGAAGTAAAATTTCCGAAAAACAAACCGATTTTGTTTAATTTTGCGTATAGACCGCATAAAAGCAAACAAACATGGATAGACAAGTACGAAGAGCTATAAAATTCAGCCGACACTTCAAGTTTAGAATACATATTGTTAGGAGATTTTAACATTCAGTATTCTTCAACATCTACTTACAGCAATAATAAATGGTCTAAATAGGTTCAAGATTTCTGTCTTTACCAACACGTTAAATTAGCAACTAGAGTAACGGATAAATCTTCGAGCATAATAGATCATATATATAGCACTCGCAAACAATTTATTTCCGAAATCATAGTATCGAAACTTGCAATGAGTGACCATTTTCCAATCGCGTTAACATATCAAAATCATGCTAAAACAAACAACGAAAATAATTTTAGGTCTATCTTGTACCGATTTTTTTCACACTTAAATATGAAAGCTTTCTTGTATGATTTGGCATGCATTAATTTCGATTATGTTGAAACAATATCAAATCCGAAGAAGTCATTAGAGTTTTTCTATCGTGTATTGAAAGATATCATTTCTAAACATTTACCTTTAAAAGAAAAACGGGTAAAGAGACTTAAACAACCAAAATGGTATAATGAGGATGTAAAAAACGCAATTTTTACAAGAAATGAATTTAAATGTACAGGAAATTGGGACATATACAAAATTTGAGAAATGAAGTAACTGCAATAATAAGGAAAAATAAGAAACATTTCTTTAACGAAGCAATTTAAAGTAAATCTGATCCCAAAGTTCTCAGGCACAATATTCGCAACATTACATCGAAAAACGTAAATGAAGAACAATTACCTTCTAGGTTACACTTTCAATCATCTGAGGTTGAGTGTATTATAAATGTCTTCATCGCCTTAAACAACCATTTCGTTAATATATCCGATTTGATTGATAAAATACCTGTTGATAAAGGATACTTTAAGAACTTGAAGACTCCTCTTGATAGTAAACTTTCTGGTCGATATTTTGATATAGAATTAACCTTGAGGTTAAAAAAATAAATGATAAGCTGGATAGCAATAAGTCAACTGGGCTTGACGGAATTGGTCCAAACATTTTAAGTTTATGCAGAGACTTCATTTCAATGCCCATAATTGCCTGCATAATAAACAAGTGTAATTCTCAAAACCTTTTTCCCGCAAAACTTTAAAGATTAATGTGTTAAACCTTTATTCTAAGGTGGTGATAAAACCGATCCTAATAATTATCGAAAAAGGTTTGTGTAATCTCTTAAGTTCTTCATTTAACCCACAAATTCTATGCAAATAGTTTTGCATCAGAATAGAAATTATTTGCAAAATTTTATTATTGTGAGAACTTGCTTACATTTGATGCAAAATTAATTCCAGATATTGCAAGCCATTAACCTTTATATCAATTCACCAGATTATTATTGTTTTTATGGTGATAGCTTAATGAGCTACCTCCTTTAAATAAAGATTTTATTTTCATTATTATTATTATTATCTTATGCATTTCTTTAGGCATTCTATTCGAATTCATACAATTTTAGTTTTACACTTAGACTAAATGCTACCCCAATAATCGCTGATTTACACTTAAACTTAATGCTACCCCAATAACCGCTGATCAACAATTCGTTTGTTTGTTGTTGAATGGAGTTAGATGCCGCTTTCAAGAATCTTTCGGTTATATCATGACGGCTGAGCACCTAACAATAAATTTATGGTATTCCTCACACCAGTACTACCTAATGATGTCACATCCTTCACTTGCCTCCAGCTGCTATCCAACAAATATATCTTCGATTATCAAGCGTTTGCTAGATTTAACATCGATTGGATTCCAACAATCGACCGAGGTTATTATACCATCGGAGGATCATTTGATGCCTTCATGAGATAGTTCGAACGCATCCTACCGTTAATACGATGTCGGGTAGTGATCGTGAGGCGTGCATGTGGCCTCCGAGTAGGTTCTTAACGTAAATTTTACCCTTTCGTGTTGCCTACGTGTCTGGTTCGGATACGATAACATTACGCTTGTAGGCATCGTTCTTGCTTCGGCTCTGGATCATTGCTGACCAAGTTCGGTGCCATCTTCGCGCGGAATTAAAAAAAAAATCATGTTCGTGCGGCCATCTTATGTCACTTTCGGGACAGTGTGACACGGGCATAACACATTTTGACGTCACTTTTGCAACGAAGAATTGGAAGTAAACCAACGCATAACAACGGAAACAACCTATATCATATCAGTAGAAATTATTAACTAGAGGCGCGATTCGCTCCACAGGCCTGAATATCCTGATAATGATTATTAGAGGATGATAAGGCTGTTAAAAATAAGGATCATTCCAGTGAAATTTGTTTGAAATCCAAAAAAAAAAAAAAGATTCAATACTAACAGAATGTTACTGCATAATAAACTGGTACTTTGTCTACAAAATTTTGATTGTAGATCTTTCCGCTTTTCATTAAACACCACTTATGCTCCTTCTAACCTACAATCTTTACACCCATTAAATTATATGAGTCTAAAAAGATTCATCATTTACGCGATACCAAAAGGGTGGTCAAATATTCACTTTGTATGTTGAAATGTCCTCTGCCAATATAGAGCATGCTGTTCATCTAATCAAATATTTTTGCAGCCTGATACAACTTCACAGAAATAAAATTCCTATGATATTTGGTTGAAATCCATCTGTTTGAACTTTGAAAAAAGTTTGTTTTACCCCAAATTGGATATTACACCATATAACATATCAAAAGAAATGACCTCTGACAATAAAATACATATTTTGCATCTGATCACAATAATTTGTTGCGGACTGATAAAGTATCACTAGAGAATCATTCCAGTGAAATTCGGTCGATATCCATCAGTTAGGTACTGAGAAAATGACTTTCAAAGTTTTCACTATATAACATATAGAGAAATGACCTCCGCCCATAAAACACTTAATTTTCATCTGATCACAGTATATATTTACAGACTTGTAAAGGATCATTAAAGAATCATTCAAATGAAATTTGGTTGTTATCCATTGGTTAGGTTCTGAGAAAATGATTTTCAAAGTTTCCACTATATAACATATAGAGAAATGACCTCTGCCCATAAAATACACATTTTTCATCTGATCACAATAATTTTTGGTAGACTGATAAAGGGTCACTCAAGGATCATTCCAGAGATATTTGGTTGATATCCATCAATTACATTCTAAGAAATTAATTTTCAAAGTTTACACTATATAACATATAGAGAAATGACCTCCGCCCATAAAATCCATATTTTCCATCCAATCACAATAATTTTTGGTAGACTGATAAAGGGTCACGCAAGGATCATTCATGTAAAATTTAATTGGTATCCATCAATTGGTATCCATCAATTAGAATCTGAGAAAACTCACCTATTACCATATATGGAAATTAGCCACGCCCACTACAGCCATGATTTTCAACCGATTTAAATTCTTTGAAGGAATCTGATAGAGGGTCACCCAAGGAACATTCCTGTGAAATTTGATTGAAATCCATCCAGTACTTTAGATTAGAAGATTTTTAAAGTAAAAAGTTACGGACAGACGGACGCACGCACAGACACCACGCCATGACAATAGCCCACTGGCCTTTTGGCCAGTGGAGCTAAAAACTAACAATACAACAAATTTATGCAATAATGAATAAAAAATAGTAAAATTAGTAAAAGCTTGGGCATATCATAAAACCAAGATAATTTGGAAAGCATAGCATATTGATAGTAATTGATTCTGTGAATGTAAATCTGTGTGCCAGGAATTGTGATAACATAGAATTGAACATCGTAAAGGCCCCTTTTTCTGTGACATGGCATCATACTACCAGACAGCTTTAATACAAGCATATCAATGGCTCAGCGCGAAACAGTTGTAATTCCCTATAAATGTATAGGGAGTTACAACTGTTTCGCGCTGAGCCACCGATATTCAAATGATAAGGATTACTCTTAAAAGTTTCAGAAAAATACACTGATAAATGAAGGAGGCAGTTTGTTTACCAGGAATTTTACATGAATGCTCCTTTTTGGATAACATATCATCATAGGGTCAAACAGCAACAACATGTACATGATGATAAAGATCATTTGATAGAAATTTCAACAAAAATCCATCCACAGAATATGAAGGATTCATTTCTTCAGGGAATTTTATATGAAGGCCTCTGTTTTCTATGGCGCAGACCTAATATTTCAAAACAGCCACGATGTGTATATGGTCAAATTATGGGAACGATTACTCAGGAGTTTCAAGAAATTCCACCAAGAAATGTGCAAGTTGTGCTTACTAGAATTTTTGTACCATGAAGGCCCCTTTCCCTGGCACAGCATCTTAATGCCAAATACAACGAAATCTGAGAGAGGATCAGCTGAAGACATTCCTCACAAAAATCATTCATTTCAAATAATTTCAGAGAATTAAATCATTTTAGATTTTCCTGCACAGACCATTTTTTCTGACTAGTATGCCAATAAAGCCCATGGTGAGAGCACAGTCAAAATTTAACAAATTGTAAGAGAACTTCCAAATGATGATTTATGTTTAGTTTGGTCGAATTTTGGACAATAGTAACAGAGAAATATCTTTTTCAATTTCATCATATGGACCATTTTTAAATGACTTGACCGCTCGTAGAGCACATTTCATTAGCCAAATAAGAATTTAACTAAGACATTTCAAATAGCGTATTCTTAGCAATCATTCCTGTGAAGTTAATTTGAATTCCAAACAGTAGTTTCAGAGAAGAATATTTTTCAAATTTCATCATATATGGCACCATTTTTCAGTGAAACGACATCCCGTAAAGCCCATTTCACCGACCACATAAGAATTTAAATAACAAATCTGAAAGAGCATGTTCTAATCATCATTCCCGTGAAGTTTGGTTTGATTCTGAACATCTGTTTCAGATTAGAACATTTTTGATATTTCATCATATGGACCATTTTTCAGTGACGCAGCAGTTCCTGCAGCCAATATTATTAGCCCGATCAAATTTTGCGAACAAATCTGAAAGAGCATAATTAAATCATCAATCATGCGAAGTTTGGTTATATCATGAACAGAAGTTCAGAGAAAAAGATTTTTTTATGTTTCATTATACAGGACCATTTGTCAGTGACGCGGCAGCCCCCAAAGCCCATATTATCATCCCGATGAGATGTTTACAAACTAATCTTAAAGAGCATGTTCTAAGTACAATTTCTAGGTTTGGTTGAATTCTACATAGTAGTTTCAGAGAAGATTTCTTTACAGCCCATATAGCCCATATCATCAACCCGATCAGAATTTCACCAACAAATCTTAAAGAGCATGTTCTAAGCATCATTCTTGCGAAGAAAGGATTGCATTTTGAACACTTTCACAGAAGAAGATTTGCTTATATTTCATCATATGGGACCATATTTCGGTGACGCACAGACGGACGCACTTACGACAGACACCAGGCCAGGAAATAAGCAACTTTGTCTAGTTGAGACAAAATGATTTTGCATCGACATATCCATTTCATTTCCGAATAAGTTAAACACAAAGAGAAACTTGAGCTGCTTGGGCAGCTGATATGAAGAAAATTTCAGTTAATTAATTAATTAGCTTCAAGTAAATAAGTTTTTTTAAAGTGTCACATGCTGAAATACTTCTGCAAAGAAAAATTCGAGATTGATGAATAAAATATAGGAAATTGACCTCCGCCCTTAAAAGACATATATTTCATCTATTCACAATAATTTTATGCAGCCTGAAAATGGGTCACCAAAGGAATATTCCAGTGAAATTTAGTTGATATCCATCAGTTAGATCTTTAAGTATGATACGAACAAGGTTGGTAAAGGTCCACTAAATGATGCTAAATACCAAGTATAAAGGCCGTCACAGAATTTTTTTTAAAAAAAATCACACTTGTGTGCGTAACAACAGGAAGCCTTTGGCAGGTGTACCAGCAACCACGACATAACTGCAAAAATGTTAATTGGTTGATTGATTGAATGAAGTTTAACGCTACTTTCAACATTTTTCAGTTATATCGCTGCGGCTGGAGCCCCTAACAATGGTTTCCTTGTATTTCTCTTTCTACGCTTTGACAGCGGCTGCGTAATAAAGCAATAATGTTAAAGTTTCGTCAATCAAACAATAAAACAATCATACCTAGTTACTGCTGCTTTTTCAAGTTGTTATTTAGAGGCTTTATTACTAAACAGATGAAATTCGATGCATTTTACCCGTCACTTTTGGCTCAAAGCTGCCGTTACGCCCAATGTCTTGTATTACTCAACATACCAACAAACGCTTTGAAAATAATAGGCTATCTAATAGATTTTTGTGTCATTTCTATTGTCTCAAAAAATGGATCCTTTGTATCTGTAGATATTTGTCAATGAAATCTATCATTATGTCAAATATAAGCATTGTATAATGAAAAGACTTTGAAGTATTATGCATAGTTAATTTTTTCTTTAAGTTTTAAGACAAACAGACAGATCAATCGACCAACAACAATTTTGTTATGTGTCTCATTTGCAAGAAGGCAGTTGGTTGGGATGTCCTGAATAAAACTGACAATTTCGATAATTGAAGTGAGTTATCTACCAACCATAAAAAGTTTGTTTGGATGAATGGGGTTTTGGGGTCAACCAAAATTTTAAGAGGAGAGTCACCCAAGGGACTATCAAGTTTGGTTAAAATTTGCCCAGTGTTTAAGGAGGAGATGTTTTTTTTTTGAAAAAGTTTACGCACAGACAGATGCACAGATGGACACACACAACAGACACACCACCATGAAAATAGCAAGAGGCCCAAGAGGGCCTGTATCGCTCCACTAGCTTTAATAACACCAGACTTTCACCCTGCCACGCCCATATTTGGGGAACTATCACAATTTCTTGAACAATTTAAGTAAAGGATCACCAAAAAAACATCCATGCCAAGTTTCATTGAAATCCACTCGATGTTTTGGGAGAAGATTTCTAAAGATTTTATTATAAAACAAGAGGACCATGATGGTCCTAGATCACTCACCTGAGTCTCTTTGATCACTGGGACATCACATCAATTTAAAATGCAGATGTCATACAGAAGATAATTTCTACATAAAACCAAGTTTCACAACGTTTGGGCCATATTTGTGGCCATTAGAGTATTTCAAGTAAATTATCATTAAGACTCTTTTTCCTGTGATATGGCATGAATCCTTCCCATTTCCAACAGAGTACATTCTTGTGACCTGGCAAACATTTTGACAAGTTTCATGAAGACTGGACCATAATTGTGGCATCTGGAGCTCTTACAAGAAATTTGTCTTTAAGGCCCCTTTTCCCGTGATATGGCACAGATCCTTCCAATTTTCAAAAGAGTTCATCCTCATGACCTAACAAACATTCTGACCAAGTTTCATGATGACTGGACCATATTTGTGGCTTCTAGAGTGTAAACAAAAAAACTTGTCACTAAGGCCCCTTTTCCCGTGATATGACACAGATCCTTTCCATTTTTAATAGGCTTCATCATTGAGACCTGACAAACATTCAGACCAAGTTTCATGAAGATTGGGACATATTTGTGGCCTCTAGAGTGTAAACAAGAAAATTGTCTTTAAGGCTTGAGCTTTTGTGAAATTTCCCATTTCCTGATGCCACGGCAACCAGATTTAAATTCTTTTAGCAATTTTTACAAGGGACCACCCAAGGAATATTTCTGCCAAGTTTGGTTGATTTTGACTCAGAAGTTTAGGAGGAGATGTCATTTAAAGAAATTATTGACGCTGTAACTGACAGCCGGACGCCCAACATTGATAGATCACAATAGTTCTCTTGAGCACTTCCTATTCAGATGAGCTAAACAAGAGGACCATGATGGTCCTATATTGCTCACCTTCGTCTCTTTGTCTCATTAAATACATCGAATTTTCAAGCAAAGTTGTACTTTTATGATTTGAGGCCTCTAAGGCTGTAAACAAGACAATTTTCACTAAGGTCCCTTTTCCCATGATATGACATGGATCTTTACCATTTTCTATAGGGTTTGTCCTTGTAACCTGACAAACATTCTGACTAGGTTTCATGAAGATTGGACCATATGTGAGGCCTCTAAAGTGATTAGAGCAAAAATGTCATTATAGCCCCTTTTCCCATGATATGGCACGGATCCTTCCCATTTTCAAAAGGGTTCATCCTTGTGACCTGACAAACATTCTGACCAAGTTTCATGAAGATTGAATAATGTTTTTGATGTTTAGCGTGTAAACAAAAAAAATGTCATTAAGGCCCCTTTGCCCTTGATATGGTTTGGATCCTTCCCATTTTCAATAGGGTTCATCCTTGTGACCTGACCATCATTCAGACCAAGTTTCATGAAGACTGTTCCAAATTTGTGGCCTCTAGAGTGTAAAAAAGAAAATTATTATTAAGGCCCCTTTTCCTGTGATATGGCATGGATCCTTCCCAATTTCAATAGGGTTCATGCTTGAGACCTAGTCAACATTCTGACCAAGTTTCATGAAGATTGGGCCATATTTGTGGCCTCTAGAGTGTAAACATGAAAATTGTCATTAAGGCCCCTTTTCCTGTGATATGGCCTGGATCTTTCCCAATTTCAATAGGGTTTATCCTTGTGACCAGGCCAACATTCTGACCAAGTTTCATGAAGATTGGGCCATATTTGTGGCCTCTAGAGTGTTAACAAGAAAATTGTCTTTAAGGCTTGAGCTTTTGTGAAATTTCCCATTTCCTGATGCCACGGCAACCAGATTTAAATTCTTTTAGCAATTTTTACAAGGGACCACCCAAGGAATATTTCTGCCAAGTTTGGTTGATTTTGACTCAGAAGTTTAGGAGGAGATGTCATTTAAAGAAATTATTGACGCTGTAACTGACAGCTGGACGCCCAACATTGATAGATCACAATAGTTCTCTTGAGCACTTCCTATTCAGATGAGCTAAACAAGAGGACCATGATGGTCCTATATCGCTCACCTTCGTCTTTTTGTCTCATTAAATACATCAAATTTTCAAGCAAAGTTGTACTTTTATGATTTGAGGCCTCTAAGGCTGTAAACAAGACAATTTTCACTAAGGTCCCTTTTCCCATGATATGACATGGATCTTTACCATTTTCTATAGGGTTTGTCCTTGTAACCTGACAAACATTCTGACTAGGTTTCATGAAGATTGGACCATATTTGAGGCCTCTAAAGTGATAAGAGCAAAAATGTCATTATAGCCCCTTTTCCCATGATATGGCACGGATCCTTCCCATTTTCAAAAGGGTTCATCCTTGTGACCTGACAAACATTCTGACCAAGTTTCATGAAGATTGAATAATGTTTTTGATGTTTAGCGTGTAAACAAAAAAATGTCATTAAGGCCCCTTTGCCCTTGATATGGTTTGGATCCTTCCCTTTTTCAATAGGATTCATCCTTGTGACCTGACCATCATTCAGACCAAGTTTCATGAAGACTGTTCCAAATTTGTGGCCTCTAGAGTGTAAAAAAGAAAATTATCATTAAGGCCCCTTTTCCTGTGAAATGGCATGGATCCTTCCCAATTTCAATAGGGTTCATCCTTGAGACCTAGCCAACATTCTGACCAAGTTTCATGAAGATTGGGCCATATTTGTGGCCTCTAGAGTGTAAACATGAAAATTGTCATTAAGGCCCCTTTTCCTGTGATATGGCCTGGATCTTTCCCAATTTCAATAGGGTTCATCCTTGTGACCAGGCCAACATTCTGACCAAGTTTCATGAAGATTGGGCCATATTTGTGGCCTCTAGAGTGTAAACAAGAAAATAGTCATTAAGGCCCCTTTTCCCGTGATATGGCATGGATCCTTCCCAATTTCAATAGGGTTCATCCTTGTGACCTGACCAACATTCTGACCAAGTTTCATGAAGATTGGGCCATATTTGTGGCCTCTAGAGCGTAAACATGAAAATTGTCATTGAGGCCCCTTTTCCCGTGATATGGCGTGGATCTTTCCCAATTTCAATAGGGTTCATCCTTGTGACCAGGCCAACATTATGACCAAGTTTCATGAAGATTGGGCCATATTTGTGGCCTCTAGAGTGTAAACAAGAAAATTGTCATTAAGGCCCCTTTTCCCGTGATATGGCATGGATCCGTCCCATTTTCAAAAGGGTTGATCCTTGTGACCTGACCAACATTCTGACCAAGTTTCATGAAGATTGGGCCATATTTGTGGCCTCTAGAGTGTAAACAAGAAAATTGTCTTTAAGGCCCCTTTTCCCATGATATGGCATGGATCCTTTCCATTTTCAATAGGGTTCATCCTTGTGACCTGACCAACATTCTGACCAAGTTTCATGAAGATTGGATCATATTTGTGGCCTCTAGAGTGTAAACACTTAAATTGTTGACGCATGACGACGGACGACGGACGACGGACATTCAATGATCACAAAAGCTCACCTTGAGCATGATGTGCTCAGGTGAGCTAAAAAGCCACACCCTGCAACACCCATGTGGGGGAAATCACAATTTCACCTAAGGTTCATTTCTTCTAAGTTTTGTTAAAATCTGCCCATTGGATTTGGACAAGAAGATGTTTATAGAAAAAGTTCACGCACACGGAGGCACGACAGACACTCTGCAATGACAATAGCTTGCTGGCCTTTGGCCAGTTGAGCTTAAAATGTGGCCTTTGGAGTGATATAAGTTTAATTTAAGAATTGAATCGTTGACCTTATTTTGAAACACTGGAGCTAAAATAAATCAAAACCAAAGGTAACCAAAATTCTTTATTTCATACACATAACTTGATATCTTAGCAGTAATTAAAATAGGGTTTCCTCATGCTAATCAAAATTGTATCAAAATGACAATTATGCAATCATGTCTGTACACACTTTTTTGGTTTGTGAGAGGGATTTTCTAATGGTATTAAACTGAAACTGTGAAGAAAGTATACCTTTTGATTTTGTCAAAGATAAAATGGTTTTTGAGATATTTTTCAATTCTGTTTCTTGATGCTTTGATCAACAAGCTTTATGCTTTTAAGCTAACTATCATTAAAGACAAGAGTAAACATTCAGGGAAAAGAAGCAAACATTTAATTTCTCATCTCTTTCAGAATGCTTTCTACCCTATAATGCCTATAAAACATATCATTTACCTGGCAAATACTTGCACATATTTTCTCTAGGTTTGTTAGAAGTCAACAATGATAATCTTGAACAATTATTCTAAATTTAAATTTAGTCTTTATCAGTCTATATTATTTATCTCTTTCCCTTCTTTTTCTTCTTCTGCGCTGTCGAAGGTCTCTGTTGTCTGGGTCCCTGCGGAGCCTGGGATGAGCTGGCTGATCCGGATCTAGGTGAACTTGTGTTGGCTGGGCTGGCTGTCGGTGGAGACTTACTGGCGTCAAGATAATCCATATTTCCGGAAGTGGCACCTTGTGGTCCTCGTCCTGATGAAAAAAATATATAGTACAAGTTTAATGCTGGAACCAGTACTCCGGGTATTGGTAGGGTGATGTTCCCTGGCATTGAATCATTACCTATTACCTGACAATTGTATAAGTACTATGTACCTTTCAGGATCAGCTTCAGAAAAGAATTGAAGACTGTTTTAAACAGTCTTCGATTCTTTTCTGAGGTTGATTTCGAGATGGTCCTACATACTTACATCAGACAGTATTGAGAGTCCTGGCTACTTATTTGCGAGTCTGGGACTCGTATCACCTGTGATCCTTAAAACCCTGTCAGATTTTGTTTGTGCAAACCCCCTTTTCCTGTATCCCTTTAAACCCTGTCAGACTTTGTTTGTGCAAACCCCCCTTTCCTGTGTCCCTTAAAACCTTGTCAGACTTTAGCCAAACCCCATTTACAAACTTTCTTGTACCGCCTTTGTATTTAGTGGATGAAATAAATATATGGACAGTAATTATGCAGTACTCAAGTCTTGTGGGTAACAAGATTTCTGGTACCTGGGTACAAAATTTCTTCTCGTCTAGGCTCTATACAAGTTACTATATTGAGGGGTTAGTTCAACTATATTGTAAGTGCCTATAAATATATAGGCACTTACAATAGTGTAGCACTGACCCCTCGATATGATCTTTTCAACAAATTCTTTAGTTGAGTCAAAAGTAACTTAATGGAACTTGATTTCACCACAGCACTATTCTCAAACTCCAGTGAATTTTCTTCAATTTTTTTTCTGTATGTGTGTTTTCGTTTTTTTTTTTTTATTTTTTTTATCTTTAACCCAATACAAATTCTCTTCCTAAAAATCTTAAAATAAGTGTTCCGAGTATTTCTTTGAAACTTTGACATTCATTTTTTGATAATTCTGCCCTGTCAGGCAAAAAAGAACAAACTAGGTAGTGTGTTTATTGTTGACCCCATTCAATACAGCACTCGGAATTTTCTGTAAACTTGAAAGTACCTCTGACATAAGTGTAGTAATTTTGGGTCATCATATTTAAGGTAATTTGGTAAAACACTGCGTTTGTTATCAAATTATGATATGCCAAATTTATTCTTTTAGCCATTTTGTTTTGTGCATTGTTATCCTTAGCGGGATCACTGATGTTTGTGACATCATATAAACCCACTAGCAAAATGACATGCTTTCATTCCTGCGTCCATATTTTTCCTAAGGTCTATTCCGTAGAATTGCAGAGGGATCATGATTGATGCAGTCAGAGTGTGCAGATTGTGTAGGCTAACTAGGGTCAAATCTTTTTGCACTGAGCTGTTTTTTTCTGAATATAGAAAGACTACTCTACCTTGTATAGTTTTTTTCAAGATGCACTTTGTGGTTGTCCTATGATGGACAAAATCTTTTTTTTTTTTTCTAAAAACTATTTTATAGAGAGTCGCCAGATGGTCCCTTTTTATGCAATGGGTTGTATATAGAAAGAGGAATGAAATGGCAAAACTGGTGGTCTTTTGACTTCCAACAAAGTTTTTAACCCTTTTCAGACTGAGCCATATTTTGACAGGAGGCATAGACAAAGATTAGCCTGCACATATGTGCAGTAAAATCTTTGTCTATACAACCTATCTGTCTAGATTAATTCTCTTTTGTAATTTGGTAAAATAATTTATCAAAAGAAAAAAAGTGCCATGTCATTTCCTCACAAAGCCTTATGTTCTTATCAGTATGGCATGGGGAAAGTTTTCATGGAAGACAGATGTAGATTTACCTATAGCTGTATCTCCTCTCCTCTTGTCCTTCTTCTTGGCCTTATAGTAGGATCTCTCTCGTTTCGGGATCCAGCGCTCTGGGTCAATTTCAATATTAGGGTCAAATGCTGAAGACAATTTTGCTGAAAATATTTATAAGTAAAATTGTTTGTCTCGTAAAATCTTAAGAATATGAAAGAGTAAGAATGCCATTTGAAAAGAAAATGAAAGCAATTGAAATTGCTTCAATCTCATTAACTTCCTTTCTTTTTCATACATATACAAATACTATCAAAGATAACACTTTTACAGTTGCAAGAAAGAACAAGAGCACCGCCTACGGGTGCCTACGCTCGGCTGTCGAGTGCTGGATGGTGGGAAAAAATCTAAGTTCAAAAAGGGGCATAATTTGCACAAAATGCTTCTAGAGTTATCCCCCTTGATAGTATAGGTTGCTCTTTTGATGGTGAACATGTGTGCCAAGTTTCAAGTTAATGCCTTGAGTAGAACCAGAGATATAACAAAATGTCAAAGTATTCGCACGACGACGACAACGACGACGACGACGACACGGAGGCTATAGTAATACCTCGGGTTTTCTCCGAAAACAGCCGAGCTAAAAATTTGACCTACCTCTTTTTGCCACAATTAAGCACATTTACTATCATACTTCAAAACTTTCATATTTTGCTTTAAATCACACATATATTGATTGAATGGGCATTATTCCCACTTTTAACAGTTTTCCTGTCATATTACGGTGGCTGAACAAAATTGTTTTCATTATTGTCATGAAAATTCAAAAGTCTTAATGCATGCAATTAAGACTGGAATATAAAAAAGAAGTGTTTGTAAAACACAAATGACCCCATGAACGCAATTTTTAGCTCCACTGGCAGAAGGCCAGTGAGCTATTGTCATGACGGAGTGTCTGTCGTGCGTCCGTCCGTGCGTAAACTTTTTCTTTAAACATCTTCTCCTCCCAACCCAATGGGCGGATTTTAACGAAACTTGGTAGAAATGATCCTTGGGTGGCCCTCTTCTCAAATTGTCCAAAGAATTTTGATTGGCCCCCAAATATGGGCGTGGCATTTTTTCACTTTTAAAACTTAAAAAATCTTCTCCTCCCAAACCATTGGGCTGATTTCATTGAAACTTGGCATTGATGTTTCTTGGGTGACCCTTTACTTAACTTGTTCAAGAAATTTTGATTGTCCCATAAATATGGGCATGGCAGGGCGTGGCTTATTTTGAGCCTGAAATCTTTGAACGACAATGTCTCCTGAACCACTGGGCCGATTTGAATGAAACTTTAACAGAATGTTGCTTAGGTGACCCTTTACTTAATTTTTTTGCCAAATTTTGATTGGTCCATAAATATGGGTGTGGCAGGGTGAGGCCTATTTTTAGCCCGAAATTTTCGAATGACATTTTCTCCTGAACCACTTGGCAGATTTCAATGAAACTTTACCAGAATGTTCCTTGAGTGATCCTTTTCAAAAATTGTTTGATAAATTTTGATTGGCCCATAGATTTGGGTGTTGCAGGGCGGGGCTTATTTTGAGGCCAAAACCTTTGAACGGTATCTCGTCCGGAACCACTCAGCCAATTTCAATGAAACTTTATCAGAATGTTTCTTGTTTGATTATTTACTTAAATTGTTGAGGAAATTTTTATTGGTCCATGAATATGGGCGTGGCAGACGGGCCTATTTTGAGCCTAAAATCTTTGAACGACATCTCCTTCTGAACCTTTAGTTTAAATAAGATGGGTAAAGGGTTGCAGGTTCATTGTAATTGAGTATTTACACCATTGAATCATAACTACTTTGAACTTGAATAATTAAGTTCTGGAAAATGGATAGGTAGATCAAGGGACTGAGGTAAAAGTGTATGCCCCCAATCTTTGTTGGGCAATGATAAAATACAAAAAGACTTACGATGTCTCTTCTTCTTTCTCTTCTTTTTCTGTATAAGACTAGGAGTTTCTCCGGCACCCCTGTAATAGATTGTAAATACTGTAAATAATCCAATAAACACCCAGCCCCAAGTTGTATAAAAAGATAAACATTGTATAAAACACAATAAGGTCTGTTGTTTCAATTGTACCAATTGAAACAACAATCCTGATTGGGTTGAATTATTTTCAGGTTAGAATTCAACCAATTGTTATCTTTTAAACAACATACTGGGTGCTGGTGGTTATCTAACTTGTCTTTTTTCTTTAAGGGTGTGGGATTTAATAAGAGGTTACATTATTTGTAAACCAGCAATCTTGATCTACTGATATTTAGAAATGAAATTCTAGCATTTGATAGCTTAGGTTTCAGGGATAATTTCGGCTCTGAATATCATGTGCATAAATATCTAATTTAGCAAAATCTAATGAGAAATTAAGAATTTTTTGTGATAAATTTTACCAAGTCATTCCCTTAATTTCATTTTGCTTTGAGATTTTTTATCTCATTCCACTAGTTTCAATGAGATTTCTGGCAGAAAATGTGAGAATCTCTCAATATCTCACCCAAAATTAATCCATGAGGGTTCTTTCTCCTTACATTTATACCTTGTATTCAGGTGGCCTACATTACCCATTGAATCTCTTCTAATGCATGGTCAGGGTTGTGGGGATTCCCATGCCGGCTTGTCCCACACTGGCTTTTTGGGCAAGTGCATTTTACTAGGCCACTTGTCCGTGGACAAGTAAATACCAGATCAAATTTTGATACAGTACTAAAGAGATCTAGGAGGAAAGTTATTATTTGTATCTAATGGTAGAACATAATGTCTTTGATGAAGGAAATGCAGCATTTTCTTGATTATAAACAATGCTTTTCTCAATCTTTATCAATTCATTTTTTGTTGACAAGCTCATTTTGATCCTGGACAAGTAAGAAATCGACTTTTACTTGCCAATGGACAATTGAAGTAAAGTCTTATTTCCACACCCCTGACGGTTCAAACTAGGTGGCTCCCTAGTGCTTCATATTACTGAATACAGGGATGACTTGCAAAGATGAGTCTTGGCTTTTGTTGAAAAGTCTTCCATACTTTTTACCAATTCTTGGATACATTTTCTTTTATTTGAATTGAGTTCAATGCATAATATTAATCTTTCAGTAATGTCCCACAAGCTTACCATGAATTACTTGTATTTCTCTCATCAGAATTATTATGATATCCTTTCTTAGCTTCTGGTTACTAAAATCACATAGGTTTATGATAATACACTTATTCATGGGAGACAAATGTTGCAAACCTACCGGGGATCAAACCTCAGATCCAAAGACATGCAAAAGTCAATTACCTACTAGTCCAGGATCAAAATAAACTTATCAGCAAAGAAATAGATAGATAAATATTGAAAAAAAAAGTTTTTAATGAAGAAAATGCTGTTACCCAGCATTTTCTTCTTTAAAAGCAATGTTTTCTTCCCTTTGATACAAACATTAAGTCAACTATTCTTTAAGTACCATTCCAAAATTTTCCAAAATTTGGTATTTACTTGCCCACAGACAGTTGGCCTATAAAAATGTACTTGCCCGCAAATGGAAAGACCATGTCTGAGGAGACGGGCATGGGATTTCAACACCCCTGTTCAGATCCTATGATTAGAAGCATTGACGCACTACCAACTGCGCCAGGACAGGGGCTTTTTTCTTGAGTAGAAAATCAGCTCTTTTTCTTAAATTTGCCTTTAGCAGAATTGAGGTTTGAAGCCAGTCATGCACTTACTGTCCGGGTGAGGGTTCAGTTTTCTGCGCTTTCTTCATGTATTTTGGACCAAGAGAACTGAATGATGTCTCCAACATCTCAACATCGACCGAGTTAGCCACTTCTTCAACTGACGGCAAGTCTCGACTGATCTTCTCCGCTTTAGCTGGATCCACTTTAGAATATGCAGTGATCAACTGGGCCAGAACTCTTGGGTCCTTAGGACTATTTCTGCAACAGAAGAACTGTTTGAAAAGTATTTCCTTAAAATTTAACAAGAGAAATATAGGTCATTTAGTGTGAAAGCAAGCACCATCACTTGTTAACAGATAACTTTCATCTCAGTGGTCGAGGATAAAATATGAAGTATACTAGATACCTTACATACATTACAGTAAAACTTATATCAAGCCACCACGAAAGGGACCACCAAGAAGGGGTCATAATATGAAATGGTATTTTAATACATTTTTTTAACAAATAAGAAACATAATTTTGATTGAATATGTAAATTATTGCAAAATTTTCAAGAAACCTATGCTGTAAAATCTCAATAGAATCGTCTCATTGAGGCGATTCTGGTGAGTTTTAACAACATAGTATTCATTTGCAATACTTTATATACTAGTGTATCTATTTTTTCAGATATTCCATTTAAAGAAGGGGATTTCGAAAAAAGTCACTTGATAAAAATGGTCGCTTGAGCAAGATTGACTGTATTTGAATTTCTCCATTACACAATAATAAGAGACAAATAAGCTAGTGTGTGACATTTACAACAATCTGACATCTGCATGAAGGGCCAACATTAACCAACCTTGACTGCCACATAGTATAATTAGAAGTTTGCCTGACTTTCTAAAGACACTTTTGGACCTTATCTATAAAGCGCAAAGTGAAGACTTTGGTCAGACTGTGCAAAGGCACAGGCTGCCCAGAGTCTTTGCTTGCCATGCTTGGCACACATTTAAAATTGTTGCAAATGCCATGCACAGGCTCAAATAATATCTAAATAATTGATGTCTTCTTGGTGTAAGAAAAATGTATTAGGAAAGAATAGTCTTTTTTAATTCCTTGTATAAGTACCCATACAAAATTTGAACTTACTTTCTCAGCTCTTCCAACAAGTGTATAGCCTGATCAGGGCTTCCATGTTTCAGTTGAAAATTTGTGTTTACTCTCAACAAGATTTCCAAGGCTGGAGATTTAGGCTGAAATAGGGATATTCAAATTGAAAATGGTGTTTTATGCCGCTTTCAACAATCTTTCAGTTTTATCTTGGCACATGAAGTACCTTATTCTTGGAACTAAATAATCAAGATTTTCACATCTGGTATAACTAGTCTTGAAAATATGGGGCTTTTTGTTCTATTAACATAACAATAATACTACAGTAAAAATTGTGTTTAGCAACCATTTAGGGGACCTTATGGGAATGGTTGATTAATACAATATTTCATGATAAACTAGAACTGTCGCAGAGCGGACTAATACCCCCCACAAGCGCTTTGTCAGAATGCAAGTGCTATTAGTGCAGGATGTGTTTGTAACTAATATTGAGGTCATATGTAGCATTTGCATGAAGTTTCATGATTCTGGGTCGCTTGGTTTTTGAGATAAGAGTCCAGAAATGAAAATAGATCAAAAATTGACTGTGACCTTGACCTTTGACCTACATGACCCAAAAACAATAGGACACTTCCTTGGATAATAAGCAACATTTGCATAAAGTTTCATGCTTGTAGGTCACTTGGTTCTCAAGTTAGAGTCCGGAAACAAAAATTTAACAAAAATTTACAGTGACCTTGACCTTTGACCTTTGTAACCCAAAAACAATGGGGCACTTCCTTGGGTCATAAGGAACATTTTTATAAAGTTTCATGATTGTAGGCCACTTGGTTCTTGAGTTAGAGTCCGGAAACGAAAATTTAACAAAAATTTACTGTGACCTTGACCTTTGACCTACATGACCCAAAAACAATAGGGCACTTCCTTGGGTCATAAGGAACATTTGTTTAAAGTTTCATGATTGTAGGCCACTTGGTTCTTGAGTTAGAGTCCGGAAACGAAAATTGAACAAAAGCTGACTGTGACCTTGACCTTTGACCTACATGACCCAAAAACAATAGGGCACTTCCTTGGGTCATAAGGAACATTTGTGTAAAGTTTCATGATTGTAGGTCATTTGGTTCTTGAGTTAGAGTCCGGAAACGAAAAGTTCTACGGACGGACGGACGGATGGACGGACGGATGGACAGACAGACAGACATGGTGAAACCAATATACCCCCCTCTACTTCGTAGGTGGGGGGTATAATAAGACAAATTATTTTGATAGCATATATAGATTGTTGCATAAGTCTTACTATATCCTATAATGTTTGGACCCATTGGAATCATCTCATTGAGATGATTTTAATTGGTTCCAACATCATGAGAATTTATAATGAATAATTACACATAAAGGATGTCCCCTTTTTCAGGGCTATTGCTTATGGTGGAGAGACTTTTTATGATGGTCGCTCAATCAAAGTGGTAACTTAAAAGCGGGGGTTGCTTGAGCAATATTGACTGTATAACTCAGTGAACAATAATACAAACAGAACTCACCTCATTTTTCTTGTACCAAGTTACAGCTTTAGATAGCACTTCCATAGCTAGATCAACTTTGTCTTGATTCATATACAAGGTGACTAGTGATGAAACCTGAAACACCAGTATATATCCATATTTATCCAGGGCTTGTGATGGGGCGTGAAGTTCCCATACCTAACTTGTCACACACAGGCTTTTCCACTTACGGGCAAGTACATTTTTCTAGGCCACCTGTCCATGAACAAGTAAATATCAGAGCAAATCTTGATACAGAACTAAAAAGATTTGTTTGTATCAAAGGGGAGAAATCATTGTCTTTAATGAAGAAAATGCTGGGTTACAGCATTTTCTCCATTTACATCAATGTTTTTTTCTCAATATTTATCAATTCATTTTTTTGGGGCAAGTTTATTTTGAGCCTTGACAAGTTGGAAATCACATTTTACTTGTCCATTGACAAGTGGAGACAGGTCTATTTCTGCACTCCTGGCTTGTGTTTACCTTGTAACAACCAAAATCTTTATATATTTCTTACTTAACCCTTAGAAATGTCCTTAAAGGATGTCATTGTGAACCTCTTGAGAGAAATGTCTAGGGGTCAAAACTACGTTTTTTCTCTGTAAATATCAATTTTTTATTAAAATAACAGGCAAACGTGTAGTAAAACTGTTAAGTTATACTCATTCTTTGGTCTGTCTGTTGTCTTCACCCCTTTATAACAAGTTTGACCCCAGATTACATGGTTAGGGAGTCTCAGTCAAAGATTCAAACATTCCAAACACTAGTACAAGCCCCAAATAATTATTGTACATTCATAAATCAGTATCATTAACATTACCTAGTTTAATTTATTTGCAAAGATACAAAGGTAATAATTGGATCATCTCAGATTAAAATTCTATCACATGCACACAAAAAGACTTAGTTTGTGTGGAGTTCACACTGCTTATAACAATCTTTCATTCAAATTGTGGCAGTCAGTACACCTTACAATGGATTCCTGGTATTTCTAGCACCGGTACTAAAATCATATCCTTTCCTAGCCTCCAGCTACCATCCAATATAGATTAACATTTATCAACTCATAGGTGGGAGACAAATATTGGGAAAGGGTGAATGCCGCTCAGGGGTGCCTAATTCCCATGCCCAACCTGTTAGACACCGGCTTTTCCACTTGCAGGCAAACATGATTTTTCTTGTCCATGGACAAGTAAGTACCAGAGAAAATCTTGGAATAGGGCTAAAAAGATCTGGGAGAAAAGTCATCCTTATGTTTGTATCAAGGGTTAGAAAAAATAATCTTTAATGAAGAAAATGCTGGGTTACAGCATTTCCTTCATTAAAAACAAAGTTTACTCAATATCAATGATAGTATCAGTCCATATTTTTGAGGACAAGTTCATTTTGATCCTAGACAAGTAGGAAGTTGACTTTTACTTGCCCACGGACAAGTGGGGAAAATTCGTATTTCCACACCTCTGCAGCTATCAGGGATTGAACCCAGGCCCTAATAATGGATAGTCCCACACTATACTAACTGCACTATGGCAGCTAGCACCAGATGAAGGCATCATAATGAGCTTAAGGATCTCAGGGAATTAAAAGGGCATAATTTTCACAGTATGTTTAGTTATTTTATCTCATTTGTAAGTTCATATCATTTCTTTGATTCAATCATTCTCAAAAACAACAAGAGCCTTGTTGGTCATGGCTGCCCCCGCCATCGAAGCTTAATAGTAGACTGAAGCCTAATCAAAGGACAATAACTCCAAAATTATGCAAGCAAGAATTGTAGTTCTTGTAGATCTGTCCACCTATAAAGTTTCAAGTTGATAGCTTTTATATGTAGGAGATATGCTCCTGACAAGTTTAGTGCAGAATGATGGAATGAAGGAATGGCAGAAGGATGGAATTACAGTATCCCCTTCGGGGAACAGCTCAGGATAACAATAAATATGTACACATGCAGTCTGATCTTAGACCGCATTGCCTGCCTTCTACTGCATAGTAAAGCTTGAGCAGGAATTGTGAAATGTCAAAATATTTGTCAAATGGTTGAATTAACTCTTAGTTAATACAGCAAGACAGTGGTTAATGCCTCATAATCCTACATTACATTCCTAGCAACTGATCTACTGTCAACATTATAAATATATAAAGAAGATACAAAATGAGCAAGTGCCTGACATTTCCAACAAATTCACATGTGGCACAGCAAAGCATCTAGTCATCCTGTGCATCCACACAGGCTGACCAGACTTCACTTTGCACAATGGAGACAGATAAGGTCTTCACCCTTCTTCAGGTGATCAGAGGATATACTTATTACATTGTGTGACTGTTCATGTTGCTTAATGTCTCGAGATCACACACACACGAAATTTTATGAAAATATTACACACAGGCTCAAATAAATAACCTACCACTGCTGGTTTATATTGAAGATCTCCAAGCTGTTTTAAGGCCTCACATGCCTCCATTACATTACCAGCAGACAGATTTAACTGAGCAACTGTCAACCACACCATTGTGGCAGAGGAGGGATTCTGTTTGGCAAACTCCTGGAAAACATATTAATCAAACTGATTATTCTTCCCTTAATATTTCTTTCACTACACTTTTGTTTTTTAATATAGTTAGTTCTGGATAAACAGATACTTTTTACTACAGTAACATTGTTTTTATGTACAATTAAATCTGGAAATAAAGTAACTCTGTTTCTTCTTGACTTATCTTACAGCCTATTGGAACAAGGAGGAACAAGGAAATGCCTTGGTCACTATAAGTAATATATCAGATCAAGCCATTTCATTGGAAATAGAGAAGAGCTTTTTGTACATGTTACATTAAACTTTCTGTGAATGGATATCATTTACATCTCATTGTATGTTTATAGTGAATACTGTTTAAAGTAGTTGACCCACAATAGTTCAGCAATGTTTCAGAGGTTATGAACTTAAACAGTGTAAACCAATTTTTTCCTAATGATTTTCATTAGGAAACCTCTGTCAAAGTTATGAAAGTTCATCAGGTCCAAAATGTTGGGAAACTATTACAGGTCCACTACCTTAAGAGTTTTATATTTCAAAATTTGTGTATGGTTGAGAGTGGAAAGGAGAAAATGAAAGCAGATGAACTATGTAGTTAGCCGTTTTTTGATTACAGGTGTCATAATAGCTGAGATAGCTTCATGTAAATACAGTAAATAGTCACTTGAATAGAATATGTTATCTGCAAAATTGATAATAAATAATCAATCAACCAACTTTTTTAATTAACTGTACAGGGTAATTTCACAAAACAAAGTAGAACCTGTAATAATGCTGTTGCCTTATCAGTGTCTTTTTCAGTATCTCAGTGCTTCTATCAACACAGATCTATCATCAATCAATCAATTAATCATTATTTCAATCAATTGTACAAATGAATAATGATTAAACAATTACTACCTGTAAAAATGCTGTTGCCTGTCAGTTTTCCCAGACATACAGCACTGCTTCTATCAACATTCTGATTCTGACTTCTTAATGACCTACCTACCGAATGAATAATCAATCAACATTTTAATTAATTGTACAAATGCATCATGGCAAAAAAAATTAACCCTTGTCATGCTGAACCTGGAATATTCCTGCTTTGTCAGGAGCTATAGACAAACATCAGCCTGCACATATGTGCAGTCTGATGTTCGTCTACACCACCTGTTTCTCATTTTCAAACCAGAATTGTCAATGGATTTAGTTTTTCAATTAAAAATTGACCTACAGTTGGTACTTTCAGTGATTTTTGCCCTTTGATTTTGATGAAAATTTTTAGCCAAAATTTATTCAGCATGACAAAAATGATTAATAACCTGTAGTAATGCTGTAGCCTTGTCTGTGTCTTTTTCCCTCACAAACTGGGCTGCTTCTATCAACACTGGTCTATCATCTGATGGATTCTGACTTCTTAATGACTTAGCAGCTCTGTGACATTGCTCAGCCTACAGAATCAAAGTAAAATTGCTATGATCACATTTTTCCTCCAAATTTTCATAATGGTCCTTACACAAACTAGACTGTCTCAAAGTGGACTAATACCCCCAACAAGCCCGTGTCAATAATGAAAAGCCATTTTCTGTCAAAGGGCCTCTGCAAAATATAAATGGATTGTTACCAAAATTTCACTAGCACATCTCAGCTTGATACCTATCACATCTGTAAAATTTGAATGAAGTCACAAAATTAGTTGCTGAGAAATTTAGCAGACATGGCAAAAATAACATAGAAAGACAGACAAGCTGACTCCTATATATCCCCAAAACATAGTTGGGAGGATATAATTATTCATAATACAAACAAGAGAACAAGAAATTAAATTCCAATGACTGCTACCCATTCATATAGGAAAGCGGACTTGGATTCTGTCTTTAAGGTATACTGACCCATTCATAATCTTGCTCTAGTGGGAACCCACATCTATTAACCCTTGTCATGCTGAACCCAGAATATTCCTGCATTGGCAGGAGCTATGGACAAACATCAGCCTGCACATATGTGCAGTCTGATATTAGTCTACACCACCTGTTTCTCACTTTGTAACCAGAATTGTCAATAGATTTATTTTTTCAAATAAAAATTAACCTACAGTTGGTACTTTTAGTGCTTTTTGCCCTTTGATTTTGATGAAATTTTTTGCCAAATTTTAATTCAGCATGACAATTCAAGTATTCGATGATTCCAACCTATAAGCATAGCTACAGATAGGGGATCGTGGCATTCACAAATATTTTATGGTTTGATAAAAGACAATTATCTTTATGCAGACAAATTACAAAACAGCTGTTGTTATCCAAAACTGCTTTCTTAAACATTAAATCTTACTTTCCTTCCAAAATGTGCTACAAAAAGTTCTCTACCCTTGTCATACTGATCCCAATACATTTCTGCTTTAGCTTTGGTGCAGTCTGATTTTAGATTGATTGATTGATTGAATGGGGTTTTACGCCGCTTTCAACATTATTTCAGTTATATCGCGGCGGCTGGAGCACCTAACAATGGGTTCCTGGTATTTCTATCACCAGTTCAACCACCACATTCTATCCTAGCCTCCAGCCGCTATCTCACATAGGTATACGATTATCAACCCATTGGTGAGAGACAAATAGTCGGAAAGAATGATTGCCGCCGTCGGGGACAGTCTGATTTTAGTCCATACAACCTGATTTTCTTTTCTAAACCAGAAATGTTTCAGAAATCATATTGTCAAAATCAAACGCTGACTCACAATTAGGAAATACAGAGCTTTGAGCACTTTGTTTTATAAATAATTTTGCCAAGGTTTTTTATTAAGCATGATTAGGGTTAAGACAATAAACAGTAAACATAATTACCTGGTTTGAATGCATGTTTAACAAACACTGGTTCACTTCTATTTCTTGTCGCTGTTTGACTGACAGTTTGTGTTTTAGGTTACTTCCTGTTGCTACTTTCATTTTCTTCTTAGAGTCAAACACATTCTGGTCCTGGAAACAATGTAATAGAATTTTTAATTTAGATACATAAAGGAGACCACATAACATGACATTACACCAACTAGAGCTGTCACCCCCAAGGGCTGACAAGAATACCCCCACACCGCCAAAGGCTTTTCTATGAAGGAGTGGAGTTTGAAGGGGCATTTTATGGCCCCTTTTTAAGAGTTTTGCAATTTTAAATTTTAACTACTCCCCCCCCCCCCCCCCCCCCCCCCCTCCTTATAAAGTTCAACGTGGCATAACTCTGAAACTTATGACTGGATCAGGATGAAAATTGCAGGTGCATAAACTTCATATAATGGGAAATAACCTGATAAAATTTCAGCAAAATAGGTCCAAAACTGTGGGAGGAGAAGAGGACACAAAATTATGCCCCCTCCCCCCTCCTTAAAAAGTTCAAAGTGGCATAACTCTCGAATTAATGACTGGATCAGGATGAGAACAAGAAGAGGACACAAAATTATGTCTACGGATGGACAGACGGACGGACAACCTGATTCCAGTATAACTGCCAAGTTTCGAGTCAATTGGACAAAAGTTGACAGAAATGCTCCAGACAAAGAAGTGGCTGCTACCTATCCGCTGCTCACTTTGGGTGATCACATAATATGTCCTGTTTTTCAAAGGGTGTATGAAAACAGTCTTGAAAGTAACAGAGGCATAAACACTGGTCAAATTTAACTGAAGGTGTGGGTAGATTTTTTACTGCCTAGGCAAATTTCCTGAATTTAATTGTTTAACTGAAATCAAGTCAATTCTACTTACTTTATTTATTGCCACAACATTGTTAGATAATACAGCCATAAGTCCTACATCTGATGGTCTGAAAATAAATAACAATTGATTTTATTTCTTATCATGCTGTGCAAGAAATATAAACATTTCCAACAATTTCGAATATGTGTAAAGCAAAGAGTCTATCCAGCCTGTGCATCCGCGCAGTCTGATCAGAGTCTTCACTGTGCATTTTGTAGATAGATAAGTATCTACAGACAATCAGGTAATTTTATATTTACAGTAAGTGGATGTCTACACTGCACAATGTTTGGGGCCCACGCACATTCAAAATTGTTGGGAAATGACACACACTGGCTCATATAGCTTCAGCAGACCATATAGACTAAGATCAGCCTGCACTCTGATCTAGGCCTACACTACCTGCTTTCTAATTAATTATAGTGGAAAAACAAGAGGCCCAAGAGGGCCTGTATCGCTCCACTGGCTTTAAAATCTTTTGACTTTCATTAAATAAAGCTTACTTTAAATGAATACATTAACACTCCAAAATCTCCTAAGACCTATTTAGTAATGATTAAATGGTTCTGGTCCATATTGCACCAAAATACTCAATCACAATGAACCTGCAACCCTTGACCAATCTTATTAAAACATAAGGTTCACAAGATGTCGTTCGAAGATTTCGGGCTGAAAATAGGCCCCACCTGACATGCCCATATTTATAGACCAAACAAAATTTCTTGAACAATTTAAGTAAATAGTCACCCAAGAAATATTCTGGTAAAGTTTCATTGAAATTGGCAGAGTGGTTCCGGAGGAGATAATTTTTGAAAAGAGACACTCAAGGAACATTCTGGTAAAGTTTCATTGAAAATAGCCAAGTGGTTCAGGAGAAAATGTCATTTGAAAATTTTGGGCTCAAAATAGGCCCTGCCCTGCCACGCCCATATTTCTAGTCCAATGAAAATTTCTTGAACAATTTAAGTAAAGGGTCACCCAAGGAACATTCTGTTAAAGTTTCATTGAAATCGGCCCAGTGGTTCAGGAGGAGATGTCGTTCAAAGATATAGGGCTCAAAATAGCCCCGCCCTGCCACGCCCATATTTAAGGACCAATGAAAATTTCTTGAACAATTTAAGTAAAGGGTGACCAAAGGAACATTCTGATAAAGTTTCATTGAAATTGGCCCAGTAGTTCAGGAGGAGATGTGGTTCAAAGATTTCGGGCTCAAAATAAGCCCCGCCCTGCCACGCCCATATTTATAGACCAATCAAAATTTTTTTAACAATTTAGGTTAAGGGTCACCCAAGGAACATTTTGTCAAAGTTTCATTGAAATCGGCCCAGTGGTTCAGGAGGAGATGTCGTTCAAAGATTTCGGGCTCAAAATAAGCCCCGCCCTGCCACACCCATATTTATGGGCCAATCAAAATTTCTTGAACAATTTAAGTAAAGGGTCACCCAAGGAACATGCATGGCAAGTTTCATTGAAATCCGCCCAATGGTTTGGGAGGAGAAGATTTTTAAAGATTTCAAAGTGAAAAAATGCCACGCCCTGCCACGCCCATATTTGGGGGCCAATCAAAATTCTTTGAACAATTTAAGAAGGGGGTCACCCAAGGATCATTTCTACCAAGTTTCGTTAAAATCCGCCCATTGGTTTGGGAGAAGAAGATGTTTAAAGGAAAAGTTTACGCACAGACGCACGACGGACACTCCGCCATGACAATAGCTCACTGGCCTTCGGCCAGTGGAGCTAAAAACTAAAGCCCAATTGGTTGAAATGTCCTCAAAATTGACAACTTTTTAAAACTGAATATAATCATCCAGATAAGGTATATATATACCTGAACATCATTAATGCATGCATATGAAAACATCCAATAATACTGACCTAGCTTTCTGTACTAAGTTATAGATAGCCATAGCTTCTCCATTTTTGTTTGCTTATTGTACAAGGTATGCTAACTGTAAATGAAAAGCATACTGACCTAGCTTTTTGTACTTTGTTAAAAATAGCCATAGCTCCTCCACTTTTATTTGCTAGTTGTGTGAGGTACACTAATTGTGCACAAAAAATCTACAGCAAGTATACTGTCCAAGCTTATTGTACTCTGTTATATATAGCCTTAGCTTCCTATTTTTGTTTGCTTGTTGTGCAAGGAAGGCTACCTGTACATGAATAATGGTTATCATACTCTCTAGCTTTTTGAACTTTGTTATAGATAGCCATAGCTTTTCCTCTTTTGTTTGCTAGTTGTGCGAGGTAGGCTTATTACACTCAAAAATTCTATGGCAAGCATACTAACCTAGCTTTTTGTACTTTGTTATATAAAGCCATAGCTTCTCCATTTTTATTTGCTAGTTGTGCCAGGTAGGCTAACTGTACACGAATAATTGCCAACTCTTCATCTATATCTTCTTCTGTCATATCCTGGTCATCTGCAAAACTTTCTTTACACACAGCTGAAATCATAGACATCTTGGTATGCAAAAATGTTTAACCCTTTCCTGTTTTACAAAATTTTGGACCTGTCCAAATTCAAAGGTTTTGCAGACGAAAATTAAAAGTGGATTTAATTTGAAATATAACCATTCAGTAGGGTAGAAAATAGTGTGTAAAAAGAAGAAATTGCTTGTCAGAAGCAATTTCTTCTTTTTTCACAATGTTTTCTCAATCATAAAATCACAGGCACGTAAAAAGCAGGGATTAAACAGCAAAGGGTTAATTTTGATAAAGAAAAGTTTTTGAAGCCTTCTTGTTTTTTTTAAACAAGAAGCAAGGGAATAAACTAGAGCTTGTCACTGAATGTGACTTAATACCCCCGCAAGTGCTTTCAGAGAATGAGATACTTTGACAGAAGCGGCAAAAAATGCTTCAAATATAAAGTTAACTCTTGGATTTGAGACCTCTAAATTGTGTCTTGCAAAACTTAAACATGTGATAAATGTTTTCATGCTATTGAAGGAAAACTGAAGGAGGAGTTTGTAACACAAAATTACTATATATGTGAACGAAAAAGAAAAAAATGTAGTAAGTGTAAGGGCAGATATTTTTTAACCCAGGACGAGTTGGGACCTCATAATTGTGTCTTGCAAAACTTCATGTGGTAAATGTTTGTATAAAATTTCAAAGATATTACATGAAAACTGATTAAAGGAAAACTGAAGGAGGAATTTGGGAAACAAAATTACAAGTATACGTGTTCACAAAGAAAAATTGTCTTAGGTTCAAGGGGAGATAATTCAAAAACCTGTGGGAGTTGACACTTGAAATTTGAGTCTTGCAAAACTTCAACATGTGATAAATGCTTGTATACTGTTTCATTACTTTTGAATGAACATTGAAGGAGCAGTTTGCGACACAAAATTATAAGGACATGGTAACAAATAGGAAAAAATGTCAAAGTTCAAGGGGAGATAACACATGAACCTGGGGGAGTTGACACTTGAAATTTGCGTCTTGCAAAACTTCAACATATGATAAATGTTTGTATAATGTTTCAAAACTATTGAATGAAAATTGAAGCAGAAGTTTGCGACACAAAATTATAAGTACATGGTAACAAATAGGAAAAAATGTCTTGAGTTCAAGGGGAGATTATTCATGAACCAGGAGGGTTTGAGACTTGAAATTTGCGTCTTGCAAAACTTCAACTTGTGATCAATATTTGCATAATGTTTCATTACAATTGAATGAATATTGAAAGAGGAGTTTGCGACACAAAATGATAAGTACATGGTCACAAATAGGAAAAATTGTCTGAGTTCAAAGGGGAGATAACACATGAACCTGGGGGATTTGAGACTTGAAATTTGCATCTTGCAAAACTTCAACATGTGATGAATGTTTGTATAATGTTTCATAACTATTGAAGGAAAACTGAAGGAGGAGTTCGCGACACAAAATTATAAGTACATGGTAACAAATAGGAAAAAATGTCTTAAGTTCAAGGGGAGATAATTCATGAACCTGGGAGAGTTGACACTTGAAATTTGCGTCTTGCAAAACTTCAACTTGTGATCAATATTTGCATAATGTTTCATTACAATTGAATGAAAATTGAAGGAGGAGTATGCGACACAAAATTATAATTATATGGTAACAAATAGGAAACTAGAAAGCCATGAATGGCTTGAGTCGCTCCACAGGCTTGAAATTCTTGAAATAGCAAATCTAAGGTTTGACTAGATTTTAAGATATTTTGGGTTCTACTGATGTTGAAATGGTTTTCAAAAATGCCACTATATAATATATAGAAAAATGACCTCCGCCCATAAAATACATATTTTTCATCCTATCACAATAATATTTTGCAGACTGATAAAGCTTCACTTAAGGATCATTCCAGTGAAATTTGGTTGATATCCATCAATTACATTCTGAGAAAATGATTTTCAAAATTTCCACTATGTAACATATAGAGAAATGACCTCCGCCCATAAAATGCATATTTATCATCCGATCACAATAATTTTTGGTACACTGATAAAGGGTCACCCAAGGATCATTCCAGTGAAATTTGGTTGATATCCATCAATGACATTCTGAGAAAATGATTTTCAAAGTTTCCACTATATAACATATAGAGAAATGACCTCCGCCCATAAAATGCATATTTATCATCCGATCACAATAATTTTTGGTAGACTGATAAAGGGTCACCCAAGGATTATTCATGTAAAATTTAATTGGCATCCATCGAGTAGAATCTGAGAAAAGTAACTTTTTACCATATTTGGAAATTAGCCACGCCCATTAAATCCATGTTTTTCATCGGATCAAAATTTCTTGAACAACTTTGAAAGAGGGTCACCCAAGGATCATTCCTGTGAAGTTTGGTTGAAATTCATCCAGTAGTTTCTGAGGAGAAGATTTTTAAAGAAAAAGTTTACGGACGCACGGACGGACGGACGGACGGACGCACGACGGACACAACGCCATGACAATTGCCCCAGTGGCTTTCAGCCAGTGGAGCTAAAAATGTCTAAGTTCAAGGGGAGATAATTCATGAACCAGGGGAAGTTGGGACCTAAAAATTGCGTCTTGCAAAACTTCAACATGTGATGAATGTTTCTATAAAATTTCAAAGCTTTTGAAGGAAAACTGAAGGAGGAGTTCGCGACACAAATTTACTACTATATGTGTCCACAGACGGACGGACGGACGGACAGACGCACGGACAGACAGGCTGATTCCAGTATACCCCCGAAAACATTCGTTTTGCGGGGGTATAATTACCTGTTTTGATAAGCTACAGATTGTTTTGCCAAGATCCTTCTAAAAAGAAGGAATTATCATGTGTTTAGGAAGTGTTATGTTGCATAACAGCAAGCAAGTACTTTCCAAACCAGCATCACACAGAGGAACAAAATAAACATGTAATAACAACATCACAAAGTTGTTTGAAATATTGACATGCAGTGACTTGCCGTACATGCCTTCAACAATTGATGGTAAAACTCTAAATTTTCAATATTTTTCAACAAATTTTTAAAATCTATTCACTAGGGTATGCAACAATATTCACACAAATTTTTGCTATTTTTTTCTAAATCTAGACGTATTTATACTGATTGTCCACAAATTTATTGATCATCCCTTGTAGAATGATTACCTTCAGCCTGCTTTAATTTGTTTTCTGCTTCAACATAGTCTCCCCTACCAATCAGATAACAGGCGTGGTTATAACACAACTCATAGGTACTTTCTCTCAAACCTGGGTCCTCCTGTAAATCAAAACAATAGATGTTTGTAAAACATTTATGCCCCCCATAAAAGCAGGTCAATAGCTTATTCTTTGTCTATCAACAAAGGGCAATAACTCACAAAATATAATTAGTAGAGTTATGGTTTTCTGCTCGGCACTTCTCATCAATGAGATCTATCCACCTGTGATGTTTCATGATTCTAGCTTCCATACTTTTTGAGATATGCTCTAACCAAAAAAGGTCTACAAGAGGACTGGCTGTCAAGTGCAAAGCAATATACCCCCTCTTAAGAGAGGGGAATAATTGTTTAAATCATTATCACTCTTTGTTCAGTATAAAAGGGTCAGTGAAAACTATTGTTAAAGCGAACACTTATTCACTATCAATTAGGCTTATAATAGTTATGCACAAATCCATTAATAACAACAACAAACAAATATCTAACGCCTATGACAAAATAATTTTCAAATTTGATATATCAAACATTTTTGCAAATACATTTGAGATAGACGGAGTTAACCCTTATCCTTATAAATAAATTTTATTCAAAACTGCATGAAAATCAAAAAGCTAAAACTCGTTCAATCTACTGTTTAAAATTGAACATTTTTTATGGGATTAGTCTAAAATTCTATCAAATGGTAAAGTGTTTATAGAACTTACCACATCAGTGCTATCCCACATCTGAAGGGAGGCTAATACTGCTGCAAGATTTGTCTCCCTTTCTTCTTCAAAATCATCCTGTGGAAATAACAATTTGAATCGTGAAGTACTTGAATTGTAGGCCATTTATTGACAATGTAACAGATATGTGGAAATCTCAATTCAATACACCTTAATGTCAATGATGAATCAGTTGTACATTCATTATATTAAATCACATTAAATGAGCAGATAAGATTGCAAATACATTTGTAATGTTATTTTACCAAAAAGTGATGATTAATTCCTTAAGCTTATTATGTTATTCCTAGTGCTAGTAGTGAAAGCAAATCAATGTCGATGCTGGAAAATTCTAATAACAGAGATATTACATATATATATCAGTTGCATGCAAAAACTTAAGCAAGATTTTTAAGAATGAAAAGGGTTAAAATTCCACTATATCTAATATCAATGAAATGAATCTTTGTCTAGAGTCTGATACTATGGTTTCATAAGCATGTGCAAGGCTTCTAAATCATACCTTTACTAGAAACAGAGATATGACAATTATACATGAGTTGCACATAAAACTTAAACAAGATTTTTAAGTCTGAAAAAGGTTAAAATTCCACTAAATTCAATATCAGAGTAAAGAATCATTGTTTAGAGGCTGACCTTATGGTCACAGAAGCATGTGCAAAGTTTGATAGCAATAGCTATAGAAATAACAGAGATTTGACATATAAAACCTTAACCAAAGCATTACACAGATGCCAACGCCCTGGTGACCAGAATAGCTCCCCTATTGTATGAATAGTCGAGCTATCAAATATATTTACAAATAAATATTGAATCAGGATTGTATCCAGTGCTTCTATCACTTTGATATGAATGTAATTTTTCCCAAGGTTTTAATTCAGCATGACTAGGATTAAAACTTCCATTGTAAGTCATTATTTTTTTCATTATATTTTATAAACAAACTTCTAACATTTCTTAAGGTAGTGGAACCGTAATAGTTCCACAACATTTCAGATCACATGAACTTTCACAATAATGACCAAGGTTTCCTATTGAAAATCATAAAGAAACCACGGTTAACACTGTTAAAATTCATTACTTCCAGAACGTTGCGGGGCTATTACAGGTCCACTACCTTATTTACTTACCTCAGAATTTTTTACAAGTTCTTTATAAAGCTCATAACACTCTGCATATTCTTCTAATCTGTACAACTAAAAAACATTAATAATACAAGTCAAAGAATAACTCTTCAAATTAGAATGTTCCAATAGAATTTAAAATGATTTGTGTGTGTCATTTTTCAATTTTTGTGCTTCATTATGTCTGACAACTGACAACTGAAAAACCCAATAATGAACAAGATGTGTTTGTGAAACACAAACGCCCCTGAAACAGCATTTTTTTAGAAACTTGACCTTGACCTTGTCACATGACCTTGACCTTGGTACCAGCAGATGCGTATCATTGAGATCTATCATCGTACCAAATATGAGTATTGTATCTTGAATAGCCTTGAAAATATTTGCCATGTTAAGATTTTTGGTTGAGTTTAGCAGACAGACAGATGGAAGGACAGACAGACAACAGTAAAACTATATGCCCCCGATCTTTCGATGCAGGGGCATAAAAAGTCAGCTTTCCTAACTTCATGTGTCTAGTACTTTTAACATCTTCCACATGGATGTTTTACATTAAACATTTCACCCTTAGACAGTATATGACAGCTGCATGTACTGATAACCAAAGTTCAAGATAAACAAGCATTTGGAAGAATTGCATGGCAATACTAAGTCCCCTACCTGATTTATATATATATCCCTAGAGCAGTATCTTTTTTGGTGGTAAAGGTATAACTACCTCTCCAAAATATTAGCTGTATCAGACTTTATGTATCAATATCTCTGGTAATTTTCTAAGTCCAGCATCCGTATCTTCCACAAAAATCAATGGACCGGAACTTAACTCAAACTCATTCTGTATCTCATTGATGTGGGCTCACATACCTTAAATCAGCTCAATATCTCCAAGGGTTAAGAAAAAAAGTCTGGAAATCTGAAATTTCCTGGTAATTTTCTAAGTCCAGCATCCGTATCTTCCACAAAAATCAATGGACCAGAACCAAACTCAAACTTGTTCTGTAAGTGATTGATGCAGACTCACATTCCAAAAAATCAGCTCAATATCTCCAAGGGTTAAGAAAAAAAGTCTGGAAAACTGAAATTTCCTGGTAATTTTCTAAGTCCAGCATCCGTATCTTCCACAAAAATCAATGGACCGGAACAAAACTTAAACTTGTTCTGTTGTCATTGATGCTGACTCACATACCAAAAATCAGCTCAATATCTCTAAGGGTTAAGAAAAAAAGTCCGGAAAACTGAAATTTCCTGGTAATTTCTAAGTCCAGCATCCGTATCTTCCACAAAAATCAATGGACCGGAACAAAACTTGAATTCATTCTGTAACTCATCGATGCACACTTACATACCAAAAATCAGCCCAATATCTCCAAGGGTTAAGAAAAAACGTCCAGAAAACTGAAATCTGGACTGACGGACGGACAGACGGACGGAGTGCAAACCTATAGTCCCCTTCCGCTTTCGCCGGTAGGGGACTAATAAAGCATAAAGTTAAACAAATACCGCATATCTCAAATTAAACGCCCATGGCTGCTACACAAAACATGGTCAGGGAGCTTTTAATAAGTATGAATTTTCTGATTTTAAACTAGAACTGTCGCAGAGCGTACTAATACTCCCCACAAGCACTTTGTCAGAATGAAAGTGATATTAGTGCAGGATGTGTTTGTAACAAATATTGAGGTCATATGCACTGTTTGCCTGAAGTTTCATGATTCTAGGTCGCTTGGTTTTTGAGTTAGAGTCCAGAAATGAAAATTAAACAAAATTGACTGTGACCTTGACCTTTGACATATATGACCCAAAAACAATAGGGCACTTCCTTGGGTCATAAGCAACATTTCCATAAAGTTTCATGCTTGTAGGTCACTTAGTTCTTGAGTTAGAGTCCGGAAACGAAAATTGAACAAAGGCTGACTGTGACCTTGACCTTTGACCTATGTACCCCAAAAACAATAGGGCACTTCTTTGGGTTATAAGGAACATTTGTATAAAGTTTCATGATTGTGGGCCACTTGGTTCTTGAGTTAGAGTCCGGAAACAAAAATTGAACAAAGGCCGACTGTGACCTTGACCTTTGACCTATGTGACCCAAGAACAATAGGGCACTTCCTTGGGTCATAAGGAACATTTGTATAAATTTACATGATTGTAGGTCATTTGGTTCTTGAGTTAGAGTCTGGAAACGAAAATTGAACAAAGGCTGACTGTGACCTTGACTTTTCACCTATGTACCCCAAAAACAATAGGGCACTTCCTTGGGTCATAAGGAACATTTGTATAAAGTTTCATGATTGTAGGTCATTTGGTTCTTGAGTTAGAGTCTGGAAACAAAAATTAAACAAAGGCTGGCTGTGACCTTGACCTTTGACCTATGTGACCCAAAAACAATAGGGCACTTCCTTGGGTCATAAGGAACATTTGTATAAAGTTTCATGATTGTAGGTCATTTGGTTATTGAGTTAGAGTCCGGAAACGAAAAGGTCTATGGACGGATGGACGGACGGATGGACGGATGGACAGACAGACAGACATGGCGAAACCAATATACCCCCCTCTACTTCGTAGGTGGGGGGTATAAAAATCAGTAAAATAAATGTCTTTTATGCCCTTTACACTTTAACTGTAGTTGAATTTCCTCTAAACAATCATTTATATGATTGTTTAGAAAAATTCATCTCAAATTAAAGAAATTTAAAAAAATTCCTTAAATTTAGGCATTTGAAGAGGGTTTACTTAGTAAAAAATGTTGGAGTGGCAGGTGCGACTATTAGGGAGGGCACTATTATTAGAGGAAATATGGTACATGTGACAAGTAATTTCTTCCTTCAGAACATTTTTTCTAAAACCAAACATAGCTTTAATTGCCTTCTCTGACTTTTTATAATTTTGAATAGCCTTCTTTGACTTGTCATTTCTTGCTGCACAGACAGGCCATGGTGGGTAAGTTTTCATTTAACTCTAATTACTGAATCCGTATAAAAATATACAAACCACTTGACCCAGCAGTTCTTTACATCTATAATCCAGTTCTCCCCCTGCTCTGAGTGTGGCCAGGGCTTCTTGTGTTCTGTTTAACCTGTACTCACAGTACGCCTTCTCAAATCGTACTGCACTGTGAACAAATAGTACATTCAGATAATTAACCAGCATACAATTGTAAACTACAAATGTGTCACAGTCACGGCTGCCACCACGAAATACTTGATTTTTAATCATGACCGTTGACCCAAATGACCTTCAGCCATGACCTTGACCTTAGGTGAATCCAGTCATACTACCGGTATACACATGACACTACTACTCATCCAGGGGGACAATTGTGCAAATTTATTTTGAAATTCATCCTTAAATCTAGAAGTCATGCTCGGGACAAGAATAGGACACCCACACCCACACAGAGGTTACATGCCCGTCACCATTTTTAAGGCAGGGGCTTAATAAAACCAGTATTTACATGTTACACTGCTCTTAACTTTAAATCATTGATTTCATTTCCCAATTGACCAACAAAAGTACTGTGTTTCAGTGCTTTACATTGAGTACTTCAATGAACCAGGTAGAGCTCAGGAGTAGTTCCGCTCTGTATCCTTGCACTATCTAACATAATATCTTCTTTGGGCGTAGATTATTTGAATAAATGCTACAAGCAGCCTACCTTATATCAAATAATCAATTAAATAAAATACACACATACATGTACATTCTTGGGACAGCACTCCTTTATTTTGCAAACTAGGAGTCTGGTTAACTCCTTTAGCTTAAAATATTTCCACAAATAAGTGATCAGAGAATTTTTTCTAAGATTCAAACTTTCTCTATTTGTCAAAATTGCAGATCTCTTCAATCAACACAAAATTGTTTGCATATAACACATGCATGTACTAATTATTTTGAACAAAAACCATCCTTAAATTTTGGATGAAGTATTGTGGAAAAGAAGAAATTGCTTGTTACAAGCAGTTTGTTCATTTGTTCTTTTCCACAATTTTCTCCCGAAATATGAAAATTTGGACTCCTTACTTGTGGCTTTAACACCTTAATTTCTGAAGTTATGAGTTTGTTTGACTCCACACTCTCACAACCTAGTGTCAAACCTTGATATTATCCAGGGATCGACACTAACACCAATCCTCTGGCCTGAAACCTGTGGATTTTAGGGAGGACTGGTAGAAGTTGCCAAGCTGCAGGTCCTTCGGGCCTGTAGATAATGGCCATAAAATCTTTTAATAAATCCTGTTTTGAAAAAAAGTTCCCTTTCCAATACTCAATTTTTCCAATACCATTTGAAAACTAATGTGGAAAAAGAAGAAATTACTTGCCACAAGTAATTTCTTCTTTTCCCACACTGTTTTCCATACATTTTACCCCTGAAATTGCTTAAAAATAATTAAAGTTTTCAAGGAGGACCTGTAATTATTTTGGAGAACCTGTAAGATTTAGAACTTACAGGACCTTGCGGCTGGCGGCAAAAAGTAGTTAGTGTCAAACCCTGGCCTTTCTTCAGAAGTTAGTGTCAAACCTTGATATTATCATTAACCTATTTACCTGTGTCTTGATTTGTCCTTATTGATGGCAACCAGTGCATCATTGAACTTTTCTTGGTTGATGAGACAGACAACTTTACACTGAAATGCTGCTAGCTCCCCAGGGTTTTCTTGAAGGACTTAAATAGAAAGAAGGGAACAAAAATCATTTTTTCTATTGATCTCAGAGAAATTTTGGTATTTTAAGTGCTGTTGTTTTTTTTTTTTGTTTTCTTTTTTTAACAAACTTGAGGTTTTCAAGAGAGAGGTGAGCAAGGACATCTACTCAACAATATCATAGAAAGTATACTGCACAGTTATACATGCAGCATATATATATTTTAATTCGAGTTTCTAAATTGTTCTTATGATAAGGTCTGCTTAGTATTATAAAACAAGTGGCTTACATCTATCCTTACAGAATAACAAAGGAGATTTTTGGATAATGGAAAAGAGTCATTTTTTTCTAAAAGTAACAATTTTATTTTGACAGGATTAAATTTGCCTGAATTTGGACAGAATGGTTATGTACACAAGTTCAGTCAATATTGCCCAAGCGACCAATCCTATTAAGCGACCAATTTTGTTAAGCGATCACCATTAAAAGTCCCTTCACTGTAAGCATAATCTTTGAAAAAGAAGACATTCTTGACGAAAAATTGGTTATTGTTGAATCTTATGTTGTTGGAACCCATTAGAATCGTCTCAATAAGACGATTCTAATGGGTTTAAACATCATTCAGTAAGACTTGACCATCAATCTATCAATGCTATCAAAGTGAACTGTAACATTTATCACGGTATTTTGTATGAAGCGACCATTCCCATAAACCACCGCTTTTTGGTGGTCACTTAAGTGGTCGCTTAACACAAGTTTTACTGTAGTTACAAGGTAAGAGAAGTCTACTACAACCATGGGTATAAAACGCAGCCTCAAAAAGTTGTTTTGCAAACAATTAATTTTCATTTAACTGTTAGTACAGTGCAGTCGGCTAATCCTGCGCACTTAAGAAAGTCAAGTACAAAATTTGTGTAAACATATCGCATGTACACAGAAAATCAATACATGGTTGAACTCAATTACCATTTTCGGATATGTTACAAAGACATTTTATCTAGAACAAAATGTGACTAAAATTACACACTCCCATGATGAACAGAGGCACTGTCGTGTTTTGTCAACGAAGTTTTCATCGGCTAAACCTGCGCAGTGCAGGAAAGAAACTAACTTTAATTCCTATAAATCTATTAGAATTAAAATGAAAAACACCAAGAAAAAAATGGGACTCTTTTTAGTTTAAAATATACATATGAACTTTTTTGTTTCGAATAATGGTATTGTAACGTTTTGTATCTTGAGTACTGGTGTATTTTCCAGGAAGCCTAGAATAACGGGCACAATACAGTTGAAGAAACTATGAATGTCCAGTCTAATTCATGAAGTCACATCAATCTAGTCTATATAGCATAATTAAGTTCGGAAAAGTTATTTCCCCTGTTAAGTTCCCCACTCTTTACCGATTCGACAGCTACAGGAATCACTTTCATTAACATAAACTATCTGGTTTGTATCCATTTAAAGCCTTGAATTGCTGTCTTGAAATAGTAATTGATAGAGATTCAATTTGAAATCGGCAATCCATACAGTGCAACATTTAATTATTGAATTATCGTTTGTGTAAAAACGTTGATAAACGTTTCGGTAGAAATCGGCCATTCCCGTGATTGTTCGGCTGTAATCGGGAAGCCGCTAGGTGGTGTTGGTTAAAGTTAGTATAAATACAGCTCTCTCACTAGATTTTAATCAGTCTGCATTAGATTGTTGACTCGGTCACTCGTTCTTGAATTAAATACGCGAGTGGATAAAACTGCTTAGCAGTGTATTTGTTGGATCCTGGGTAGAAGGCTCTCATCTCTTCTACAAAGCCCGTGAAGCCTCGCTTCCTTGCACGTAAAGAGATACAGCCGTGCAGCTCAGTATGTGACATACATTGCGACATAGCTTATCAGACAAGCGAAGTCCCGTGAAGCTATAGCTTAGTCTCTTGCGTAGAGACAGTGATAGAAGCTATAGCCATGACCCTGAGTCTGTGTAGTTGCAGCTCTATCTCTGGCGTAGAGATAGTGTGAGGAGCTGTACATAGCCAATACTTTGATTTAAGTCTCTTGCGTAGAGACAGAGCATTGTTTGGACCGAAGATTTGTGGCCACAGCTGCAAAGTCATAACCCTATTTCCATTTCTACCTGTTTTGCCATAGCGTAGTCCGCCTTACCACTCTACCAGAATATTCTTTCTCAACAGCAAGTTAGAAAGAAAGAGGAAAACGCTACAGTATGACAGGATTTTTGAATTTGAAAAAAAAAAGGTTGTTCTGATTTCATGTCTAGCAGCCATTTTCTTAGTTTACATGACGTCATATAGCTGGGCAGCATTAGACGACGAGCAGGATTACCCGACATGAGTGTACCTGATTAGCACTTAAGACTGTATTTAGCTAAAATATGTGCCACTTTTATCCAACTGCCATACAGTTCAATTTTGATGGTTTTGAACTAATTGATTATATTCCACAATGTTTGGCTATACCTGTAATCTGAATATCTAAGGTAGTCTTACATCGCCTATATGCTTGTGCTCAACTAGAGCTGTGACAATGGTAAGTCAAAGTGCTGTGGCTAATAGTATCCCTTTCGTTTGATACTTGTAATGCCTAGACTTACCCATTTTTGTTGGCAAATAAAATAAAGATTTGCTATGGGTTCAAAACGACAAGAAGGGTTAAATTGAGAAGAAACAGACCAGTTGAACTTGACAGGTTCCAGGAAATAGCCATCCGACCATATGGTCACTTGGGAAAGGATCTAAAAGTAAAGAAGCCTTTACTCATATTTACATTAAAAGTGAGACAGATATATACTTACTCTTATTTGCAACTTTCAATGCTCTTTCGTAATCTTGCGTTTGTCCAAAACGGTTCAAATCAGCGTATAAACTTGAGAGAGATGGGGGTCCACTTTGTGCCATGTCGGCGATAAATATGGTGTATTTGTTTAGCCGAATGACAAGACGAAAGTGACGCGAATGTTACCAGATTTTTGCAAAATCTTTTCGACAATTGGTCGAATTATATTCTTAAGCGTATTCAATTTAAAGTGAATGAAATTATTTTTATCATTAAAAGTTGTATGACTCCCCAAATTTAGTTGAGTTTAATTATTAGTTCGATTAAGTTAAAAGTTTTAATCAAACATCACCATCCTCGAGTTACCTCCCTTGATCCATGAAAGTGGAAAGTTTCAGAAGCTGTCAAAAGTTTTGTTTAACTGTCATTTATTGAAATGATAACAATGGATCCAGAAATTATGGCCGAATATGATTGTAAGGGTGACGGGCGATGCCGGGACATATTCTGGGAGTTCATCTACATTGTTGTGATTCCTGTTGGTGTCCTATTCCTGGCTGTGACCATAGTCAGCATCATCTTGTGTTGTGGTTCCTGTAAAAGGTATAATACATATCTTCCACTCGAGCTGAGATTTTTCATAGCTCAGTGCTGCCTCGATAGCTCAGTGGTTAGAGCATCAGTCTCCTGATTGGAAGGTCAGGGGTTGGAGTCCTGGTGACAGTGAGGTGTTTCCTTGGCTGTAAATGGGTTGCAGTGGATGAAATAAATAAATAAATAAAAAAAAAAAAGGATACCACTGCCTCTCGAATTTTTTGCAAAATTGATAAACATCCAGAATGACCAAAAGTACAGGGCTAATGTTAATTGTTACCTGTACTTCGTCCAAACACCCGACTATAAATAAAGATTATTAGAGATTTAAGTGCTGTAGGGTGGAATTTTCTGTCATGTGTCCAACTTGCGCTTATTTTGTGTTCATGTATAGCGCTAAAGTCAAATTTATTTTTAGGGGCAGATCTTCAGATAGAGGGAGTATTTTGGATTTTTACTTGATCAGATTATTCCAACTGTACTTCTTGATGTGATTAAAAATATTGAAACTATAGCTTATGTTTTTAGGTGATTGAAACTACAACTTTTTTAGTTTACCTATATAGGTGATCAAATTTTATACCAGTAGCAAGGGACCCGGGAGCATCCCATCAGTTAAACATGTACCTTTGTTTGCTGGCCACACTCTCTTGTAATCATATTCAACTATTTACAACTTTTGAAATACATTGTATGTGCATAGATCTACAGTTGCTCAGGCAGTAGCGGATAGTTAACGAAATTATCGAAGTGTATGTTTCTATTACAAAACAAAATCTATATTGTGTGGTACCAATTTGTAGGAAAATCTTTATTCTTTTAATTGAAACCAATTTCGGGATAGTAATGTTGTTTATACGTCAGATAAACGCTTTCTGCACACAGCACTAATTAGGTCAATAGCGGATAGGTTCGGGTAATAACGGATAGGTAGTGAAGGGAATGTCTCAAACGTGACAAAGACACTATTTCACCGTTTTTAGGTGCTGAAAGAGCTGTATTTAAGCGATTTTGATCCACAAAAGCTCGCAGATCGAACTCTGACAGAAATTAAGCAAATTTATATTATTGAAAAAATGGGCAGATTAACAGACTTTGAAAACATTTTGGTAATGCAGAAAAATAATCATTGGTTTGATCCTACAACCTCGTAGCTGCAATTTTTATTTAGCTCTAAAATTTTAGAATTAGAACTACAACATACTGCTTTAACGATCGTACAAGAAATTCCGAAAAACAAATATATGTGTTCACCAGCCTATAACTTCTTAAAGAAAAATTTCCCCAAGATGCCGGCATTCGTACGGATTCCCCCAAAAAGATCCGGCTTCGGTCATACTGTGTAGCTCGTGTTCAAGTATTCTCTTAAGCAAACACATACAGTATCCTGCCTGGCTTGGTGATTAGTACAGTGATCAACAAATTTTCCTAGACGAGGCACTCGAAGCAGTGTTTTGCTCCCAGACCCTCGACGCAATTGCGGGCCACTGAAGGCCTAGCGACGGCCACTGAGCCGTCCAAAATCGCCGCTCGAGGGCTGGTAACCTGCCTAACGATCGATAGAAATGCGGGGCGAATTCCGGGGGCTGGGAGCAAAACACTGCTTCGAGAGCTGACCTGCATTCGCTGGGCCGCTAAAATCGCGGCTCGATCGCGTCGAGACGCGACTCCAGCGCGAATCGCGCTTGCTCTGCCGCCATCAGCCACAGTCTCACCAAACTCGCCACGATTCAAGGGCTTGAACAGAGCAACACGAGAGTACCTACAACATAGGTATCGGTCCATTGGTTCGAGCCCTGCATCGAGTGTTTAATTCGCGTGAACATTTCGCCTCGGCGCGATCGACCCTCTGCCGACCTATCGACTGCTAATGAGCTATCCAAAATCGCCGCTCGAGGGCTGGGTACCTGCCTAGCGATCGATAAAGATTCGGGGCAAATTCCGGGGTCTGGGGGGACAAAACACTGCTTTGAGGGCTGAGCTGCATTCGCTGCGCCGCTTAAATCGCGGCTCGACCACGTCGAGGAGATAATATATTAATAAAATGAAGATGTAGTCAAAAGTACCACAAATGTATTCAAATAACTTCACTCCGAAACGGATTTCTAAGGCTTAACAATTGTCAATGACCTTCAAAATTGCTGATTGATGAAATGAACCTTAAAAGTTAATTTTTAATATCATCAATGTAAAATAATATGTTTATGAAGTATCATTTGTAATTATGCAATCAATGGACAACTCTATACTTCAGCTAATTAAATTTCCCCATCAGTTATGAATATACTTAAATATGATTGGCTAGCACTATAAATATCCATCTATCCGTTTCTTAATTTTGACTGGTCAAAATGACAGAGTTATACATTGATGTCACAAGAATGAAATTTGTCATACTGTAATAAATACTGGAATATTCAAGATTTTATGGGGTTTAGACAAAGATTAGCCAGAGCATTCATCTTAAGTTTGTCTTAGTCTTAAACAGCTGTAATATTTAAAGAGAAGAAGTCGTTTGTTAATTCCATTGTCATAAAAAATGATTGATCACAGTAAATGTTTTAGTGCTCACAATAATTTGTTTAATTTTAGTGGCTTAAAAAATCAGCATACCCCAAGCCGTGTATTGATGAATAACTTTATTTGTGATAAAAGTTAAAGTAGCTCTTTTAACACGAACTGACTGTTTGATGCTTTATATTTGTCTTTTTCAATGCATTGAGAAAATCTGAATCATATTTTTTAGTTTTTTTGGCAGTTGAAATTCACTTTGAGAAAGCCCCCGTAAAACCATTTCCACTCGCAAGAACTATCCGTTACTACCCGAATCGGGAGATGTTTCTATCAGGCGATATTTTAGTTAATTTAGGACAATTTTCTATCCAGATGTGTTGATATAGTGGGAAATAGGGTAATCTACAAAATGATACCAAAAACTTGTTGATCGGTTTTGATTTACATGAACATTACACGTCCGAGCGCCTGCTATTGCATTTACTCTGGACCTGAAAAATGCAGCTTCCGGTTACCTCGTTTTGGTTGCAGCGAATTGAAAGTAAAAAATCAAATGTAAACAAAAGAGAATTTGGCTAATAAATCCCTTGAATATTAAATTATGTCATGGTAAAATTTATTTTATTGAAATAATCAGTTAAATAATATAGAGATCGATTTAGAAACAACCTATCCGCTATACCCCAAAATCCGCTACTGCCTAAACAACTGTATATAAATGAAAATTTTATGCTCCAATCATACTATAGGGGTTCTGCTCATGTCAATTCCACATCATAGGACTTTAGAAACTTCATTTATTTTACAATTAAATCAAACTGCTTTTACTCTGGTGTTGACTAAAGAGTGCAATGATTAAGGTTGTCACAATATATTTTGACTGAGCAGCAGCTTTTACACTTTGATTGCCAACTTCTTACACTTATTAAATGACTTTAATGCCCCCCCCCCCCCCCCCCCCCCCTAGAAAGATTGGGGCATTTTATTTTTTACTGTTGTCTGCCTGTTTGTTTGTCTGCAAATCTTAACCAAATCTTTTAAATTGCCAATTATTTCAAAGCTTTTCAAGATAAAATGGTCATATTTTGTATGTTAATAGATTTCAATAATGCCCATCCACAGATGTTAAGGTTATGTGACAGGGTCACATGTTTGTCTGTCAAGGTCAAAGTTGAAAAGAAAAGCCATTTCAGGGGCATTCGTGTTTCACAAACACATCTTGTCTATAAATTATTTTGTTGATTTTCAAATCTTTTCAGGAAAAAGAAAGCTCCACCTACAGATGAGTGAGTATTAACCCTTTACTGTTTAATCCCTGCTTTTTACATGCCTGTGATTTTATGATTGAGAAAACATTGTGAAAAAAGAAGAAATTGCTTCTGACAAGCAATTTCTTCTTTTTCCACACTATTTTCTACCCTACTGAATGGTTATTTTTCAAATTAAATACACTTTGAAAATTCGTCTGCAAAACCTTTGAATTTGGACAGGTCAAAAATTTTGAAAAACAGGAAAGTGTTAAAAAATTGTGTAATAAGCACTTCCCATGCCATTCACATCTCATTCCTACTCAGAGCTTTAAAGAATGCAGGTTTTGCGAGTCTGAAACGCTCAAATACAAAGTCTGGTCTCTCAAAACTATCTGATAAGAGTCCCATGGACCCTCTGGGGATCAATTTCAGAAAAGAATTGAAGACTGTGTTCAAAACAGTCTTCAATTCTTTCCTGAAGTTGAGCCCCAGAATATTCATTTATATACAACACTTTCTTATCTTTAACCAGGAAATACCTCTGAATTTACCTAAAAGCAAAATTATTGCTTGAAAAATAGACTGTATCTAAGACATGGACCCCAAACATTAAGAAAGGACCCCTAAGCTCACAATTGTAGAGTCTTTTAGACCACATTTTGTTGAAGTCAGACTAAAACCCTGTCTACTGTACACAAACATTTGGCAGCCAGTATGGACTATGATGAGCCTGCAAAGAAATGTTTTTGTTTTTAATTGTTCAGAACGAAAAAAGAAATTATTCCCATACCAGCCTGTGATGTTTACATTTGTAAAACAATTTATTTAACTCTACTCTGAAATTTGAGCTAAACTTTGCCATTTGCATTACATCATAATGTGTAACCGAAGGAAACAAAGGATACCACAGCAACCTCTTTGAACTATATATTTGGTAATTCTTTAATTTGTTTGGAATTGTAATAATCTCATTGCACAACAAATTAGTTCTAATATGTTTGAAGAAGATAGGTAAGGTAAAAATTGTTCCATAATTTTATATGCTTTCAAAATAAATGTAATTCATACATTTTTTTTCGAAATAACCACTCTTTAAGCTATTGCCTTTTGGTGATCTCTTTAGAGTGGCTGAAAAGAAAAAAAAAGTTTATTGATTTAACTTAAAGTGCTTAATTAATTTACAACTTCAATTCTGGTATCTTTTTCAACAGCCCTCAGTTATTCAGATATAACTCTATCAAGAGAGCAACCCTGAACTTACGTCATTTGTCCCATAATCGTGATACACCTTTGCTGTCAAGTCAAGAGCGTGAAGCAAAGACAGCGTCACTTAATTTGGACGGGGAACATCGTTATCGCAAGCCAGGTACCACAACAGCTAGTGCCCCTGGAACTCTTCAAAGGTAAAAAATGTTCTCTTTAATGGCGCTTGTCAGAAGAAAAAGATCTCTTTTGTCAAATTTAAAAGATTTTCGGGGATGTTAGAGCTGACCAGATGTAAGTGTCTATAAGGCATTTAAATTAGTTATGCTCTAACCCCTTTGTTTGAAGATGATGAATTAAGGTTTTCTTTCGAAGAATGGAAACGGAACTAACATTGAGTGAAGCTCATGTCCTTACGGCACAAAATTTGAATTTGTTGTTTTGATCTTGACACCTAACTTTTTTTGTACCAGTTTCAAAACAAATTCACACAACCATTCTCCTTAATAAGAAGATTTGCCACATGAAGTACATATTTCTGTACCTCGAAGGGCAACTTCACACTCAAGGCTAAATTTATGTTTTTGACTGTTGCAATTATCTACCAGGGATTGTGCTAGCTTTCTTAATTTGGGAGTCGTTGACCCAATGACCTCTTGAACATAAAATTCTAGACATCAAAACTGGTCTTAAAGGGGTCAGAAACAAGAAAAACATGAAAACTTATCAGTCTTTTAAGTAATCTATATAGCTGAAACAACATAACCAATTAAGTCAAGACACACTTTATTGTCTATGTTATTTCATTTATATAGATCTTTTGTAATAGTATGAAGAAAACAATTGATCTATTTAATCTTTTTTAATGCATAGGTTGCACCACTGGAAATTCAGTCAAAATGATCCCCTGCATGAAGTTTTTGAGGGTCAAAATGGGAATTTTGAGGGGTCAAAATCCTGGTTTAAGGGTCAAACAAGGGCCTGGTCTACATTTGTGTACTGAAAAATATGGTATATAATGCTGTTGATGACAATTTCCTGTTGTACGCAAAACTTTGGCAGAAAGTGTAGACTAAGATCAGCATGCACATTAATGCAGTCTGGTCCTGTCCTACACTTATTGCTTGCTACTTTATCATTATGGGGAAATCTTAAAAGAATTGTTAAAATGTGAATTAAAGGTAATTTGAAGTTAAATTCAAATCAGGATTAGGGTTATAATAATGGACTTACTTCAACCTCATTCAATTTGGACAGATAAAACATTTTATCATGCAAGGAAGCCTGTATTGACCTGATATCACCTGTCTGATAACATAACATGATACATGTATCAGGCAGTCTATTTTCAGAAACAATTTGCATACACTTTTACCTGAATTTCCTTGATTTTTAGCTCCACTGGCTGAAAGCCACTGGGGCTATTGTCATGGCGTTGTGTCCGTCGTGCGTCCATCCGTACGTGCGTCCGTGCGTCCGGTCGTAAACTTTTTCTTTAAAAATCTTCTCCTCAGAAACTACTGGATGGATTTCAACCAAACTTCACAGAAATGATCCTTGGGTGACCCTCTTTCAAAGTTGTTCAAGAAATTTGGATCCAATGAAAAACATGGATTTAATGGGCGTGGCTAATTTCCAAATATGGTAAAAAGTGACTTTTCTCAGGTTCTAACAGATGGATATCAACCAAATTTTACATGAATAATCCTTGGGTGACCCTTTATCAGTCTACCAAAAATTATTGTGATTGGATGAAAAATATGTATTTTATGGGCGGAGGTCATTTCTCTATATGTTATATAGTGCAAACTTTGAAAATCATTTTCTCAGAATCCAACTGATGGATATCAACCAAATTTTACATGAATGATCCTTGGGTGACCCTTTATCAGTCTATCAAAAATTATTGTGATCAGATGAAAAATATGTATTTTATAGGCGGAGGTCATTTCTCTATATGTTATTTAGTGGAAACTTTGAAAATCATTTTCTCAGAATCTAAATGATAGATATCAACCAAATTTTACATGAATGATCCTTGGGTGACCCTTTATCAGTCTACCAAAAATTATTGTGATTGGATGAAAAATATGTATTTTATGGGCGGAGGTCATTTCTCTATATGTTATATAGTGCAAACTTTGAAAATCATTTTCTCAGAATCTAAATGATGGATATCAATCAAACTGCATTAGTATGATCCTCGGATGATCCATTATCATTCAGCCAAAAATTATTGTGATTTGAAGAAAAATATGTCTTTTATGGGTGGAGGTCATTTCTCTATATATGTTATAATAGTGGAAAATTTGAAAATCTTTTCAACATCAGTAGAAGCCAATATATCTAAAAATCTAGTCAAAACTTAGATTCGCTATTACAAGAAATTCAAGCCTGTGGAGCGACACAAGCCATTCATGGCTTTCTAGTTAAGGGTAAATTATTATTGAGTGCCGAAAAATGATTTTTTATGCCCCCACACATTCAAGATCCTGGGCATATTGTTTTACAGTTGCCTGCTTGTTGTTATGTCTGTCCATGAGTCTGTCTGTCTGTTTGCAAAACTTAACAAAAAGAACTTAATATTGCCAATTACTTTAAGCCTATTCAAGATACATTTCTCATGTGTGGCATGATGATCAATCATATTGATACACATCTGCTGATTTCAAGGTCAAGGTTAATGACAAGGTCAAGGTCATCCGTCAAAGTCAAAGTTCTGAAATAAATGCTATTTCAGGGCATTCATGTAAAATATCTTGTTAAATTATATATTTCAGAGACCGTCAGAATCGCTATGATTATCCAAGACCATCTAGTTCTGCACAGAGACGTAGAGAAAGGTCTGCCAGTCAAACACATGGAGAAGTTAATCAGGGATCAGGGTATAATGAATTCAGAATTCATCTGACCTTTTAAATTATAGTCAATTGTAGTATCGAGACCTCCATCTGTCTCTCAATCAAAATCTTTTGTGGGGATTTTTACCTTTTCAAATCGAGGGATGACCGCAAAACTATTGTAAGTGCCTATAAATTTAAAGGCACTAACAAAAGTTTTGCACAGAGCCCTTTAAATGGCTACGTCAATTTAAATGACTTGTTTCTATTTTCAAACTTAGAGCAATAAGGTTCAATGTCAAGGTCACTCCAAAAAAAAAACTAAAAAAAACCTAGAAGAAATTGGATAAGTGTTTGTCTGCTCTTAAGCTCTGAAATTCAAGGGTTGACTGTGAAACAACTTTGCACAGTTATTATACCCCCGCAAAACGAATGTTTTCGGGGGGATACTGGAATCAGCCTGTCTGTCTGTCTGTCTGTCTGTCTGTCCGTGTGTCTATCCGTCTGTCCGTCCGTCTTTGGACACATATAGTAGTAAATTTGTGTCGCAACCTCCTCCTTCAGTTTTCCTTCAAAAGCTTTGAAACTTTATAGAAACATTCATCACATGTTGAAGTTTTGCAAGGCGCAATTTTTAGGTCCCAACTTCCCCTGGTTCATGAATTATCTCCCCTTGAAATTAGAAAATTTTTTCCTATTTGTTACCACATACTTATAATTTTGTGTCGCATACTCCTCCTTCAATTTTCATTCAATTGTAATGAAACATTTTTCAAATATTGATCACAAGTTGAAGTTTTGCAAGACGCAAATTTCAAGTGTCAACTCTCCTTGGTTCATGAATTATCTCCACTTGAACTTAAGACATTTTTTCCTATTTGTTACCATGTACTTATAATTTTGTGTCGCGAACTCCTCCTTCAATTTTCATTCAATAGTTATGAAACATTATACAAACATTCAGCATATATGTTGAAGTTTTGCAAGACGCGAATTTCAAGTCTCAAATCCCCCTGGTTATTTTCCTTTGAACTTAGACATTTTTTCCTATTTGTAACCATGTACTTATCATTTTGTGTTGCAAACTCCTCTTTCAATATTCATTCAATTGTAATGAAACATTATGCAAATATTGATCACAAGTTGAAGTCTTGCAATAGGCTTATTTCAAGTGTCAACTCCACCAGGTTCATGAATTATCTCCCCTTGAACTCAAGACAATTTTTTCCTATTTGTTACCATGTACTTATAATTTTGTGTCGCAAACTCCTCCTTCAATTTTCATTCAATAGTTTTGAAACATTATACAAACATTTATCACATGTTGAAGTTTTGCAAGATGCAAATTTCAAGTGTCAACTCCCCCAGGTTCATGTGTTATCTCCCCTTGAACTTTGACATTTTTTCCTATTTGTTACCATGTACTAATAATTTTGTGTCGCAAACTGCTCCTTCAATATTCATTCAAAAGTAATGAAACAGTATACAAGCATTTACCAAATGTTGAAGTTTTGCAAGACTCAAATTTTAAGTGTCAACTCCCACAGGTTTATGAATTATCTCCCCTTGAACTTAAGACAATTTATCTTTGTGAACACGTATACTTGTAATTTTGTTTCCCAAATTCCTCCTTCAGTTTTCCTTTAATAAGTTTTCATGTAATATCTTTGAAATTTTATACAAACATTTACCACATGAAGTTTTGCAAGACACAATTATGAGGTCCCAACTCGTCCTGGTTTAAGAATTATCTGCCCTTACACTTACTACATTTTTTTCTTTTTCGTTCACATATACTAGTAATTTTGTGTTACAAACTCCTCCTTCAGTTTTCCTTCAATAGCTTGAAAACATTTATCACATGTTTAAGTCTTGCAAGACGCAATTTAGAGGTCTCAAATCCTAGAGTTATCTTTATATTTGAAGCATTTTTTGCCACTTCTGTCAAAGTATCTCATTCTCTGAAAGCACTTGCGGGGGGATTAAGTCACATTCAGTGACAAGCTCTAGTTCATTTTGATGTCACTATTAGTCATGTTAAGCTATCTTTGCAAAAATATATAAAAACTGTGTACTTGCATGACAGGTCATAGATAAAAAAGTATTTACAGATTGCAGGCATTGGGAACACCACTGGGCCAATCTCATGATCAACCTCGGATGTACATAGACAGACTATTTTTAAAAAGTACAGGAAAACCTTGTAAAAACTTGATGACGTCAATTAAAATGGCATGAGCATTCGAAACTTTGAGTGAAAAATTTGACGTTGCCAACGCTTCTCGTTTTAGTCACTGACGTGAATCCATCGTATCCTTATATAAATATCTTAAGATTCTTAAATAATGGCTGAAAAATCTTGATTTTTGAGAATGATTCCTCATTCTCATAAATTAAGATTTTTTCAGCAGTTATATACTGTATAAGATATAAATCTAAAGATAGTGTCGGTTGTTTCCGCGCTAGTTTTACATACCCATCCGCCTTGCATACATCCGAGGTCTGTTGCAGTCTATGGAAATGACTGAGTGTTGTTCTGAATGAGATCATAGGTTGACCAGTGTTGAAACATTTTAACTCAGCTGTTTTAGGAGAAAATCTAAGTTACTGCTATAGCCTTGGCCTCCATTGTTGTTGACGTCGTTGTTGTTGTAGTCTTTGTGCGAAAAACTTTGACATTTTGAGATAGCATTAATTTTACTGAAGGCATTCACTTGAAACCTGGCATGTATATTCATAATCAAAAGAGCAACCTATACTATCAAGGAGGATAACTGTAGATGCATTTTGTGCAAATGATGCCCCTTCTTTTACTAAGATTTTCATCCATTATCCAGCAAGCTCTTCCACCATCCAGCAATTAACAGCCTTAGCAAAGACACCCATAAGCTTTACTTTTGTTATTACCAGAGGTATTATAGCCTTGGGGTCCTCAGTCGTACTTCTTTTTGACATTTCTTCACATCTGCTTGTACCTTTGTCTGGTCAGCCAAGTCAGTAACTTGGTTTATTTATCCTGGGATCATGAGTCTTATCCTCAGCTTGACCAACTTTCATCTGACATTCGGCAAAAGTCATGTGACACATGTCATTTGTCATTTGCCACATTGGCAAATGATGTGCCTAAAAGGAAAGGGCAGTTGGTGGCTCAGATGTGAGAGTTAACAGAAAACCAAGTTATAAACAAGACCATTATCAATATTTGTACAGTTAGTTACATCGTGAAATTGACATTTATCCCAATCAAAACCATTCCAAATTGCTCACTCAGCACTCCATTTATTCATTCTAAACACTCATTCAAACCATTCAAAAACACTCAATCCCATTGAAATATATAGAATCAACAACGTCATTCAAAATAAATTTTGATTAAGAAAAAACGCAATTTCACTGACATGATTCAAATTGTAAGCGCAATTTCATTGACATGATTCAAATTGTAAGCGCCTCATAGGTTCTTGAAGAAATAGAAAGCTATCTGTAGAATCTATATGTATATTTTATTAAAGGGAGGTAATCAATATTGCCAATTTTGTTCATCCCAAACAAAATTTCGATATAAGATTACCTCCCATTAAATTCACTAAACACTCGCTCGAAACACTCATTCAATTTCACTCCTTAATCATTCCAAAAATGTTCACCTTGTCAATTTCAAGGTGTTGTTAACTGTATCCTAGTTGACCTTTGCTGAATTTAATGTCATATTCTTGTTGAGGGAAAATTAAGTTTGTCCTACATGTATTTCACATGACAAATTTCATTTATACTTACAGTGTTGAGTATGCGGAGGTGCATCATGGTCTAACAGCAGCTATTGCGCGAGGAGAAGCCCAAGTGGAGTAAAAAGAAGTTAAGTGGGATGAATAGACTTCCGCCTTTCCGAGGTTAAAAATCTTTTCTCATTCTCATTTCAAAATTTTCTCAAATTTCAATTTGAAATTAAAGCCGTATTTCCTATTTAATACTCATTTTAATGTGTTAACATGAAAGAAAATATTGATAATTTGTTATAAATAACAACTTATCAATATTTTCTTTTATCTTCATACAATTATTTAAATTTTAAATTGAGAAAATTCTCAGTTGAGCCTGAGGAAAGTTTAATAACCTCGGGCCCAGGAGCCCTGTTTAATTTCATGAGATTATTTTACTTTGGCTTCCTTAAGGAAAAAAAGGTTTAGCTACAAGGCTTTTGCCTACTGACAAAATTATGGGGTTTTTTAATTTTAAAGCAATTATCTGTCCAAGTTTAAATAACTTATAATGGTATATTTTGTGAGTTGGTGTTGTGTAAGAGCTTCAGCTTGAGGGAGTGATTTTGCTATCAAAACAGAAAAACTCTATCATCTGCCAATAAAATCTATTTTGTGGGTATTCAATGGATTCGTCTCATGAAGACAATTCCAATGAGTATCCACAACATATGGTTTTGTTGAAAAATTATAGATTTATATCTTCATCACTCCCTCTTAACTGGAGCCATGTTGTATTTCATGAGATTATTGTTCCCTGGTTTCCGTAAAGGGATAAGGGTTAAGTTATGTGGCTTTTGCCTTACTGACAATATCATTTGTGTTTTGAATTTTAAAGCAATTATCCTTCCAAGTTTAAATAACTTTTGTGAGTTGGTGTTGTGTAGGATTTCAAACAAGAGGGGGGGATATCACTTTCAAAACAGAAAATTACAATTTTCTGCCAATAAAATTCCTATGTTGTGGGTACTCAATGGATTCGTCTCATGAAGACAATTCCACTGAGTACCCACAACATATGGTCTTGATGAAAAATTAAAGACTTGGATTTATATTTCATGAAATTATTGTATCCTGGCTTCCTTAAGAGAAAAGGAGGGTTAAGTAACTTGACTTTTCCCTACTGACAAAATCATTTGTGTTTTGAATCTTAAAGAAATTATACGCCCAAGTTTAAATAACTTATAAGTTTACGTGTTGTGTGTGGTGCTGTGTTAGAGCTTCAGTCGGAGGGAGTGATTTTGTGCTCAAAACTGAAGAAACTCCATTATTATATACCCAAAACATATGGTTTTGATGAAAAATGACAGATTAAGATCTTCATCAGTCACTCTTATCTGAAGCCATGTTGTATTTAATGAGGTTATTGTACCCTGGCATCCTTAAAGGAATAGGAGGGTTAAGTTATGTGGCTTTCGCCTACTGACAAAATCATTTGTGTTTTGAATTTAAAAGTGATTTTCCGTCCAAGTTTAAATCTTTTTTCAGCTTACATGTTGTGAGTTGGTGTTGTTTACATGTTGTTAGTTGGTGTTATGTTAGAAATCCAGGCAATGGGAGTGTTTTTATCTCAAAAAAGAAAAATTCAATTATTTGCCAATAAAATCCTATGTTGTGGGCACTCCATGGAATTGTCTCATGAAGACAATTCTAATTTGTACCCATAACATATGGTTTTGATGAAAAAAAAAATAACAGTTTTTGAGTGTCATCATTCTCTCCTATTGGAATCCCTATTGAACTTCATGAGATAATTAGTCCCCCACCGGTTACCGGTTGGGGGACTTTAGGTTTGCTCAATTCCGTCTGTCCGTCCGTCTGTCCGTCCGTCTGTCTGTCACACTTTTGTCCTGGCTATATCTTCTAAACCATATGTGCTAGCAATTTCAAACTTGGTACACTTATAGATCTCATTGAGGAGAAGTGTCATGTTCAAGAACCGTTACCCTGCCACGCCCATTTTTTGAGTTATTGCCCTTTGTTGTTTTTATCCTTACATTCTTGTCCAGACCATATCTCCTAAACTATAAGTGCTAGCAATTTCAAACTTTGTACACCTATAGATCTCATTGAGGATAAGTGTCATGTTCAAGAACTGTTATTCTGCCATGCCCACTTTTTGAGTTATTGCCCTTTGTTGTTTTTACCCTTACATTTTTGTCTGGATCATATCTCCTAAACCATAAGTGCTAGCAACTTCAAACTTTGTACACTGATAGATCTTATCGAGGACAAGTGTCATGTATAAGAACTGTTACTCTGCCATGTCCACTTTTTCAGTTATTGTCCTTTGTTGTTTTTACCCTTACATTCTTGTCTTGATCATATCTTCTAAACCATAAGTGCTAGAAACTTCAAACTTGCTACACTTATAGATTTCATTGAGGACAAGTGTCATGTACAAGAACTGTCACTCTGCCATGTCCACTTTTTGAGTTATTGCCCTTTGTTGTTTCTACCCTTACATTTTTGTCCCGTACTTATCTCCTAAACCATAAGCCCTAGCAACTTCAAACTTTGTACACTGGAAGATCTCATTGAGAAGAAGTGTAATGCACAAGAACTGTTTCTCTGCCACATCCACTTTTTTAGTTATTGTCCGTTGTTGTTTTTTATCATGACATTTTTGTCCGGACCATATCTCCTGAGCCATCAGTGCTAGCAACTTCAAACTTGGTACACTTATAGATCTCATTGAGGACAAGTGGTATGTACAAGAATCATTCTTCTCCGCCCACTTGTGGAGTTTTTGCCATTGGTTGTTTTTACTCTTATATTTTTGTTTGGGACATTTTGTTCAAAACCTAATGTGCTAGCAACTTCAAATTTTGTATACAGTTATAGATCTAGTAAGTAGTAGATATATTATAAGTAAGGATTTTTTGTTATCCGGTGGGGGACTCCTGTATTGCATCGCAATACGACATGCACTTGTTGTACTCAGGTGCCTAGAGTCTGTTTATTGAAAGTTATAGGAAGCTTTCTTGAATGCTTTTTGGTGGATTGGTGGATAATCATTTGATAAACCTACCATCAAAGCAGCAAATTCCAAAATTTAATACCCCGTTTTCATTCATTTCTGCCTTTATGACAAAGCTTAGGAGGGAACAAAGTAAACAAAAGACGTCATGCTCTTGCTTGGAAATCAGATGCAAAATGACCTCCTTAACCCTTTCCTGTTTTACAAAATTTTGGACCTGTCCAAATTCAAAGGTTTTGCAGACGAAAATTTAAAGTGGATTTAATTTGAAAAATAACCATTCAGTAGGGTAGAAAATAGAGTGGAAAAAGAAGAAATTGCTTGTCAGAAGCAATTTCTTCTTTTTTCACAATGTTTTCTCAATCATAAAAATCACAGGCACGTAAAAAGCAGGGATTGAACAGTAAAGGGTTAAAGAAAATTTGTCCTTAAACTTTCACATTTTGTCTCATTTTTGCATTTAAGCAAAAAGAATTATCATTTGTTTTTCTGTTATTTTTGAGTAAGATCAATTGATTTTTCATTTTATGAACAACAAAAGCCATACTTTCACTCATGGCTTCACTACTCTTATAAATAAAGCTTTTGGTTGTTCATTAATTAAGTATAAATCAGTCTTACACATTGGATTATCCTCTATTTAAAAGACAGGGGTTGACATTAACTTCTGTGAGGAAGGTCAACAGACTTCCAGCTTAAGAAATCAGTCCAAAGAAAAAAGCATGGATTAGGGCTCTTGTAATAGTTTTATATTTGGGAGTCATTGACTCCTTAATAATGAAACTCTGGGGGTCAAATTTGAATATAAAGGGGTCAAAATGACAGAAAAAGCTAATCATATGTAGAATTTTGCATATTTAAGAGTCCATTTAACTTTTTCTTGTAATTACATAAAACAAGTAATTAATTTGTAGTAATTTACAAAGTAATTTTTGAAAGTCAAAGTTATAAAACCATTTCTAAACCCTAAGTTGTTCCTCTCAAGGGGGTCAAAATGACCCCTTTGGAGAAATTTCTAGGGGTCAAATTAAGATAATTTCAGATTTCTTTTCATGGTGTGTGTGTGGGGGGGGGGAGGGGGGGGGGTGTCAAAACTCTTGTTTAAGGGTCAAACACAAGCCCTGGTGGAGTCTTTAATTTCTCATTTACGATTACATTGTGGGGAACAGTAAAGGATTATTAAGGATACTGCTCTGCCTATTTGTTTGTTCATTTGCTCCTATGATCATCACACTGAATTGATGGACTTACATTCCTAGAAATCGAAGACTTGAACATACTACAATGAGATAACATTGTAGAGAAAGAATCAAAAGGTAATTTGGAAACTGGTGAAACCTACAGTGATGGCACTTCATTATGGACAAATACCTTGGTGGGGTGGGGGGGGGGGTATTAGTCACTATTTGTGACTAGCTCTAGTTTGTATTTTACTATTGATTTTTTTACATGTGTATTTTTTCAGAACTTAATTTCCCTATTGTTTATACAACCTATGCAAAGTCCAAGCCTTTTGGTAAAAATGGTGCTACAATTTTAACATTTTTGTACATAGTAAAATTTTTATATCTCTTTTCTAGGAGATTATTAATCATTTTTATGCCCCCGTATCGAGAGATCAGGGGCATATTGTTTTACTCATGTCCGTCTGTCTGTCTGTCCATCTGTCTGTCCATCTGTCTGTCCGTCCGTCCATCTTTCCGAAAACTTAACCAAACTTAACCTTTGCCTTATCGAGAGATCGCTGTTACGGGGGCATTCGTGTTTCACAAACACATCTTGTTTTTACTTATTCTTTTAAATGTATCTCAAAAAGAAAGAAATACTCATTAAGTGCCAAATAATTATTGGAATGCACTGCATCTCACTTGAGCTCAACATTCCAATGGTAATTTTGTGATCATATGATGTCTGTTCTGCTTCGTCAACTAATACAGCATTCATACTCTTCAGGCCATAATTTGACCCAATCTTTTTGAAAATTTGTCAAATTATTTTCCTGGTCACAAGGACAAGCCCTGCTTAAAGTGAGAATGATCTTAATGAAAACACATTAGAGGAACCTAACCACAATTCCTTTGTTTACATTAGATGTCTCTATTTTGGTTGAATCTATCTTCACCAAACTTGGCCACTATCTTTGCTTTGTTGGTCGAAAGGATGAACTCCATAGAAATTGGGAACATCTTATTGGAAAATATGGGATTATTAGCCAAAATAACAATATTCTGGTTGCAGCCGGAGCCCACAACTATGGCCAAATTTTCTGAAAACATTGCCAGATTGCTTTGCATTTTATAATGATGTACTCATATAAATTAGAAATATACGACTTGAGAGCACTAAAAATGTGCCTTAAAACAATATCTTAGTAAATTAAAAACAACTCAATTTAAGTCTTCGTAGTTCTAAGATACTCCGAACATTTTTTACAAGTTACAATAATATTGTACTTTGTGTTCAAAAGTAAGTCTTAAAGTTTGATTTCAGATGACTTAATTTTCATGTAAGAGAGACACAATTTCAAGGGCTTTTCATTTGGAAACAAGCGGTATGTCAAGGTATATTATGTATCAAAATATAGCTCCAGATGAGCACAAGGTGTTATGCAACATAAGACATCCCTAGCTTTAGCTGTGTAGCAAAAACATTTTGGAAAAGGGTCATTCTGTACAGAACAAGTAACTACTTGATGGTTGGATAAAATGAACTCATATTTTTAAAAAAAATACTGTCTAAAGTACTACCAAGGTACTCCTACAACCGTTGGTATATCCAAAACGTAGTTATGCAAGCAATTTATTTTGACTTATTTTATAAAGACATGGAATTTTAATTTTGTAAATGTGTAGATCTATGCAGTGTATGGTGTGTTATCACAACATAAATAGACATTTAAGGTTTGAATACCTGTAACATTGTTTAGCAATATATCAATTTTTAATTCACCAAATGATGAATATACAGTTTTTGGTGAACGAACGTCGTTCACCAGTGTTATATACCATGTCAGGAAAATCCTGTAGGATGTTAATACATTTGAAATAAAGTAGTGCCTCTTAAGATTCAATTTAGTATCTTTCAAGATTTTTCTCCGCAAAATCACTGTTTTATTCCTTGATGGCATGATACTACTATTCTTCATCAATTGAAGATAATGAAAATTCGCCTTGAAAAACACAAAATGATCTTGCAATGTTTATCAAGGGAATTTTTGATTTTTAGCTCCACTGGCTGAAAGCCACTGGGGCTATTGTCATGGCGTTGTGTCCGTCGTGCGTCCGTCCGTGCGTCCGTGCGTCCGTGCGTCAGTGCGTCTGTGCGTCCGTGCGTCCGGTCGTAAACTTTTTCTTTAAAAATCTTCTCCTCAGAAACTACTGGATGAATTTCAACCAAACTTCACAGGAATGATCCTTGGAGGACCCTCTTTCAAAGTTGTTCAAGAAATTTTGATCCAATGAAAAACATGGATTTAATGGGCGTGGCTAATTTCCAAATATGGTAAAAAGTGAGTTTTCTCAGATTCTAATAGATGGATACCTATGAAATTTTACATGAATGATCCTTGGATGACCCTTTATCAGTCTCCAAGAAATTATGGTGATCAGATGAAAAATGTGCATTTTATGGGCGGAGGTCATTTCTCTATATGTTATATAGTGGAAACTTTGAAAATCATTTTCTCAGAATGTAACTGATGGATATCAACAAAATTTCACTGGAATGAACCTTGAGTGACCCTTTATCAGTGTACAAAAAGTTATTGTGATTCGATGAAAAATATGTATTTTATGTGCGGAGGTCAATTCTCTATATGTCATATGGTGGAAACTTTGAAAATCATTTTCTCAGAATCTAATCGACAGATATCATCCAAATTTCACTTGAGTGATCCTTGAGTGACCCTTTATCATGCTACCAAAACTTATTGTGATTGGATGAAAAATATGTATTTCATGGGCGGAGGTCATTTCTCTATATGGTATATAGTGGAAACTTTGAAAATCATTTTCTCACAATGTTATCTATGGATATCAACCAAAATTCACTGGAATGATCCTTGAGAGACCCTTTATTAGTCTACAAAAAACTATTGTGATCGCTTGAAAAATGTGCATTTTATGGGCGGAGGTCATTTCTCAAAATGTTATATAGTGGAAACTTTGAAAATCATTTTCTCAGAATGTATTTGATGGATATCAATCAAACTTCATTTGTAAGATCCTTGTGTGACCCATTATCATGCAAGCAAAAATTATTGTCATTGGATGAAAAATATGTCTCTTATGGGTGGAGGTCATTTCTCTATGTCATATAGTGGAAACATTGAAAATCATTTTCAACATCAGTAGAACCCCATAAATCTAAAAATCTAGTCAAAACTTTAATTTGCTTTACAAGAATTTCAAGCCTGTGGAGCGACTCAAGCCATTCATGGCTTTCTAGTTTCATCCACCATACACATATACAATACATTGAAAAAAATTAATTTACAATGTGTTAACTCTCTACATAAATCTCTCCTGTAAATTGAATTCATTCATGCATAAATCTCAATATAATATCATTTATCAAAGTGATTGACGCAAAAATTTGGTGATACTATGTGCGAAACAGTTAGAACTTCTTCTTCGGCAATATCATACTTAAGAATTTTTTGTAGGTATGATGAATATACAGTTTGTTGTAATAGACCATTGACTTTAAAAATTATAATTTGAAATAAATCTCAAAAATACATTGCACCATGCCTAACATCTATTTTAAAACAAGAGGGCCATAGTGGCCCTTAATCACTCACCTGAATGAACTGTCTAAATTTTTTCAATATTCTTCTGCCTCTGTACAACTTGATAATACCTTTTTTTCAATTTTCAGATTGACTTACAAGGATTTTCTATGATTTGACTCCGTGACCTAGTTTTTGACCCCAGTTGACCCAATTTCATACTCATCAAAAATTGCATGAATTCAATCATTCTTACAAAATTTCATGTTGATTGAACAAAAAATGTGGCCTCTAGAGTGCATACAAGGTTTTTCTAACATTTGACCCTGTGACCTTGTTTTTGACCCCAGTTGACCCGATTTCGAACTCGTCCGAGATTTCATCAAGACAATCATTCTGATCGAATTTCAGGTTGATCCTGCAAAAAATGTGGCCTCTAGAGTGCATACAAGGTTTTTCTAACATTTGACCCTGTGACCTAGTTTTTGACCCCGGTTGACACAATTTCAAACTCGTCTGAGATTTCACCAAGACAATAATTCTGACCAAAATTCAAGTTGATCGGGCAAAAAATGTGGCCTCCAGAGTGCATTCAAGGTTTTTCTAAGATTTGACCCTGTGACCTAGTTTTTGACCCCAGTTGACCCAATTTCGAACTCGTCCGAGATTTCACCAAGACAATCAATCTGAACATAATTGAGGTTGATTGGGCAAAAATTGTGACCTCTAGAGTGCATACAAGGTTTTTCTAAGATTTGGCCCTGTGACCTAGTTTTTGACCCGAGTTGACCCAATTTCAAACTCGTCTGAGATTTTATCAAGACAATAATTCTGACCAAAATTCAGGTTGATTGGGCATAAAATGTGGCTTCTAGAGTGCATACAAGGTTTTTCTATTATTTGACCCCATGACCTAGTTTTTGACGCAAATTGACCCGATTTCGAACTTGTCCGATATTTCATCAAGACCATCATTCTGACCAAAATTCAGGTTGATTGGACAAAAAATGTGTTCTCTAGAGTGCTTACAAGGTTTTTCTATGATTTGACCCCATGACTTAGTTTTTGACCCCAAGTGACCCAATATCGAACATGTCCGAGATTTCATCAAGACATTTATTCTGACCAAATACCAGGTTGATTGGGCGAAAAATATGGCCTCTAGAGTGCATACAAGGTTTTTCTAAGATTTGACCCCGTATCCTAGTTTTTGACCCCAGTTGACCCAATTTTGAACTTGTCCGAGATTTGATCAAGACAATCAATCTGAACAAAATTGAGGTTAACAAAATTGAGGTTGATTGGGCAAAAAATGTGACCTCTAGAGTGCTGCATACAAGGTTTTTCTATGATTTGACCCTGTGACCTAGTTTTTGACCCCCAGTTGACCCAATTTCGAACTCGTCTGAGATTTGATCAAGACAATCATTCTGACCAAAATTCAGGTTGATCGGGCAAAAAATGTGGCATCTAGAGTGCATACAAGGCAAATGTTGACGACGCACGACGGATGACGAGCATCCACCTAACCACAAAAGCTCACCATGTGCACTTCGTGCTCAGGTGAGTTAAAAACGGACCAAACCAGTTTGACATGTATATTAACAAAATTAAGGGATTTGATTTTTTTTTCAAAAGACCCTTGCTGTCTGAGTTTTATATGCAAGGTTGAAGTTGTACCTCCAAGGTGTGTTTGTCTACATTCTGTTCCGGCAAATTTTATCCAGCCGTAATGAAGTTTTTGGTTTTGGACAAAATGTGCCAACAAAATGCCCCTTTTCCATAATGGTTTTGATATACTGATATGAGTTTGGGCCAATGGTGTTGTGCAACTGCTTGCGCTTATCTACAGCTTAAATTTGATATATTGTTTAGCTTGGCATACTGTCTAATTATTTTGTAAATAGAATGAGTATCAAATTTGGTTCAAGAACTTTTTACATGAACCTTTAAATATCAGGTGAGCCATCTAGGGGGCATATAGCTCTCATGTTTAAAGCTAGTCAGATCTCTTTTATAATTGTAGATCATAAGTGTTCGTGACTTCTATTATGATTTATCAATTCATGTTGTGCATTGTAAATTGTTGATAAAATTGAACATTTAGTTGTCTTCATTTAATTTACCCTATACCTTCGAGTTGCAATAAGTTAGCGGTCCTACCTAGCGTTCAGGGTGACAAAACAGTACAAACTGTTTTCAAATTATACCCCACTTTGTACGTAAAGGCAAGTGCAAAGCGGGGTTTAAATTTGAAAATAGTTTGCACCGATTTGTCCTCCTGAACTCAGGGCTGTTTTCTTTGAAAAAGTATAGCAACATTTACCGTTCTCTTAATGGTAACGTTAGTCTCTAATTCTTTTTTTTTTAATTCGTTAATTTAGCTTTAATACGGATAGCTTAGGTGAAGACAAGGATCATACGTACATGCTGATTCTCATCAACACTTAAGCCTTTCAAGAACGGATACTTTATACATGTATTTGTGACCGTCTGGGTGGTGCGTAAAGGGTCGACCCTAGTCAGACTGCGCGGATTGCGCAGACTGACTAGGCTCGAAACATATCGCACTTTGCTTATTTTCTGAATCTAGAATGATCAATCTACTTTCCTATGAAATAGTTTTTGAAATGCGACCCCTGGTTGACATATGCTGGACCGAATCTCTTTTTTCCCAGATGGTCCCTTCTCACGTGACGGGTCATATTTTCACTTGGTGATGTAGGTTGTTACAGTGTATTTCATTTCGATTTCTTATCAGACATAGCAGTTCGTGAGTTTAGCTAGCCGCCACCATAACGCAGTTGGTTAGGCATAAGATTTCCAATCTGGAAGTCGTGGGTTCGATCCCCGGTGGCGGCAAATATCCTTTCCGACGGTTGTCTCTCACCAATGGGTATACAATCGTAAACCTATGAGAGATAGCAGTCGGAGGCTAGGAAAGGGTGTAATGGTAGTACAGGTGAAAGAAATACCAGGAATCCATTGTTAGGTGCTCCGGCCGCCGCGATATAACTGCGAAATTGTATAAAGCTGCGTAAGCTATTAAGGTAGTGGACCCGTAATAGTTTCGCAACGTTCTGGAAGTAATTAACTTTAATACTGCAAGCCGAGGTTTCATAATGTTTTTCATTAGGAAACATCTGTCAACATTTTGAAACACGAAATTTCATTATGATTTTCATAAGGAAACCTCGGTCAACATTGTGATAAATCTTTAATACAAACATATATTGTTGATGGGTGACCAAAAACTGTAACCACAGCTTACGAGTGTTCGGTTGCCAATCGACGACGGGGATCGTCGTTATTAACTCTGTCCAATCTAGAATCCTCTGGGAATTTTAGGAAAAAAACTCAGGAATATTAAGGGCGCAGCCATTCAAGCGCGTAGACGGGTCCCACCGTCGCCTCAGCACGTGAGTTAACATGCCCTCACAAGCACCAAAATGAGAAAAACAAAATCAACGAAAGATTTAGACTGGGCATATCATAATTTGATAAAAACGCATGTTTTACTGCGTTTTGTCATCACATTGTGATATGACCAAAATATCTCCATTACACGATCGGAAATTTTATGAAAAAATGTTTTTCTTCAAGCGAATCGGCCAAAGTTCCATCAGAAGCCGAACTACCTAAAATGATCCAAAATTACTACACCTACGTCCGAGGTACTTTCAAGTTTATGGTTAAGTCCGAGCAATGTTCCGAATGCTCCGTGTCATATATGGAGTACATGCAGAATACACGAGATCATAGACTGGTCCAACTTTCAACTCATGCACTGGTCCTACTGTCGACTCATGCACTGGTCCTACTGTCGACTCATGCACTGGTCCTTCTGTCGACTCATGCACTGGTCCTTCTGTCGACTCATGCACTGGTCCTTCTGTCGACTCATGCACTGGTCCTACTGTCGACTCATGCACTGGTCCTTCTGTCGACTCATGCACTGGTCCTTCTGTCGACTCATGCACTGGTCCTTCTGTCGACTCATGCACTGGTCCTTCTGTCGACTCATGCACTGGTCCCCCTGTCGACTTCTGTATGAAGCCTTTCACGATAGTCGACAGCGGGACCAGTCTAACGAGATCATAGCTATATCAGCGCGGATTTGTACGTTCCATTTAAAAACGTTTTACAAAAGATTTATGTGTTTAGGAACAGAAAGCGCCCGCAAGCACCCTAGACGATTTTTATAATTCGGTTTCATGTCATATTGATTATTTACACTTGTATTAGACAAAATGTTCTGGTCATGAAACAATCGCCAGTGAAGAGGTTCTCAGAAACGGTACTTTGTATTTCCGTGTCAAGGAAGTACGATACGCATTTCAAAATTCGTTTAGGCGTCTACGATCTCTTTTTTTTCCTGAGCGTATAGATGAATTGACTTCAATGGCGGTGTCTTTAAAAAAGGATGTAGGTCCATGGTGGATATATTTGAAATGTTTGATCAGCTCGGCTGTTTTCGGAGATGACCGTAAGTACTGCTATAGCTTTGGTGTCGTCGGTTTCGTGAAAAAAAACCTTCTGCATTAAAGCCTTAGTCTGCATTTAAAGTAAAAAATCGCTCTTTCGTGAATATTCTTCGAATATTTTTTCTTGATTTAGTCTTAAGAAAGATAAGTGACATTAAAATACACATCAATCTGCAGCGGCGGCTTTTTCGTGAAACGCATAATCTGCCGCATAAAGTAAAAAATGTAAATGAAAATGGTCACATGAAATACGCCCACGTGCAGGAGCGGTATTCAAATGTTACGGGTCATAAATATTCATCAAGTTAGGCCTATATTTGGATCATCGCGTCAAAATCATTTGTACTTCCGAAAATTGGAATAACAAATTCAAACTTTTGTTTGAGAATAAAAGTCTAGTTTTTGCGTACAAAGTCGTCTAAGATCATTGTCTTGCGTTTCGGAAATGTTCATGAACACAGATGGGGGCTTTAATGTCAACAGCATCTGTATAATGTCTGATATTACTAAAGGCATATACTTGAAACTTGTCACACATCTTTACTAACAAAACAGCAAGCCATACTACCAAGGGGTTGGTGTGTGGGGTGTGGTGGCTGGTTAAATGTAGATGCGACTTTTCCGACTTTGATAATTTATCCACTATCCCTCACTCGGTGCTCTTGTTAATAAGGACAGGGCATTGAAAATCATTCATTTCATTCAAGTTGCTTCTATCGCTCTCAACTCACTTAACCTTGAAAATCACCCCTGTCATTGTCACAGTGATCTTTATTGTAGATATGGACTGAAAGTCTTCTCTGTACATAGGCCTTAAGGTAGTAGACCCGTGATAGTTCCATGACTCAGAAGTAATGAATTTTTTACACACTGTTGACCGAGGTTTCCTAATTATTTTCATTAGGAAACCTCGGTCAACATTGTGAAAGTTCATGAGTCCCGAAATGTTGCAGAACTATTACGGGTCCACTACCTTAACCAATTTCTACCCCATAGCCATTGTATATAACTTACAATCACAATCTCAATGCTCTTAACGTTACTTGTGAAATAATGATAGAAAAATATAAATCGGATATAAATATATGTGTTTTGTTTATTAAAAAGACATCCAGATTACATCTATAATAAAATAATAACAACAACTATTAATGTAAAAATTAGAATAGAATAGATACATAGACACTTATAAAATAGTTACTCGCCTTCCCATGAAAATCTTCAACTATACTGAAAACTTCCATTACATGACCTATTAAACAAAACGTGGAAATTCGAAAATTAGACCTCTCCAAAATAGTATGAGACCGTGCATAACATTTTCAACAATTTCATGCTAAGCAGACTGGACAGTCACACAGTGAATCAAATTTATTTATGGATTGTGAACAGTCTTTTGGTTAGTAGCCATCTATGGAGTGTGTTGTGAAGACTCTGATCAGACTGTGTGACTATACAGGCTGATCTCGGTCTTAATGTTGCGCACATGTGAAATTGTAAGAAATGTCACACTCAGGCTAATATGCTGTAAAATGTCATTGGAAGGAGACACCATACACACCCTTGGATCTTTTAAATGGTGTTACCCTTTGCAATACACTAAACCTTAGAAATTAAGAAATGTACTTGCAATAGAATATAACGAAAAACGTAATGCAATCGAAACACTGGGACACCTTTATGAAAAAAATGACGTTTAAAAAGTTACGAACTGGGCCCAAGGTTATAAAACTTTTCCCAATCTCAATCCAAAATTTTCTCAAATTTCAATTTGATATTAAAGCCTTAATTCCGTTTTAATACTAATTTTAATGGGTGTAAAAAAACTGTTTTGAAAGATGTTAAACATCAGACCTTTTCTTGTTAAGATATTAAGTAGATCTAAGTTATTAATTTATAAAACATTGGATCATACTTAATTCACCACTTTAAAAATTATAAAGATAGACCATTTGACCCTTGGAAATTTCTCTCCAGAGCTTCAAAATTATCCACAAAGAAGAAAGGTCTAAGGGTCAAAATGAGATCTTTTCAGATTTATGGGTACCAAGCCCTGATATACGTTCAAGATGACAAAACGGTGCAAACTGTTTGCAAAATTATATCCCTCTTTGCACGGATGTTGTCACCCTCAACGCAAGGCTGGTTTACGGGTAAAACACGGGCACTGTAAAGCAACAACACTGTTCATTTATAAAGTATATAATACACCAGGCGAAGAATTACATTTTTTTTTTGTCTTTTTAAGGTCGTGGACCCGTAAAAGTTCAGCACAATTTTGGAACTCATGATCTTACACAATGTTAACCGAGGTTTCCTAATGAAATCATTAGGAAACCTCGGTTAACACTGTTAAAGTTCAGAACTCCCAAAACTTTGCGGAACTATTGCGGGTTCACTACCTTTATCAGCATGGTAAAATATCATCCTACACACTTGATACTGCCATTCCAATTTTAGGCACGCTTATGGTAACTGGAAAGCTCCTCAGGTAACCCCTGTTTAGTGTTTCCAAGAAATATCCGTCGAAATCTGGATCGGTATTCGTGACTCCTTTGTTTGCGAGGTCCCTTTTTACCCTATCGAAGTATCCGTGATCCGGGTACCCAAACCTGAAAACGTGATTCAGATAAGTTGTTTGAATAGGACCACAAGGGAAGTTGGGAAATTTCGACCCTAGTCAGTCTTGTGTAAGTCGACCAAGATCGAAAACCAATTTCTATTATGCCCCCCGAAGGGAGAGCATATAGCTGCCGCTTCGTCTGACCGTCCGTCCGTCCGTAATTCCGTCCGTCCCCAGCGATTTATCCATAACCCTTGGGTCAAATCAAATGAAACGTACCATGTGAACTTCCTATGATATAGTGTTGATGCTTCTGTGACGGTTTTTGGATTTGAGGCCACGTCACGGGAAAAGGGGACTTAGGGTAAAATACAGTTTTCTAAAATTTCTCCCAGTCAAATGGTCAGGATAAAATGAAATTTCATATTTGAGTAGCAAATCAGACGCCCTTTACTATAAACAATTTGAAATTTACGTAAAAAAATATATCATGGAAAAAGGGGGTTTAATGTTTGTAACCTTTACCTTAGCTTGTAAAATACATTTATTCTTTCATTTCTCCTTGTCTTATGTTCAGAATTTGATGAAATTTCAGTAGTGATTTAGTAATTTAGTAGCAAATTAGACGCCCTTTACCATAAAGTATTTGAAATTTGTGTCTAAAATATGTCATGCAAAAAGGGGGTTTAATGTTTGCTACCTTTATGTTAGCTGTATAAGATAACACCTTATTGGAGTTCTTGCAATCTGACCATGGAGCATATCTCCTAAAGTATAATAACTATCAACTTGAAACTTTATGGATGGATAAATTTTATGGAGGAGAAGTGCAGTGCACAAGAACGATAACTCTTGCTTGCATAATTTTGGGGTTATTGCCTTCGTTATTTTTGATACTAAGATATTGTTCGGAGCACATCTCCTAGAGTATAATAGCCATCAACTTGAAACTTTATGTATGGGTAGATCTCATAGAGGAGAAGTGCAGTGCACAAAAACTACAACTCTTGTTTGAATAATTTTGGAGTTATTGCCCTTTGTTATTTTTGATACTTAGATTTTGTCTGGAGCATATCTCCTAAAGTATAATAGCTATCAACTTGAAACTTTATGGGTGAATAGATCTCATGGAGGAGAAGTGCAGTGCTAAGATCTTAAACTCTTGCTCGCATAATTTTGGAGTTATTGCCCTTTGTTATTTTTAATACTTAAATTTTATAGGAGGTAAATTTCTTACAGTACAAAAGAATCCTTAATCTATTAGGCTTCTGTTTACTATCAAGCTTTCACGGCGGGGGATGGCCATGCCCAACATGGCTCTTGTTTTTGTGACAATGCCTTATTCGGGGAGCATAATCCGTCTCTGACGGCTCTTTTTGATTACAAATTTTACTGACAGAACCTTTAAATATTGCCAAAACCTTTTCAGCAAAAAAGCGAGGGTAAATCAAATGCATACATGACTCTTTAACCTATAAGAAAATTATTTTCATTCTGGATTGCACCCAAAGATAGGTTATTGGTCTCTTTTACAATTATATACGTATTTCTTGAAAACTCGATTCTAGTTTTATCTAGATATGACCTAGACCAACCAGTGAAGGCTTATCCTTATTTGGAAAGCCGTTTTTTAAATACATATAAATGTTGATTCTTAATAGGAAAAAATATTTTTTTAATAAGATAGACATGCCTTGATTGATCTTAACAAAGAAACAATACTATATATAGCATGGGGAAACAACAATAATTTTTGTGAACGTAAGCCTCGCCAGGCCACACCCATGAATGGGCCAATCAAAAATCTGCTAGAACGGGTATGCTTAAATCGAACTCGTTTTGGGAATTACAAGTAGATTGGTTGAATTTCTAAATGATTTCTTTTGACTGATAAATTAAATGTAAATACATTCCTATTCAGAATTCGACTTACATTGTGTGTGGGTTTGTGAATGTCTTGTGGTGTATACCATTCCACTTTATTTCCCCCTCTCTAGTTGTTTTTGACGTACCAATGGTGAAAACTAGACGTCGTTCAAAAGCCAGTTTTAACAGCGTGCAAACTTCTCGACCTTCCTTAATATCTGGTAGGTATGCTTCCTTCTCTGTTGCCTTATACACCTTCCCCTGATACGGATGGTTTTTCTACATTATAAGAAATAGCCCTTAAGGTGGTGGACCCGTAAACAGTTTTGCAATATCTCAGAAGAAATGAACTTAAACAGTGTTTACCGAGGTTTCCTAATGATTTTCATTAGGAAACCTCGGTTGACATTACGAAAGAATATGTGGTCCGAAATGTTGCGGAACTATAACAGATCCACTAGCTTTAGATATTGAAACCGATTTAAATTGCAAAAAGTCTGTTGAATTGCAAACAGTTTGTATAAAGGTGTTGAAAAGAACCCTTTTTATCCTTTATGTATTTTTGAAGACGAAATTCCTAACTTTCAACGAATTTACAGCGGGATTTTATGTAGGCCCTATTCCAATTATCATCTTTTTTTAATGCAGAGTCGGTAGTTGAAATCTATCAGGTGCCGAGCTATTTCGATTGAGATGCAATGTGGCTTTAGAATTTAAATGAATTGTAGGAAAACAAGGATAAAGCTGAAATACTTTACATTTAAATAGTCTTCTGATACCAACGATTAGACGGAAATTTGAATCATTAAATACTTAGATTGCTACATAACCGAAATTCAAGTTTAACCCACCCCCTGCTTTCCATTCTTGAACTTATACGTGATTTTGATGGTTCTGCATGTATAACCGGGTAGTTTTGGGACCGCCATAAGGTTTATTGTCATACTTCCATCAGGCTGATCTCCTACAACTCTCCCACCGGCTGTTTTATGCTTCGGACGGATCCATTTCTCCTGAAACCCAAAATATCGGAATTGTATTGTCCTCTTGTCCTGTCAAGAATACGTCTTGTTACCATGTTACAGATACTCAGCCGAGTAGGAATAATCAGAGTTTTATTCATCAGGGGTCAGATTCGGGTCAATAAAACCGCGCTATATATGTTCACATAAACGGATAATCTCATTCAGTCAAGCGTTAAAAGATGCATTATCGTCTTTCGTTTGGGGGTTCTTTTAAAACACAGTTTCACCGCTTGTCAGGGTGGATTATCAAGATATTTTGTGAGTTATCATGCAATTATTTCAACTCGGTCTTCATAGATATTTTTTTATTTTGCAGTACAAAACCCCATTTAAATCGAATTAAATCTTCGAATTACGTCATCCTGCATTATCATGCAAATTAAATACGGATTGTTGCACTTTTAAATTGTTTTTAGAACATTGTGAGTATTCTTTAGAGAATAATATAGTAATGTCTGATATATCAATGTTATCTAGCCGAGATTGAGAGGGTTTATCATGACGACACTCTGCCTCGTTATGATAATTTCTCCCAGCCGAGACCGGATGACATTTATATTTTCGGACGCTTACATATTACTCTATTCATGCCTTTATTTTTATCAGTGCTCAGATTTTTATTATAAATGAAATCAAAGAAATTCAGGTGACAGTTGTAATAGTTAAGATAATGTTTATGCAAAAAAACTCTACAAGTAGACCACCTGATATCATTTTATGTTTTCAGGCAGGTGAAATCATGTCAAAACAGGCTTCAGTGCATGAAATAAGATCCACTCTGCCTACCTTTGGTTCTGATATAGTTTGATTTGTATATTTCCTCGATTGCTCAATCGCCTCCTTGAAGACACTGACCACTACTTTGTGTCGATTTATGTCATAATTTACGACATCCAGATAAAGTATGGAATCTGGGTATTTTGTACAAGAGTAGTTGAAGCTGTCTAGAAGTATTTTAGCACACTGTCTTGGGTCTGAACTTCCTGCACCTGATTCAGAAAAGGAATTGTTGTAAATTAAAATGGGCACCTTATAGTCTATTAAGATACATCTTATTTTAGTTGTAAATTTGTAGATTTCTACGCTAACTTCTTAAAGTACGGCCACCTATTGCCTCTCAGAACGCGATTTGGTCCAATATTCAGATTTTCTTTAATGATTTTCTGATGGGTTTTCGAGAAATAATGGCACTTTATCATCTAGTAGACTCTCCGCTTAACCATTGAAATATCCAAAAACTTTTTACCCGCTTTCGTTCATTTTACCGAACCCCACGTTATCCAAGTTGAGCCCCAAAAGTGACGTCATCATGAACATCGCATAGAAATGAGGTGCAAAATGTCTCGCTTAAAAATGTCCCTAAATTTTCTCATTTTGTCTCATTTATACATCAAAGAAATAGAAATTAACAATTGCTTTTCCGAGTAAAATCGATTAATAGTTCATTTCGTGAACAAAAGCTATATATTCACTCGTGGCTCTACCACTAGTGAAAATGTATTTTGTTCACTCAATGAAATATAATTCGATCTTACCCTGAAACAATCGATTATTCTCTGTGGTTTTATTTATGTAAAGTTTGGTCTGGCTCATCATTTGACTTAATGAGATCTCACAGAAGACCTTACAGATTCCGATTGAATTATCAATAAAGATCAATATAACTAGAAAGCCATGAATGGCTTGAGTCGCTCCACAGGCTTGAAAATCTTGTAATAGCAAATCAAAGTTTTGACTAAATTTTTAGATATTTTGGGTCAAACTGATTTTGAAAATGATTTCAAAGTTCCAACTATATAACATATAGAGAAATGGCCTCCGCCCATAAAAGACATATTTATCCTCTAATTACAATAATTTTTGGCTACGTGACAATGGGTCACCAAAAGGTCATATAAATAAAATTTGATTGATATCTATCTGTTACATTGTGAGAAAAATGACTTTCAAACGTTCTACTATATAACATATTGAGAAATAACCTTATTATTATTATAATACATATTTTCCAACCAATCACAATGATTTTTTGTAGACTGATAAAGGGTCACCCAAGGATGATTCAAGTGAAATTTGGTTGATATCCATCAGTAACATTCTGAGAAAATCATTTTGAAAGTTTCCACTATACATATAGAGAAATGACCACCGCCCATAAAATACGTATTTTTATCCGATCACGATAATTTATGGTAGACTGATTAGGGGTCACTCAAGAATCATTCCAGTGAAATTTGGTTGAAATCCATCCATTACATCTGAGAAAATGATTTTCAAATTTTCCACGGTATAACATATAGAGAAATGACCTCCGCCCATAAAAGACATATTTTCCATCCGATCACAATAATTATTTGTAGACTGATAAAGGGTCACCTAAAGATCTTTCATGTAAAATTCAATTGGTATCCATCAATTAGAATCTAAGAAAAAATCACTTTTTACCATATTTGGAAATTAGCCACGCCCATTAAATTCATGTTTTTCATTGGATCAAAATTTCTTGAACAAATTTGAAAGAGGGTCATCCAAGGATCATTCTTGTGAAGTTTGGTTGAAATTCATCCAGTAGTTTCTGTTGAGAAGATCTTAAAAGAAAAAGTTTACGACCGCACGCACGGACGGATGCACGACGGACACAACGCCATGACTAAGCCCCAGTGGCTTTCAGCCAGTGGAGCTAAAAACTGGGAAACGTTTTGGCAATCTATATGTTGAATTTAATTGATAAATTAACCAACGATTAGTATATTGTTAAGATACAATGATTCATAAAATTCTTACCAGAACCAAGAAGAGACATAGCCACAGTCTTGTATTTTCTTTCCTCAATTGTTTCGAATATTTTATTAATCATATTACTAAGAGCATCTTCCCATTGCTTCTCTGCGTTTTTAGGAAAAGTCATCCTGTGAGGCATAATTGCGTGTATAATATGTCGGAACCCAGAATCGCCTCCATTCGTTATGCAAATATCTCCTATTTTAAAGGTACTCATCTGATATTCTCTTTTTTTCTCTTGCTGATAAGACAAGCCTCCGCGCTTAAGAAGCAATTTTGCGACAACTCCAGCTGCCGCTCCTGAAGGATCTTCACTGCAAACTACTGCATCAGACTTATTGGATCTCAATAGATCGCCAAAAGTTATATCTACAATTCGTGTTCGAGTGATTTTACAGGTAAGTCCGTCTCTATTTTCCATACAATAGGGTAGTTTGTTGAACTCGTCTTTTGCATCTGACTGCTCTGGTTGTGGTACATTGGCAATAGCCCCATCCTGTTGCTTCACATAGACTCTCCAGTTCCATGGACATGGATTGTTGTTTATCAGCATTTCAGTGAAGCCTTGTTTAATCAGCACAGCGTTCTTGCTGTTAACATCGACAAAGTGTATTTCTTTCAAACATCTGTTATGCTTTGATTTGGAGCCACTGAATCCTTTGATTGCTTTGACAAACTGCATCACACTAAGCTCGCATGGCGCCTTCTGGTTTTCTAAAAGAGAATCCATAGTCAAAAAATTTAACGCTTTTCATGAATCGGTTCCATACCAAAACATTATTAAGATTTTAGTTTCATATGTAAGTGAAAATAAATGATATTAGCTTCTTGTGTTAAGGACCAATATCATTTGTATAAATGCATTTGTGACCCGTCAAGCGAAAAATGACCAGATTGGAACCTTCCGAAAAATAAATATTTGAAAAAAATGATTGATCCTAGTCGACTAAAGGTCCTATTTTCAAAATGCTTGCGCAGGAAGGTAGATTGAAATCAGCAAAGTTTGAAAAGTTTCGACCAAAGTCACGCAGTCATACCTGGGTCAATACGCAATGCCCAGAATGTCCCTTTCCGCGTACGGGTCACATTTTTATTTTGTAATCATTACCTAGCTTATCCATGAATTGTCTTAAATTGTCTTATTTAAACTTAAACCAACTTTTCATCGGCCATTCAAACAAAGCACGAAAAGTAGTGCTTAATAATGTTAAAGATGCGAGCGTTTAATGATTTTCGACAGCCCGTGCTCTTGGCAGATAGCAAAACCAAAAGCCGTCAAAAAATCACCGGGGAAAGCAATTTAACTTGCATGGGTACCCCCAATTTCAAATTAACTTGGTGGATGGTGTAAATGTAACAAATTCACCTCATTTACGCAAATGAATGTCTTAAATAATGTTTTCTTTACTTATATCTATTCAGCTACCTTTAAGGCATCGAAAGCATAGTGATTTTTTTAACAACATAACGGTATTTTCTTCGAAAGAAATTTGGAACATTCTCTGCATTTTGCTAGTTTTGTGACTTTTTCACAGTAGGGTTGGTGCCTTCTTTTGTCTGTTACAACCGTTCTGACGGTTCTTTTTACACAATTCCTTCACCCAAATCCTGGAAATTGATTTGTCTTTGCAATAACGTAATGTTCTATTCAATTCTTTTATTGTAAATGTGTCGAAAAGAGAAAAAAACTTGCAGTGACCGATTAGAAGTTTGTTTCAGTTTATAGTGAATCTTGCTATCGAAACGATTCTTAACTTATGTTTAGATCTATTAGGGCTTTAATTTTGCTGAAAAGGAAAGTCGAATTCAAAAATATGTACTTATAAATTCACTTATATTTCAAATTATGTGGTTTGTCCAGATTGCTTCATAAATAAGATCGCTTGATAAAGGTAGTCGTCCTACTAAGATTGACTTTACATACCAAAACTAATTGGTATCGCAATAGCACTAAGACCCTCTCGTTCAGCCAGGTTCAGAGTTGAAATGATGGCTTTCTGGAGATCGTTTTGGTATAATTTTATCTTTTCCTCTGTATACGGCTTGTACTCTATCCATTGTGGCCAAACTTGAGGAAAAAATTGTTTACATAAAATTATCAATTAAAAATCATTTAAAAAGGGGTTAAACATATTTCATAATTAAAAAAAATAAAAATAATACAATTGATTATGAATGGCACTTTTGTCATTTATGAGCTCGAATGAAAAGCAAATATTGAATTATAGATCCAATTGCAAATTTCTATCAAAAGTATGATTCTACACGCCGATGTTAAGATGCGTAAACGCTACTTGTCTGTTACATGAGTGTTTATTAATTCATATTTATATAACCCGACGAATGTCGGCAGTATTTCGCTTTCCCTGGAAGAATGATGAACACCAAGCTTCACTGTGATAATTAATCCAAACTCAAGCAAACAGAATTTCTGCATTTTTAAAGATCTGTTATTGTTCTGCGTTTTCAAAGATTTGTTATTGTATGGATCATAGGCACTTGGATTAGGGATTTTATAACAAATTACAAATATGAAATATCACTGTATGAAGATTTTACGCATTGAGCCGTGAAATCTACTATTAACAGTTAGATGTCCGTGCTATTGTTTCGAAATAGATAAATCAGAAACAGGTTTAAACAACAACTTAAAAAAAGATACAATTTACTTTTCAAATGGAAATCATTGCTTGTCTCAGATCGTAAGGTATTTCTAAATTAAAGAGACAGGAACAGGTTCAATCCCTTTGATATGCTTTTTAAAAATAACCCGATATACCTGTGGTAATGGACTCAGCGTCTACATCAGAACATTTCTTAGGGAACGAATGCTTTTCAAAAGCGATTTTTGTTATCGATCCTACGAGTAAACTTTCCTGTGATGGAAGCCAAATCTCTTTGTAAAAAACATTCGTTCTCTCAAAATATAGCGGCTGCATTACCTTAATAATGAAGTGATATTTGTAAATTGTTATAATTATTCTGAATCTAAGTGCCTATGGTTTAGATGCGTTATTTGAAGCTCATTTCAGACCTTTGTGGTGTTTATCTTATGGATTCTTAAACCAAATTGATATTCGCGTAGCTCACAAACATTCCGTATACATTACCCTCTGTTTTTGTATTCAAAAATATTTTTTTTTATTTTTGAAAAAGCCCCTCATTCAATATTTATAAACCAATGAAGCTTGAAGTTTTAGTGCACAAAGCAAAGACTGGCAGCAGCCTGTGCAGCTGCACAGTCTGATCGGAGTCCTTACTTTGCGATACACACGTAGAAATTTTCTAGTGCCAATCAGTGAATCTACTTGATGGTATGTTTGTCTGTCCAGGCTTCTTTATTTCTGCCTTTTACTTACATGCATAGTTTTTGAAGATGTGCTGCATAGACTCACATTTATAATGCAATGAAGCCTGTATTGGCATGTTAGCACATGTCTGATAGAATGGTATGATATCAGACATTCTATATTAAGAAACAATTTGTATACACTTTTAATTAAATATTTTAATTTTCAAGTGTCTATTTCAATAAATCAATAAAAATAATTGCATGGTAACTGTCTTTAAATATCAATGTTATCTGGTTTCGGCTGTGCGAAATTATCATGACTCTGCAAAACTTCGTCATGAAAATATATAAATTCTCCCGACCTCCACCAGATAACAATGATATTTTAAGACACTTACATGTTATTCTATATTAGTTCTATAACTTACGTGTATGGATAACACATCTATATTTCAAATTTCCAGCGGAAGTTTTCACCACCTTACCAATACCCATTCTCCCATTGTGTCGTATATGATCGCGACAATCCCTTTTAAGTACATCTCCGGCAGAGTCAGCAATCAAAGATGTCAGCCCCGTATTGTTATCTAGGTTAGAATCAGTTAAATTGACAATACTGCCAACAGGAAGGCATAATATGTCAGATGCATAGACTCGAACCCGAAGACCTTCATCAGTTTCACAGCTGAAGGAGTGACGGATAACACTAGGTAAGGACAGGGACTCTGTCACTGGTTGATTTGGAAGCTTAATCGCATCTGCATATGTCATAGGTTTCAGATTATTGTCTTCGGGTGGTTTAATCTAAAACAGAAAGCTTTTTTAATGACATACATGTAGTTATATTTTTCATTGATGTCGCTGTTCTTTCACTAACTTGATCCTTAATGCGCTAGAAAAAGGGTTACTGAAACACGGATTCTTTTAAAAGTATAGTTTCCTGAACATATCTTTTCACCAACGCTGAGTTTGACAAAGTCGAAATCATTTTCATATTTGAGCATGTACGTGCCATCGTCCAACAATTACAAATGTGCGTAACGCAAAGACTTAGCTGCACAGTCTGATCAGAGTCTTAACTACGCTCTGAATTGATAGCTAGGGACCTGTTCTCTCTGTTCACAGTTGTGGAATATTTACATAAGTGGCACTATGTAGCTGTACAGGAGGCCCAATGTCTGACCATGTAACGCACACCTGAAAGTGTTGGAAATTTCATGCAAAGGCTCATTTATTATATTTATTTAAAAAAAAGAAGGAAAGAATACTACAGTCCTCATACGTAGTAGAGTTATAAATGCAATCGATTTCTCCTATGACGACCTATATGACAAAATTCAAATCTAGCTGTTACTACTTTTCATATTTGATTCATATACATGTAGGTTTCATATGAAAGTGTACGCTGTCAATCACAATAAAGGAGTACAAGAAAGGTGTTACGAAACGAACTGTCCTTAACCGAAGCATGGCTGAAAATATCCGACGTGAGCCTGTGTCAACCCACTTGGACAACAATATTTAAAGTTTTGGTTTACAAGTCCAATGCGCTAACCATTGAGCCAAAGAAGATCTTTCCTGACGCAGGCATTGTATTTGAAACAACGGAGCTGTGCTGGACAGTGGTCAGAGTGGTCTCCCATAACAAAAGGAAAGTAACATTAATTTGCGTAGCGGGTTAAAAGAAGAAAACCCACCACCAACAACAAAACAAAACCTGTTTGCACCGTTTTGTCATCCTGAACGCGGGGCTGTTGCATGGGCCTTCGACCAAAATAGTGGAGAAACAAGAGTGAAAAAGAGTCAAAGAGATAAAAAAAAAAGAGTAATGATACATTCAAGCTTAGGACGTAAAAGTACGGGCAACTGCTTCCTTGGGTTTGAGTGAAAAATTAAAGGGAGGTAATCGGATGTCGCTAATTTTGTTCAGGATGAACAGATTTAGCAAGATTTATCACCTCCCTTTATTGAAATACTTAGTTTATTCAAGTTCTACAAAAAACTTCCCTTTTCTTCTAGAAAGAATCAAGCTTATAATTTCAATTATGTTAGTGTAATCGCAAGTTGTCCCAATGTATTTGAATGTAGTTGTTGATCTTATCCTTCTAATGACTTTAAACATTTTTAATGTTTGGAGTGAGTGTCTGGAATGAATGCAGCGCTGAGTGAGCGGTATTAGAAGGGTTTTGATTGAGATAACTGTCAATTTCGTGATGTTAATTACTGTATCTACTTTATGAGAGTTTGATTTTGCGTATTTAGAATCAAGCACGACTCTCTATATGCGTGTTTTTCCCCTAAATCTTGGGTGTTGTTACGCCCCTTACCTTTTTCTGTTCATCTGTTATTAAATTAAGCGCTTTTCTAACGTTGTCTTGATGACCAGTCACCTTAATTTCAACCATCTTACTATTTCCGTTAGTTTCGCTTTGAAGTTGTACCGTCGATTTTTCTATAAAGTTTATGAAATGAATTTAAGATAATGATCAAGTGCAGAATTAAGTTGCTTTGGGTTTTTTTTTGTCATTTTAAGGAAATATTGAGGAATAAAATTGCTTGCAGGCATTATCTTCATGTCAATCAGTTTTTCTATAATTTAAGATGCTTTGTTTTCAAATTGCAAGAACTATTTTCTGTTGTCTAGAACCTCTTTTTATTTGATAGACATCCAATATAATTCCCTATATTTTAACTTTCGGCATGTGCCTTCTTCATAAAAACAGCAAGATTTTATATGATTAAGTAAAATCCATAACTTCACATTCAAATTGGAGTCTAAAATCTATTTTTAAATGTGAAGTTATGCATAATAACTTATGCTCATTACACCAGTTAAATGCTTTAATTTGAACAGTAATTTTCTTGGTATACATTTCTTTTGTGTTATCTGTAGGCTCATACTATTGAAATCCTGAAAGCCTTTTAGAGACTAAAGATCATGTTTATACAATGGGCAAAAAGTACGGTTAAACCCTTTGCAATTCGCTTTTGGATGTGGATCTTTAGGCTTAATCATTATTTTATTGTTTTCGCCAAATTGACGAGCACTACAATAATATGAAACATTTAAGAATATCGTAAACCATATTTTACTGACAAAACTTGGCGACTAACTTACCATGAGCAAAAGCACAAGTTGGCTTTTGTTTGATGTGCTTTTTAGAAAATTATTTGAAAAGAGTTTGCCCAATGTTTTTTAACATTCAACACTTTTGGGACATGAGTAGAAGCGCCGTACTATGGTCATTTGGGCAATCATAGTCGCTAACAATGAGCACTAAATTTTCATTTGGTATCTCTTGTACAAACCTTTCTGCCGACTTTGTTTCTGGTCCTGCTTCTTGAAAGCCTACAAAGGTATCAAATTATTCTGATTGAAATATGAGGCGGTTATAGACAGGGACGTCCAGAATGCGATTTCATTTAACTACTTCAAAAAGGCGAGACATGTGTTCAATTATTTAATTGGTTTCTGATGGCTAATCGTCTCCACGCATTTTGACGGATAATCATCACAATTCTATAATTTTCCGGACAATAAGCCACGGATTATCTGTTTAAAAAGAATGAAATTTTCATTGGTGCGGCTCATACCCCGGCGAAGCTTTTACGTGTTTTTACCAATTTTTAAGAAAAACTAATTTATTTATTGTTTTGTTATAAATGGAAAGTAAGAGTACACACTAGTCGTGTTATTGTGCTTCGTCCCACTGTTCATAAAAAGGTGTGAAAACGTATCTAGATCAAATTATACCATCCATTGTTTTTGTTATGTTACTAAGTTTGAAGTTGTAGAATCTTTAAGGTTCATCTTAAATTTTTGGACCAAATTTCATGCTGCTTCTATTTACAAAAAAGACAGTTTGTCCTGCTAAACAATATATCAAATTGAAGCTGTAGATAAGATCAAGCAGTTGCACAACATTAGATGTCTCATCTTATCACAGAATAGCCAAACCATTATGGAAAAGGGATATTTTGTTCAAAACCAACAACTTCATTACGGCTGGATAAAATTTCCCTAAATTTGATCAGAATATAGACAAAAGTTCCTTCTAGGTACTTCTATAACCTTAGATGTAATACTCAGTCTCAAAAGGCTATTTTGAAACAATCAATTTCCATTTATTTCGTCAACATACATGTCAAACAGGTTTGGTCTGTTTTTTTTTAAATAGATGTTAGGTATGGTGCAACATCACACCATAATATTGTAAAATATTTTCTGCGGTTTATTTCAAATTATCGTTTTTGAATTCAATGATCTATAATAAATTACTATATTTTTTATCATTTTGTGAAATATAAATTGATATATTGCTAAACAACCTTACAGGTATAACTATCAATTTCCCTTTACGTTGTGAAATCACATCATACCGTACATAGTTCTACACGTTTCTTTAGACTGTACTTTGTTTAAATATAAGCCAATTTTATCTAACAGTCATACAGTTGCTTGTTCTGTACAAAAATGACCATTTTCCTCATGTTTTGGCTATACTGCTATAGCCATGACAGTCTCTTGTTGCTTGACAGCGTGTGCTCATAAATAGCTTCATTTTGAAATATGATATACTTGGACATATTGCTTTTTTTGAGAAATACGGTGCCCTTAAAATTGGGTCTCAAAGGATTAACATGAACCTTAAGTCACACAAACATTAAGCATTGGAGTAACAAGAGCCGTCAGAGACGGATTATGCTCCCTGAATAAGGCATTGTCACAAAAACAAGAGCCATGTTGGACATGGCCATCCCCCGCCGTGAAAGCTTGATAGTAAACTGAATCCCAATAGATAAATGATTCTTTGAAATGTAAGAGATTAACTTCCTATAAAATCTAAGTATTAAAAATAACAAAGGGCAATAACTCCAAAGTTATGCAAGCAAGAGTTGTAGTTCTTAAGCACTACACTTCTCCTCCATGAGATCTATCCACCCATTAAATGTCAAGTTGATAGCTAATTTACTTTAGGAGATATGCTCCAGACAAAATTTAAGTATTAAAAATAACAAGGGCAGTAACTCCAAAATTATGCAGGCAAAAGGCTGTAGTTCTTTTTCATAGCACTTCACCTTCATGAGATCTATCCACCCATAAAGTTTCAAGTTGATAGCTATTATACTCTAGGAGATATGCTCCAGACATAATCTAAGTATTAAAAATAACAAAGGGCAGGAACTCCAAAATTATGCAAGCAAGAGTTTTAGTTCTTGTTCATAGCACTTCTCCTCCATGTGATCTACCCACCCATAAAGTTTCAAGTTGATAGCTATTATACTCTAGAAGATATGCTCCAGACATAATCTAAGAATCAAAAATAACAAAGGGCAATAACTCCAAAATTATGCAAGCTGTAGTTCTTGTGCACTGCTCTTCTCCTCCATAAAATCTATCCACCAATAAAGTTTCAAGTTGATAGCTATTATAGTTTAGGAGATATGCTCTGTGGTCAGATTGCAAGGACTCAAATAAGGTGTTATCTTATACAGCTGACATAAAGATAACGAACATTAAACCCCCTTGTTGCAAGACATATTTTTAGACACAAATTTCAAATAGTTTATGGTAAAGGGCTACTGATTTGCTACTCAAATGTGAAATTTCATCAAATTCTGAACATAAGACTAGGAGAGTGAAAGAATAACTGTATTTTACACGCTAAGGTAAAGGTAACAAAAATAAAGTCCCCTTTTTCCACGATATATATTTTCTACGTATATTTCAAATTGTTTATGGTAAAGGGCATCTGATTTGCTACTCAAATATTAAATTTCATTAAATTATGACCATTAGACTAGGATAAATTTGAGAAAAACTGTATTTTACCCTAAGTCCCCTTTTCCCGTGACGAGGCCTCAAATCCAAAAACTGTCACAGGTGCATCATCAATATATCACAGGAAGTTCACATGGTAAGTTTCATTTGATTTGGCCGAAGGGTTATGGAGAAATCGCTGGGGACGGACGGACGGAATTACGGACGGACAGACGAAGCGGCGGCTATATGCTCTCCCTTCTGGGAGCTTAATAAAAATCAGTTTTCGATCTAGGTCGACTTACACAAGACTGACATGGTATAGGTCGCGCCCTATACCCCAATGAGGCCCATCTCATGATTTCCATTTCTTTAATGATAATATAAAAAGACAGATGAGGTATATACGCTCTTGTCGCTTACTGTCCAGAAAATAAGGTAATAATAAGTACAAATCTATTAAAAGCCACAGGAAAAGAAACGAAAATCCTTCACTCTACCTGTGACGATTTATAGATTTTTATCTTATAACTATACAAATATCTGTGTGATAACATCCCGTATGATATTTTTTATGGTATCACTTAGTTATTTTTAGAAGAATGAGATAATGCGGTTATTTTTAGAAACTTGCATTTCTGTTGGAAACATCTACAAAAACAAGACAAATAGAGGTTATAAGATAAAGATAATACATAATTAGTGTATTGTATGAAAGAAATATCTAACTCGGTTGTGAGAATTGATAATTGTCACGGCAGAGCCTCGACAATGACCAATTCTCCAAACCTCGTCAGATATTTTTCTTTCATATAATACACTAAGTACGTATTATATATATAACGTATGAGTGACTTCTTGTAAAATGGGACAATCCGGCCATTTTGAAATAAAAACATTCCGAAACGTTTATATTTCGAAAATGAACATGATTTCAATGAGGATACATCCTTAAAACAGGTTAGGTTTATTTTAATCTGATTAAAATTACATTCACCATGTAACCTACCGCTATGCGTAACTGAGAGATAGCGTAGTGGTTTCGTAGAGATGATACGCACGAGATTTGTGGTTCCTTCCACATGACTAGAGAACTTTTGTAATCGGGTACCCGAGATATCTTTACCCACGGGTACTCGAGTATTACTGGCCATAAATCTATTTAACAACTAAATACAAAGACCGATCCAGATTTTTTTGTAAAGTTGGTTCAAACATACAAATTTCGACAAGATTTTGAGGGTTACAGGTGTCGCTAGTCTTTGACTCGCAAATAGATAGCCAAGACTCTCAAGACTACCTAATTAAGTCCGTAAGATCCTCTACAGATAAGGATTGGAGAATGTTTGAACAGTCTTTAATCATTTCTGAAGTTGATTCCCAAATGTAAATAGAGGTTTTACAATAGAAGTTAAGCGTGTTATGATTTATGAAGCTGGTAGGAATGTTTCTGACCGGCTCGAGTCGTGACATGTCGTCGGTGAGCGACCAAAACCTCGTAACTGCAGCTTATTTAAGCTGTAGTTACGAGATTTTGATCCCTCAACAACGATATGATTTGTTGATGGAAGTAACGCACCTGTACAGCTTGTTGATCACCCGGAAACACCACAAAGAAGACATGCTGCAGTGTTGTTTCTTGTTTGAATTCCTCTACAGTTGCAAACATCTCAGTCGTTACAAATGAAATTGGATATCGCAAGTTGCCTGTACCGATTGCTGGAAATGCTATCGATCTTGCATGATACTCGGTGGCTTTCGTAAGACTATTTCTCAAAAATGATCGATATTGCTGAAAAATGAATATTTATATGTGAACAAGAAAAAGAGAATTATAACTATGAGTATAGCCCACTAATATCAATAAGGTACAAATTAATAACCGGTGGTCGTTCCCGTTAGTTGAGCATCTTACGAAAACATCCTCGAAGTTTGGTCATTGCAAATGCAGATATCCTGGGTTAAGTTTGGTGGACTATACACATAAAATTTGTGTAATAAAATAAAATATATATAACGAAAATCTTTCTCAAAGCGAACGGGTCACAGATTTCATTGTCAAATAAACATCAGATTTCATAGTTTCATATAGAATATAGAATTCAGTACTCACTACAAATTATAAAGACATACCTCTCTTAAAGCATCTCGTCGTCTTTCTTCGTAGACTGACAAAGCCCCATGAAAAACATGACGACACTGAAGATTGTAACCTTTCGTGATAGCGATTTCTCCAGGATGTAAAGGACGTCTGTAGTTTCTCCTCACTTCGTTTTGCATCTCAGGACCGGCGGTGTGAAGTAGTGCAGAAGACACGGCTCCTTGTTTCAAGTCAAGGTCAGCTGCAGCAGTGTTGACAAGTATGTCGGCCTGAAATAAAAGCAACGAATGCCAATCGATATTTAGTACACTTGATTGAGATTTAGATTTAATAAAAACATGAACTACTTTTAGGTTAAACTTTTACAGTGAAAAATAAGAGCTTCGCTGAGCGGCGCATATACGCCCGAATTGGCTTGTCAGTAACCTTGACCTGTCAGTAACTAGAGCTTGAATGGTAGCTAAAAAAAATACAAACAGACAGACAGAAGACATGGGCCATAACATAGTATGACCCTTTGAGTGTAAATTGAAAATGGTCATATGCAAAACTATACGTCAAACAGTCATTTTGCAAATCTCATTCAATTAATTCAAGGACAGAAATTACAAGAAAACCCAAGCTTTTTTAATTTCTGAAGTCTTATGTTATGCTCAACTAAATATCAGTGTTTCCTTGTGGCAAGATTCAGTTCAATCCAATTAAATTTGTAGAAGTTGTGCACACACTCACAAAAAATATGTAATTTTAAGCTATTTTGTTAAGTAAAGGGTAGATAAATCAGGGACTACTTTACATATGAAACGTATTATGCACAACTAAACATCATAGGGATTACTTGTGTCTAGTTTCAGCTCATTCCCATTTACAGTTTTGGAGGAGATGGTCACACAAAATTGCTTACGGGCGGACAGACTGACGGACGGACAGACGAACGGACAGACGGACGGACGACCGGGGCCATAACAAAATACGACCCTTCGGGCGTATAAAGAAACAACGAAATTGTACCGCATGTCGCTAGGGAATAATCCAAAACGATATCATTTATTGAACAAGTGTAAAACTAAAAAATATTTACTAGAGCTAAAAATATGAAGCCACAATTCTTAGACTCAGCCAGTTTTTGAGTTACAAAACCAAAGAAACAGATCATGAAGACTTTAGCTTTTCAAAAATACATGATCTGTTCTCCAGGAAAAAATGCCTAAATGAAGTCACCTTATAAGATCAGATGTCCACCTAAGATACCCTGAAACAATAAATTTTAGACTTTTCCAGTTTCAAAAGCAATCACAAACCTTATTTCAATGTGGGGTAAATTGTAAATAGACTGCAAATTTGGAAAAAAACATAATCCCTTTTCTCAACGTTTACCAAATAATTGATGATGGTGGGAAAATGGTTGCATGAACAGGTATAAAGGATCTCATTATTTTTGGTAATAACATAAATGTCCTTGTTTTATGAATCCTAAATTGTGCATTGTTGAGGAATCGAAGCTAAACCCTATTGTCTATTTTATTGTAATTTGGACAGTTTTTTTTTTTGGAGAACAGATCACAACTATTATGAAGAGTGATATTCTTCTCGGCGATATCTAAGAGAAGATTGGCGTTTTTAAGGAGCACCAAGTTTAAGTTCAAGGTCAAATGATTTACTTGACTTTGATTTGACAAAACTTAACGATATTTGAGTGCTTGTCAAATTAAATTAACACATTTTATCTCCATCATAAGCAGATAGGCTATTTGAAATAAATTCTCTAAAGGCTGAAAATCAAACGGTTACATACCAAGGTAAGTTAATCAAAATACATTTTAAAAAGACCTATTATAAAAACCTCTTTTCGAGGTCAAATTGTTGAATTTTAGCCTTCAGCTGCTACCACACTAAGGCTAACAAAACTTACAAGAAGGTAAAGCAGAAATTCTTAATAAGTTTTACTTCTAATATAGCCTACACGCTTCATGTTTTCTTCTGATCCAAAGTTGTATTCATTATTCTAATAAATTTACTTGAAAAAATTCATTCGCAAATAGAATTATCGAAAAGAAATTTATTTGTTGAATTTAATACTCATCTCAACTAAAATATTTAATCTCAATATCAAACTAACATTTTATTCTCACTATATGAATAACGAAGAAATTATGTAAATGTTTTAAGTATTCTTTTTGAAAGAGCATAAAAACTGTAGTACTATTTTTTATTTATTTTTTAAGTAAATACTATAAAGCAGTCGATCAGAATACTAAAAATCTTTTAGATGAAACTGGTATAAAAATCATTTCTAGTTAAAGAAGAGCCTTTTTATTACCTTGAATTCGTTAAGTTTTCCTTCTACCACTGTAATCTGTAGTCCATTTTGTGCTCGGAACTTTTCATCGTCCAAAGCTAGAGAGGGAATATTACATGTATTTTGTTTACTACAATGTATAACCTTTTACTGCATTTTGTTATCAAATGATGATATATCTTAAACATCCCTATAGACGGTTGAATCTTGAGCATTTAAAAGGACTTTTTCTCAAAGCGTATTGACCGAAGAACTTACCGAAGCCAGATTACCTAAAATTACCAAAAATTACTTCAGTGATGCTTCGAGTGTGTCTTTCCTTGACAAAAGAAGAACCAAAAGGCTGGCGACTGCTGTATAGTAGACATATCGAATATGATGAAAGATAATAAAGCACATTTATGGTTAAAATTAATGATTGGCGAAATATTTTATTGATTGACATTTGTTTGACAGTTGTGATCTATCAACTAGTTGGTTGGTTTAAACCTTTTCATTTTACATCGATTGGGAAACAAGTTCTTACAACTAAGATTTATCCCTACTCGATTCTGCTATGACATAGAATTTTTCTAAACAAAAGAAAATTTTCAGAAAGCTATTGGTTTTCGTCATTTTGAAATTTGTAAGAAAACTCACCGTTTACAAGCTTTTTCATTTGAATCCGACAACATCCTACAAAATATTCAAATTCAGTAACTAATGGACTCAAAATCACGAATTGCGGATTTGTTCCCTTTTTTACTTCAATGCAGTGCTTATATATCGATTCCAGAAAGCAAAAGACAATATCATCAGTACTCCAAGAATCTAAAGCAGGGAATTTGAAATCTATCACGCTTTCGTTGTCCTGTCCAACTTCAGTCAGAATTTTCCTAATGAACCTTTTTGTCCTTCTCATGGCACCATCTGACCAAACCGGCAAGTTGAACTGTATTCTTATCAAACCTTGGTCATTATGTCTAGTGTGCCCTTCTGCAAAATACAAACATAATTACATGTATATTAAGAATATATCTCAAATAGGCTCAAATCAGATGTATCTACATTTAATGTAATCTAGTTGATTTAGCAAATATTATATCAACCAACCACACATAAACAAACTCAATACAATTTGAGAGCCAATTGAGACTCCGTAAGAAGTTTTACTGTTGAAGATTAATCGCTTTTTTTTATCTAAAGTACTTAGTTCTGTAATAAAGTGTTCATCTAACAGCCTTTGAATCCATCTTAAGATGGGGTTATTGGTAAATCTTATTAGAAAAATAGAAATCGATATTCGTTAGAAAAATTTATCATATAACAGACACATAAACGACGTCAGTAAGACGTCGGCATTCGTAAATAAATGGAAGACTAAGTTTAAATCTGCAAACCTAGACCAAAGCTCGTCTCTCCCATGTTCACGATAACATTTGATCCATCGTTTTTATTTCCTGATTGTTGGTCCAGAATTATCAGTTTATGACCATTAGGAAATGTAAAAGACTTGCGATCGTTTGAGTCATCTTTAAAATATGAACTTGCTTCTTTGGTGCCCATGGGACGCAGTCGACATTCAAAATTTACATGATTTTCAACTCCAACATTTGGAAGAATGGGCTGTATTTTCTCCATCTGGTCCTTTGTCACTAACATTTCTTCAGTCAATACATTGTTAAAATATTCCTGAAGTTCCTGCTCACAACGTAAAACAAAAGATTGTTCACCACGCACTTGAAGGCAATTTTCTCGATATAAGACATCAACGGCATATTTCTGTTTCATTTCTTGAATAAAAGACACATCTTTTTCTACAATGTCCAGAGTATTTTCATTCCCAAAGCTTACCGTTTTTGAAATTGTATTTTTGTCTGCCATCTTTTGCACGATGTGGTTTGTAGCAGCATTGACATCATCCCTAATTCCTACAATATATAGAGAAAGGTCAGTCTTGTCAATCTCTATATCAATATCGTCGTATTTCATTCCAATTTCCTCAACCATTTTCTGTGCTTGATCAAGTTCTTTCCAAGGGCCCTGTAGTAGTATTTTATTGTCAGTTAATTCTTTGCGAATATTGCTGGATAGTGACAGCAGATCGACAGTTTCATTGAAAGTAAGCAAGACCAAACCGGCGATGTCAGGTAATAATAGAACGTCTGGATATCTTTGGACCATAAGACTACAGAGTTTCGTTTTATGGAGAATATCTGTCCGTTTTATACGAGGTGCTGCCGTTTCGGTCCTTAGCTTACGGACATATTTATCCAAAAATAATTCATAGACTTCTTCGACGTCATTTTCAGTGTACCCTTTAATTATACACTTGCAAACAGTATCAGATTTTGTTTGTGTTTCTTTGAATTCAACAATCACTGATTTGTCTTTAGAACCCAGAACTTTACACAGTTCAAAACGTTTGGCGAGTTGTAACCATTTATCACACGGAGTTAAAATATGCTCTTTCATTTTGAGTGTAGTGGAAGGATCTTTATGGTCAATCGTGGTGACGACAGCAGTCATAAGTTTATTGATCTGACGAAATAGATCCTCTACCTCTGTTTTAAGACCAGTTACAATCAAACGTGTTCCAGTCTGTTCAAGGGAAATATAAACACCCTTCTCTGTCTGTTGAAGCTCCTCTATCAGTGCATTGATTTTTTTTTCGTTCCTCCAGACCCCGGTTAGAGAAACTGTTTTCTCGACAATGGTGGTGCAGATTAAATTAACATAACTTTCACAGCTTTCATCCCCGAAACAGACAATTGACAATTTGTTGTTTTCAAAGTGGAGTAGCATGCAATCAGGCAATTGCCCTTCTAGTATTCTGCAAATCAAGGTTTTCTCAAATACATCCACGACTTGAAGCCGAAGATGAATTTCTTTTTTCACTATCATTTTTATAACATCTTTTTCAATATAATCTTCTGCAGCACGTACGTTTTCAACTTTGCCTGTTATTTGCAAACAAACATTGACCCCATCGGAAAGACAATAAGCTGTGTTGAGATGGAAGGTCTTTGTTATGTCTTGCTCTATCGGGAATTTCTCAATCAGCTTTTTCCAAGGTAAATTATTCGGTAGTACGACCCTTCGGGTTATAGTTTCTGAAACGGAGATACTGGCTGGTGGAACTGTAAATTAATTGAAAGTATAAATACACGCATGTGCTTAGCAACTACCATTTCTTAGAAATAAAAGTTTTTGATCAGGAGTTCAAAAATCCTTTACTAAAATTAAATTTTGTTTTAAACAAATTGACCGTATCGATCACCAGTCTGGCTCAAAACTTCCCACATTAATCTAGTAGAAGGCACAAAACTTTGCATGAAGACCCAGGTTAATACAGGCATCAAAAACTAAGTGAACATCACAAAATACACAGAACAGCCTTCAAAGGGTTAAATCATTGTATGCAATGAGTTCTACTAATATCCCTTTCAAATGTCGTAATGGCAAAATTTCTTTTATTTCATTCTAAATCGTGTTTATTTTGAAAATTAACATCCAACCCTTTTGCGACGCGTCTAGTAAGAATGAGTTCCATTTTACACATACTTTAAGATTCTTTTGAAGGCGATGCATCTTAGTTCATTTTGAAAAAGGCCAAGGTTCCATGCGCACAATTCTAAATATAGAAAGCGAATTTATATAAATGCTATTTAATGAACTTGCCCGAATTTCAGATCATTTTAAGACTTACAGCTTAAAAAATGTAAAGAAAAAAGAAAAAACAACCTGTTATATTTTTTCTCTGATCGCTTACTGTCTTTACTGCAACAACATTTCCGTGATTTGATCCAGAACTTTTGGCAGATATTCCTCCTTCCTGGAAAATATATTTTAACAGAATGTTATAGAACAACAGCTAAAGCTCAATGCCTATTTTCCATTTCATAGCTGAATTTGCTGAAAGACAACCAAATGCCAGACGTTGAAACTCATCTTATTAATAAAATACGGATGAGGAAATGACCTTGAACTCGAACCCAGATCACTTTTTCATGAACATTAAATTTATAAAAAAGAGCACCACCTACGGGTGCAACGCTCGACTGCATGTGATGGGTATAGTGGGATTATTTTAACTTGAATCTGACCTTTATGCACGAATATCTAATGAGCTCATGAATACGATTCCGATAATACCTCCGGTTAAATGTCGTTCACTATCGCTTGATTCACAGAAGTCGTGTATAGAATCAAATGTATATAATCACTCTTAATTATAGCATGTACTTGTTAGATACCGTGGCGGTATCGGTAGCGCATTTAGCTATTATGTCGGCGGACCTGGTTCGAATCTCACACCAATCTTTTAGGTTTTTTTTCTTTTGAATTCATAACATCATCGTTTAAACCAAAAATAAACTACAGCTTCAATAAGTTGTCTATATATCTAGATCACCTAAAACCGGTTTTTGGGAATACTTTTTTGAATTAATTGCAAACTTCATTTTGTTTCACCAAAAAAGAAATAAAGAGGAATGAAAAAAACTTTCACTACTTCAAAAGTGTGTTTGTTTTGTTCGAATGGGGTTATAAGCCACTCTTAACAAATTGTCAATTATATAGCGGTTTCGGGAGCACCCGACAATGAATTCATGGTATTTCTCTCACCAGTACTGACAATACACCCCTTCTTAGTCATCAGCTGCTATCCCTCATTGGTCTAAGAGTATCGACTCATAAGTGGGAGACAAATACTGTAGTCGGAAACCCAGGGTTTGCAGAAGAAATAATTATGTGATGGATAAGCGAATAGATCCAAGCATTATTTACCTCAAAGACGATAGACAGACTTTGGGGCCAGAAAAATGTTACATCTTTTTTTTAATGCAAGAATAAAAAAAGCATAAGTTTGTACTAATGAGCATGAGGCAAATTGTCGTTAAACAAGTATTTTTAAATACCAACTTAAACGATAAAATAACAAAACAAATAATAGTTAAATTAAAATGAATTGATAAATTCGAGAAAATACGGATACGCTCACAAACACTCAAGAAAAGCAAAAAAAAAAATACAAAAAAAAGATAAAAAAATGGTCTTGTCGAGTCTCGAACTCTCGCAAAAATGTCGAAGATGTAAATAAGACTTTTGTGCTGGCGTTCTAGCCCATTGAGCTATCACGGCAACTGTTCTTTAAAGTTACACTTATAGACTTTTTCTAAGTATATAGTTTACATAGGTCCCGAAGTTTTAGCCGAACAAAGCACGATCACAGCACATTAAATACCGAGTAGAATTCGTCGGATTTTAATTCATTTAAATGAGCGAGGTTAAGTTCGGGTCAAAAAAAATCACACTATAATAATCTACGATGAAAAAGTAGCATAAATCTTCCAAAAGTGATTCCAGTGTTATCTATCTTGATAGTCTGGATAGCCCTTGTGATGGAAAACATACTTGCCGAGTTTCATTAAGATATATTTAATAACAAGGGAGATATGACTGAGGTTTGAGTTTGTCACGCCAACGCCAACAACAAAGCTTACGCGAAGGACGCCAAGGTGACCTCTATACCTCGGATTTTCTCCGAAGACAGCCGAGCTAAAAAATTATTGGCTTTTTTTTCAATCGGGAACCTTCGGCGATTCTACGGAATAGACCTGGGGAACAATGAGGGCACAGCCATGAAAGTGCGTCGTTTCGCACGTGGTTTTTTATGATGTCACAAACATCGAGATATCTTTGAGTAAAACAAAGTAAACCAAATTTTGATATTGTGCATATTTAATATGATAACAAAACACAAAATATTTGTCTCCGATATTGAATTAAGAGGAATTTAAACTACTTTCGGACTGAAAAAAAGTATCGGTTAAGTTTTTATGTTCAACGGATGTATATCGGTTATATTTCTGTTTTCTCAAAGCTTTTGTTTTGAAACTTTGTACATGCCTCTGGGACCATTATATCAACGTCTAGCCAAAGATTCATCAATCTTATATTGAATTCATTTTAATTTTCCAATGTCGATATTGATTTGATTTTACTATCTAGCACCAGGATCAGTCGAGCTTCGCTGTCCTCGAACAGCTCTTGTTATGGTATCGGCGATAAATCGGCGACTGATCGGTGCAACGGCCAATTCAAAGGTAGAATTTTCTGAGATCGGCGACGAGGTGAGTTTTTTCTTCGAGTTAAAACCTGACCTATTTTCAGGTTGATTTGACGATTAATTTGACATTTACAATGTCTTCAAGATTATCCAAAGATTTTAACTAGTTTTGACCCCGAAATGTATTTCGAATTGCCAGATATTTCTTAATTGTGGTGATTTCCGATCTATTACAAAGATACAGATTGCGTTGTTTGAACGTGTCATTTTTTTTAAATTTCCGTACAAACAGCTTCATAAAAACACGGCCACGCCTACAAATGACTGACGAGTGCGCGCTCTGTATTGTAATTTTCACGTTATCACACACCAATTTCATATCTTTGAAATAAAATACGCTGTATCAAGTACTCAAAAATGCCAATTTAAATAATGACACTTTACGATTTCTTTCTCAGATAATTCAAAACGCGAGTATATGATATTTAAATTCAATATTAGAAATAAACTACCCAAAACTAAACCAGATATGATTTCTCTTATCAGCATTTACTCCTTATTAAACCCTGGAAAATATCTCATTGTGAATACTCCGCAGAAATTAAAAAGGGCTTTGCTAGGTCTAAATGTTCAAGTCCTTAGATAAACATCAAATAGCGAAGACACCTGGGCAAAGACCGAATGTAAAACTGTAACAAGAGGGAAAGAATGGCCCTTAACCGCTCACCTGAATTTTATTGGTCCAGTGGAACCCACCCAAGTAACTTTCTGACAAGGTTTCATTCATATTTGCCAGATTGTTGAAAAGGAAATGTTATTCCAAGAATTTAAAGTGAAAATAGACCCTGCCCACCCATTCTTTACCGAAGTGACTCAAAATTAGCCCCCTGCTATGCCAAAATTAAATGGCCAATTTTCGCAAACTAATTTGAAAAGGGTCTTCAAAGGAACATTCTGGTTAAGTTTTATGAAATCGGCCAAGTGGTTCAAGAGAAGATATCGTTCAAAGATTTTGGGCTCTCTAGCCCCGTCCTACGACACCCATATTTTTGGGCTAATCAAAATTTCGGAAACAATTTTGAAAAGAGTCACCCAAGGAACATTCCGGTAAAGTTTCATTGAAATCGGCACAGTGGTTCAGGAGGAGATGTTGTTCAAAGATTTCGGGTTCAAAATAAGCCCCGCCCTACCGCGCTTATATTAATGGGCCTATCAAAATTGCGGGAACAATTTTTGAAAAGGTTAAGACAAGGAACATTCTGGAAAAGTTTCAGTGAAATCGGCACAGTGGTTAAGGAGGAGATGTCGTTCAAAGATTTCGGGCTCAAAATAAGCCCCACCCTGCCACGCCGATATTTATGGGCCAATCAAAATTTGGAGAACAATTTTTGAAAAAGGTCAACCAAGGAATATTCTTGTTAAGTTTCTTTGAAATCAGCTGAGTGGTTCAGGAGAAGATTTCGTTTAAAGATTTCGGGCTCAAAATAAGCCCCACCCTGTCACGCCTGTATGAATGGGCCAATCAAAATTTCGCGAACATTTTTTTAAAAGGGTTACCCAAGGAACATTCTGGCAAAGTTTCATTGAAATCGGCCCAATGATAAAGTATCATTGAAAGCGGCCCAATGGCTCAGGAGGAGATGTCGTTCAAAACTTTCGTGCGGAAAACCAGCCCCGCCCTGCCACGCCCATTTTTACAGGTCAATCGAAATTTCGCGAACTTTTTATGAAAAGGGTAACCCCAGGGATCATTCTGGTAAAGTTTCATAGAATTAAGCCCAGTGGTTCAGGAGGAGATGTCGTTCAAAGATTTCAGGCTCAAAATAAGCCCCGCCCTGACACGCATATATTTACGGGCCAATCAAAATTTTGCGAACAATTTTAAAAAAGGTCACCAAAGGAACATTCTGGTAAGGATTCATTGAAATCTGCCCAGTGGTTCAGGAGAAGATGTCGTTCAAAGATTTGAAAGTGAAAAAATGCCACGCCCTGCCTCGCCCATATTTATGGGCCAATCAGAGTCTAGCGAACAATTTTTATAGAATGTCATCCAAGGAACATTCTGGCAAAGTTTCATTGAAATCGGTCCAGTGGTTCAGGAGAAGAAGAAGTCTTTAAGGTTGTTGACGACGCACGACGGACTAAGGGTCACCCTAAAAGCTCCCTTTGAGCACGTTGTGCTCAGGTGAGCTAAAACGTTTTGTATAGCCCCATTCGAACAAGCGCATGATATTCTCATGTCATAAGACTTGTTTTCGGATTATGAAAAAAGTCATTTGGATAACTGTTATATATCTACCTTTATGAACTTTAAGCGAAAAAAATATACTTGGATTTGCAACTTTATTTGTCTAAAGTTTTGTGAATCTTGATTGGGTGATTTTTTAGTTCGATCACGGAAATAAACGATGGCTTGTGATTTTGTGATAGGCGGCTTTTGCATGAAGATACTGGGTCTTGGCCTACTAAACGATGATTATTGCTGTCCTAAAGTTTACATTAATTAGTTAATTCATTTCGGTTTAAAATTGATGATAAGCAACATGATAACATCGTTTTTGCTTTAACTTTGGCATTGTTTTGTGAATAACTTGAAGATTTACTTACCTCCACACATTCTCTGTGTTTCTGTCTACTTTCGTTGTCAGTACTGTTATTTGCTCTACTATCTGTAAACGAAAAAATATATATATCCCAAAACTATTTTCTTCTGCTCGTGTTCATTCAATACATTCAAAATAATTGCTATAGGAACATATATACATGTATATGCTTCAGGATTGTCAAAGACAGGTTATATCCCCGATAAGTGCTTGATACAGCGAGAATAATATACATAAAGTGTAAAAATTACATTTAACAATTTTACATGACTCTTTTATTATTTATGTTACAAACACACATGTGAAATATGAAGATTCTATCACTTACCATTAAAGAGATACAGGAAAGGTTAATACATTTAATGTTAAAATAAGTAACTTTGACCTTGACTTATGACCTCGACTTAAATGTCTCCTGAAATTTTATTGTCACAAGTGATTTACAGTTGATATATGAGGGCTGTATCACTTTACATTGAAAATTTATGTCAATTTTATGTGATTTAATTTTTTCGCAAAATTAGTCTTGAAAAATGCATTTCCCATGAAAGGATGATCTTGAATTTGGTACCAGCAGAAAGGCCTTGCCAAAAGTAGTGGGCAAGTGAAATATTAAGACTATATCTCTTAGCAATCAAAATTGAAAATGGCCATTTAGATTTATTATGATGAATATTATTTACCTTGACAAAATGACCTTAAAATTGACTGATGATCTTGATTTAGTTATCTACTTATTAAACGTCTTGTCCCAAGTAATACACATTTTAGATAAAAGGCCTATATCACTATCAATTAAAATAATTTATTGCCAATTGAAAAGTGTTGATTTTCCCAAATTTGACTTGAAAAATATTATCGACTTGACTGGTGACCTTGACAAACGAAAAGTAATTGTCACAAGCAATACACATCTAAAATATAAAGATTATATCTATTGCCAATTCAAAGTTATGATTTACGGTGAGCTTATGTAAAACTAGCAATATTTAGCCCCCTTCTTTCATGACATATTTTATAGCATATTTCAAAAAGTTAATACTCAGGGCTTCTGATTTGGAACTTAAAAGTGAAATCTCATTCAATTCAGACCATAAGACAAGGGAAAAATAGAGAAACACTTATTTTCAAATTAAAGCCCATTTTCCGTGACGCATAAAATTAAAAGAATTATCTTGAAAATTTCCTGCTAAAGATAATTATGAAGTTTCATACAATTTGGCAAAGGGGTGGTAGAGAAATGGTTTCGGACAGATGGACGTGCCCACAAATCGGCAACTATATTCTTCCTCGAAATTTTTTACGGTGAGCATAAAAAGGAAGTTGTAAATCTAAAATTACCATCGATGGACATTTGCCTCATTTGTGTACTCAAGTCGTCAACTAAAGGATCGATTATCACTTCTTTTTCTTCGAGTCTGTTAGAATAATTGGTCATCTCGTCTTCATTCTCTTGTTGTACATTATGACTTTTTTCTGTACTACTACTGTTTTTGTCCTTATTTTCAGATCTTACTCTGCTCTTCGAAAGATAAACGTTGTTTTCTTCCAATGTTAAAGTTTTGGTATTTAGTTTTACTTCGTAACACACAGCGTCGCTCAAAAGTAATACTTTGTTATTTTCTGCTTCAAATCTAAGGGTTTGATCTTTGTTAATAGAAGAGGGAAGCTTTAACTTTGACCCGTTGACACTTACCAGCCAAAACTTTCCTACTTTGATAAGCTTTATTTCTCCAAATGAACCACAGACTGACATGGAGGTTTCATCTAGTATCACAATGCTTGTATCATTTTCAAAACCTTGTGAATCGTTTTTCCTTTCATCTAGGTCATTTCGATTTGCTTTTTGGTAGGCTTTCACGTCCATGTCGTTAGCTTCATTTTCTTCCTTAATCGGGTCCTTTCCAATCTTGTCGCCAGACTCCTCTGTTTCTTTTTTGGTGTCTGTTGGCGTCATTTTCATTGATATTAGTTCATGTTTATATTGTTCGCCTAAAAGAATAATTCTATTTTTCTCTATCTTCACTTCAAAACACAGACCACCAGAAAACAAAAGAGTTTTGCATTCTTTACGTTCTAGTCTTATTTTTTCGTCAGGTCTGATATGCTGTGGGACAGCAAACACATGTCCATCTACCTCCAAACAAAAGACTCCGTCAACCCTCTTCAGCTGGATTTCCTTGGTAACTTCGTCAACTTTAACAGTGCAACTGCTATCGTTTGTTACATATGTTTCAGCATTTTCGCGAGCAAAATGGTGCCCTTTCATTTCTTGCGTTTTGATGATATTTTCTTTGCCTTCTGTTTCTTCTTTTTCGGCAGGACCGTCCCTGATTTCAGTTTCAAAAGATTCTTCATTGGAAAGACCAGAAGATGCTGTCGCTTCTGCTCGAATTTTATCAGTTGTTGCGGATGACTGAGAACTATTTGCTTTCTCTTCACCCGTTCCACCTATGCCTGAATCCATTTGGCTTTTACTGTTTGAATCGGCAACTTCAACATCAGGCGAAGACGATCTACATGTATTTTGTTGAGCTTTTGCTGATTCGTGGATTTCGTTTCCATCTGATGATGATTCCATTATTGGAAGTCCCTTAAACTCTATATCTTGGCGGACGGTTTGTTGTGTTGAGAAATGAAATGTTTTCTCCTCTAGAGAAAGAAATTTCCCTAGAATCTTGATGATATAACATTGTGAATCAGTAACGAGCATAGGTATATTTTCGAATATTTCGAATCTAAGGGTAACATCCTTATTTATAGTAGTGGGCAACTTGGCTTTAGCACCGTTTAACGAGATCAGCCAAAATTTTCCAACTTTAATGAGCCTTATTTCGCCAAACGTTCCTTGAACTACATTAGACTCGTTATTCAAAATCATAATGTCTTTATCCAAACCAGGTAAATCGATTACATTTTCTGACTGAGTTACGCGTTCAATAGATTCCTTTCTTTCGATTAGTGTCCTATGGCCATCACATACTACCCCTGATTTCTGTTCCCGTTGATTGGGAGTTTCGTTTCCAGATAAAAGTGGCTGACGTTCGACAGGATTTTTATCTTCTGTGATAGGCACACCTCTGTCAATATCAGCAAACGATTTTTCATTTGTTTCACGTGGGTCAACAAACCGATTCTGGGACAACGTTTTTTCGACATCCCCCTTATTGCTACCCGGAAGCGAAGAAAGACCTTTTGGTGGTTTGATCAAATCACTTTCGTTTTCAAAGGGATTATCTTTAATATCCACGTTGGAAGCTTCTATAGTACTTTTCGGCCCATCTTGAAATCCGATACTGTTTTCTTCTGATTTGATTACGTAAAAGCTGCCTCGGTTACTTGAGCGGAAACTGTTGATTGATGCATCATTAACTCCCTTTGATGCCTGATAGGCTATCGTTGTTGTAGTATCTGTTTCAATATTCGCCTTTTTATTAGCGACTAATTCAGCTCCTGACGACGAAAAGACCGGCTTAATACCAGGTCCCGACGACATTGACGAATGATTATTTTCATTTTGGTCTGAATCTTCTGTGGTATTTTGTGGGTTGTTTGAACTATTTTCCGTGTTGTCATCGGTTTCTATTTTCTGAATGGGGATGGTTACAGATTTAACAACTGTCTGCAGATCGTTCGGTTGTGTTCTTTTATTGTCTGCCGAGTGATAATTTTCTATATTTTCAAACGTGTTTTGCAATGAGGGCTCATCAATCTGTGATGTTTTTGTTCCTATCTTTGAAGACGGATTTGTCATCACTTTAAAATCCTTATCACCTGTTGTCCTGATCTTATCTGTCCGTTGTAATATTGTCAAGCTATTGTCAGGTGGTTTTGGATATGAGCCGCCTTCGTGATCTTTAACAAAGTCCTTTCTTTCCTGATACTCGACATTTGTATTTATTTCCTTTTCAATCAAAACCTCATCAGTATCTTGTACTTTGTGTTGGACGAAATCTTTTGAAAAACTGGCAATCCCTCGTTTATTTTGAACATGATCGAAACTGCTCTCGCTTTCTTTGAGTTCTGCACTGTCTTTACTCACATGACCTGAACTTTCTGGTTGTTTAGACGTATCCCAACAACTTTCACTTATAATCACAAAACTGTCCTCTTTATCCAAGTTCTCGTCGATTATACATGGCAACTGCGCCGTGCATGGCCTTTGGATAGTATGATCTTGTTCACCCGGAGAAAACTGGTCGGATATTTTTAGATCATGGTAGACCCCAAGACGAGTGGCTGTTGTATCGATCGTAAATTCGTCTAAAGGATCTTCTTTTTTATTAAGAATTACAAAAGACTCTTCATTTACTGGTTCACGCTCATCTGTTTGGTAAGACTCGGCCATTATTATTTAGTGTTCATTTAAACGTTCTACAAGGTATTGCTACCGCAACCTCTGAAAAAGTAAAAGATAAGAGCCAGTGCGTGACTTTCCAACAATTTGAAATGTGTGGGGTCGAGGTGCAAACATTCAGTAGCATAAACAGCCACATATTGTAAATTTAATGTTACTGGATGGTGTACACGTACTTTTAGACCTTGCCTATCTACTAAACACATAGTGAAGACTCTGGTCAGACTGTGCGGATGCAACGGCTGGTCAGAGTCTTTGCTATGTACATATATGAAATTGTTGGAAATCTCTTATTGGTTTCTGACAAATGCTTCGCGAAATTGTTAACATAAATACCCGTATGTTGCAGTATTTTAAGATGTATATGGCGACTTTCTAAGAAAATATGAGCAAATTTTCAATGATACCCTTTATGACTTCAACCTAAAATGCAACGACACTTTACTTGGGTTCCCCCTATCCCATAAAGATAATACAAAGGTTAAAAAATGACTCTTCACATTTTGGTTCTTTACAAATAGATCTAATTCCTAAAGTGCAATTTAGATCCAATTTCTGTTTAAAAAGCTATAACCTATAATATCATGACCCCCCGCCCCTCCCCCTCATAATCTTTTGTCATTTCAAACGTGGCTTTAAACTATATGGATCATTGGTATTATGGAAAAGATGTTAGTCGTGTTTCGATTCTGTAGATTTTGTCTTCGTGTACTCTCGGTTCTTACATAAATATATAAAAGAGTATTCATTTATTACCTAAATACGAAGGGTGATCGATAAATTCGAGCTATTTTCCAATTGAACGAATACACTTAAGAGTGCCTAGAAATGAAGGAAGTTCCTTCATACAAGAGGACACTGTCGATCGATGATACAATTTACATGTACTTTGATCGAAACGCGTTCTTAGCACGAGCTAATGATCGCCACGTGACGTTGTTCGGAGCACATCCAATACAAAACAACACAAATTCTTTATTCGCTCTTAAAGGCGCCCAACATGAGCAGAAAATTTTACATCCAATCAACTTTAACAAAACATCAAACTAATGAACCCGTCAACGTATAACACATACAAGTACACGTTACCGTTAGAGGGATAAAATAATATTTTTATTAAGTTATTTCCCTTTATCAACTAGTTTAATGAGAAAAAAAACCAACATTTTTAATATAAAAATGCCCTCTGAGCTCAGGAACCAGTTAAAAAGTTCATATGTAGTAAGGTTTAATACAAAAAATTCAACCACACCGAGAACCATAATAATTGATTTTTCCGTTTGGTTTGATTGTAAATCGTCGATAGATCAACCTACACATCGAAGTAGAATTTTGTGCTTTTCTATATGTAAATGACGCTATATTCTACCCAAGAAGTGATCTATTTGCGTAGAAAAGCAGTTTCAACATCGAATGAATCCGACCTGATGAACAGCAAGCTCTTTACCTGGTTACCTGTTTATACCCAAACTAAAAATATACTGGAACGGTGGTCACCATAGACAATAGTTTTCGCAAGGACTACTTAAATTGGAAAATCTCACATGAATTCCGATGTTTTCAATGCTTCTTATGCGCCATATGCGTTAAACTAATGTATATTTTGCTTTAAGCGGGAGACAAACTTTGACAGATTCGTAGAGTCTTGTAAACTGTGAAATGACTTGTAAATAGCACTATCTGAATAAGAAGCGTTTCCATTAGGTATTAGCAAAAATTAAATAGTTTTTTTTTTCTTTTTCATGGAAAATTTGATATCAGGTATATATAATGTTGACACCCTCATTTCTCAAAACGACGTTAATTGCAATTTCTCGACGGTGGACGCATATCGTGAGGTCATAAATGAGACGGCATTTAATGAATTCTGACGTCACAACTACATAACGTCATGGAAATGTTGCTAAAAGATTATTCCGTCAATATCCAAACTTTCATTTCTGTACACCTCATACATAATGAGCAATTAGCGATTAACTCGAATTTATCAATTACATCTCGTAAAATATAACAAACATATTTCTTTATCTGTGAAAATATAACCTTGGTATGTAGGCTATATCAAAATCCTTCCATTCGTAAGATTATATTGGATTTCAGAAATATTTCAGGGAAGTCGCGCTCTGTAAGCCTAATTAAGATGTGCAAAAGCTAGAAGAGTTTGTGACCTATATATAGCTGCTATATCGTAGTACACGCTGATAAGCTGATTGAGATCAGAGCGAGGGCTACGATATCTCAACTAGGGATGCCTCTCCTTCACATGGGAAGCGGGGTTTTCCATCGGGATTTAATCTTTTTCTAGTTACAATGTAATATTAGTGACCTAATCTATAACTTTAAACAAGTGTAATATATTCTTTATCGCGCACTCTCTCTCTCTCTCTCTCTCTCTCTCTCTCTCTCTCTCTCTCTCTCTCTCTCTCTCTCTCTCTCTCTCTCTCTCTCTCTCTCTCTCTCTCTCTCTCTCTCTCCCTCTCTCTCTCTCTTGCTTTCTTTCTTTCTTTTTTTTCTTTCTTTCTTTCTAGATAATATATAAGATATTATGAACTAAATAAGTAATCTAAAACTCCAAGTACATATGAATTTCTGCAGTTGTACTCAAAATGTGTTGTTTTTTTTTTCATGTTGGTCACCTAGCGACGATAACCTTATCTTAATGACGTCCAAACTATACATCAATTCTGACAAGTGACTCTACACGAGCCAATTTTGCGGAAAATGAGAAACTCCTAGTAGCAAGTGATTACTTCTTTTCCTACAGTATTTGCTATCAAATAAGTTGGTTTTTCAAATCACAGCTTTTCTTTGTACAACCTCTTTGAATTCGGAAAAGCCGAAATTGTTTAAAAAAAAATATCACAAAACGTCACCTTACCTACCTGAAACATATCTCGAAAACGAAACTGCGCAAAAATGTCAAAATCTGTCTCACCCATAAAAACCGATCATCATCGAGGCAAAATCCCCTAAATTCAATGATGAATAATTATTCAAGTTTCTATTATTTTTTTTTGTACAAAAACAAGATCTTTAAAATCAAGTGTTTCAGAAATTAGCCACAAATTCGTCGTTTTCAAAACGAAAGTACGAAATACGTCGTACAAGGAAGTTATTTTGAATTTTCCGAAATTTTCCAGACGACAGAATATTATGAAAGGTTTAGTCTAAAACGAAAGTCAAAATACAATTTCGGAAAAGAGAAAAAATTGTTTGTTTGGAGTAAAATTTCATTTCTCACCGGTTTTACACTAAAAAATCCTTCTGAAGATCAGTAAAGTGTTTATGTTGTCCAGAAATGGGCTAAAACTCGGTTATTCCCCGGCGGGAAACTCGTCTGCACATGTGCGCAATCAAAGGTTATCAAAACTGACCTTCATATCAAAATTACCCTTCTAATATACAAAATATATTCAGAAGGAACAAAATGCGCCTTTAATTAAACTTCAATTGTTATAAGCCTGAAATCATATTTTACGAAATACAGTTAATAACATCATGAAATTGACAAAATGAATGATTTTGGAATGATTTTCAAACGAAATAGTATATAAAAGAAGACGCGAGTTTTGAATGAAATTAATGGGAGGTAATATTATCGCTAATTTCGTCCAAATTGCAATAATTTTAGCCCCCCCCCCCCTTATTAAAATTTGTGTACTTCTTTGTTTGAGTGTCTTCACGGACCAATTAAAAACTTTAAACCCACACTTCCTAAGAAATTATGGAAGGAATCTATCGATTTTAATGAAGTGTTGATTATTTTTAAAGATTTAGAAAAGTTGTTATTATATATTTTAAGAGCGTTTTTGAATGGTTTGAGGGATTGTTTAGAATTAGTGAGTGGAGCGTTTAACGAGTTTTATAAAATGAGCCTGTACGTGACATTTCCAACAATTTCATATGTGCGCAAAGCAAAGACTCTGACCAGCCTGCACAGTATGACAAGAGTCTTCACTTCGCGTTTTTGTAGATTAATAAGGTATCAAAGTAGCATATCTGTAGACAGTTAGGCAAACTTCTCATAATTCTATGTTACTTTTTCTGGGCTTCTACATGTTTGTAACTCAAGAAGGTGTCAAATTGTTGGAAATGTCACGCACAGGCTCGAATTGTTTCGATCCAGATAAATCTCAATTTCACTTTACGCGATGCGCTTAAATTTGGGAATATAGATATAATAGACTGCTAGCCCCGTTCCTTGACAAAAGATTAAATCCTTTCCTCATGTGTTTTCAACCTTGAATAAGCTGTAGTAACGACATTATTTTGCTTTCCAACTGGTCGTTTTTGTATGTCATTGGATAAATATTTTACGACAAATTATTATAAACAGCTAATGGGTGTGTCGAGAAGGGTTCATTTTGAAAATAGGGCTGATCACCCTCAGTTTAGACAGGGTTGACACTTTATAAACTTTCAAATTCGTATTTCGAGTGACAAGTTTTAGTAACCGATAGGCCTATATAATTTGAACTTTAACCCTTATTCTGTAATTCTATATAATTTGTTCACTCTTTTTTCATTTTTATACTTTTAGACTAATCTGACTCAAGATTTTTGATCACTAAAATTAAGAAGAAAACAAGCAATGTGTGCAAAGATCAAACTGCACGTCTGTGCTAGCTGGTCTCATTCCGAACATCGCTCGGACTTTTCCGTAAACTGGCAGGTAATCTCGGAACTATGGGTCATTTTTTGGGTAATTCGGCTTCTGGGGGTACTTCATTTTTTTAATACGCTTGGAGAAAAACACATCTTGTTAATTCTTTCCGATCGTCTTTGGAAATATTTTTGGCATATTATAATTTGATCACAAAACGCAGTTAAATACTGTGTTTTGTTATCAAATCATAATATGCCCAATTTATCTTTTATTATTTTTTTTTTCGCAACGTCATCCTTAGTAATGTTTCTGACGTCACATGAACCCACGCTCTTAAATGTCTACGCCCTAATTATTCCCGAGGTCTCCTTAGTAGAATCGCCGAAGACTCCCGATGAGGCTGGTCTTAGTCAACATTGTCTGACAAAGCTTCGTGAACGGCGGAAATATGCCATAAACAGAATAAGAAGGATTAAGTTTTAAATTCTAAAAAGGTATTACAAGATCGAATGCCCCAGTGTAACGTTACATGTATGAAGGTCTCTTTTTCAAAGACTTTTGAAATTTACTGACTTTAACAATTTTCACCCTTTTCACCGAATCAAAGAAAATATTATTGAACATAAGCAGATAAATTTCTTTCTTTTTTATTTTTCATTTGGAAGAAAAATGCGTATTTTTCTTTTTTACGTCTTCTCATGCTTTGTCAACCATTTTCATTTTGTTATTTACTAAATGATTGACAAACAGCTCATATTTCTGTTTAAAGTTCAAATAAGAAAGTGATACATGGTAAAGGATAATTTTCTTTGTGATCTTTTGTCAAACATTATATTTAATAGGTTTTAATATAAAATTGAACTTTTTTGTAATAGTACGACGTTTTTCAGCCTAAGATTCAAACTATGGGATCTATATGAGTATAGGGTAAGCAAATTGTTTCATGTTTTGTAATGAAATATCTGATGGAATCGTTTATAACGATTTATATTGTTCACCATCATTTATTACGAACAAATCTGCTAATTAAAATGCATTTAAAAAACAAACTTCTATAGTGTTCAACATATAACTCTGGCGGAAATTCCATTATCTCATTTAAAATGCTGAGGGTGATCATTTCCATGGATTTTGTGCAATTAAGACTACGCATTTAAACACTGAAAATGCATGTATTTTATTATCAACACTCTATAATGTGCGTTCGGCTTAGTAAGTTAAATCAATGGCCTACCATATACATTAAGTGTATCTTTCTCAGGCCGCACGGATAAAATAAAATTCCTTAAGTGCAGGATGCAAAAACGTTCGATAATGTCTAGAAATTGTACCACGCTTTGCGCATGAGAACACGTGCAAAAAAAAAAACAAACATTTTCATATGACTGCAGGGTTATGCTTTGAGGTAACAAGTACGCTTCCATTAAAATATACATAGTCGAAAAAGTTTTGCAACACTTTTGGTTGTATTGTAAAATAGACTGCATTAATATGAATTTAGTGAATTGGTGCCTGGGCGATGGCTATCCGAATTAAGAAAGTTTACATTGCAGACCGCTATTCAAAGCGTAACGTGAGATTTTATGCGTTTTACATCGATAGTTCCAATTTGCAACCTAAAGTCAGTCTAAAGTTTTTGCTTTTCATCACCTTGGATGAGTGCTAAAACAATTCAAAGAAAGCCGCTCAAATCATCAAAGAGAACAGTGACCGGGCAATTTGAAATCTGCGATGTCACGTATAGCCTTAGAAATTAGGGAGATGCCAATCACGTAACGTCAACCAAACGTTCACATACAAAAGATTCATTTTGGCATGAAAAACAGTCAATTACCAAAGATAACGCTTGCTTAAATGCTAGTCACTCCAGACTGCGTTACATTGAAAGGCAAAGCGAAAAGCTGGACATAAAATGACAGACTGTGACTTTTTCAATCTACTCAACCCGCCGTTGTGGCTATGTTTTGTGATTGTAAGGCCGCCACTGGAACAAAACAAAAACATAAATCTATTGCATTGCTTAGAGATTGAACTCAATGTTCTGCTTCATTCGACTAGAATATACGTGTATCTGCTTCAGAAAATTATTTAGAGAAAAATATCAAGTGTTGCTAAACTTTTTTTTGACTAAGTATAGGTTTACGTCAAGAAAAAAAACGCCTTGGTGAAAATTAGGAATTTCTATATGGCATTTTACATCGCGAAAAGCGTTAAATAGCTTTAATAAAACTCTCTGTACACGCGCCAAAATGAAATGATTTTTACGCCTTAACTTGAGCAGCGGTCATTTTATTTTTGAACACCACCTGTGCCTTCTTTACAGTGTTGCTTGGATAAGAAATTACAAATGTGTCTTTAGCATTTGATATGCCATTGATTCACACAAGAAGTGTTGAAAAATTCCCACACGCTGTATCAAAAAGACGACAAAACGATTATTGACATCGTAATATTGACCTTTTGAAATCGGATCGGATCCAGAAAAACGTTTTTAAGCTTCAAACTGTGTAAGGCCTAAAAGTTGTTTAAATGGTGCGTCTAATTTGGTAGACGTCTACAGGTACGATAAGACAACAACATCGGACAACGTCATTGGCGTAATTAGTGTTTGATTACCACCAAATCTTTGACAAATGCTTAGATAAATGATCAATGTCTGGATCTTTTGCTGTCTTGTCAATATGGTCAATTCCATTATTGTCTCAAAATAGGAGTGCCAATCTTTGAAGCTGGATAAATCCTCTACGAACTTTGCCTTAAAAACAGTTCATGTGTGAGACGGACTGCATTGAATTTGAGCCTGTGCGTGACATTTCCAACCTTTTTAAACTTGCTTGAGGTGCAACCGTTTAGCAGCCCAGCCAAGTACATGATACAATAGTACATATAGCTTGCCTAACTGTCCATGTGGCAGATACTTTAAAAAAAGTTGTAGTTGTATTGTTTGAGTCTCTCAGCATGTTGAACATCAAACTTTAGTTTCATAGTGGTTTGTTGTTGTTGTTTTAATTCCCCTGCATCAAATGATTGGGGGCATCTTATTTAATTGTTGTCCATCTGTCTGTCTGTATGTCAGGTAAACTTAACCAAAAACTTAACAATACAAATTGCTTTAAGGTTTTTCTTAAAAATGCTTATATTTGGCCTGAAGTTATAGATGAATCTCTATGATCCGCATCTGCTTATACCAAGGTCAAGGTCATGTGACAAAGTCAAGGTCATCTGTGAAGATCAATAATACAATTAGGAAAAAAAGGCCATTTCCAGGGTATTCATGTTTCACAAACACATCTGGTTTTGTCTCAATTTAAAGACAACAACAACAACAAGAAAAACACACATTGTTTTACAGTTTCAGTATAAAAAAAAAAAAACACAAAAAACACAATTTCACTCCTCTATCTTAGATTTTGGTTGCTTGGGATAGAATATTGTCTCATTGAAAAGAAGGTGAAGAGAAATGAACAAGTGAAAATGTGATGGAAAAAATATTTTTGAGTTGTGTAATATTCTACTAAAACTAGTGGACTCTCAACCTAGCAAGTTAAAAATTGAAAAAAAATACACAACTTATTTGTTTAGTCAAAATTCTTATTTGGGTCATTACATTGTAAAAGGGTAAGAAATCCTGATGTAGAATAAATGTTGTTATTTTTTAATTTATTTTTTTTTCCTTGTAGCTATTAAGTTTCATTATATTTGAATATAGATGTAATCAATCAATTACTTGTCTGTTCTGTGAGACACCGTAAAATTCTAATGGAGCTCAAGGTCTAAGAAAAAAAAATAAAACCTTTACATTAGTCAAAATGGATATTTTTTTTTTTTTTTTTTTTTTTAAAATCTCGAAGCCTCTAATAAAGGCGCATACCCACAAAATCATGGTCACCATAATTTAACAGATGTTTTATATTTTGTGCAGATAATGTTCATTTTTTTTTTCACGACTTGCTGTATATTGATGGCTCAGCATATAGCGGTTGTAACTGCCTATATGTTTATAGGCAGTTGTGGCTGTTGTGTGCTGAGCCATTGATATTTGGTGTAGCCTCTAATAAAAGCCCATCCATTTCTAAAGGAAAAGTGATGACTCTATCAGAACCTAGAGTTCCATTGGAGATTTTGCGGTGTCCTCAAGGATTTCATTACACTCATTTGGTGAGAGAGGGTTTAGCTTTTTTTTTTTCTCTTTCGGAATATAGACCTGGCTGATTGCCTATCTGTCTAACTAATTTTTAATTGACACCTTCGGGCCTCTCTTGCCTGATGGGTCTCATATGGGTTTTTATATGTGTAGTGTGAAGTGTGAATATATTATCATAAATGACACCTTTGGGCCTCTCTTGCCTGATGGGTCTCATATGGTTTTTTTTATATGTGTAGTGTGAAGTGTGAATATATAATCATAAATGTATTGTGATCTCGGGAACTAAATATACGCTGAATTAGTTTACCTACTGATATGGTTATGGTTAGCTTTGATAGAAGAAAATTAAAAAATGTATTCTCAAGTCAAATTAATATTTGTTGTTATAATGTTAATGGTTTGTTTAATCGTGTAAATGGAATCCGCAGTTGCAAATTAGATGACCAGGAATTCACTAAAATGTTGCTTTATGATATTGTTGTATTAACTGAAACTCATGCATGTAATCAGGATATTTTAAACCTTGATGGTTATACATGTATATCTAATTGTCGTTCTGAAATGCCTAGCAGATTACGTGGTGGGGTAGCTATATTTATAAGGCAATCAATTAAAGCTGGTATCAAAGTGATAGATGTGTCACATAATGATATGATATGGATAAAATTGTGTAAGAAATTTTTTAACCTCAAAAAAGATTTGTTCATTGGAGGGCTTTATATTTCTCCAATTAATTCTGAATACACGAAAAGAACAAGTGTTGACAAAATTATCTTTACTAAATAAGAATCTGATATTGTTAAATTCCAGCAAAATGGCTCTGTTATGATCATGGGTGATTTCAATGCACATATAAATATTGAAGACTTAGATTTTATGCCAAATGATGAAGATGATATGATCTCAGATGGAATTTTGGATAACCTCAACATTGATAATTACCATACTGTTAGAAATACTTCTATCCATCAAACTACAAATTAATATGGTAGAAATATTTTGGAACTTTGCATAGGCTTACAGTTAAGAATACTTAATGGTCATACCATCGGAGATACAACTGGTAAGCCTACTTATCATGGTTTTCATGGATCATCCATTGATGATTATTATATTTGTAGTGCGGATTTCATGTATGCAATAAATAAGTTTAAGATTTTAGATTTTAATATTGTTTTTTTCTGATCATTGTCCTTTATTGGTTGATATTCAGTCTATGGTTTGTCATGAGAAACCTGAAATATTGAGAAAAGCTCCTATGAATTTGAAATGGGAGGACAGCCAAAGAGTAAATTTTGAACATAACATTGGCAAAATCAATAGGGCTAATTTTTATAATTCCTTCTTAAATATTTCTCAAAATTCGCTGATTTCTGTCAGAGAACAGGTAGATCTGATGGTGAATCACATGTCTTCCACTCTCCATGAGGCTGCTTTCAAAAAGCAAAAATGTAATATCAATTGCCAAAAAAAAGGTGAAGAGGCGAAAAGCTAAGAAAAAGTGGTATGATGTTGATTGTGATTCGCATTATAGACATTTGAAACAGCTATCTCGCAAGTTAGCATCAGATCCATTTAATTCTACGTTACGTAACAGGGTTTATTCTGAACGTAAAGAGTATTACAGATTATTGAGGAAAAGGCAAAGATTATTTAAAGGAAAAATGTTAAGTGGTCTCTTGGAGAGTGAGAAAAGAAATCCTAAAGAGTTCTGGAATTGTGTAAATGATTTATTAGAAAAACAAAAGGCTGATCCTTCTTCTGAAGTATCAGCTTGCACATGGACAGAATACTTCAAGTCTCTCATGAACATTGATTATGTGAATAATTTTGATGATGAATTAGCTTCTGAAACTTGTAATGTATTTGAAAGCTATGATAATACTATTATTAACAAAAGTATTTCTACTGATGAAGTTTTGAAAGCAGTAAATATTTAAGACGTGGTAAATCTTGTGGTATCGATGAGATTTCAAATGAAATGTTGCATATGTCTGTACCATTTCTTTTGGAACATTATACATTTATATTCAACCAAATACTTCAGAAAGGTATATACCCTTCATCATGGAAAGAAAACATTATCAAGCCTATCTACAAAGGCGGTGGGGCTAATAATCCAAGCAATTATAGAGGTATCTCCATATCAAGTTGTTTTAGTAAACTTTTTACAAGAGTTCTGTTCAATCGCTTAGATACCAATATTGAGAGAAATCAAATTATTGGACCTGAACAAATAGGCTTTCGTAAAAATTGTCGCACTAGCGATCACATCCTGACCCTGAAAACAATTATTGATAAGGCCTTTAAGCTTTCAAAAAATATTTATGCTTGCTTCGTTGACCTTAGCAAAGCATTTGACACGGTTAACAGGTGTGCACTGTTTCACAAAATGTACAAGTACAATATTAAAGGTCCATTTCTTAACATTTTGAAGGATATGTTTGCCTCTTTGTCATTTTGTGTGAAAACACAAAGTGGCCTAGGGGCAAGTTTTGAGACCAAAATTGGGGTAAAACAAGGATGTATATTAAGCCCTACATTATTCTCCTCATACCTTAATGATTTAGATAGCTTTTTTGATAATTCATGTGATCCTGTCACTGTAGATAATACATATGTGTCAAGCCTCCTATATGCTGATGATATTGTACTTATTTCTAAAACTGCAACAGGACTTCAGTCAGCTATGAATAAGTTGGGGGATTTTTGTCTCTCATGGAATTTATCAGTTAATATTTCTAAAACAAAAGTTATCATATTCAACAAGTCAGGTAGAGTTCTTAAAGGTTTTTCATTCAAATACATGCAAACAGAGGTTGAGATTGTACAGGAATACAAATATATAGGTATCATTTTCAGAGCATCCGGTGTTTTCACCCAAGCCATTAAGTACTTGTGCAACAAAGCACTAAAAGCAACATTTAGTATTAAAAAAGCTTTGGCAGGAGAAAACATGAATACTGATTTATATTTGAAAGTGTATGAACATTGTGTCAAACTAATACTTCTATATTGTAGTGAAGTATTGTCTTTAGATTTCATTGTAAATAAAGATAATTTAATTAGTTTTGAACATAGATATGATCTGCTACAACAAGAAAAAACTCAAGTTCGCTTTTTGAAATCAGTCATGGGTGTAAACAAGTATGCAAGCAATAATGCAGTAAGATCAGAATTTGGAATCTTTCCTTTGGCTGTATACGGTTTGAAATATTCTTGTGCCTTTTGGACACATCTGATTAATTTAAATCAGAATTCTCTTGCATACAAATCATATTTAGATAGTTACTCCCTTCCCAAAGGTTTCGCAAGTAAATTCAAATTATTTATGAAGATTATTGGATTTGAACATGTATGGAATAATCACTTCACATTCTCCAAAAATAAACTGAAAAATTCAATTTATAACAAACTAAAAGAATCTTATGTACACTATTGGAAAAAATGTATGTTCGATGATAGCAATAACAAACTTAGAACCTTCAGAACCTTTAAGATAAATTATGAGAAAGAAATGTATTTGCGCATAAATGATTTGCCCAGAGAACAAATTACATCATTTGCCAAATTTCGTGTAAGTGCACATAATCTTCAAATTGAAAAGGGTAGGCACCAAAAGAAACCTTTCATAGACAGAATTTGTCCTCTTTGTAAATCACAAGTTGAAACTGAAGCCCACTTCTTATTACAATGCCAGTCTTTATCAGATAGCAGGAAAATATTCTTTGCTGAGGTAGAAGGCATCACACCTTCTTTTAAAATCATGAATGATGATGATAAATTTAAATACATTTTAGAAATCAAAGAATATGATGTGTTGCAAACTTGTATATCTTATGTTCACAAAATGTTTGAAGAAAGAGATAATCTACTCGCAAAAACAGCTGCAAACTCTTGAGTTTCCTTTTATTTCAGTGTATTAATTCGGATACCTTAGTATGTACCTTGTATATCCATCTTCTTGGTAAAGAAAACTTGCTTTGTACTAAACTTTGTTGACCCTTATTATAGCAGAATAAATTAATTAGTAGATAAATATGAAAATGTAAATTGTTATCTGCTGCTTCTTTAGGTCTTTATAAGTCTTAGATTTATTTATTTATTTTCTTTAAAGGTTTTCAGTTTTATTTTTGTTCATTAACTTATTGAATGCAAACATATTATAATATATGCATTTTTTTAGGGTAATCGTTACCTTCATAATTGGTCATAGATACCGTGAAATTAATTATATAATTATTTTTGACGTCGCTAAGAGTGACGTCCCTTGTAAGTTAAGCCGACGTTGTTTTGACGTCGTTACGTTATCTTCATAGTTACAACGTTTATCCTCCTGATGAGCATTGTGAAACCGGTTGAGGATTATCATATTAAATTAATTTTATCAAAACTTATTCAAGGCTTGTTGTTGAACTTTTCAATTTTCTATAAACATTCCCCGTACCGTGAACTTCCTTCCGCTGTTTAATATATATATATATATACCTGGTTCTCGATATGTATGCTGATATTTTATATCGGTTCTTTAATCTTAGATTATATACCCATCTGATATATACCTTTTGATAAGTTCTGTCTTGTATGTTTATTGTATGTATGTTCTTGGTGACAATCCTTTAACTGGATTTTTTAAACTAATAAAGAAATTTGAATTTGAATTTGAATTTGATACTTTAAGACCTTATTTATATACAGAACGCTCTGTGAAGACTCTGGTCAGACTGCGCAGATGCACAGACTGGCCAGAGTCTTTGCTTTGTGTGAATTTGAAATTGTTGAAAATGCACTGGCTCATTTGTCTTTAACATGAAGAACGAATTTTAAATGGAGTGTGTCTTTTGTAAATAATTGCCATTTCTATAGGAATGAAGCGTTTTTATTGGCGATAGTATACAAATTTAGTTTGCTTGTTTCTTTGTTTCTTTGTTTGTTTGAATGGGACTTTACGCCACTTTCAACAATTATTAATACAATGTACCTACTCAAATGAAGTTTTACTAAGGGTTTTTTCAGAAAGGAATGTGACTATTGATTTAAGATAAGAATTTATGTAAACATACCTATAGACTTAGAGGGTGTGAGGGTAGTTGTGGTGGTGTTGGGGGGAGGGGGGGGGGGGTAGAGTGTTAGTGTTTATCGGGAGGGTGAATGAGTTGATGGATGGGCGGGTGTAGTTTTATTTAAAGTAGCAATCGAATTATTATTTTAGCTTGTAGTTTTAGGACATTCTCAGTTAGGCACAGAATCACTTTATTTTTCATCATTATAACTTTTTTTTTTTTATTGTTTTACGAATAACTGCAAAGCCGTGATTGTCATTGATTTTTTAAAACTGAAATAAGAACAGTTGATATAGTTCATGTTATAATATTAAATATTTTGTCGAAATTTTACATTTAAGAAATTCTGAGAAGTAGATATATGAAAAGGAGATCAGACACAGCAACAGTTCTGTACACGAATAAATGCTTTCAAAAGTCATTATTTGGTGTACTAAAATCAAGTCGCAATATGCAAGGTTTGATAGGTGTCGTTATCTAGGCTTGTCCCATTTGAATTTCAATCCAGCAAGTAACCTATCGAGGGAAATAGCGGGTTTGCTTGGATCAGCCTGAACAGCCGAACAGTCTTATCAGAATCTTCACTTCACTTTACGCTTCGTAGAAATATACCCACTACTCACTCAAAAAAAAAAAAAAAATCAGGCACTCTGTGAAAAATTTCGATTTCAAATATAGCCGCCATGACAGTTCAATGACTGCATTTCACGCACATATGGGGAGATTTTTGTTCATGTCAAGTGCGTGCCCAAATATCGTCTGCAACTTTGAACATTTAAGAATTGTGTTTTCTCAAAATATCTCAAGACAGTCATAGTCGCATAGACGTAGTTTTTTCATTCAATCTACATCTGAAGAATTTGAAGATCAAAGGCCGTTTTTATATAGGTTACTATTTCATAACAAGCTATAAGACAGAAAATCAGTATTAGAAATTATCTCCTGTGTTGCAGACAGATCTCATGTTTTGCAGATATTATAGTAGCAAACTAAATATACGTCATGAAGAGCTTAACAACCGCGATGGACAAACCAACACGAAATGAGTTGGCAGTCGCAGACCGAGTGTTTGCCGGACACCTTATGGGAATCCCTGATATTAAGTCGAACAAGGTTCTAGTCTATTTCAGTGCTGGACTCACAGGTAAGCCCAGCGTTCAGGATGAAAAAGTTAGCGAAGCGCTTTCGAAATGATACCTCGCTTTGCACGTATGTGCACGTGCAAAGCGAGAGTATCATTTCAAAGCGCTCACGAAACGCTTTTACATCCTGAACACAGGTAAGATTTTACTGTTGTGGTTTTTGTTGTTGTTATTATCATTATTGGTGTTGTTCAAAAAATCAAAGAAGTGCGAATTCGGTCAGTGACAACGCGATTTTGACAATCATTTCGGTCAAAACCATTTAAAATCGTTTACTCAGCGCTCTTTTCATTCATTGAAAAAAACAAACTTACTCGAACCATTTTAAATCGCTCCAAAATTATTAAAAAAGATAAGATAAACAATTTGTTAAAAATAGAAATCGTTAGATAAATTCACTATTTCACTGACCTAATTGAATACGGTGTCTAATTGGTTCGTTAAGATATTGAAAGCTATGAATAGAACTCGAAAGCATCTTTTATCAAAGGGAGGTAATAATTATTGCTTATTTTGTTCATCTTGACCACAATATGCTATATCGGATTACCTTCTCTTAATTGCATACAAAACTCTCTCATTGGGCACATACAATTTCATTTTAAAATCATTCCAAAAAAATTTACCTTGTCAATTTATCGATATTTTTAACTGTATGTGTTCAAAGAGAATTACAATAATTCACGCGTGTAGAACATTTACATAACCAACACCAGTGTTGTATGCACATGAATCAAAGAATAAATAGAACACCGAATCAGCGGGATTTCATTTCGTACTAAGGCTTCAACATAAATAAGATATTACATGTGAAAGAAGTTGGATGTCGGTTAAGTTGTTTAAAAACTATCGTTAATTTATTGAACACAATTTAGATAAGATGACTTCAGATACTCATTAAAAACTAAGCTCAAGCCTTGTCTTTAAACTCATGTTCAAACTTATAAAATCTGAACGTATCAAAGAATATTCATTTATAAAGGACGAGGTTCGCAAACATTAGAAATTGGCCCTATAAAATCGACTTTTTCTGCAAATGATCTCAATAAAGCCAAGTTTTCATGGTAACCCTTATCCCCTTTTCTCAAATTGTACAAAGAATATTCATATAACTTTTTTTTATAAGGTATTTGCACGCAGCTTAAAAAATATGAAGCCAAAATCGCGACATCACAATATTTCACTAAAACCTTCTTGAAGTCATAGCTATTACTTGATAAAAAATATTGTGGTGTGGCAAGATGGGCTTCATATTTTTTTCACTATTTTGGGGAAAAATATGCATTTATGCGGATTTAGGCTATTTAATTAGCTTATTGTTAGGAAACTGTGAGGTTTTGGAAAATTTTCCATACTTTATTTGAGAAACAGTGTATAGTTTAATAGAAAAGGTTTAAGTTTAATTGTGTACAGTAGGAATTTGAAAAAATGCTGATTTTACAGGACCAATTTCTTATATTTGTAAACATTGTCATTTGAGACCCGTTACTACGAAAAGGGACCATCTGGGTAGTACGTAAAGTGTTGTAAAGTGTTGACTTAGTCAGACAATGCAGATTGCGCAGACTAACAAGGATTAAAATTGTTCACACTTTGCTTAATTTCTGAATCTAGAATGATCAATTTACCTTCCTGTAAATTATTTTTGAAATGCGACCTCTGGTTGACCTACGCTGGGCCTAATCTTACAGAGTTCCCAGATGTTCCTTTTCGCGTGACGGGTCACAGATTTTTATAATCAAACTATATCAATTGATGAACAAATTTATTGGGAATTTGATTGTTGATGAATGTTGCATTTCACAATAACTGAATATTTGCTTAGTTGGCGGTCTTCGAGTTGGTTTGCGAAAAAAAAACTCGGGTATTTCTTAAAGATTGTCTATGGGTTAGCGCAAAACTATTCTAAGTACCTTCAATAGTGTTGCACTGATCCTTGATGTGCTTATTCAAAGAATGTCGGTCAATGAGTATATCGAGGGGTAAGCGCAACACTATTGCACGTGCCTATAATTTATAGGCACTTACAATAGTGCTGCAATGACCCCTCGATATGCATTCATGTTTTAATATAAAACAATATATATGAATGTATAAAAACCCATGCGAAAGCACGCTTGTTTTCTTAGTGAGCTGCAACAGTTATTCAAGAAATTTTCTTTTGTGGATAAGAGTGTTTACCAAGAATAAAAAAAAACCACATTTTTTGTATTCATATGTCCACTTATTCATTAAAAATCAATTTATACTTTTTAAGTCTCAAAAAACATTAAATTTAATTAAGTCATAACATTTTATTTCAATGATACCTTTCATACAATGTAGTTAATATCTCACGCAGATATGCAGGCTGAGAGAAACTGGATAATGAAAAACGGAGTTCCACAGTTGGGATCGTTTTGTCGTGAACATGGACTAGAATTTCAGGTAGGGCATACAGTTAAAGGCAAAATGTTCACGCAAGGCCAAAACTGCCCTGTAAAATTATATGAAATCAGTAGCTTCCAACTCGAAATCTGTTTTTATTAACAAGAGCATCGCCTGCGGGTGCCTACGCTCAGCTTTTAAGTGCTAGATGTTGAAAAATAAAACTAAATCGAAAAGGGGCACATTATGCTTTTAGAGTTATCCCAATTGACAGTAAAGGTTGCCCTTTTGATGGTGAACATTTGTGCCAAGTTTCAAGTGAATACCTTTAGTAGAACCAGAGATATCACGAAAAGTAAAAGTTTTAGCACGATAACGACAACACCAACAACAACGACAACAAGGCTATAGCCATACGTCTGGTTTTCTCCGAAAACAGCTCAGCTAAAAATGCTGTTTTATTCCACTTGCAAACAGTGAGTGTCTTTACCAAATGAAAGTATGAGCAAATTTTGAAGTTTTCATGTCATAAATGAGTGACTTTCATCAAATGACCTTGACCTTGATCAATGACATTGACATTGTTATCCAAGTGACGGTCTTGTCACAAGCAATGCACAAGCAATGCACATAGACTCTATGACTTGCTAATCCAAAGTTACGGCTTATGTTAGTTTTAACTACAAACTCCTGACCCTGAAAAATGACCTTCGCCTTGACTGATGACAATGAACTTGGTACCAACAGGCAATCATCATGTGACATATAAAAGCCCTATCACTTACCATTCAAAAGTCATCACAAAATGTCAAACTTTTCGCACGACGACGACGACAACAACGACGACGACACCGATGCTATAGCAATATCTTGGGGTTTCTCCGAAAACAGCCCAGCTAAAAAATGGGCAAACCAATATAGGGTTGATTTACGTTTTTGAGTGCGTTAAACCGAAAATTGGCTTAACGTCCGAGTGCGAAGCACGAGGGCGTTAAAGCATTTAGAGGGTCCCTGCAAATGTTAACGCCCGAAAAAATGTGAATTGACGATATCATTGCATAAAAAGATAGATTAGAGTATAAAGTCAAACATAAATTGCGAAATAATTTCATAGAAACGATATAGAACCAGTTAAAAAACTTACGAATATGCCTGAACAATTACGTCATGCATTACAACGTCCATTTTGTATATACCGACGTGGCCCGATTAATTTATGACGTCACACAATTTAACGCGGGAATTACAGCAACGTCTTTAGGTATGCTCTATTATGATGTTAGACATGACTATTTTTCACGCGTTTTACTAATCAATGCGTACAGTCTTCTAGATCTTATTTTTATTGTATTTTGAACAGAATGCATAAAGCTTCCTTTTTGACAAACTGATATTGAAGAAAAAATATAAGAATCATTGAAATTGATAAAACAGTAAAAAAGCCCAAATCGCGGATATTTATGTAAACAAAAAAAGGCCGGGCGTTACCGGCACATGAATGTTCTGATTAATCCACGTTTAATCCCGTTAACGCTTGGGTTTTGTCCATTAATGTATGTCTTTAACGACCCGAAAACGTACATTTTATGTTTTCAAATGCTTTAAAATGTTTTAATAAATGCTTTAAAGTAATTAATACTCGCAGCATGTTAAAAATTAAACCCACAGTATGGCAAAATATTATCCACAGCAGCAAGGTTTAATATTTATCCCTGTAGCAAAGTGATAATGTATCCCCGCAGCGAAGGTTAAAAAAATCCACACAGCGTCGAAAGGGATTCCCACGCAGTGTGGTAAAATAATTTACCCGCAGCAAGGTTAAAGGAAATTGCCGCAACAAAGATAAACAAATATCTATCCCCCAAAAGGTTTAAGATTCTTTCTCAGCGTGGTTACAAAAAATCCCCTGTGACGTGGTTAAAAAATCCCTTATCGTAGAAAAGAATTCGTGGCGTTGCGGTGAAAAAATCCCCGCTGCGTTTAATAAATTGCGCAGCGAGTAAAAAATCCTTGCAACAATGTACAAAAAATCATCTCCGTGGATAGATATTTTCCCTGCAGCATGGTAAAATTAAGCTAGATTAGAAATTTTCAGCATTCAGCGAGGTACAAAAAATCTCGCATAAAAGTAAAAAAAAATCTGCACACACAAGTAAGAATATTTCCTCTAAGTAAAGTATATTAAATTCCCAACAGCAAATTAAAAAAAATATTGCTGCAACAGCGTAAAGTAATCCACACAGCAAGATAAAAATCCACGGGGAGGTCCAGTATTTCTCCAATACGTTTTTTTTTCTTCAGTTACTCTCTGGAGTTGAGACGTGTTGGGTTTTTATGTGTTGGCTTTCGCTAGGACTTTTTAGGGTACTACAATTATTGAGAGTGAGCCAAATGTGTTTTCAGAGCAGATGGAGTGAAAGCCGAAACAGACCATACTGTAACTGGGGCTGTTACAAATAATAGAATCCCAAGCGACAGCAATGTCCTCATTAAGTAGACTTTATGGACTTTCCGACAGTCTGTGTGATACTACTGGTCACATGTACATGTATCTCATTCTATTGCTCTGTGGTCCCAGATTGGTCACAACTATCACATAGATAGATCTGTGGTACTGTGTTAGTCATTTCATCAATTCACTTGGGACAGCTTTTAGAAGCAATATAATGTATAGAAATGGGCGATTTCGTTTGTAGTGGTTTCTCTTCTGTAGTGTGAATTCTAGTGAAATGTTAAGAAAAGAAATACATAGAAAGGACTAGAAATATATTGGAGATGGAGAAGATTACCCCTTTTTATAATGGGCCTAGCGTTCTAACCACTAAAAAGCTAGGACAAGCTGACATTTGAATACATTCATTTTTCGAAACCTCCGTATTATTCTTAAATGCTTAAACTAATTTAAGGACTTATTGTGATTTATTGACAAAATATGACGAATAAAGGGCTTCATTCTCTGGGGGACTGCTTATGCAACAAAATTACCCTGAAAATGATATTTTCACGAAAATAGGGAAATTTGGCTGCCAATTATTCCAGGTATTAAAATATTTTTCTATCCATTTTTCTAAAGATGCCCATGGTAAAATGTATTAAGAAAAAAAAGATAGATTGCGGCAAGTCCCTTTGAAATTCAAACATTATGAATTTACAGGGCAAATATATACAATGCTCTTTGTTATCGATGACCATCAAATATACCACTGAAAAGTCAATTTGAGTGAGGTTTTTTTTACAAAAGAAAGACGGATCTGATTAAGACATTTCATTAAATAGTGCTTGAAGTCTTCTGGGGCTAACCTTTTTTAGTAAAATATTATAATGAATGATATGGAAGAAAGCGCGTGCTAAGGAAGCATTTTTAGAACCTTTTTTTCAATATGAAGATGATTACTTTTAGCATAATTTGTTAGAAAAAAACAACACGAGTTACACCGTAAAATAAAGAGATAATATTTTAACCCTTATCCTGTTGATTTTAACTTTTGTTTATAAAAGACCCGCGAATTTTTGTACTTTTCATTCGGTTGGCATCAATGCAGACAGTGTAGACTATGTTCAGATTGCACGATTTTTTGAGACTGACAATCCATCAAAAATATCAACAAAGCTTTTACTTTGTGTTTTATAAGTCTATATAATGACAATAAGGAGGAAATACTTTAAACATTTGTGACCCGTCACGCGAAAAGGGACCAGCTGGGAACTCTATACAATGAATATTTGAAAAAGAGATTGCGTCTAGCATAGATCGACCAGAGGTCGCATTTCAAAAATTCGAAGTAGATTTTTCATTCTAGATTCAGAAAATAAGCAAACTACGAAAAGTTTCGACCCTAGTCAGTCTGCGCACTTCGCGCAGTCTGACTAGGGATAACTTTACGCACTACCCAGATGGTCCCTTTTCGCGTAACGGGTCACATTTGGAAACCGTGTCTGATTTTCAATATTCCAGATTGTTGATATGCGGTGGGGCATAAAGGATGAAGTCACTGACAACCACGAAAACATAGCATTATGTCTACAAGAAATAAAGAAATGTCAGACAATCTCTGTTGGTCCTAATTTTGTGGTGAGTTTTGTAGTAAGGTGAATTGATAGCCCGAACCGTAAACAGCCTAGGGGTTTTTATTTGGATAAAAATGAAATAGTGCATACTTAATAAACACTATAATTGAGGTCTTACTCCTCCAATCGCGTAAACGCTCATCACTAAATATGCATTCCAAGCGAAAATTTGCTATCTGAATTTCAAAGTTAAGAAATAAATAGGGGCCGCTTTTCGACATGATTCTTCAATTATTCAAGCTTTACGCCATGCGACATCTGCATATATCCGTGAATATCATACGTATAACAATGAACAGTTCACTTTATTTTCTTATGTAATTGCGCCCTTTTGTAGATAAAAAAATGAAAAAAATCTATTGTTTCTAGTCATTGCTCGGAGATAAGTATGGGTACAGACCACTTGTTGCAGAAATTGAAGCCACTGAGTTTAAATTGATAAAAAATACGGCAATTGAGCATGGATATGACATCTCTCTTCTAACCACGTGGTATGAATGTGACCATAACCGGGAACCAACCATGTATGTACTGCAGCCAATCAGCACCGAATTTTCAAGCTTCTTCGATAATTCACCGATCAATATTCATCTTCAGCAACAGGTACAAATCTTTGAATCCTATTAAAAATAATGGATAGTTGACATAAGTATTCTGATTTCCTAGAAACAATTTTTTGAAACCATTAAAGATTGAATCGAGCAAGTGTTTATTATTTATGAATCATTTCCTATGAACGGAATAGGTCATCAAAAGAACAAATCATAAAAAAAAAGCTTTGGTCGAAAGGTGTCCTCATAAAACGTTTCAAAATAAATTTTGCTGACATTAATCTGAGTTCTAGCATTACGTATCACTTTTTCTGATATGATTAAGGTATAACTTTTGTTTCAAAGTAAATTGCTAAATGAGGTAAATGTTAGTCCATATTTCATTTTTAAACAAATTATTCTGGCTGTTGTTCTATTCAAAATACGTCAATAATGTGTACTTCATATTTTCTTGAAAGATATCTCAACTTATTAACACTATGATTATATTTGACTAGGCCCAAAGAGAATGGTGGAGCGTCGTAGACACACTTCAACAAATGTTTAGAAAAGTTTCAAACTTCTTGTATAAGAGCGGAAAGATCACAGAAGAAGCCAAACAAAAGTATTTCCAGTCAAGTATGGACATTTTAGAATGCAATTATTTTCAAATAGTCCCGATGATAAACAAATCTATGATCTAATAGGGCCCGGTCGTATAAAAGATAACAATTGGTTAAATTATAAATGTAGGTTTATTTCAAACAACCAGGATTGTTGTTTCCATTTGTTTAATGTAAATAACAAACCTGGTTAGTTGAAAACAATTTCTGGTCTTTTTTATGGTCTATCTTTCATACAACTGGTAGGCTAATTAAATTTCTAAATCAGCAGTTGACTTTCATTTCAAATCAAATAAATACTGTTATTAGTACTAAAAAGAACAGAGCTTGTAATTGCACGAGGATATTATTAGATATAAGCAAACATTTACATTTTGTTAAGTCTATTTTTCCTTTAGCTTTAAGCCAATTAATATTACAGCCTTAGAAGCTGAAGTCAGAGCTGGTATACTTAATGCTGGAGATATGAGTTCAAAGGCATTGTGTTTCCAAAGAACCCTGAACGAAATCAATATCAGGAATGCATTAAACACTGTGGGTGAGTATTCATCTATGTGACCCGCCATGCAAATAATAACATCTGCTCTGCATTTAGGATCATCAAACGGTGCAAACAGTTTTCAAATTATTCCCGCTTTGCAAATGCACTTGCGTGCAAAGCGGGATATAATTGGCCAAATTTTTGCATCGTTTTGGCATCCTTAACGCAGGGCAGGTTTCCCGGAAAATGAGGATTTGAAAAAGAGATTGCATCCAGCATTAGTCAACCACGTTTCACATTCCAAAAACATTTAGAAAGAATTTTAAAATGATATAGATAGACATAAACAGAAATTGAAAAGTTTCGATCCTAGTACGCCTAGGCAATCAGCGCAATCTGGCTTTGGATTTAAGCTTTCCCAATTAAACCCTTTTCGTCTACATGTGGGTAACAGTTAATCTTGCAGGTAATAATAAATGACAATTGTGTCTTTAAGGGAAATATAATTCTCACAAGTATCAGTTATTATCATTGTAGTTATACGGTTTGATTACAAAAAGAAACATTAAATTGAGTTCATTACAAGATCTAAAACAGGTTTCCACAAGTCTAAAAACCATGTAACACCTCCCCAAAACTATGTATTTTTCAGTTGAAACTCTGTATCTTTGTATTTTTTTTTTTTTTTTCGAAAGGAAATATTACTGAAATGTAGCAAAATCTGAAGGATCTCGTGTCCAAAGAAACAAAGGATCGTTCTAAACGGCATTTTTGATAAATGCATTTATCTACAGAAAGATTCGTTGACCTCACGGAGAAAAACATGGAGAAACACTTTGATTATGAAGCAGAAAGACTGCGTGAGCAGCTTAGGCTTGAAAAGGTCAAAATGTCAATGCCAAAGCAGAATTTATACAGATACAATTTACAATGGGATACACATGGGCTCAATGTCGCGGGCAACCCACAGCATAAAAGGTATCTTCAATTCATTTTTACAAATGTAAATGTGTTTACCAGTCAAAATTTAAAATAAAAATGTAAGGTTCTAATTTGAAATGTTTTGCGTTTTTTGTCATTATACCAGTATTATTTCTAGTATAAAATAGATATACAGCTTTTCTATATTTTTTTGCATTTTAATCAGCACTTGCTTAGATCTATTAGTTATTGTACTTGTACATACATTTAAAATTGAGGTATATTTAGAAGTACACATTTATAGATACTTTTTCTTTACAATCAGCTATCTTGAAGCCTTTGGACAAGACTTCCTTACTTCGATGAAGAAAATGATACTGAATGGGATAGTTGAACTTTCAGTGATGTACGGTAACTCTTGTTTACTAGAAGAAGTAATACATCATCTCCAATTGTGCAAGACATTGTGTCATACTTTTTGTGGACGAGAAACCGTACTTGATGAAATAAGGCAAAAAATAAACAAGGAAAACGAGAGAAAGCTGTCATCAAAAAACGAAAAGTATAAAGCATTTAATTTTAATAAGTATGAAAATGGTGATGACAAAGAAACGGTTATAATGTCTGATTTCCTTGAATGGCAAACGGTTTCTTTTAGTGATTCCAAGTCGCTAGATACACATCTAAGCAAATATGATGATGAGGAGTCGTCTAAAAAGACCATACCGAGTGAGAAAAGTGACGTAGGGCAACACCAGAATGCTCAGTTTGATTCAGAGAAAGACCTTCTATATGCAGCCAGTGATTCATCTTATGATGATGAACTCGCTCAAAAGCTAATGGCAGATACAGAAGAATTTTCAACGCCTTTGGTTATTTATGGGCAGTCAGGTAACGGACAGACAGCATTATCAGCAAAACTAATGGAGTTATCCAAAGTTTGGTTTCCCGAATGCATCAGCGTTGTGAGGTTTATCGGTACTTCTCACATTTCTTCTAAAATCAGAGAACTAATTCTGAGCATTTGTTGGCAAATTTCACATGCGTACAAGATTCCAGGTCCGAATGGAGCGGACCTTAGTGTTGATTTTCAGTCCTTAACGGACTATTTCAAAACTCTTCTTTGGAGGATAAATACTACAACAGTGCCTCTAGTGATCATACTTGATTCTGTTGATCATCTATCAACATCAGATCACGCACATGAATTTTACTGGTTGCCACAAAAGCTACCACTGAATGTTCATTTCATTGTATCAACAGTGTCCGACAGATTAGACTTTCTAAAGAATCTACGAAGCATTTACCATGAGAACGACAGATATTTTGAGATTACACGATTAGAGAAAAAAGACGCAACTGATATGATAACGCAGTGTTGCAAGAAGGCTGGTCGTCACCTTGTCAAAAAACAAAGGAATGTTCTAATTGACAAGTTTGAGCAATGTGATCAGACGTTATATTTGAAAACCCTTGTTAACAAGGCTATTTACTGGAAGAACTCGGACGACATTAAAAAAGAGGATATTGGTTCAAATGACTCAGAAGTAATTAATCAACTCTTTGACAAACTAGAGGTTGAACATTCACAAGGACTTGTCAAACACAGTCTGTGTAAGTATTTACCTAAAAAAGTTGCTTTCTGAAAAAAAAATAACGATATGTGTCACTTTTTTATAAGATTGAATATTAAACAAAAGAAGTGCATTTCCTTTTGATACACGAGGCTAAAATAATTGTTAATCTTGTCCGTCAGCGTTCACGGTACAAAATGTTTTTATCCTTTTCGACAAATTTATTTTTATCCTACGATTTGAAACGCTTTTATTCTGCGATTTAGCACGAACATCTATTAAATGCTGCATAGTTTTCTAATATTTCATTACATCTCTTTAAACTTATTGACGTGCTATGCCGTTTTCATCCGTTGTTTCCGTAGTGTCTTTATATGACTGATATATTGAAACATCCATCTATAATTGCAGCGTACCTGTGTGCATCCAGGGGAGGCCTAACAGATGTAGAAATTGATGATCTTCTATCCTTAGATAATACGGTAGGTAATTTGGAATATTCTGAGACGTAAAATGATTAAACATTTACTAGTGTTTCTTGTATGCTTAGTTTGAATTTAAACATTTTCTTAAAAAAGTCGATTTCAAACACCTTCTCAAGTTAAGTACGGAATTAATGTCAAATCAGCAACGTGCTTCAAAGAATTAGAGGTTTGCAAAAAGGATATATATTTTCTTTCGGGGAAAATAACGCATAATCTGTACTGAACTCGATTCTGGTTTTTAAAGGTCCTACAAGACATTTACGTCTACTACCTTCCTTCCGACCCAGATGTCTTACGAGTTCCAACATTCTTGTGGAAAAGATTATGGACAGATCTTCGAAACTACTTTGTCGAGACAAAATCTGGAAGTCATAGAGTCATTAATTGGTTTCATAGACGTGTCAAAGAAATAGCAACTACCAGATATTTAGTACAACAAAGTGTAAAACAAGTGCATGAAACAATGGCAGATTATTTCCTGGTAAATTTAATCATATAATTGAACCATATAGCCTCTGACAATCATCACAATGCATTTTATTTCCTTCATGTATTGTCTGTTTAAAGTTCTTTTCTTTCTAAATTTAGGAAATAAGTCAAAGGAAATAGAAATATAAAGCTTGGCATTATTGTTTGTATTTCTTTTAAAGGTATCACACAAGACTGTTTACTTCATATTTCACGACACCATTTCCGTATTAAGTTCGCTTTCAAATAATTTGTGTGTGTGTGTGTGTTTTTTTTTTGTTTTTTTTACTTGTATAATAGTAACTCATGATTTATTTATTCAGGGAGTTTGGAGCTCGAAACCAAAACCTTTGAACCTTACAAAAGGAAGAAAGGGCTACTATCCTAATGCTTACAGACAAGTGCCCACTCAGCCAACAGTGTTCAGTCCTAGTGTGTACAACACGCGAATGCTTCACTGTTTATCCTATCATTTGATCTACAGTGCCAGGTTCGAAATTCTCTTCGATTTGTTATTAACCGATCCCAATTGGCTGTATGCTAAATGCGTAACACTGACAATAACCGCATTACTTGAAGACCTCAAACTTACAGAGACAAAACTCGCTGAAAACATCCATGTGCTTTCAGAAAATGTGAACGCGTTGGAAGGAATCATATCTGGGTCTAGAAGAAAGGACGAACTATCTAAATTCAAGCAGTCTCTATCAAAGCATTTGGAGATTTTTGACGAGCTGAAATTTCTCATAAAAATCATTCTGCAGTCCACCGAGTCTATTAGAAGAGACCCCATATACTTACCTATACAGGTAATAGTTATTTTTACGATGATTTTCTACTCAGCTTCTTAACTAGTAAAGCATTTAGAATGATTATAAGAGAAGAAGAACATTTCTTACTTTTTTTCCATCCACAAGTGCGTAGAGGTATCTATTCATTAAATTGATTGACATGATTTGTTTAAAGCATATTATGTGTATTTTTTTATATATATAAATATTTCTCACCAAATCAAACGATTGAAATGATCACCGATGATTGTGTAAAATGCCCGACATTTATTTTGTGAAAGAAGGGTGTTTTTCTACAGAAAGCTTTGGTTTTAGACAGTTTAATACCTGTGGAATGTTATTCCATGCAATAAAACCTGTTTTGACCTGATATCACCTGTCTGATAACATGAAATGGCAGTCTATCCACAAAACTTTTTTAGAAACAACCCGCATAATTATGATCAAATTAGAACCGATTTCATCTGTATTTTAAAGGTTTATTAAAGCTTTAAAGCCTTAAAAATGAATAATATAAATACTAGTGCATTTAAATATCTATAATATCTGGTCTCGGCTGTGAGTCTCGTCATGATATGTTCGACTTTATAAAATTGATTTTTTAAGACACTAACATGTTCTCTATTTCTATAGATAATAGCCATGTTAGGTCCAACATATAAAGGCATGGAACACATAGAAAAACTGTTACGCAGATGTCTAGACTGGTGTTCTGGGATAGATGTACCACTGCTTCTACCGCTCACAGAGTGTCTGATGAAACCTGAACCACACCTTCTGTTTACGATCGGCCTGAAAAGTAAAGAGCCTTTAGGTAAAGTCTTATTGTCTTTTTATGTCAAGAGTTCGGGATAGGCCTTAACGTAATCGGTATTTTATTTTGATTTTATGAAACTAGTATCAGGGTGAATTGGAAAAAAAAGAGAAAAAATTAGTCGAACTATTTCCGATGCGAATACAGACGTTTGTAATAATTTTGAATTGAGGTTTTTCTTCTATTCTTTCATTTGAAAATTGGAATTTCATTTGAAATTTCAAAGGAAAAGCCAGATTATACTCCATAATGTTCAGTGCTTTAAAGCTACTTCGGATAAACATACTTCTAAATCCAAGATAAGAGCCCTTAACAGCCTTTTAAGAGATGTGCAAGTTTCTTTTTGTTTGACTGTGTAATAGAAAGAAAAAACGATTCGTGTGACCGAGCTGATAAAGGATGCAGGTCGGTCAAATTTCAAAGAGTTTCTTGATGAAAACACTAAAGTAAACGATCTAATTATATTATAAATCAAACGACCCATGTTATCTTCTGTGTGTTCTTGTGACTCTCAAAACAGTTTTGCGGCTATCCATAGAAATAAACTAAGTGGATGCTTATGGGTATATACAAATACAGTTTCTTCCTTACCTTGTTTGAAAAACTATAATGTGGCTCTACTTGTTTTGCTGTTATCTAGATGAAGAGCAAGCTATGATGAGAAATGAAAGCATATGTCTTCAAGAAGAAACAAATAGGCTTTATGCTGTTCAACATCTAACTAACAGACCAGACGAGATCTGTATCTTCGATCTAGAAGATTATGGCTCCTGCGTTACAGTTATGGGATTCAATACTTATATACAGTCGTTGACACTCGCTTCAAATAACAAGTACGTAATACCGTTTATTATGGGTGCAACTGGTAGGTTCTTGTAATAAAATGAGTAGAAAATAGGTATGGAATATCAGGGGTTTTTTTTATTTTACATCCTAATCACCATAATTGAGTATCTGTATTCTACAATTTGTAAATGAATTTGGGTATATGGGCCTATGGACTCAATGCATTTTAAATGAATTATGAAACTAGTCTATAAAATGAAATGTATACCTGGTTCATATAAAAGGATTTGCTTTCATCACTCAGTCGATTGGACTTTTTTGCGTCAGACATGGCAGACACGTCAGACATTTTTGTTTTTGTTTTTTTTTATGCAAAATAAGTCTCCGAAACTTTAAACTGTCTAGGACAAAATTATATCATCAAATGAATTGTTCCTTATCTGTATTCGCAAGTAAAGTGTAAAGTGACGGGAGAAAGTTTTTTAAGAACTGAAAATCGTATTGTTTTAGATACTTTTTGGTGGAAGAATGTGTGCAGGATGCTGTAATTAACATATCTACAGATACCAAAGTCTATAAAACTTTGAATAGTAAACCGATTCAACTACCCAACAGACCGGATGTGATCTCAACGTCGAGATCGGGAAAATATCTCGCTTATTCAGCTGGTAGTATACTTTGGGCATGTGCATGACATTTCCAACAATTTTATATGCGCACGATGGGCAACAATGCGCAACACTGCGCAGTCTGAAGAGTAGCAAAGTGAATTACAAACATTGTCTTATTGCGCGCAGATACCATGACTTAGCATAAGCGTAAATAGGATTTTGAAATTTATACGCACTCAGAATGCAACCAACATATAATATAAAGGATATTTAGGCGATATGTGGACTGACAAAAGATGAATGTCCGCCGTCCGCCCCCTTTTTCGTTGATTTGAACGTTGGTGAATGATCAAAACATCATAACTACAGCTTGAAAAAGCTGCAGTTTTGATATTTTGATCATTCATCAACGTCATTTTTCGAAAGAGGATTTAATTCTATTACGCACTTGCGTAATGTGCGTAATGGTAATTACGCCCTTGCTAAGTGCTTATCTATCAAGCGTGCTGTGAAAAAATCAGATTATACTGTGCGTATGCACAGGCTGATATGAGTCTTAACTTTTCGTATATCGATAGCTCAGCGCGAAACTGTTGTAACTGCCTATTTGTTTAAAGGCAGTTACAACTTTTACGCACTAAGCCATCGACATGTGAAATTATTGGAAATGTCACATACATACCCCTTTATCATATGGCCTACATTGTTGAATTGCTTTACAAAAATTCAGTGAAGAAAATTTTGAAAAATTTATATTTCACCTGTGATATTCACTGCGTTTAAATCCGATATGCAGATTGACTAAAGCTTTAAATAAAGTTACTTCGACGTCGTCGTCAATTTCGTACTTAAATGTGTCCTGAGAAATTTCATAAATGTTTAAGTACAAAAAAAACTTCATTGAGTTATCACAATTTGTCATGTACTTCTAAACTTTGGCTTGAAAAACCACAAGTTATTCTTACCCCCAATTTACTGCTTGTCATGTCTTTTCCTAGGAGGCGCAGTTCACGTTTGTTTGTGTAAGAAAGCGTTCCCGCCTTACTTTACATTCGAGGAGCATAGAAACCCCGTTAACTGTTTAAAAATATCTCCTGACGATTCTCTTTTACTGAGTGCTGAAGTAAAGACAAGGGACAAACTGCCAATTACTAGGTCACTGGTGTTCGACCTGGAATCTAAATCTATGCTTCGTGAACTAGATTCTAAGTTGCTGGTTACAAAAGATTCATTGATCAGTAGCGACAACGTTCTCATTTGCACTAAAGTAGTGGACAAAGGAACGGTCGTACTATATGATTTGAAGAACGGTGTTATACTAAATGAGGTTCGAATACATAAACAGTTTGCAATAACTGTCCTACAGCTTCATGAATCACATAAATTCGCATTGTGTGGAATGATAGGACTTCCCAAGGAAGCTGACAATGTTGACACTGCCACTTGTAGTAAGGTGAAGGTCGTCAAACTATCAGATGGCGCCATGTATGGAGACTGTACATTCACCAGTACATTATCTTGTCTAAAAGTATTCGGAACAGACCAGATTTACTTTGCTGTCAGTGAATGGAAGAAACCCGTCGTTAGCATTTACTTTGCAGGTAAGGAAACAGTTCTTGATTCATTGTCGTAGAATCACATTTCGGTGATATATAGGCATAAACCAAAGGGAAAAGAACTAAAATAGCATAGTTTATCAGCGTTAAAATCCGTTATTGTTTCATGGTGTGTTACGTTTTTTAATCGCATGGTGATTTCAAACCAAAGAAGATATAAATGATTCTTTTTAAACCTGTGATATCTTAAGTTGATGTCATTCAAATTATTCAAATTACACAAACTCAAAAGATTGGGACTTGAAGATTGTAATCAAAATTGTTTCTTAAAATAGTTTGACGTAGTCATTACCATGGTAAACGGAACCCTATGGTAATGATGGAAACAATGTGAGCCTGTGCGTGACATTTCAAATAATTTCATATGTGTTCATATATACAGACGCTTGGCAGCATAGACAACGGCAAAATACAATAAGAATGTATGCTGACCACCTGAAGAGGCATTAAGACCATGTCTATCTATATAGCGTAGAGTGCAGACTCTGGTCAGAATGTGCGGCTGCACAGGCTGAGCTAAATCTTAACATAACGTTGCGCATATATGAAATTGTTGGAAGTGTCACGCACTGGCTGAAATGTTATGCGTATTTTCGCGATTGCAAGATAAAGTATAAAGCAAAGGTGATTTGTGTGCTTAAAATATATTTAGGAATCATTCTTGAATATTTACGCATGTTTTCTAGGTGAAATGGAAGCACCTCTTGAAAAGGGGTTCTTAGTTCATCGTATACAAGGCCATGAAAGACCAGTTCATACAATTTTGATACCATCCATGATGGACAAAATTATTACTGCCAGTTTTGACGATACTATTAAGGTAAGACTCGTCGGGACCAATAAAAAGATCGCTTCTGTCAATAAAAATTCCATTAACCAATCAAATAATTCATTTTGTATAGTTGATCGTCGTCAGTTCCTGCCTTTTTTGTTTCATTCAAGTATTTGGACGGGCGATTTAATCATTTTCACTACTATGACGCTTTGTTCGCTTTTTTGTTTTATATCAATGTCCATTTATTTCGGAGGCAATAAGCGTTTTGAATCTGAGTTCTCAGCCATGTAATAGGTCACGGCCATTCGGAACACCACTCGGCCAATCTCAAGATCAACCTCGAATGTACATAGACGGACTATTTTATAAAAATTACGGGAAATACTTGGAAAAACTCGATGACGTCAGTTAAAATGGCGTTAGCCCTCGAAACTGTGAGTGAAAACATTCGACGTCGCCAACGCTACTCGTTTAAGTCACTGACGTGAAACACTCGAATCCTAATAAAAATATCTTTAGATTCTTAAATAACGGCTGAAAAATTCTTAATTTTTGAGAATGATTCGTCATTCTCAAAAGTTAAGATTTTTCAGCCGTTACTTACTGTAAAAGATATAAATCTACAATGTTAGTTTTTCTTACACTGTTTCCGCCTAACAAAATGCACGATTTTGTTACATACCCATCCGCCTTACATACATCCGAGGTCTGTTGCAGTTTACTGAAATGGCCGAGTGATGTTCCGAATGAGGTCAAGGCCTGGGGCCATCGGTTCATCAATTGCTTCATCTAGTTATTTGAATAGGAAATTAAAAAGGAATGCGGCAATATCGTATATTTTATAGCATTTTTACATAATTGTATTTTTCTCATGTTAATTGTGCTTGCGCCCAAAATGACCTCGGCGGCCGACGGGCCGTAAAGCACCACAAAAAAGGGGGTGGGTATGAAGACAATCTACATGCATTCAGACAGACTTTATTTTTTTGGGATTAAAGCATTCGATTCATTATATGCATTTCCTAAACACGAACACTGCCTTGTATGCAAACTATGATATGTACCTGTGCGTGACATTTCCAAAACAATCATGATTGCGTGAAAGGTAAACACAGATCAACAGTCAAGTAATGAAATTACTAGATTGCCTGATTGTGTAAAGATACATTGAGACCTTATCAATATACAAAGTGCATAGTAAAGACCCTGGTCTTTGCTTGGCGCATACTTGAAATTGTTGGAAATGTCACGCACAGACTCATATGCTTTTATTCTTTTATGTCAAGGTATGGGATCTACAGATGACGCTGAAAAACTACCAAACAGAACTGTCATCTATAGAAAATAGACTGGCTAGAGCAAGTCGATTGGAACCTACACTTCAACAAGTTGTGTCCCAATACAGATATATCGACAATGCAAAACAAACGAGAACAACAACCTTGTGTTTGAACAAGTACGAAGATTATATGCTACATATAAGCTACAGAAAAAACGAAAAGGGATGCACTACGTCGTTATGTTAGGAGCTTTGAAGTCTCCGAACGAACTTAATATGTTGAGAAAGAATGTTGATTTTTTTACTTTATTGAAACAGTAAAGCATCTATGTTTTCTTCTTTTTTAAAAACAAAATGTCTAACTGATGGATTGAAATCTTTTCTTTTGGTTTTATTGATTTCATAAAAGTATGGAACGCCACACCGGTAATCATAAGGTATATTGAAGGACATAAGATCATGATTATCGTATTTAATAATTGAGCGACTCTGACAATATGTGGCGACAAACTTCTCATATGAAATGAGCATGTGCGTGACATTTCCAACTATTTCAAACGTTCGCCAAGAAAAGACTCTGGTTAGCCTGTGCATTTACAGAAATTGTAGAAAGATAATGTCTAAATTGTCTTTAGACAACAGCGAATCGTCTTATTGTACCGTGTCACTGTCAGAATGGCTGCTCCATATTTGCGCAGCGCACATGTTTCGATTTGTTGGAAATCTCACGCACAGGCTCAAATGTCTTATGTTCTATGTGCAAATTTGGGTAACTTACCACAAATATGTCTGGGATATATATCTTTTAAATGAAACATGCTATGGCTAGATTTCCAGCTGAAAGGGAAAGTACAGATCTTGTTCAACTAAGTTTGTGTGTTCTTGAATAATTAGATTTATATAGAATTGCGTTAGAATCGGCCCATAAAGGTACTGTAATTAGCTGCTTGACCATTTGAAATGATATATACTAACGTAATCATCGTGATAAATTTCTTTTTTATACCCCCCCCCCACCTACGAAATAGAAGGGGGGTATATTGGTTTCACCATCTGTCTGTCTGTCCATCCGTCCGTCCGTAGACCTTTCCGTTTCCGGACTCTAACTCAAGAACCAAATGACCTACAATCATGAAACTTTATGCAAATGTTCCTTATTACCCAAAGGAAGTGCCCTATTGTTTTTGGGTCACAAAGGTCAGAGATCAAGGTCACAGTCAGCCTTTGTTCAATTTTCGTTTCCGGACTCTAACTCAAGAACCAAGTAGCCTACAATCATGAAACTTTATGCAAATGTTCCTTATGACCCAAGGAAGTGCCCTATTGTTTTTTGGTCACAATGGTCAAAGGTCAAGGTCACAGTCAGCCTTTGTTCAATTTTCGTTTCGGGACTCTCACTTGAGAACCAAATGACCTAGAATCATGAAACTTTATGCAGATGTTGCTTATGATCCAAGAAAGTGCCCTATTGTTTTTGGGTCATATAGGTCAAAGGTCAAGGTCCCAGTCAATTTTTGTTCAATTTTCATTTCTTGACTCTAACTCAAAAACCAAGCGACCTAGAATCATGAAACTTCATGCAAATGCTCCATATGACATCATTCTTTAATGCTTTTCGGTGGTTTATCGAGAAATAACTGTAGATTATCACTTGATAAACTCACCGCAAAAGCAGTGAAATCATCAAAATCTTATACCCTGCTTGTGTGCATTTCATCCTATCTGACGTCATCTATGCGGGGCGAAATAAGTGACGTCACAATGAACGTTGCATAGCAATCACGCGCAAAATGACGCGCTTTACGAAAATAAGTCCTAGAAATTTCACATTTTGTCTCATTTTTGCATTAATGAAATAGAATAATCGTTTGTTTTTCGAGTAAGATCGATTAATATTTCATTTCTTGAAAAACAAAAGCTATATTTTCACTCATGGCTCTGCCACTCGTGAAAATATAGCTTTTGTTGTTCACTCAATGAAATATAAATCGATCTTACACTTAAACAAACGATTATCCTCTATATATTTGTTACAAACACATCCTGCACTAATAGCACTTACATTCTGACAAAGTGCTTGTGGGGGGTATAAGTCCGCTCTGCGACATTCTAGTTTATTTTCTTTCTTCATTTTTTAGCAATTTTTAGCTAGTACCAAGAGCTGTTATAAAAGCTTTTAGCAATCAAACTTCTTTTTCTGTAGGTACGGAGACAGCCTGTATGTAGGTATAAATGATGGACGTTTACAGAGATATTGTACAGACACTGGCGTCCTCAAAATGACGAGACAAACCACAGTAGGGTCTATAGATATCTTATTGTTGTCTAGAAGTGGACAATACGTGATAGCTATTGGAGATAAAGTACATATAGAAGATTTGCAAGGTCAGGGGTTTCTTCTGTACAAGTATTCATAAATATTGAAATATTAAAACCCCATTTCAATTTTCTTGCAGACACATTCTAGATATCCATAGACAGGGACTTATGATAAATTAACGTGGCTATGAAGCTGCTTTGTCTATTTCTTTTACTTGTTCATTTTTCATTGTATTTTCTAGCATTGGAAATTTCATTATTGTGATGTTAGAAGATTTAATAACATTCTGTTGATTTTTAATTCTTTTTATTTCGTTCTTAATCTTTTCGTTTCTACAAAGCATATTAATAGTCAAGATATCTTTTGTAACCACTATGTATTTCACTATACCCATATTTCCGTAAATCATCACATAAATTGATCCATCGAAAAAGGAAGGTTTAAAATGTTGAATTTCTCGATCACAAATCAGTCAAACAATATTTAGATTGTTTTCAAAGGCCGTCCATCTTGACCAATTTCCCTAGATTAAAGATTTTTTTTAAAATTTTGAAATGGGTGTGATTTTGTTTCTAGCTGACCGACAAATGATCTTCGAGCCCCCTTATAATGTGTCACGTGCTGTTGAAGCAAACAGTATTCTAGTTTGTGCATCGACTGGTGTGGAATCCGTGGCTAGAGTTTGGAATATCCAAACAGGTAAACAGTAGATGGCTGCCTTTGCATTAAAAAGTTTTTGGCAGATCAAAAATCCCCCCCCCCCAAAAAAATGCAGGTGAAATTTCAAGGTACGTATCATAAATTCGAGTCATAAATTAGAAGGCTAAGTAAATCACTTATCATATTAGTTTTTTTGAAATTTCATACGTCTTCTGGCTTACCTAATGTTAAATCAATAGCTAGAGAAAACAATGTATATATTCATTTTCAATTTTTGAGAAAGGCCCGCTGTCTACAGTGTTTCTTTGAAACAATTTTGTGAAAATTTCAGTCTGTACAAAGAGGTGTCGTACTTTCAGAATACATATCTTGAAAGGACAATCTTTTTTCTATGTGACGTTGACAAAGGCGTTTGCGTAGGGGAGACCGGGGCAAAGTGTTACAATTTTTAATCAATTCACAAATTTTCCGACACCATAGCTCTTTTGAATTTTTTTTTTTTTTTTTTTTTTTATATGAATCGAAAATGTAACGAATTTGGAACTAAAAAATACTTTGATTAAACAATTTAGTCATATTATAAAAATTATATACGCAGACAAAAATACCGGTAAATGTAACACATTGCCCCGGGCTTTTGGGGCAAAGTGTTACACCTACCGGGGCAAAGTGGTACATGGCATACAGCCGTCACGAAAAGGACTTCCATTTGCTTTCCAATACCGGGATAAACGTGAGAGGCCTTTTGGCAAAATATTATTCAAAATTAGACTGCAAGTTTTGCACACACTGACTTGGGGGTATGACTAAAACACGAATATGACATTTTCGGCGAATATGGGCGAATATGAGCGAATATGACTTTCGATAATCGTATTACCAGTATAATTGATTTATAAATACAAGTTTATATATATTAATTTAGTATCGCATGTTAAATAAAACATAATTTAAATGGTGCTTTTTTTTATTTAAATTCTGAATAACGACGACTTATGATTGTAAAATTAGTTGAAACAATATGTCCTGTTAATGTTCCCGTAGTAAGCTACAATAAATATTTCCTTTTCGGTTATAATTTGTGAATGGCTCATTAAGATCCACGAGACTTTTGTTTCGTGCTTAGGATTTTGTAAAAAAAGATTATAAAATGTTAAAAATTCCAAGTTGGAAAAACATAAAAACAAGCAAACATCGACTATAATTTGGTTAGGCTCATTAACCTGGTCATATTCGCCATGAGGCAAAGTTGGTCTCGGGTACAACTAATCTTGTGTCCTTACAAATTTACAATTTAAGCATTGAATAAATACTCTTTTAAAATCACATAAATATATCGTATCTGATTTAAAGAGTTAAACTATAGTTGAAATCACCTAGAAGGAAAAACAAAGTCATATTTGTAACGAATGAAGTCATATTCGCCTTCACGAAAAATGGAAATTTCTCATAATACACAAAATCAATGAAATGTAAAAGAATTACCAAAATATTGATAAAGATAAACATAAATAACGATTTCTTGAATGACAAGAGTGGATTGGAGGTTTAAAAGTCTCCACCAAACGCCTTTTCTATAATCAAAAGTCATATTCGCTCATATTCGCCCATATTCGCCGAAAATGTCATATTCGTATTTTAGTCATACCGCTGACTTGGTCACCTATGACAAAATAGTGCATTTCTTGCGCCTAACCACATGTTTCAAAACGTTTTCTTAATAATAAAATACTCAGACCATAACCTAAAATATTCTCTTTTTTTATTTCTCTGATAAAGACATAAACCATAAATCTCGAATTGTATGTCCATTTGCGGAATAAAATCTAAGAACATCTGTTATTACTTAAACCTACTGTAGTTTCGAATAAGTCTGAAAAGTAAGAAAGTATAATATGATCATGGCTGAATTGCATCAATTACTATTATGTCTCTTAAACTCTACATTAATGAAATTACATAAAAAAATCTGTGATTAACCACAAACTTTTAGAAATAAGCCCATAGGACAGCCAAATCCCCGTTTCAACATGTCCGAATATATAGCGGGCAAAGCGTTTTGAGAAAAAGCTGGTTACTCTTACAACGGTAAATTTATCTTTTTCGTACAACGGTTTCTATTGCATATAATAAGATGTTAAATGATTTGCACAAACATTAAAACTTCGTCTGAAGCTTCTTTGAATTCGTTTCAGTCATCATCTCGTTATCTGGAAATTGAATAATGGCGCTAAACATATTGTGGGCAAAATGTTACACTGTAACACTTTGCCCCACGTCCTGTGTAACACTTTGCCCCAATCGCAACTTTTCGGAAAAGATACTCGTGCAAAGAAAAGAAAGGTTTAAAATAACATAATTTGTACACAAAAGTAAGCTTCTGGATCTCGGGATCCCATAATCAAATGACATTCCTATTTCTTGTACTCTTATATCAGACGAGGTGGATATTTACGAAAATGGTAAGAATTTACTTTTGTGTCACAAAAATCGCTTTCTGATTCTTCTTAAGTGGACATTCCTATTTCATGAATCTAATATGCAGTAAAACATGCATAATCAAAAAACCTCTTTCTAAGAAATAACACCTGGGACATTAATGATGTCAAAAAGAAAACTTTTCAAACGTAACACTTTGCCCCGTGTAACACTCTGCCCCGGTCCCCCCTATTGGTGAGCAATTTCGAAGGCATAACAGACCTATAAATGCATGATTTCTATTTCCATTTATGAAATTACTCTATCTTTATAGTATTTAGTTTTAAAAGCAATCCACATTATCAAGAGGGGTCGGGGCGGGTTACTACCAGTTGCTTTTTTTTATTAAGAGTGCTTTCACTGTCCAATGCCTGCACCTAAACGATGGCATCCGATGGCAGTTTTCTTGTTCATAAGAAAGACTTTAAGGCTAGAATCAAACTAATTTCGTGGATAAACTTATCCTATTACTCTTTTTTCAGGTCAACTTCTATGTGACATCTCTAGACCATATACATTTCGTCATACAATAATTAACAGTACTGGAACCAAGGTAACTCATTTTACTTTTATTCATCTAATCTTTTATTTATTCATTTGTTTCATACCGATTTATTCATTTTTTTTACATGTTTACATTATTTACATTTATACGCATTACACTCGAGATTCAATCAATACGCGTCTTTGATAAACCATAGGAAATATTTGTAAATCAAGTTTATGGGAAAAAATAATTAGCAGCGTTCACGGTAAATCTCTTTATTTTGTGACCTTGAAAATGCAGTCATAATTAGGTTCACGACATACCCTTTTACTTTCCAGATAAGGAATGTTTTAATTACAGATCATTTCCTTAACAAACGGAAAGCCATGTGTGTTCACTTTAAATGGTAAAACGACAAAGCACGAGATCTCGAGTTATTGCGGCAACAAACCTGACGAGCCCACGTGCGCTGGTATCAGCCCAGATGATTCTCTGGCTGCCTTTGGGGGTGAAGATGGTTTAGTTAAAGTGATAAACATGAAAGGGGAAACCGTACATAATTTGAATCAGGGATCTAAGGTCATGACCTTGACCTTCACCCCAGATTGTAAATCGTTAATGACAGCGGGATATAAGTCCATACACGTATGGTCTTGCAGAACTGGAGAACAAAGGTTAGTTTAATTATCGAGTTAGTATCCTTGAAACATTCATGGGCAATTTACAGATTGCGTCTGCCAAGAAAAATAACCGATTAATTCTGTCTCAAAAGATTGGTTATTTTAAAAACGCTCCTGTTAAGACAGATAATACCGAGTGTGTGTTCCAAATGGTTTGGAATGAACTTACAACGAGCCTTATAAAACTTGTCATAGACATAATTGCCACATGCCTACTTATTCTGAATGTCTTTGATCTATTAAAGTCCGAAGTTTTTATTTTATTCTCTTGTAAATCATGTTGATGGGGTACACACAATATGTGAGCCTGTGCGTGACTTTTCCAACAATTTCACATCAGTGCAAAGCAGAGCCTCTGGCCAGCCTGTGCAACCGCACAGTCTGGCCTGAGTCTGCGCTATGCACTCTGTAGCTAGATAAGATCTCAAACCCTCTTCAGGCATACAGTCAGTATTCTAATTGCATTTGGTGGCTGTCGAAGCTGCATAATGTATTTCCATCACGCACCAACGACTTGGTTGGAAATATCACGCACCGGCTCATATGATTTGAGTGACGATTACAATGAAAATATCTTTGATATTACTCAATTCATCTGCTCTTTCCAGATATAAGCTATCAAGACACATGGACTTTATAACCCACCTGAAGTTTGACAAGACCGGTCAGTTCTTCGTGTCCTTCTCCGACGACAATCAGCTGATTCTTTGGGACTATCACAAATCAGTTTCCTTGGCAACCTTTTATACACAATCTGCTATACACGGACTAGATGTTGCGGACCACGCGGAGACGATAGCCTATGTTCCCAAAGGTGTGATGGATGTTGCCATACTTAAACCCAATGCTGCTCTTAGAGGTGTGATGAATGGAAGTGTCAATACTGTTACACTAGAACCAAAAGCTCAGGCTTTAGCATTAGCGTTTTCTAATCAGAGCGCAACTAGTAGTACAGCATGTAATGTTATGTAAGGAAACGTATAATTGATTTCTTACATAATTACTCTAGTTAGAAAAAGCGAAAAACATTGAATTTGATTACATGGGAATAATTTGAGAATATGTCTGATTGTTCAAAATTAAGGAACGAACTGAGTGTAAAGACAGATGTGATCTATTTAGAGAAAAGAATCCTCAACCCTGTATGGGTCAAGTTTGTCTATTTGGACTATTATAAGCCAATTATATTTTGGACAGGTCTCTCTTATTTGCATTCACTGCAACTTACCTCCCTTGAAAACGTTACAATTGTGACCCATTCGGAACACCACTCGGCCAATCTCACGATCAATTTCGGTTGTACATAGACGGAATATTTTTTAAAAATTACGGGAAAACCTTGGAAAACTCGATGACGTCAGTTAAAATGGCGTTAGCCCTCGAAACTTTGAGTGAAAACATTCGACGTCGCCAACGCTACTGTGTTTTCATTAAATTTCATCGTAGGTCGTTTTCTTGTTGATGTAGTGTTTCAAGCAGTTTTTTAAAAGCTCGTTTTCCAATAATGCTTGAATATTTACTTATTTTAAAGGGAAATGTTTTATGATCATTTACGGTCAATCCAAAACGAATCTGATAGAAACCGTAGAGTCTTTATCAACGACGATCTTATCATGATGGTCGGTCGATCGGCAACCTCGGGGATTCTACAAAATATACCTCGGGAATAATAAAGGCGCGGGCATGAAAGCGCGTCACTTCGCGCGTGGTTTTATATGGCGTCACAAACATCAACGATCCCGCTAAGGATGACGTTGCATAAAACAAAATCAACGAAAGAATAAAAAGGGGCATATTATAATTTGATAACAAAACGAAGTGTTTTACTGCGTTTTTGTTTTCAAATTAAAATATGCCGAAAAGTTCTCCATAGACGATCGGAAAGAATTTTAAAAAATAAATGTGATTTTCTTGAAGCGTATAAAATAACCGAAGTACCACCATAAGCCGAGTTACCTAAATAATGATCCAAAATTACTACACTTACGTCCAAGGTATTTTCCAGTTAACGGAAAAGTCCAGGCGATGTTCCGCATGGCTGGTCAGTATCCTTTATTTTCAATTACGTTTATTGCTTGCTGTAAACTCTTTCTATGTTAAATGCAATAAAATATATTGTGTTGTATTGATTTACCTGCTCCATTTTCGAAAGGCTCTAAATATCCTCGTTATTGCAGCAGACTTCACAATTTTCATAGGATTGCTTCAAACTTTCACAGATAACATAATGGTGTTTCCTTTTGTAAATGGATCAAAAGCGGCTTGTGTCACACGAAAAAAAAGTATCTAAATTTGATTTAAATGTCTTATTATCACAATCAAGTCCTCATTTTTCATCCGATTTGCTTCAAATTTACACAGAGTTAAAAAACCAAAATCAGGATCGATCATTTCGAGAACGAGGAAAATACGGTGCCTTATGAGGTCAGCTCAAAATATTATCGATTTCGCGATAAAGTCGACCGTTTTCATTGGATAAGATTCTTTCATTTCTATCACGCTAGTTTATCTTATACAGACCTTTATATCATGAAAAAGCTTTTCAGGGCAGTCAGTAGAGCGTCTCAGGCCGTAACTGTCGTCTCGTTGAAAATAACTGTCATCATGATATTGTACTTATTACATAGCTTAATTAAAAAGAAAAACGATGAAAACCTTGAATATAATAGCATATATAGGAATAAAATGGTTAATTTTCACACGTCCCTTTTCTTGCTTTTGTCGATGGATTTGACCATTTTCGAAGGAATGATCCTAGGGATAATACAATCATTCTGTTCAAGTTTGAAAAAAAAAGTCCTATGAAAACCGCGAGCTTAAACACGTTGATAAGGAATGGTTAACTGGCGGACGAAAATGATGTCACCCGTATAAGATCTTTTCGTGTTCGCTCTTTAGAGAGATAAACGTGTCCCACGTCGTGTTGATATTATTATGTGAAAGACGCATTTGTTACAAATTCCTTTATAATTACAAATTGCAGAATTTCATCATACTGCGGAACTGCATTAAAGCAGGTTATTCTGAAAACGTCAATTACCACATCAAGAAGGACCGAATTAGCATATCGCTCATAAGAAGCCATCCCTGCGTTCGGGAAGACACAAGAGGTGCAAACTTTTTGCAAACCTTACCCCGCTTTACACGTACACAAGAGTGCAAAGTAAGGTATGATTTGCAAACAGTTTGTACCGTTTTGTTATCCTAAACACAGGGCATCTTGGATGTTAAGAAAATTACTTCATAAAAAATCACTATCGAACCTAAGAATTCTTTTTATTATTCAGTATGAATGCTATTGTTTATTAATTGTTTTTTTCCGATTATACAAGGCTATATGATTTCATCGTATACAAATCCTAAAGCCGAAAAATATCGCCAGGTAGGTCGTGAAAAAAAATGGCGATTAAAAATTCAATCGTATCAGGATATCAATCCTTTACCTAAATCAATGTAGCACAATTTTTGGCTTGAGTGGTTCAAAAATGTTCAAGAAGAAAAGGTTTAAAAGGTAAATACGAATCAAACGAGTTCTGACAAAAGCAGTTTGTCGTCTTCTCACAAGTTTTCCTTTGTCGTCTATCTTTAGTGTGAGAAAACCTGAAATCATTGGATAAAATGATATGAAATAAATTGGATGAAATTATTATGAAAAGACGCCCAGCTTTTGGTATCGTCGGTCATTCGGCCAACAACTAAGGCTTGATTACGGTTGTTTACGCCGTCGTCAAAACTTAGCGTTCTAATAAGGGTCCGATTAGTCCGTAAAGACACACAACCAGAAATGTATATATTTCATTTAAAAAGCGGGTAACGCTGACCAGGGGCCCGTTTACTTAACTTCTTACGAAAAAAAAATCGCAAGTCAAAATCACAAATCGTACCAGTGTTTTCATTCAACTTAATATGCTGCCTTGCAATATCTCTTTGGAATCGTCTTTAGAAGACGATTCCAATGAGATGATTCGTGGCAGAATTCCATATTTATTTACTTCTGTAAAAGCATGTCTAATTTTTGTCTTAGGCTAAAAAGATCGTAAAAAGTTTAGTAAAACGGACCCAAGAGCATTAAGGTGTGACGACGGCTTAAAATATCCTTTCAGTTACAGATTTTTTTCTTCTCTGCGATTTCATTATAAAGCAATAATTGTGGAAAAGGAAAAGAAATTGCTTGTAACAAGCTTTGAAAAAATTTCTAACACGAGGGATGCAGATCCAATGTCCTAACTCGACTGAGATACTATTCGTCGTTTTAACCGATTTCAATCAAGAGATGTCTGTAAAACATTTATGCGCCCCCCCCCCCCCCACCACCACACACACACACACAGCGCCCCCCCCCCCCACACACACACACAAACAAACAGATCAATAGCATATTCTTTGTCAATCAACAAAGGGCAATAGCTAACAAAATATTATGGGTAGAGTTGTGGTATTCGGTTCTTGTGTGCCGCACTTCTCTTCAATGAGATCTTTTCACCTGTGAAGTTTCATGATTCTAGCTTGCATACGTTTGAGATATACTCCGGACAATAAACGGTCTACGGACGGACCGATCGACGGTCAGACGGACGGACCAACCGACGAGTGCAAATTTGTAAAAAGCAATTTCTTGAATTTCCACAATGTTTTCCTACTTTTTTCTCCAGAGGTGCCCATAAGCGTAATTGCGTTGGAAAGTATTACAATCTGTTTTGGGATCCATATAAACAAACCAAGTACAAGTTTATTCGTGTGAAAGGGTTTTCTAGATTTAAGAACATTCGTCTACGGATAAAGGATTAATTTACATAAAAGGAAATCCTTGACTATTTAACGTATATTTCCGATAGTGATTTTAAATTGAATGTTAATGTTATTCTACCCCATGGATCGTATTTAAATCTTCGTCGATGATATTAAGATATCATTATTATGGGTATATTTATCATAACGTTTATTCCTTAATTATGTGTTTGAACAAATATTTGAGATCTTGTTAAAACGCGTTGATAATTCTATGATTCTTATCAAATTTCGCACATTTGAAGATTAAGGAACGCTCTTAATGTAGTGCATTTCGGTGTGTAAAGTTGTGTAGAATTTCATTCAACTAAGGGTATTGCATTCCAATGAGAGTAATATAGTATTAACACGGTGACCACAGAAGTTTGCTTATATGGAAAAGAATGTTTTAAAAGGTAAATGAACAGTTTTCTATATTGAAGAATACGTTGTTGTTGTTTTTTTGTTTTTTTGGCTTAAGTTTGATGAAATAAAGTTATTGGCAGCTTCTTTTACAATTATTCCCAATATTGAGGGCGATCAAATCCCGTTTGTATACCCTTTTCAAACTGCAATTATGTATTTTTAAGTTAACATTTCGACGAAGTATCGTTTCAGGCGGTATCAAGGAACCGGGTTGATCATTCAGCATTGCAACTATCCTTTGGACAAACCCAAAATATTGCGCATGTGGGCGTTACAAGATAATTAAATAATAAATTCATGGCTGATTTTTGCTTTAAAAAAATGTCATCGCGTGGATACTGAAGCGGTTTCGGTGTTTATTGTTTGAATTTATTTATTTTTTCATATTTATTTTTCAAGATCAAACAACAGTGCGGTTAATGAATATTAAGTGACGGTATTAGTCATCCATAAAGTGAATACAGATTCGCTGTAGTAAAAAAGGTGTATCTGCAACATATGATTCTGTAATTCAATGAAGAGAGCATTTGTTGATTTCATTGAGGTATATAAAAAAAAAAAAAAAAAAAAACGAATCACACACATGTACATGTATGAATTCGCTCTAAACCTAAACACTCTCTATGAATATGCAGAGAGAATTCATACATGTGTGTGATTAGGTTTTTAGTTTCATACCTCGGTTAAATCAACAAACTTTATCATCATATTTTATTATCTAATACCACGAAGCAAATATGTAAAACTTTGTCTATAATGAAACAAATTTCTTATTGGAATATTTATAGTAAAAATTGTTTCTATAAGAAATAAAACCAACTTTTTAGCCAATCAGAATGCACGGATATTGATGGATTAATCAAAAAGTAAGTACATATGAATTTGTAATGCAGATAGGTTTGCACAATCTTTGCGATTCGTTCATACTTGTCGTCATTAATACTTTTATAAACCCATAATCCAAATTCCAAAATTGAAAGCCATAAAGGTATATTGGACATTGTAAAGCTTCCTCATTCAAACAGAAAAATTAATTTTGTCAGCGTGGGAACAATGCCTATGATCTAGATTACAATGAACCCTCATTGATTAAAATACAACGTTTGTTGACAGTGGAAAATGCCTCTGTAAATATGGAGGATTCGTGCAGAATTAGACAGTTGGCAATTAAGGTAGTGGACCCGTAATAGATTTGCAACGTCTCAGAAGTAATGAACTTTAACTGTGTTAACCGAGGTTTCCTTATGATTTTCATGAGGAAACCTCGGTTAACATTGTTAAAGAATGTGTGGTTCGAAATGTTGCGGATCTTTTACGGGTTCACTACCTTAATTGAAATGGATTTTAAGACGTATGCGGGATATGTCATTTGAAATCGAAGATGGAAAAGTGTTTGTCAATTCAATAACATTTTGTATAATATGACCTACGTCGCCGGAGTGAAATAATCCCATTGAATAATTTGATATTACACGGGTGTTATTACACTAGTGGAATAACTATGCAAATGAGCTCAGAGGGAATAGTAACGATATTTTGTAATCGCGAAAATGACGTCATAATCTATGTTTCGTGACGTCATTTTTGAACGGCGTTATAAGTTTCGCCGAAAATTGAAAAGTTGAATTTCAAGAATTTTGGCGATTTTTCGCTAAAATTCGGATCGTATTATAACAGAATATAAAATTTGTGCTAATAAAATACAGAATTTATTAAACTCGTCATCTAAAACAGATAAAAACTCGGCGCAGCCTCGTTTTTATCTGTTTATAGATGACTCGTTTAATAAATTCAGTATTCAATGACCACTCATTCAATATCCTCTATGTATACGATTTCGATACGCGCTACGATTTTGCATGCTAAGGATGAGAATTCCCTTAACAAATATGCTTCACATTTGTTTTTAGACCAATGATAATATATTGAAAGAAATGAAAATACTATTTTTCCCCATGAATAAAGGTATGAAACTTAAACACAACTGCACACTAATGTATGAATCTGATTTTGTTTATTCATGAAGTGTTTTGTCTCATATCTCCATGAATAACAAAATATCATTTAACTACGAGTGAAAAAAATATTCAGCATTTTTTTAGATTGTTCGTGCATTTTTGCAAGCACATAAGATAGCTGTATGTTCACGCCGATATGAATATTTTCAATCAATAAGAACACTCGTTTTTGATGGATGAAACTTTAAATCAAATAAATGTTGAGTGTGCACTGTCGACCACCTAGAACTGAATCCCCACTTTAAGCTTATAGAACAAGAGAGAAGGGAACGAGATAAAATTGAAGTAAAAATAGATTATTGAGCTGTCAGTTTAGTAATTCAGTATTATTCATAAGCTGTCATTTGAAGTGAGATTTGTTTGTTTTTATGATTTACATGTGTGTGTGGTTTAAGACGATCTACCTACCTAGGTTAGTTGATTTATATTACAGCATTTGCAATATTGGAATGATTTTGAATGGGTTTTACGCCACTCTCAACAATCTTTCAGTTATATCGCGGCGGCTGGATCACCTACAAATGGATTCCTGGTATTTCTCACAAAAGTACGACCTTCAGACTCTTTCCTAGCCTCCAGCTGCTATCCCACATAGGTCCACGATTATCAACCAATTGATGAGAGACAAATAGTCGGAAAGGATGAGTTTCGCCGTCAGGGATCCAATCCGAGACCTCAAGAACGAAAGGCTGACGCGAAACCAACTGCGCTGTGACGGCGCCAAAATATTGGTATGAATATATTGGCATGTTTCAGTCATGTAAGTAACCAATGTCACACTATCCCGGAACTTAACGGGAGTGAAGAATAATAATGTCAGGGTCTTTTTGTGGTAAAAGAGAAATTACTAGCCAACATGAAAATCTTAAGACCTTGGAAAACGTGTACACAAGGATAATGTATTCTCACAACTTCAGCGATCAACTCAAGTTAAGAATCTGCTAGTTAAATGCAATTTTTCATAGCTTGAGAAATATAAGATCTGTCCTAAGATTTTATTTGAGACAAAGTGATCTTAACCGGGTCTAAAATGGAAATTTTATTCAAATATATTTTGTATTCTAGAAGAGGTTAAGATCAGCTTGTCTCAAACAAAATCGAGTGACAGATTCCTTTTCTCACAATAAACAAATAAATTAAGGCCTACGTTTAAACCAGTTCTTTAACGCTCAGATGATATAAATATCGCTTTAAGGCATGTATACACGTGCAAATATTTTTTGTCGATAGAATTTATGGTTATTTAAATTATTTGTTATTTAAAATAGTTTGAGCAAAATTGTGCAAAAAATTGGGGCCATCGTATCCGCTTTTGAGAAATTGACCCCCCCCCCAAACGCAATTTTATAGAAATTTTCACTGATTCTCGAGTGATTTGTCTAGTTTGCATACTCCCCTTTTTCTCCGACATAAAAGATTCTTTTTACATAGAAAAAAAATCTGAAACATTTAAGGATGAAATTACATTTTAATTTGATACATTTTCGTAAGCTTCGCTTTAATGTTCGTCCATGGACCGATGAGGAATAACGCGAGCGGGTGTAGTAAAAAATACATTTTTTCCCCCCTAAAATTTAACGTAAATGTTTGTACTTAACCAGAAAAATAAGTAAAATTTCTCGACAGTTTTCTTTTGAATCTAATGCACTTTTAGTATATTCGAACCCAATCAAGTTCGTATAATTAAATGTCGTATTTATTTAACCCTTTGCTGTTTAATCCCTGCTTTTTACGTGCCTGTGGTTTTATGATTTAGAAAACATTGTGAAAAGAGAAGAAATTGCTTCTGACAAGCAATTTCTTCTGATTCCACACTATTTTCTACCCAACTGAATGGTTATTTTTCAAATTTAATCCACTTTTAATTTTCGTCTGCAAAACCTTTGAATTTGGACAGGTCCAAAATTTTGTAAAACGGGAAAGGGTTAAGAGCAATACGCTTATCATCGAGGCAACGGTAGGGATTCTAAACATCGACGTCGGAAATCAACGTTGACCACGTCGTTTTGTGTTTATTCGTATAAATAGTGATTCGCACGTTTCTTGAACGCCGGTCACATTTTTGTTGCTTATTTGTGTCGCTGTAGTAAAATGATTTGTACAGACCTAGGTAATATATTCCAGCAAAAGAATTCTACTTCTAATTCTTTATAGGAAACATTTTCATGTTTCAAACATTCTCATTTTCAAAATAAGTTTGTAGAATGTTCATTACATTTAATTACGACAAGATATGGCAATGTGACAGAAAACAACAACAACAAAAAAAGAAATAGGTTGTTTGATGCATGTTGTGATGACGTCGCTTTGTGATCCTACACATGTGCAAGATAGAGGATATTGAATGAGTGGTCATGGAATACCGAATTTATTAAACGAGTCATCTATTAACATATAAAAACGAGGCTGCGCCGAGTCTGTTTTAGATGACAAGTTTAATAAATTCTGTATTTCACGAGCACAAATTTTATATTCTATTCATAATTTGACCCGATTTTTTGCGTCAAATCGTCGAAATTCTTGAAATTCAACATTTCACTTTTCCGCCAAACTTATAACACCGTTTAAAACTGACGTCACAATCGATACATTACGACGTAATTTTCGCGGTTACAAAGAAGCGTCGCCTATCGCTCTTAGCTCATTTGCATAGTAATTCCACTAGTGTAATAACACCCGTGTAATATCAAAAAAAAAAAAAAAAAAAAAAAATCAACGGGTTTATTTCACTCCCGCGACGTAGGTCATTATAAACAATATTATTTTTGATGGTTTTTCGTTAAAGAAGACAATGTGAGCTATGTGAGAAATGGCTTTAATGAAAGGGGAGACGGTTGTCTCGATAGTTCCTCCATTTCTTACATCCCGTAGCACTCTTTCAAGAAATAGTTTTCACGAAGGCTATGCGTTTGTAAAGGGTTAATGTCTGGCTATTTCAAAATACTATTTTAGAACTTTGTATCACATGCTAATTCGCGCATTCTATAGACTTATCCAAAGTTTATCCTAATCTGTTACATATTGTGTTGGTTATGAATTCAACAATTGAGTCAAAGCCGATTTCTCAAGGACTTTAAGCACATCATGCTTTGGCTTGTAAAATAATACCCATTATATGTTTATGAAACTTTAATATGATGACCAATGAGACGATCTTTGATGTGCCAACCATAGTCAGGCTGTCAGACATAGTCACGGTGTATTAAAGATGAAATGCAACCTCTGGTTGATTTTCTTCTTGAAATGAAATCCGGCACCAACCTTTTATAAGTATTTATTATACGGAGATCCCTGATGGTCCCTTTTCTTGTGACCGTTCACATTTATTTAAGAAAGTTCACAGATGGTGCCATTTTGCGTGACGGGTGACAAACATCAACTTTTTCAGTCTTTCTGGAGCATTTTGCAAAATCGTCACTGGCCATTAAAATAGTGTTATCTTGACTGATGCACACGTAGTTCTAACTACTCTGTTTTTAAATCGCACTGCGAAGCAGTAGATTTATATCTACCGTTTTCCAGAAATCCAGTCTGTTTGACCCACTACATTTTTACCATTATCTTCTGAGCAATGTGTTCAAACCAAATTATGTGTTTTCAAACACCGAAGAAACGGCCTTTTCAGTCACAATCTACAAACTTTGTTTATACCTTATTTACTTTTCGACAAATAGAGAAGAGGCTAATACAAAATTTGATGTAATTTTCGCTTTTAGTAATTACCAGTTAGTATTTTCAGTGTTTATAACAAGATTTTCAGTTGAGTAAAGGAGTTGAAACGTACAATAGGTTAACTGTATAATTAATTTGTAGCACTTACAATATTACTGCTCTGAACTTTCTCGAACGGTCATTTATCAGTTGTAGGGCTGACAACCAATCAAATTCTGTTATGATTATCACTCGGTCAAAACCCAGGCGTAAATTCAGACCACGTGGTATAGATGCAAATGGACATCGTCTGCTCGAAATGTGTCAATTAACTTGTTTATCATTAGTCAATAGTCGTCTGCACTCAAACAGGGAGCGTGGGAAGTTTACTTTTTTTTTTGCATGTGTTAACAAATAGAAATAATTTTGTAATTTTGAAATATTTGATTTCAATGAGCACTCTGATCACGCTGCAATCCTATTTTCATTAAATTCAAATTTGAGTATGAAGAAAAATTATTCAACAACAAATAAACCGACAAAAACATACGATAAACTGATATAGGGGTAAGTTCATATCGGACTCGGTTTCGACCCGAGTTAACCGGGTTTCCATCAGAACGGCCTCGGTTTCGACACTAGTGATGTCATTGTAACCTTTCAACCTCGACGCTTCTGATCCTGGGTCAGGCCGGTGTTACTTGGGTTCCAAAATGGCATCGAGAATAGTGCACAACAATTCGATTACAAAAAAATAAATATTCTCTATTACTTTAAATAACAAATACTTTTTTTCTTATTTTATATAGTATTTTGCACGAGTTTATCACATTTCTTAATGGGATAACGATATTTCATGGTAAATTAATTATTGTAGCGGTAAATGAGAAGTTTGTTTACTACCACCAGTGGGTAACTCCGTTCACATGAATGTCTTTTCTGCGCATGCATATTACAGTCAATTCTAGATTATTACATCATCTCACGCGTCTCTCGGGCTGCCATTTGAATTTCCCCTAGGATAGCAGCAAGAGCGATCTATTTTTAGAACAACTCATGAATAGTCATAGAGTGCTGCTAGATTTAATCGATTTGTCAGAAACCAAAGATATAAATAGCATAGTTGGCGATTTCACGTGTTTCTTGAGGGAAAATGCATTTACAGTATTTGGGAAAACCCAATGCTTGAAATACTAACATGTTGGTAATCAAAATTGTAAATAGTTTAATGAAAAATGTTTGTTGCTAAACAGGCTTTTAAACTCTATAGAGAGAGGAATTATATTAACAGACAAGCTTTTAGCTTGGCGCGTGCTCATTATAACAACGTAAAAATCTGCTAAGAAATAATTTAGACTAGCAGAGGGCTATCGAATCAGCAAACTTTCAAAATCGGACCCACGAGGTTGGATGAGCTGGCGATGTCCTCGAAAAGATGGAGTGTTAAGACAAAAAACTCACAAATTTAAAGATTTTACCAACTTTTATTGTCCAAATTTGAGCCTTTTTGATTGGCGAACTATTGCACTATCCCAGCCTCTCAATGATGTACGATTTACAGTGCTGACAGCACTTTGATTCTCTAAAGGTGTCTACCGTTAAGCTCTCACAAGTGCGAGATGTGGCACGCTTGAAACGATTTGTTGTTCCCAACTATCAAAGTCACTGCTTAACTTTTATACACTTTTATAAACTTTTATACACTAATAAACTTTGAATGCGACGCGAGGCAAACTTCAAAAAACAAACTATTTAGTACAAAACTCAAACTCACCTTATTCCAATAACCAGCAATACTTTTAAACATACTTCAGAAACAGAAAAGAGCAATGACCTTAATTCTATGAAGAATGGAGTAGTGGTTTACAGAATAATTACTTCCAGAACCAGTCGTGCGTTTATGATGAAAACGTTAGCGAATCGGTGCCCCGCTTTGGACGAATACTCACGTGCAAAGCTGGGTACAATTTCAAAACGCTCACAGGCGTTAGTTCATCAAAATCTTTATTTCACAAGCATGCAACTTAATGGTATTACAATACTATTACTTTCGAAAATAACCTAGATGTATGTGAAGAACGTATCAACTACTTCCGGGGTATCAATCTATTGAAAGTTAGCGCCCCTTCGTGCTGTTTTGTCACACGTGTGCGTACTTTTGTATTTGGTACAGTTAGGAACATCGTGAAATTGACACTGTGAATGATATTGGAATAATTTTGCAATGAAATTTAATGAGCGAGAGGAGTGAGTATAGAAAGAAATAAGAGGGAAGTAATCCAGTTTCGCTAATTTTGTTCAAAATGAACAAAACTAGCCATATTTAAAACTTCCCTTAAATAAAATACATGTATACGTAATTTTCTGTTTGTGTATCATCATCGATCAATCAGGCGCTTTAAAAACCACATCAGCCAATAAAATTGTATAATAATGTGATCGATTTGAATTATATGTTGATCGCTTTGAACGAATTTGAAATGATTTCTAATGATTTCGGAACGTTTTTGATCGATTTGAGTGAGTATTTGGAATAATTGAATGGAGCGCTTTGGAATGAGTGTATCTAGGGTATTCGACTCCGATCCAAAAATCACAGGTAAGATCGTAGGCGACGGCATACAAGACACATATATGTTTATCTACGGACCTTCTATATCACGTCGTGGGGTTAAAAGATCATAGACTCTAACTCGTACATAATTCCTGTATGTTATTTGCAGATTGTGTCTTCGAAAACGAATGAAACATTTCCGGGAATCTACGTCTTATTCATTCTGTTTTATGTTATTGTATATTTAATAAGGCGAAGTGGTATAGCGATTTCGAAATAAACACGTACCGTCATTAAATTTGGTAGTTGACAATAACCTCGAAAATATAGCTTATCAAACCTGCAGTTACGATGTTTATATGTCATCTACTAAAGATGCCCATGCTACAAAGAAATACAGGTAATAGCTCAGAAATATGTGACCCGTCACAAAAGGGGAACATCTTGGAACTTCCAAAACTAAATATATGTATATATATATTTGTATTAATAAATTAGTTATTAACCCTTGTCATGCTGAACCCGGAATATTCCTGCTTTGGCAGGAGGTAAATACTAAGATCAGCCTGCACACATGTGCAGACGATTCTTAGTATATATAATAATATTTTCAAAAGAAATGCTGCATTGCAATCAAGACTTCCAGTGTTTTCAGCGCTTTGATTTCAATCCAATTTTGACAAGAGTTCTATTCAGCATGACAAGGGTTAAGAGATCATCCGGAGGTCGCATTTTCAAAACGATTCATAATACTGGAATGAAAAATGATATTTCTACCTTCAGAAAATAAGCGAAGTACGAAATGTTTCGACCCTAGTCAGTCTGCGCTCTCCGCGCAATCTGACTAAAACTATCATTTACGCACTACCCAAATGGTCCCTTTTCGCCAGACGGGTCACATATCTAAAATAAAGAACGATATAGAATTGAGCTTTCGTAAATTAAGGTGCTCGTTTTTGATATATAAAAGCGCTTTCGTTAAACTCCACTTGAAAACATTCTTTAAAACATCGACAAACCAATGTGATTAATCAAACTCGCCATATGACCTACCGCTACGACCCTACGTAAGGAGAGAAAGCGTCGTGGTTTCGTAGGGATGAATTTAATGAAATTGTTGACAAACTAGCGAGCATGTAAATCGATAGACCAAGATCTTTCAAAGTTTTCAAGAGCAACAATATGAATTCGGGCAGCAATTTGCATTTGTCATGCTCAGCGTTGGTAACAAGGACGAATTATTTTAGTCATAAAACAAGACGACGAGGTTATAATTATACCTAACCTATTGAAGTAATAGATCTTAACGATGATAAATAAACAAAGACTTATTGAATTGTAAAATGGTTCGAAATAAAAAGGATTAGAACAATGCACTTATCCAATACACAGTTCAATGTCATGAGAAAATTAACAGGGCTTGGAATGAATGCTAATGATTCAAGATTTCAACTACATGTAATAAATACCCTATCTAACGGATCCTCTCCTCGATTGGCGACCAATGCCTCTTTTCTTGAGATCTGAAATTTTGGTTGCTTTCGATAACCAAGAGTTAAAATGATTTGGTCGTTTTCAATAACTATAAGATTTACCACGAGTTTTGATCGCTTTCAATAAACATGAGTTAAGATGTTTTGGTCGCTTTCAATAACCCTGAAAGTTAAAGATTTTGTCGTTTTCAATAACAACGAGTTTTGATGTTTTAGTCGCTTTCATTAACCACAAATTTCCAAATTTTAGTGGTTTTAAATAACAATTAGTTAAGAAGTTTAGATCTCTTTCAATAATTATGCATTTAGGAGGTTTAAGTGAGTGATCAAAGGACATTTTTCTCTATACCTGTATAGTGGAATTTGACATTAGATCACTCACTAAAACTTCTAAAACTATAGCGTTTTGACTTGTCTCAACATTGTTTTGTATTCCGTTTTTCAGGTGTATACTGAGTAATTTGAAAAAGTTTCCACGATGCCACAAGATATTGGTCCGGAGTTACGGCTAGCTCGTGCGAAGACACACGTCGGTTTTGTGACAGCGTCCGGAATGCGGACGAGTACCAGACAAGCGCACAGAGTCCGCACAACTTCCTCGCAAGGAACCAGAAAATCGCAACAGACACCGGACCAAGAATACCAAATAGAACTACTTGAATATGAATGGCCAGATTTACCTCCGATAATTGACATGAAAGATGCTGTCACACGTAAACGTGTGAGTCGTGGAATAAATTATATTTTACCTGTTGATAAAGGTAAAAATTCTATCGATAGTAAATACAGAACAGATTTAAGGGCTATGTTTCAAGAACCTTACGCTACAGAGGGTTTCGGTTATGATGACAATAGAATAGTGAAAAGTGCAAAGCTACATTTTCAAACGAACCAGGTTGATACGAGATGGACAAAAAAGCATCTTCGTGAGATTCCAGTCAATCTAAACTCAGAATCGGAGAGGGCTAGAAAACTTTACGCACACTCGGCCCCTGCCGGAGGTCGAACCAAAAGTGGGATGAATCCAGAAAAATTAAAAACTAGATCTAGTTTATTTTTACCAATTAAAGCGAAAAATCATCCAGAAGCAACAAAATTGCGAAAAGAAGCAGAAAAGATAATTAAAAGTGTTCGTGAAGATAACGACGAATATGACGAAGAACAGGATACGGAAGTGACGTCAGGTGTTAAAAATGAAAACTCTTCAAATTTAGAAAAAAGAAAAAGTGTAGTCAAATTTTATGAAGGTCCTATTGAAAATTTAGAAACAGAAAATGATAAAAGCTCCCAACGGAAGAAAATGACTGCTTCTGAATTTGATTCCTACGAGCAGCTGAAAAATGCGAAACCTCCAAAACAAATTATTCCCGAGACATTCAAATCTGAGTTTCTATCATCTGACAGGAACCAGCAAATCTGGGACTGGCTTCATTATGGAGAATCTATAACTGATTTTGAATATTTCTTAGCAGTCTGTGGTTAAGTTAAGGAAAGACGAAAAAATAAAATAAAAGTTTAACATTATGAGATCCTATTTCAAACTAATAATGTATGTTTCAATCGTTTTGGCTGAAACATTTTTGCTATTTTTATTTGGAGAAATGGGTGCAAACATCGGTCAGGAAATCTCTCTCTTATAAGTGCATTTGCAATAACTAAAATGATGAATAATTAATGTTACAATTATCTATGAATAAATATCCGAACTGTCGCAAAATCAAAATAAATGTAAGTATTCACAATGGCCAATTGCGCAGGATGGCGAAGTTAAGCTTTTACTTAAACTTTGACATAAACTAGAAGACCCTGGAACAACAAATATACTACTTTTTCCATTAGTTCCACCATTCTAAGACGAATATCTTATTATTTAAACCACTCCATTAGTTTTCAGACAAAAAATGACATTGAAATGTGCCCAAGATGACCTTAAACTTATGGAGTATTCGACTAGGAAACACTAGACTGAAAGATATTCTTTAACATTTTGGCTGAAGTTCATATAATTTACATCTTCACAAATTCAACTAAATTGTTAAAGAATATCTTTGACAGTATAACAGACCTATGAATAAAAAGGGGATGTTGTGGGTCTCGACGAGACAATACCGATGGATATCCAAGACACAGTTTAAGCAGGAACTGTTGAAACATTTGAATTTTAAATCGAAAATAGATCTACTCCCTCTACATATAGATTTATTTAATTAAAACATATACTTTGTTAGGATTATAATACAGAAATGAAAGCTCTAGTCATACGGGATGTTTTATTTCAATTTTGGCACACATCTCTTATCAAATACCTTAAAAGAATACCAACAATTATGAATGGTTTATTATATTAATAACAAGAGGACCATGCTGGTCCTATATCGCTCACCTTCGTCTCTTTGACTTCTCCTTGGCAAAATTAAATACTTGAAAGATCATTAAATGATCATTAAATTTTTCAAAGAAAAACATAACTCTATTTCTATGATCGCTGCATAAATTTCTATCCTTTTCTAAACAAGTTTCATGTGACCTGGCCAACATTCTGACCAAGTTTCATAAAGATTTGGCAATATTTGTGGCCTCTAAAAAGAAAATAGTCATTTAGGCCCCTTTTCCCGTGATATGACATGGATCTTTTTAATATTAAATAGGGTTCATCCTTGTGACCTTGCCATTATTCTGATCATGTTTCATGAAAATTGAATTGTATCTGTGGCTTCTAGAGCGTAAACAAGAAAATTGTCATTAAGAACCCTTTTCCCGTGATATGGCACGGATCCTTCCCATTTTCAATAGGGTTAATCTTTGGGACCTGGCCAACATTCTGACAAAATTTCATAAAGATTGGGCCATATTTGTGGTCTCTAGAGTGTAAACAAAACTTTGTCATTAAGGCCCCTTTTCCCGTGATATGGCACAGATCCTTCCCATTTTCGATAGGGATCAACCTTGTGGCATGGCCAACCTTCTGACCAAATTTCATAAAGATTGTGCCATATTTGTGGCCTCTAGAGTGTAAACAAGAAAATTGTCATTATGGCCCCTTTTCCCGTGATATGGCACAGATCCTTCCTTATTTGGATAGGATTCATCCTTGTGACCTGGCCAACATTCTGACCAAGTTTCATGAAGATTGGGCCATATTTGTGGCCTCTAGAGTGTAAACACTAAGAATGTTGACGCCGGACGACGGACGACAGACGACGGACATTCAATGATCACAAAAGCTCACCTTGAGCACGATGTGCTCAGGTGAGCTAAAAATATATATTAAAACGACGATATAATGTGAATACAGTTCGAATATTTTGTTGGCAACGCTTAAATAATACCTTTTTGATTACGAATATATGCATCGCATCAATACGGAATTCATATGTAACTGAAAATCAATCAGTATGTAGATCTACAAATATCAGTGAGAGATCAAAGGTCTGATTTGCCTTAATCAACCCTGTGTTCACGATAACGAAGCAAGAGCCCAAAGTTTGATACGTTATATACGCTTCAATGGGTAGGCCTAATTCATAGTGCAATTTCTGAGACGCAAGTTGTGCTTCATTACCTGAGCATAGGGCAGTATAGGCAAAGTGATCTTCCATTACCCTGTGACATCTATTCATCGAAATGTCAACTTATTTTATCAAAAAAGTGACACAATTACATAAACTGACTTTCTTGGAACATTTTTCTTAGTACTTCTTCAGCCTGCTGTGTAAGGGGCTGTATAGGGGATCTACAGGGTCCTCCATAATATCCCTTCCATTCCATGGACCTTTTCAAACCTGGCATACCGAACTTCTTGGTGACCTTCAAATAAAACAACAATAATTTGTATTCAAATTGAAGGAACCCTTTACTCTTATATTGCCAATTTAAAATTAATTTTGTGTCAAACAAATAGTCAATTTTATAATATGACATACGTCGCAGGAGTGAAATAATTCCGTTGAATATTTTTAATGTTACGTGAGGGTTGATACGCAAGTAAAATAACTATGCAAATGAGCTATGAACGTTTTTATCTAGCAAAGTTATATTTTCGTTGCAAAAATGACGTCATTGTGATTGATGACGTCAATTCGTAAACGGCGTTATACGTTGGCTATATATGTAAAGCGGGATAACTTTAAATACAAATATCTAGAATATCCTCAATTTATTGCAAAAATTCAGGTCAAATTATTAATAGAATATCAAATTTGTGCTAAAAAAATAACGAATTTAAACTCATCAACTTAAACGATAAAAACACGGAGCAACATCTTTATCATCTATTTAAAGATTACTCATTTAATAAATTCGGCATTCAATGACCACTCATTCAATATCCTCTATTTCGGACTTTCCAACCAGCCGTTGAGCCGCCGTCATAGCGCAGTTGGTAGCGCGTCGGACTGTCATTCTAGAGGTCCAGGGTTCGATCCCCGACGGCGGCACTCATTCTTTCCGACCGTTTGTCTCTCACAAATGGGTTTGATAATCGTAGACCTATGTGAGATGGCGGCTGGAGGCTAGGAAAGAATGTGATGGTTGTACTGGTGAGAGAAATATCAGGGATCCATTGTTAGGTGCTCCAGCCGCCGCGATATAAATGAAATAATGTTGAAAGCGGCGTTAAACTCCATTCAATCAACCAACCAGCCGTTGAACAATTTATTCTCGCCATACTTAAGTTAAATGTTTACATCATTTGAAAGATCAGACTGAATTTCATTTCCACGAAAGCTAATTTCGGCGTATGATGTGTACTATTTTTGAGAACTGAAGACATACCGTCAATGCTTTAATAGAACCCCGAATTTCTATTAGAATCATCATATTTCCATTGAAAGGGATGGGCATTATTTAGAGGCTACGCTACACATCGATGGTTCAGTGCGAAACAGTTGTAACTGCCTATAGAATTCCGTAAAATTTCAGAACGCATGATCGTTCACAATGTTAACGGATGTTTCCTAATAAAAATCATAAGGAAACCTCGGTAAACAATGGTAAAATTCCTTCCTTCCAAGACGTCGCAGAACTATTACGGTTCCGCTGCCTTAATTGCCATTTAGTTGAAACAAAAGAGTTAAATTGAACAAAGGAAAAACAAATACTTCTTGCACGTATAAACGCTCGGCTCCTGGTGCTGAATAATACAAATGCATGTATTTTCAAAAATGCGTCTAGAGTTATACCTCTTGATAGTCTGGTTTCTAGTCCGATGGTGGTCACAAACTAAGTTTCAAGACGATTTCTTCAAAAACAACTTAGATACTACAATGGTTAAAGTTTGTCAAGCAAAAAGCAACGCTAATGTGATTATGATATTATCGCATTATTTGTTCCATAAAAGCTAAGCCGAAAATGTCGGTTAAGCAATTTTCAGCCTTATCAGGCACTATAGATCTACCCAAAATGTTGTGGATTCACTTAAAATAAGATCCATTGAGATTATATCGATGACTCAGTGCGAAACAGTTGTAACTGCATGTAAATAGAAAGGCAGTTACGAGTGTTTCGCGGTGAACCATCGATATGAATCATTTATAAGTAAATTTTACTTACAGCCATATTTGGACCTATCAATCTATGTTGAAGAACTTTTGCTTCCTCCATTTTCCCCTCCCTGAAGAGTTTCTCAAGGTCACAGCACTCCTGCCCTAACACATTCGCCAATCCTAAAACGCCTCCGACGCCACCTGAATTAATATAGGGTTAATTCACGTTTTTGAGGGCGTTAACATTTGCAGAGACCCGAAAAATGGTTTAACGCCCGAGTGCGAAGTACGAGGGCGTTAAAGCATTATGAGGGTCTCTGCAAATGTTAACGCCCGAAAAAGCGTCAAATGACGCTATTATTGCATAAAAAGATATATAAGAGCAATCTAATTTCATAGAAACGATATAAACCCAGTTACAAACCTACTGATATGCCGTCATGCATTACACCTTCCCTCTTGTTTATACCGACGTTGCTTGGTTTATTTATGGCGTCACACAAATCTCAAAATCTGTTCATCGACTTCGGCAATGATTATATTCGCTCATGATAGATACTAAACAATTACTAAATACTAAACAATTAGGCCCTGGATTCGTGGAAAGCATTCTTATCCTATTTTTTCACATACATGTTCAACAGGCGTTGTTATACAGTTATACATAATTGTCTTTCATACATTCTCATTCAATAAAAATTATAATCTTAGAGCTAAATACATTTATCAGAAATCCGCGTGCTGATTAAATGGTCATGCAGTATAATTTCCACATAATTCTATCCGTTGAAACATGTTATATAGCTCGGATACATTGCATTTGCCTAAGTTTAACGCTTTCAAACTTTTTGAAGAGATGTCCCGTTTTGCACATGCAAGAGCATGTAAAGCGTGGCATAATTTTGACTATTTTGCGAACGTTTAATTATCGTGGTCGCACAGCAGGCATAGGGTCTTAAATGTGACCCGTCACGCGAAAAGGGACATTCTGGATAGTGCGTAAAGTGTCGTCTCTAGTCAGACTGCGCGGACTGCGCACACTGACTAGAGTCGAAACTTTTTGCACCGTGCATATTTTCTGAATCTAGAATGTGCAATCTACCTTTCAGTGAAAGAATTTTTAGAAATGCGACTTCTGGTTGACCTATGCTGGAGCAAATCTCTTTTTCGATAATTCATTTTACAGATTTCCCGGATGGTCCCTTTTCGCGTGATGGGTCGCGTTTCAGATTTATACTAAATAAGAAAGAGTCGTTGTCTTACCAACAACATATGAAGCAAGGAGGAAACTGGCCGAACCCGCCAGAACCTGGAAGTTTTGTCCCTGAGTTTTGTAGACTAGATTACCAATTTTAACTATCTGTTGGAGAAAAAATTGCATTGGGTTAATTAATCTTATTCGAGTATATATCTCTATAAAACAACCCCTTTATATTGCGATTATCATCAAAAATTCCCTGAACAAAAGCAAAATTTCTAAAAAGTGGGTGTTTCGCGGAAAAATATGTATCAGAACTGAGTCTCATGATATTGAACGTCATGGGGATTTTATCTAAATAAGGCGATTTTATTAAGTTTTATGATATCAACTAATTTTTTTAGAAACGTTTTATAATCTGTATATGCAATCAGATTTTACCTAGCTTAGTCGCCTAATTCAAAATCTGCTGCTTATTAAACTATAATTTGATAAAACAATCACAGGTCGAAAGACTTAAAACGCAATCAGGATTAAATATCATTGGTATAGAAGTCAAATCTTGAGACAATAAGATGCGTTTGTTAAACACCAATGCCCCCGCCCCCTAACCTGTCGATTAGGAAACTATTTCATTATTAAGCAAAACGATCCGGATGGCTGCACGGACGGAAGCACGACCGACAAGACAATCCCCCGTTGGTCTTTGGTCAGTTGAATATGACAACAACTACATTGCCAGTATTACAGCAACGTCACAAGCTTTTCCCGAAAACAAATCATGCACAAATACGTACATCCCCGCCGCTATCCTTGATTCCAATGATATTAGGGTGGGACGCCAACTCTATCACGACTTCAGCAGGCAGGTCTATTCCCGTATTACCAGGCACACTGTATATAATAATAGGTGATGGGCTCAAATCTGCAACCTGTGAAAAGTACGACAGTCAAAGGGTTTACCAACTAAGCGGTGGATCCAGTGTTTCTATAAGGTGGTTCGATTTCGGCCTAGAATTCGAGTAATTGATCCCATAGTATCCCTATCTATATAGATAGGGATACTATGGGTTATTTCCTCAAATTCTGTATATCGTATATCTTTTATTTGAAGAATCGTTAGTTCCTGTGATTAGAACAATACAAGAAGGGGGTTGTTTTCTTTTTTGTCTTTCTTTTCAGCAAAACATTTTGATTAGATTTTTCCAATGCAATGGAGTAATTTGGATAAAGAGTGTGGTCGTTCGAACCCCCCGAAATCCACTCCGGATCCGCCACTCTAATCAGAGACAGAAGTAAGCTATAACTGTTAACATAAGTATAGATCTGCAATCAAGAACTACGTATAAGGAGAATAGGTATTTTTGTGTTTTAAATTCACAATTCCCCCCTTGTGTGTCATATTAAGGGGACCACCATATTAGTGTGTAAAGAGTCTATCCTACCCTGCTTTCAGGCATTCGGAACATCACTCGGCCATTTCCGTTGTGCGTTCAGGATGACAATAAGGTGCCAAATTTTTAAATATCATATAATATACTTTACAAAAGACTTGCATCTTTTGTCGACCTGAATGAGGGCTAGTCAGGGTCGGACCTAACTGGTTTTCTGAACCTAGAATGATCACTTTACCTTCTATACAAGTAATTTTGAAATGCGTCCTCCTGTTGTCCTTTACTGGAACCATTATCTTTTTTTTCAAATATATACCTTACGAGGTTTCGGGCTGGGGCTCGTTTAACGGTGTGACGAGACATATATATGAAGTACAAGTATCATTTAGGCACCCCCCGTCTGAATACGATTTGCTATACATCTATGTGAGTTTAAGGTCATTAATAAATTACGGTCAATTATCAGAACGTGCTCATAAATAATTAAAATCTTCCACCACCATAGACACCTTTGAAGAGCATAGCCAACAAGTGAACATTTTGAAATATATATACCATAAAGGGTACAAAGTTTAACATGTATTTCTGCGAAATAATTTTTTTATAACGGCGACAACATGTTGAGAATCGTAAGAATAAGCTGGAGCAATGGGGCAGTTTTGATGAGTCCTAGGGCCTGTTTTATTTAACATCTTACGATCATTTTTAACGTAAGTCTAAAATTAAAGTTGCCTCTGAAGAAGTAACTGAATATGGAATTCTACCATGCATCATCTAATTGGAATCGTCGCAAGGCAGAATCTAACAATGAATGAAAACACAAGGGATGATTTGTAATTTTGACTTACGATAAATTTGTTCGTAAGAAGTTTAGTAAAATGGCCCCTGACTACTAAGAACTATTGGCTTCAAATTAGGTGTCATTTTTCCAAAAGTTCAAATTTCGCAGAATATTTAAGTAAAAGTGCCAAATAAGTGTTGTCTTGAAATAGCTACTTTTCTGGTCTAGCTACAAACTGCAATGAAAAGTCTGATCATATTTGTTTGGTTTTCCTTTCACTTTTTAGTCATTTACATTTCGTTATACTACTACAAAAACTATATTTTCATAAAATTTAACATACCTTTTTATAGTGAGCTATCAGTGCACTGTTACTCATAAGCCCTTTGTAAAAACACGGTGTAACAATAAGTAAAGCCTGTGCGCCGGCTGAGGTCATTTTCTCACACATTTCAACTGTGTCTTTCGATGCTGGAATATAAGTATCGAAAACATATGTGACCCGTCGCGCAAAAATGACCATCTGGGTAGTGCGTAATGTGTCGACACTAGTTAGAATGCGCAGACTGACTAAGGCCGAAACTTTCCTCACTTTCCTAATTTTCTGAGTCTAGAATCCTAATTCTCTCTTCCCATGGAGGATTTTTTGAAATGCGACCTCTGGGTGCCCTGTACTAGGACCAATCATTTTTTTCAAATATTCATTTTACGGGTTTACAGGTGATACCTATTCGCGTGACGGGTCACATTATCATATCTCAATTTCACTCTAATAATGATCAAATTATGTTTTCCAGCGGCTAATGGCTAATGATTAAGTCGTATTAGGGTATTTTGCAGTCTTTACATTTAAAAGTCCAAAGCTGTTTTCTTAGTTCATGGGGGTTTTAAATACTGAAGAAAAAGGCCAAACACATACACCCTTAAAGTCGTTTTGTGTATTTTTTTGTGTGAGTGTTGTTGTTGTTGTTGCATTCACTCCACGAGTTGAAAAGCAGTCCTCTTCATTTCTAGGAGAAAGCAAAGAAACTCGTCACAACAAAAAAATGATTGAAAATTATTTAAACTGAAAGATATCGGTTTCTTGAATCGTGGTTATTCAGAAGCAAAAACAACCTATTTAATTAGAATTGAGGCCATCGATACTTTTTGATCTGATTAATTAAAACTATTTTTGGCTCTCAAATTAGAAAAAAATGGGCTCAAATTGTCTGCAACTTGCAATGTGATAAGGATGACGAAACGATGTAAACTGTTTGCCAAATTTACCTTGCTTTGCACGTGTACTTGCGTGCAAAGCATGGTAAAATTTGCAAACAGTTTGCACTGTTTCGTCATCCTGAAAGTAGGGCTGTTAATGATTTTCATGAGGTGTCTTGTGATGTTATACTCGAAAGAATATTATCAAAAAGGCAGAAATTGATTGATTGAAACAAGAAATGTCCCGTTATCATAAAAATTTTCTATGCAAAAAATGATGTCTCTTCGAATAACATCTGCATTTCATTGTCGTCTTTAGTTATTTCCATTATAACCCATCAAAACTTAATGAAGAAACAAACATTGGAGATGGTTAAATGTTCGTTAACTTGTATTAAAACACATACATTCACATCCAGCTCCGGCCACGATAAGTTTGTCCTTGCTTGCCATGGTAACCACTTTCTGGACCAACTCCACGCGTTCTTGGTTGGTAAGGTAGACATATTCTCCATTACTACCTTGAACTACATATCCTGTTTTAGGTAAAAAATATCAATATACACCAAGAGTTGCTTGATCTTCTTTTTAACAGGCCCCATTTTTTTTAAAAAAAATTGTAAAATTGTAAAAAATGTAAAGCTAAAAACAAGATGCTTTATGGTGTTAGCAGCATTAATCATACAAAGTAGATTGACCAATCAAGAGATCGCAATAAATCGATATTTGAAAATTGTTTCTTTAAATACACTTTCTATCAAAAACTTAAAAGAAAATGATACAAGTTTGATCAAATGTCAATTAAATCCTAAATGATTTTGTATTTATTTTTAGTCATCATACAATCGGTGTTCATCATTCTATTCTTTGTTAACCATCACACCTACAAAAGAAAATATAATCTTAACAAAAACACATACGTCCTGATTTCAGAGTACACAAATTATACAAAAGTAATCTTAAGTCAACATTTCGGTAATATTCATTTTTTTTATAAATATTTTATTTTATTTTTTAATTCTATTTTTTGTGAGTCAATGTTTTTTTCTTGTTAACGTTTTAAGTTATGTTTCATCGGCAATGATTTATCCCTTCGAAAAGGGCATTTTCCAGAATATTTAACTAAAAGTGTTTCCTATATAGATTCAACTATTTTTGATGATCATGGTGTGTTTTTTTTTATATTTATTATAATTATCTTATTATATTGTGAAAAATAAAATTCTGTCTTTAAGTTGATACTCAAAAGCGGTAAGTATGTAGTTAAACCCCAACCATCATAAATAATTTAATAAAAAAAGAAAAAGAAAAGAAAGTGACGCTAAAACTTGTTCGAGAAATCTACTTTACCTAGTTTGGGGCAATATGATATTCAGGTTAGAATTTAAGCCAAATTCGGAAAACCCCTGCAACATAATTACAAGTACATAAGACTTAAATGCTGATCGTTGAAAACAAGAGATATAACTTTCAAGTAGTCTATCATCTAGTGGAGTATCCGAGGCAACTTGCTAGGTCTACTCGAAGACTACCTTTCCAATAGAAAACAGAGTGTTAAAATTCCAGGGGGGGGGGATGTCATCCGATTTATGTGATATTGAAGCTGGTGTTCCACAAGGACCTATATTAGGCCCTTTATTATTTCTAGTTTACATTAATGACATAGTTGAAAGTATCCAATCATCTATTAACATTTTCGCAGACGACACTAGTCTATCGATTATTGTCGGGGATCCAAATGAAGCGCATAGCATTTTGCAATCTGATATCGATAAAGCCAATGCAAATAAATGGTTGGTTAAGTTTAATCCAAAGAAGTCAGAATCCTTAGTCATATCACGAAAGCAGCCGCGGCAATAGCGCAGTTGGTAGCGCGCCGGACTTCTAATCCAGGAGTCTATATTCGCACGGGTTCGATCCCCGACCGCGGCACTTATCCTTTCCGACATTTGTCTTCCACCAATGGGTAGATAATCGTAAACCTATGTTGAATAGCAACTGGAGGCTAGGAAAGGGATGTGGTGGTAGTACTGGTGTGAGAAATACCAGGAATCCATCGTTAGGTGCTCCAGTCGTCGCGATATAACTGAGAGATTGTTGAAAGCGACGTAAAACCCCAATTCAAATCAAATCATATCACGAAAGCGCAGTAAGCCACTGCAACCAAGTCTCCATATGGATGATGTCGAAATCCCATCAGTTGTAAATCATAAGCAATTTGGTCTAACATTCTCTAACGATGGGAATTGGAGTCTTCATATCCAAAATATATGCAAAAAAGCCTGGACTAGAATCAATTCAATGCGTCGTCTTAAATACACGTTAGATCGCGTCTTGCTTCAAATACTTTATTTTTCGTTTGTAAGGCCAATCCTTGAATACGGGGGCGTTATTTGGGACAACATTGATATAAGCCAACAAGAAGAATTAAAAAAAAATCAAAATGAAGCTGCAAGAATTGTAACAGGGTGCAGCAAATTGGTCTCGATTGTAAATTTAATGAGGGAATCTGGATGGGAAACGTTGAGGGAACGGAGGCGACAGCATGAACTTTTGATGTTTTTTAAAATGAAATCTGGTTTAACTCCTAACTACCTTTGTGCGTTAGTTCCTAATAAAGTTGGAAGTACATCTTCGTATAATCTTAGTATTTATAATCATATAAAAAGTATTGCATGCAAAACTGACCAATAAAAATTTGTCTTTTCTTTCATCAGTTATAAGTCAATGGAATGAACTTCCACCTGAAATTAAAAATACCGAATCACTGGCATAATTTAAACTCGAACTTAATAGAGACAAGCCCGTTCCGAATCAGTTATATTTTTACGGAGACAGGAAAATGCAAACAATTCATGCTCGCTTAAGAAACGATTGTAGTTCTCTTTCCCAAAGCCTCTTCCATCGAAATATTGTTGATTCTCCTCTCTGTAGATGTGGTGAAATCGAATCTAGCACACACTTTTTCCTAAAATGCAGATTCTACTCAGACTTACGAATATCTCTCATTCAATCAGTGGAAGAACTATCCTCTGTTGATATTTAAAACATTTTGTTTGGTTATAAAAACATTTCTTATAGGAAAAACGAATTGTTGTTTGATGCTGTACACGAATTTATACGTAGGAGTGAAAGATTTCAATAATGTTCTCCAGCAGGGAAATTGAATAAAATAAGAAAATCATCAAAAAGGACCTCCTCTGCATTTACCAATAACCTTCAACCCTTATTTTTTTCCATAAACTAATTTTTGTTGTAATACTAATCTTATATTCTTCTGTAATATGTATTACCTGTTTTGAAATTTTGAAGACAGACCCTTTTATTACGGTGGCTGTTGTTTGGAGAGGAACTATATAAGTTTCCCAAGCTTTCGTTCCAATCCTTTCCACAAAATATGTTGTACATTATACTGTCTGTAAATTTTCTGAATAAAATATGTTTAAACTATCTAGTTGGGTATTCTACCATTCTAATCAACCCGACGCATTGCCAATCCAAACTACTATTCAATCGATCAATAATTCGAGACTGAACTCAGTCTGGATAGGTAAATAGAAAGTAATATCGTAGCATGAACACCGATTAAAAGGCTATGTACAAGAAATCAGGGCGGGATCGACGCTCTCACCCGCCAATTATAGAAATTGCCAAGTTTATTTAAGATTTATAATGGATTGAGTAGGAGGGTTTTTTTTTTTCATTAAGAATGACCGCCGAAAAAAGCACTGCATATACATGCGGACGCTCTGTCAGATGATTTAAACCTCGATGTATCAAAATGCCAAATATATTAAGAATGTATCAAAAATCATCTTCGAAACCCAGGTACACGGTATTACGTTAGTCTCCCTTCATTACAACTGAAGGACAATACCGCGGCTAGTGAAAAGTCGTTTCTACGATTTTTTTATAATAATTGTACACAATTTCATTATCCAAATGAAATAATTATGACGCAATGACCATGACCGTAATGCCACCCGCCTAAAGAAAGACTGAATCGAAGGTTTCTGATACTAAAAATTATCTGGAAATTCCAGGAATTAAAACATGGTGTAGCAAGGCTGTAGGCTATTCGCGAATATGAATTGGATATTTGACAGGTTACAATAACAGCGAAATTGTACGAGATACTAGATTGACTATGTTTTTGTGATGTTTAGCACTGTAATAGTTGGGCTCGTAAAACTTGTCTTGTATGATGAGAATAGCCAAGCGAGAATATGTGTCCGATGACGTAATCTTTGACGTTATTGTCGTGCTTGTAAGAAAAAAGTGCTTTGATATGTCAATTTGAATTCAGAATATTTTAAAATATTTTTGAAATATTGTACGTGTACTGCAGACTAAAATTATATCTATTTTTCATAAAGAACTTGAGATCACCAACCAGAATCATGGATATTCACAAGCACGAGAAAATGCTAGCATTTTGTCCTAGGGTCGATATTGAAGTTCACGGAAGGAGCGACACTGGGACTCCAAGGATGATGAAAAATACGATTGGAGTAAATTTCAATGTTTAGATTTTCGTCTGGCAGATGCCTATCTATCATACTGCCTAACTCCCCTTTCGGGTATTACTGGCAGGTGCGCGTCTGTGCTGGAAAAAAAAAACTGTTAGTCATTTGTTAGGGTGCCAAATATTAAAAGCATTGTGAGTGTTTGATAAAAAGATCTGATAAAACAATTTTGGTCATTCGGGGACGACTCACTATATCTGAAAAGGATCAAAACTCTTCTTGAAAGCGACATTGTTAGGTTTCTGTACGACTGTTTCTGATAGGCTGTTCCAAGGTATCACTGTATAGGGTAAAAATATGTTTTAAGTAGGGAGCATTTGTGTGGCCCTGTCTAAAAGATTCTGTGTGCATGTGTCGGGTGATCCTAAAGTGGTCTTTCACTCTATGGTGACTCTGATGATATCTCGTCTATATCGAAGAGTTTGCCAACCAAGCTCCTTCTGCATGCAGGTGACACTGTCAATATATATATATATATATATATATATATATATATATATAATAAATCAGAAAGTTGGTTGAAAGATATAAGGGCCGTCTGTAGTAACTTTGACTTCATCCAATATATGTCTATCTTAGTGCCTAGATGTACTTGCAATTTACCTTTAAATGGTATTTTATTCCAGATTTCCATATTATTGTGAAGTTTATCGTATGCAATACTCTCATCTTCATTGAATGGGGTGACAATAGGTGGGAAGATACCACTGACATCAGTCAGGGAAACAACACTCTGGACACTCGACGAAAACAGACAGTCCTTGACAGATTTAGAGAGTGACAACACTAAACGAGTATTCCTTAGCATTATAGAAAGATAGAAATAACTCTTTAATATGTCCTTTTTGTCACACAATTGTTTATTTGGTATTAATAAAATAATCACAATCTTGCCGTATGCTAGGTCACGTATATTTAGGATAGACTAGAACGTTTATATGTTCCTGTTGCCGGGCATCTTGTCTATTAGAAAACACAAGTTTCAGCAGATTGTGAAACAAGCTTATTTCATTTAATCCGTAGACAATTGTCTTTTGAAAGGTATTTTATCATTGATATTACTTAATATTGTATGTTCGCGATTCTGATTGACTTTACTGCCTCGTTAAAGTAGCAAATTTAGTAATCAACTGTTCGTCCCCATGTGCTGTCGTACTCACTATTTGGAATTGCAGACAAACGCATTTTAAACTAGAAAATGGATGAGTTTTAACAAAAGAAATTAGAGAAAAACTTATATCCCTTATATGTTAAATTTTGAATTTTGACAACCTGGACCCTGAAGTAAAAATAAGTTATTTTCCCGGGGACTCAGACCAATCAACAGTTTATTTGATGATTCAAGTTCTACAGATGATTTTTATTTTGTTCCTGATGAGTCTGCAAGCACAGATGTAAATAGTTCAGACACTGAACAAAGTTCTGATGAATCATCATCACACAGGAGTTTTGATGAGGGGATTAAGTTATGTTTTAATTTCCAATGTGGACAGTTTGTCTAATAAAGTAGCGGAATTAGAGGCATTTCTTGATATCGAGAAACCGGACATATTTGGGATTTGTGAAGTTTACCCTAAAGTTGGTGTAGATAAAATGGTGTAGATAAAATGAGCTTGAATGACTTAAAATTTGATGGCTATGATGTTTTTTATCCAAGCAATAGTGGAGATAGAGGTGTTTTATTGTTGATAAAGAAGTATCTTAAAGCCTTGAAAGTGACTAGTCTAGATCATTTAAACTACAATGAAAACATATGGTGTGAAATTCAGTTGCGTGAAAGAGATTCACTGTTATTAGGTATGGTCTATCGCAGTCCTACTTCAACGAGAGAAAATAATTCAAGACCCTTTGATATGATAAAGAGATCATGTGATATGAACTATAGTCACTATGCTTTGATGGGAGACTTTAATTTTGGAGATATCGATTGGGTAAAACCAGAATGTAAATATGCTGAGAATTCAGAAGGAAGTAGGTTTTTTAGCTGTGTGTATGATAATTTTAATTTCACTCGATTAACTTACTGATTATAATTACAAATACAGGATTATCTTCCTTTGTTTACATTCGGACTCGCTAGACGCTTAACTATAAATAACCCTCGTTATCAAGCGTCTCTATGACTCAATGAGTCTTCAGTTTTTCTTTCGGCGTCGAAGCATTCGGACGTATATTTTTTGCTCTACCTTTTTAGTTGATAGGTTAGACTTTGTCTATGAGGAAAATTTTTATTAACTGTTTAGTTTTAGTTATTGTTTCATTCACGTTTGTCGGCATTATGGCCGAAGCTGCCGTGAAACTTCGCGAGGAAGAGGACGACAGTCGGGACACGTGCTCGGACACCGGAGTGGGTGGGGTATCGACTCCGAAACCTACACCCAAGAGATTGACGGTACGTGACCTCGAGAGCAAATTTGTTTGCTTAGAACAAAATGTGGAGAAGAAATTTGATTCCATTATGCAGCTGTTACAGGGGGGTTCTGGCCCTGCCTCTTCAACCGCCGGGTTTTTCATACGTGACAGACGAGATGATGATGTCATCTCTTTACAGCCACGGCGCAGTGAGTTGAGGGACTTATTTGGTGAAAGTCCCTCACACTCTTCTCTCCAGGACTATGACCATGGGTCAGAGAAGTCCAGAGATTCTAGTGACGAAGCGGCATCGGTGAAGCCGCATAGTCATTACTCTTGTGTCAAAAACCAACATGGTGATGGTTTGGCATTGCTGTTTCATGTTGAGAAACCTACCAGCCAGCTTGATGGCATTGTTTTGGAGGATACCCAGATGAACATTTTATCTAAATCCTGGCGTAGTGAGAAGCCAGATAGACTTTCAGCCTTTAAGGATGAATATAGACAGTCCTTTCCTGTTCATGAAAAGTCGGAGGATTTTTTGAAAGTACCTCAACTAGACGACTTGTTGGAAACAATGCTTCGCAATAGGCATGGACAAAACATGAAGCCATGGACAACAAGTAGAATGTTGGCAACACAGCCATTCAAGACTATAGAATGTTTAGCTTATCATGGACAGTGGTCAGCAAGAATGGGCATTGTTATTCAAGCATATTTACAGCAGGGACTAGGGTCACTGTTATCTACACTAAAGGATAAGAATCCTAATATTGACAAAGCCATTCAGACAGTGAGAGATATTTTTGATATGTCATCAAAGGCAATGGATCAATTTGGCCGTGCAGGTGCTTTTCACCATGTCATTAGGAGGAAAGTAGCATGCACAGATTCAGGCCTAGGCTCATTGAAAGACTTGCAGGCAAAAGTGACCGGCTTACCTCTTAGTGCTAATGGTGTTTTTGGAAAAGGTCTTGAGGAGACTTTAAAAAATAGGAAAGAACAAAAAGACCAGTTACACGATCTTATTCCAGAACTTTCGTCCAAAGGACTCATACGTAAATTTTCTGGGAAATCGGATTCATCGGGAGAGAAAAGACAAAAAAGTTCCACTTTTCAGTATTCTCAGCCCAGATCCAGGCCGTATCAGAGTGGGTCGGCAGGGAAATCCAGTACAGTGACATATTCCGAGTCACGGGGAAAACCAAGGGATAGTAGTAGTACAGGGGATAATACATCCAGAGTACCTACTTTTCGTATCCCTAAAAAGAAATGACTCAAAGGTAAGCATGGACAGTCAAATTTTAGCTTTAAGACCAGATATACCGGTCGGAGGTCGTCTCAGTTTATTTCTGGAGAATTGGAAACTAATCACTCAAGATCAATGGGTCTTAGATATTATAGAAAATGGGTACAAGCTGGAGTTCTTAAAGGCTCCACCGTTTCTGGGGATAAAGCCCACTGTAGTTTCTCAGCAAAACGAAATTTTAATCGCAAAAGAAATAGATACCTTGCTTCAAAAAAATGCGATAGAGATAGTGCCACCAGAACAAACAAATTCAGGTTTTTACAGTACACTCTTTCTGGTGGCAAAGAAAAATGGGAAAATGAGACCAGTAATAAACTTACGACCTCTGAATCAGTTCTTAGCAAAGAAACACTTCAAAATGGATACCCTACAAAAAGTCATAAACCTGGCCAAGCCAGGAGACTGGGCAATATCAATAGATCTAACAGATGCTTATCTGCACATACCAATCTTTCCAAAACATCGCAAGTTTCTACGGTTTTGCTTTCAAAACCGCTGTTATCAGTGGAAAGTAATGTGTTTTGGCCCAACATGCGCTCCGAGGGTCTTCACAAAGATAGTAGCAGTAGTGGCTGCACATTTACATACTCTAAACATTCGCCTGGCTGTATACCTAGACAATTGGTTAGGGCTCAATCAGATCAGAAAACAACTTCTTCAGGATCGAGAAAATTGCCTCAGTCTTCTGACTTCGTTGGGATTTATGATCAATCTAGAAAAGTCAAATTTGATACCAAGTCAAAAGATTATTTATCTAGGGTCACTGTTCAATCTTTTTCTGGGTCGGGTGTGTCCGACAGAAGAGAGATATGCAAAAATTCAGCAAGCAATAGACAAGATATGTCAAGGTCAGTCAGTTGCAAGGGATTTTCTAGTACTTCTGGGGCTCATGGCATCTTGTATACAACTGGTTCCCAATGCTCGTCTATTCATGCGACCAATTCAGTTGCACCTATTGAGCTTTTGGTCTCCGGCAAAACAGTCGGTTCAAACTTCAATACCATTTACTCAACACCTAGAAAGTCATTTCAGGTGGTGGAGACAGAAAGTAAACATTTTCAAGGGTCGTTATTTGAATCAGAAATTACCGGAAGTGTGCATAACCACAGATGCATCAAAAACGATGTATGGCGGGCACATGGGAAATCAGTATATACAGGGGTCTTGGACCGAGAACCAGAAACTTTGGCACATAAATATGCTAGAATTGGAAGCTGTGTTCCTCACACTCAAACATTTTCTTCCCCAATTAGAGAACAAGTCAGTATTGATAAAATCGGACAATACGACAGTAGTTCAGACGATCAACAATCAGGGTTGCACAAGGTCAAGTCAGTTATGTGGCAGAGTTTGGGACCTTTGGAATCTAGCGATTCAGAACAATATAAGTTTGAAGGCAGTTCACATATGTGGGAAGATGAACCAGCTTGCGGACCAGCTGAGCCGCACGAGGATCAGAGCAACAGAATGGACTTTGAACAAGGACATTGTTCAGAAAGTCTTTCCCATTTTTGGGGTTCCAATGATGGATCTGTTTGCTTCGATTCAGAATCGTCAAACACCAATCTTTTGCACATGGTTTCCGAGCAGGTTAGCTTATGCAGTAGATGCTCTTTCAATACCATGGGAGAACATGTATGCATATGCTTATCCTCCTCTATGCCTGATTCCGAGGGTTCTGAAACATTTTATGCGGTTCCACTGTACAATAATTCTAATTGCACCACAGTGGCCACGGAGACACTGGTACTCAGAGATTCTTCAGTATCTAGTAGCTTGCCCAGTGAGACTCCCAGTAATTCCCAATCTTCTCAGTCAGCCGCAGACACAAATATTCCATCCTCAACCGGAATTGTTCAAGTTAGTGGCATGGGTGCTATCGACAGACAATTCCAAGAGAGAGGCTTTTCTGAGAACACTAGAGAATTATTCAGAGCCTCATGGAGGAAAGGTACTCAAAAAGATTACAATGCTAAATTTAAACGATTCTGTGGCTGGTGTAGTCAAAGGGAAATTGATCCCAATAAGGCAACTTTAATCGAGGTTTCAGACTTCTTAACTGACTTGTATCACGCAGGTCTACAGTATAGGACAATAGCTGGCTATAGATCAACATTGTCAAATATCCTGCCATCTGTGGATGGTTTTAAGATTGGCCAACACCCAGATATTTTAAGATTAATAAGGGGTATATTCCATTCCAGGCCCCCACAAAAGCGGCTAATACCGGAATGGGATTTAGAAAAGGTTTTGAAAGCTTTGCAAAAGAAGCCATTTGAACCTTTATATAAGGCAACGCTGAAAATATTGACTTTGAAAACTGTATTTCTTATTGCTATTACTACTTACAGGAGATGTAGTGACCTCCAATCTCTGCATTTAGGAGAAGGCTCTGTAACTGTCCAGAAAGCTGGGATTACATTTAGAAGACATGGGCTTTCAAAGCAAGACAGACAAGGACATTTTGATTCAAAGATTTTCATCCCAGCATTTTCAGAGAATAAGTATCTGGATCCAAAACGTTCTCTATACTATTATTTGAAACACACAGAAAAATTCAGGAAACAAGGTGATGGTTCAGATCAGACAAGGGTGTTTTTGGGTTTAAATGAACCACATCAACCGGTAACATCTCAAACTATTTCAAGTTGGATTAGTCAAACAATCAAATTAACTTTGGGAAAGCGTGCCAAAGGGCACAGCACGAGGGCTATAGGTCCTTCTTACGCCTTAATGAAAGGTGCTTCCATTGAGTCAATTTTAACGGCAGCAGATTGGAGTAGGCAATTAACATTTTGTAAATACTATTTGAGGGATATTCCATGTGAAGTGCTTAAGTCAGCATAATTCATTTCGAGAAATGTCAAATAAGACATTTAATTGTGTAAATAATGACTGCATTACTAGAAGATAACACATTATTATCGAGGGTTTTATTTTTTGAACTAATGTTTGATAGAAACAAGTGTGGGTTAGTCCTTTCGGCGAGTCGCGGTTTGGAAGTTTTTGTGTAAATACTTTATGATTTCTCATATGATGGAATATGTAGGGACATATTAGATATAGATATATGTACATAGTGGGATATACATGTGGTTACATTCAGTGTTACGATAGAGAATCTTAAAGATTGAACATCAAGATTATGAAGCACTCTTGTATCTAGAAGATTTATTCCTTGGATATGGAGAGAAAATTGCTCTTCCACCAGTTATACAGGGTAAGCAAATTTTGTATTGCTTTGAAAACTATCCTGTATTTGTAATTATAATCAGTAAGTTAATCGAGTGAAATTAAAATTATTTAATTTGTAAATTCAAGTTTGAATTTTATGAATAAGATTAACTTACTGATTATAATTACAAATTTCCCACCACCACCCCTGCAATTTTCTAGTAGGCTTAAGCCTCAAGAAAAACTGAAGACTCATTGAGTCATAGAGACGCTTGATAACGAGGGTTATTTATAGTTAAGCGTCTAGCGAGTCCGAATGTAAACAAAGGATGATAATCCTGTATTTGTAATTATAATCAGTAAGTTAATCTTATTCATAAAATTCAAACTTGAATTTACAAATTAAATAATTTTCTACATCAACATGTTCACGAGTTTACAAGATTTAGGGACGGACAAAACCAAAGTTGTCTGGACTTGTTATTTACCAATGAAGAGTTTATGATTTACGAGGACTCAATTTTCATTAAGCAACCACTTGGAAAAAGTGACCATTCAGTAATTAGCTGTAATTTGAATTTGTATGTTGAGAATAATGATGAACAGTTTGTCCGGCAACAGTATTTTAAGGGAGATTATGACCGTATTAAATCAGAGCTTAACAAGGTTGGATGGGATGACCTTCTAAGTGATAAGGGAGTAAACGAAGCATGGAATTCATTGAAATCGGTTATAGAAGAACTTTCTTCAAAATACATTCCTGAGAGGAAAATGAAAATGAATGGTAACAAGAGAAATTCACCACTTTGGTTGGACAATTTGACTCGCCGTGCAGTTATTAAGAAAAGTAAGTGCTGGAAAAAGGGTAAGTATTCTAGATCTCAAAACAATTACACAAAGTATGCAGAAGCCAGGCAAACATGTGCCAACCAGGTTAAAGAAGCCAAGAGAAGTTATGAGAGAAAAATAGCCTTTGAAGTGAAAAGTAACAACAAGTCCTTCTGGAGATATGTGAATTCTAAAAGAAAAACCAGAGAATCAATAGGGGTGTTGAATCGATCTGACAACTCAGAAGCAAAATCTGACATTGATAAAGCAGAAGTTTTGAATTCATTTTTTAGCAGTGTGTTTATTAGATCAGATATGGACGCTACCGAACAATTACATCATACCAGGAGTGTCAGTCAGGAACTTGATGAGTTTACAGTGTCTACAGAGCATGTTTTAAAAGCACTTAGTTCGCTTAAACCGGAGAAATCGCCAGGCCCTGATAATATTCACCCAAAGGTTTTATATGAAGCAAGGAATGAGTTGGCCAAACCTCTAGCAATTTTGTTTACTAAAAGCTTAAACGAAGGATGTATCCCAGATGACTGGCGCAAAGCTATCGTCTCTCCAATATTTAAAAAAGGGAACAAGAAAGATCCATCAAATTATCGTCCAGTAAGTTTGACATCTGTTGTTTGTAAACTTTGTGAGCGGCTAGTTAGGGAACAACTCATGGATCATATGAACAAGAACAATCTTTTTGCGGATGCACAATACGGTTTCAGACCAGGTAGATCATGTGTTGTCCAACTGCTAGAGATACTGGATGATTGGACGGAATCATTAGACAACGGAATACCAATTGATGTTATATATCTTGACTTTGCGAAGGCTTTTGACCGAGTGTCTCATGAGCATTTGATATATAAGCTTAGAGAGTTAGGAGTTACTGGAACTGCATTGAAGTGGATCCAAGACTTCTTGCGTGGTAGGCAGCAATGTGTACGAGTTAGTTCTTCCTTGTCATCCTGGACTGATGTTGTGAGTGGGGTTCCCCAGGGGAGCGTAATTGGACCAGTTTTATTCTTATGTTTTATAAATGACTTGCCAGAGATTGTAGACGGCATTGTTAAGGTGTTTGCTGACGATACAAAACTATATTCAAAAGTATCATCCATAGAAGACCATGAAAAACTTCAATCAGATCTGGATAATTTGAACGAGTGGAGTAACAAATGGAAACTGGCTTTTAATGCAAAAAAGTGTAAGGTGCTTCACATCGGTGCCAAGAACGTCAACTATCGTTACACAATGAAAGAATCTGATGGGAATTATGCTGTCATTGACTCTGTTCAGTGTGAGAAAGATCTTGGGATCACCTTCGACCAACATCTAGATTTTGACCAACATATTACAACAATTACAAACAAGGCACAGAGAACACTTGGATTGATACGCAGATCTTTTGAGTGTCTGGATAAGGATATGTTCCTGCCACTTTACAAGTCTCTAATCAGACCCATCCTAGAATACGGTTCATGTGTATGGTCCCCTTACTAGAAAAGACACATCAAGATGATAGAAGACATTCAAAGGAGAGCTACCAAACTAGTGCCAGAAGTAGCCCATTTGACATACGAGGAAAGATTGTTGAAATTAGGATTAGTTAGTTTGGAGTACAGGAGAGACAGAGCTGATATGGTGCAGATTTACAAATCATTACACAACTTGGACCAATTGAAGTGGGACAATATGTTTTCCTTGGCTCAGGATGATCTGAGAGGTCATTATTTAAAGTTCAAAACCAAGAAGTGTCATCTCAACATTAGACTGAATAGTTTTACATTCTGATCGGTTTCTTTTTGGAACAATTTAAGTGACGAAACCATATCTGCTGATAGTGTCAATCAGTTTAAATCAAGGTTAAACGCTGAGATTTGGAACATTAAGAAATTTAAACCGTCTTGTTATGCACTCTGAGACGAACAAGGTCACTTTACACATTGGAGAAGTTTACCAAAACAGCATATCAGAGGGGTCACGACAGATTATATCTACTATATTGACCCTACGATCCAGGTATCCAGGTATCAGCCTATTAGTATACGCCTGGAACACTAGCTCAAAGCTCTACCAACTTAGCTAACCAGGAACCTAGTTGTGAGTCTACATACTGTAAATCTCTACACTTCCCCCTCTTCAACCAATTAGAGCTTGTCCCATACAGCTCCCAAATGGTATGTTCCAATGTCTGCTGTTTACTTCCAACACGGCAACAGTTCACAGTCAACTCGGCCCGTTAATAACTCGTTCCGTCAACTCGGCCAAGTAGCTTGGCATGTGTATATATTATATAGAAACATGTATAAAGATGCAACGGAAATATTTTTTTGTGCCCTTTTTTTTTATTCAAGATCAATATTCACTTGCACATTTTGAATAATGTAATTATTAGGAAAATATTTTTAAGACTTATATCACATTTTACTATTATTTGTGTAAATATGAGATAATGTTATTAAATACTTTATTCACCATTACTTTAATTTATTTCAAATTATGTTTTTCCGAGCTCAAAAGAAGATGACAAATGAGTATGAATCAGATATAATAAGATATTAGGTTTAACACACTAACTTTGATTCTTCTTTAAGCACACTTTACACCTTGAATAACTATCGGATAAGTGTGCCAATACACCTGTTTACTATACACCCTGCTACACTATAATAACCTAAACAGGCTGAGTTGACGGCCGAGATTTACACCGGCCAAGTTTTACACAGGCCGAGTTTTTAGCAGGCCGAGTTGACAGGACACCACTTCCAACACCATTAAAGAAGTGTGACCAACATGGGACTCTAATCCACAACCAATGGAACACTATCATGGTTTCTTTACAAACTGAGCTAACAGGCTCCTGGTGTGAGCCTGCGAACTAGCATTCACTTCGAAACAGTGAGAAACAATGTTCAAAAGTGACTGTCTCTCTCCACATTACATTATTGTCCCCTCAGAGAAGATTCACCTTGAGTCTTTGCTTGGCAGATCTGTGGGTAAGGCTGCTGGTAACTCAGGTCTAGCAGTTGTCATTATCCCACCACTGCCACCAAGTGTAACAAATTAAGGGCATAGACAGACATGATCCATTCAGAGAATAGGATACTCAGCCATTAATGGGTCAACTTTGTCTGTATAGATTAGCCATTTAATTATGGGCTGGTCTCTCTAATTTGCATATCCTCCACAACTTACCTCCCATTAAACCATTACAAGTCTTTCTGCAATATTAATTGTGTTTAATGGAAATTTAATAGATTTTATTATATCATTGTTTGCATATAAATTTGTATTTTACAGAATGATTTATTGAATTGACTTGAAGTACAGAAAGCTAGCAATGACAGAATCACTACTGGACAAGTGGGCTGTGAATAAAGGTATACAACCACAATACTTCACATGTCAAGGGTTAAGTGCAAGACTGTAGTAAGTGTATATACAATGTGTATAAACTTACTACAGTCTTGCATTTAACCCGCAATGTGTGAAATGCAAAAACACAGAGCAGTCTGAAGAAAATGCAATAAGAATATTCTATGACTGCCTGAAGAAGGGCAAATTTTAACCCTACCTCTATATATAGACCAAAATTATGAATTTATAGTATTGGTCTATATGGTTGTAGGGGTTTAAATTTGGACCCCTATGGCCAAAACCATACAGAGTGTGTAGTGAAGCCACTGGTCAGATGGTGTGGGCACACAGACTGGTCAGAAGCTTTGCCTAAATATGAATTCGATGGAAATGTCAAGCACTGGCTCACATTTTATGAGGTTTCAACATGGATCATAATGGTCTAGAATATAAGCTGGACATAATGCAGTATGTGTTCAATCATATATTCTTTGATTTAAAGTAAGAGATCAATAATAATGGCTTTTTGGCTGACACCTTCAAATATTTACAATTTACAATATTTTTTGTCAAAAAAAAAAAAATATGAAAGTTAACCTGAAACAAAAAGCAAATTATGTGTTTGTGACTTAAATTTTGTAACTACAGCTTATTTAAGCTTAAGTTAAAACATTTTAGTTGCCCATCCTAGAAAAAATGTAATTTATTAAAGGATCCTTGCTGTCCTCATCAGCTGCTCCAGTACAGTCAGATCTCTTGTCCAGTGGACAGATGAGAAAACGGAAAACAGACCAGGGCTTTACGACAAAATCTGGTGATTGGAAGAAGGTACGGGAGTCTGACAAACCTCAGCTCAGTCTGAAGTCTTCTCTTCTCTCCTCCAGCAGTCTGGGATCTAATTTACTTGATAACTATGGTGAGTCATTTAAGATTTTTTTTTATGAAAAAAAGAACAATTTTTTCTCAAGGAAATAATCAAAATGATAACTTGAGGTTTTTACAGATAAAGCCCTGCAGATGGAGGACTGAACACAATAGTGTTGTAAGTATAGTGTAAATATTGTTACTTACAACAGTGTTTCACTGAGCCCTCGATATATATTCATTATGCAAGTCTGAGACTTTGAGTAGCCATGACACTCAAAACTATCTGTTGTGAGCCCAATTGACCCTCTAGAGCTCGACTTCAGTAAAGAATTGAAGCTTGTCTATTGTAGTTGAGCCCCACAGGTTCTTTCCAATGGCTCAGGGCAAAACGGTTGTAACTCCCTATAAACATATAGGGAGTTACAACTGTTTTGCACTGAGCCATTGATATGTGTCAAACGCTTTTTATTGCCTTTTACCAGAAAATAGCTCAAAGTCAATATAAAAGGGGTTGATAGCTAGAAAGAAATAGTAAACACTGAAGGTTGGGACTTATAAGCTTGATACACATCAAGAAAGGAATTATGTGTTCCCATCAGTTATTTGCTTGAGACCCAATTTTATTGATGTCAGACTGTAACCCTAGTGAACAATATATCACCATGTTCAAAGTTTGTAATAACATCAAAATGATGCTCCATTATTGACATAATTTAGGAGACTTTCAGAGCTCCAGATAAGGTGCGTGATTGCGTTATTACGCATTCAAATCTGTGAAAAACGCATTTCAAAGTCAATTGTGTAAGTCGCCAGACGCACTGGATTTTCAAGTAATGCATTTCTAATAATCGAGGGCGAGTGAAAGTTACCAATTTTGTTTTCATGCATTCAAATTGTTTGGTAAACAAAAAAACAAGCTGAAGGTCGCTTTGCTGCGACATGATTTAGATTTTCACTGCAGACGACGTTTTAGCAACGTATCCATTGTAAACAGTTTCTCGCAATTTGATTGACTGCCTACTAATGTTTGCAAAAATTATATGGTAACCCACCGGTCATTTTATTACTTTTCAAAATGTATCGACACAATCAAATTGCTTTTGCAACTATCTTTTTTCGAACTATAATTTGTATGTCTTACTCAGTATGTCATAAAAAGTAAATCATTCGTCGTAAATTATATAAAAGAAAAAAATCGATCAGTATTTCGAGGAACAAAGCGTGGAGTGGAGTGACTCCAACAGCTGATTGGAATACTTGGTGTTTATCCATACTTTGTACTTGTCCGAAAAGATGCGGAGATCGCTACAATGCATGTAAAGGCAAAATACATGAACTGAATGGTATTTCACAAGAAGTTACGACACTTTGACGACTTAATGTAAATATCTACACGATTTTAAACTGACAGTTCTCTGAATGTTAATAATTTCAACTCCTTATATTACAAAATTGAAGTGCGTCCTCAGGGACTCAGGCCTTCAAATTTTGCGAGTCCAGACGCAGGTATTCTGTGTCCGTTAAAACCCTGCACTTGAAGTGAAAAAAAGTTTAGGGTCCGCAGTATTTTCTAGACCTACCTGTATTTTTTTAGGCCTTACGGACAGTGGAGCAATTTTTAAGTTTTTCAAACCAAGTGGGGATGATACCGGAACGTGTAGCGAATAGTTTTATCCGAGGGTTGTTGGATTCAGTCATTAAAACGGCCGAGCAAAACACACAAAAACATCACAACGATGTGACAAAAAGACCCTCAAATTATGGCAGGCTGAGTTTCCATGGATGATATTAGAGAACTTTGGGCCAGAAATGAAAATTTTCTCGTTCACTATTTTTGTTGGCTTTCTCCAAAAAGGGATTAGACCTTCTGGGCTAAGAGTGAATCACTCTTTTGCTGTCAAAAGTAGGGAGTGATCACTCTTTTACCCTAAAAATTATCTGGAGCTCTGAGACTTTGTCAGGAAACATTAAGCTGTTTTGGGGGCATCTGTGTTTCAAAACACATCTTATATATGCTTAGTTCCAAAAGAAAGTGTGCACTTTTGAATTATGAATATCTCTGAAATTACACAATCTAACATCATGAAACGTCGTATGACTATCCCTAAGAGTATGTGCAAACGATATTTGAAACCAAAAATCACGCCATAAGCAAAAATTTTCTGCTGAATTGAGACTTTTGATTTTGCATATTTTGCATGTGCATCACGCGTTAGACTAATAATTGGTCTGAAAATGCATTCAGTGGAATTTTTGCGCCTTTCCTGGGCATAAAATCACATCTTCAATACAATAATGCATGATAATACAGCGTGGTATAACTACCAATTAATGTCAGACAACAAAAATCGAACCTTGTTAGATTTAGAACCTGTTTAAAATTAAGTGAGCATTCATATTCCAATAGAAATCGAGGTCATTTCATTAGGCCTTTATTAGGTTAATCGAGATGTCACAGAACGCCATAGCACAATTCAACGACAGGTTACTGGCCTAGCAAAGTAGCAATGTCTAACGTTGACGTACACGTAAAGTCTGCATAAAATGAAAACTTTTGTTTGGAAATGGCTTGGAATGGCTTCTAAAACTCTATAATGCAATATCAACTCATAGCTTTTTCCAACGAAAAAGTTGTAAGGAGGTCAAATCTCGACAATTTCAGTTCTGCCTACGCGTATGCAGCATGCGCTACTTTATCCAAAACTGATTTGACTTTTCATTTCAAAAGGCTTTGACTAAAGTATGCTATCAAATTTACTCCCTTATTTTCTTTCAACATTGTAAAAATCACGAAAAATGTAAAAAGTAAAAGTGCACACTTTTTTATGGAACTCAGTATATGATTGATGAATTGAATAAATAAATAACTTAAATGTTTAAAGTAAATGTTTTGTAGTCTTGTCAAACATTAAATTTAAAACTTTTACATTTGTAGGACACGTCAACTTGTATGCTGAGCCAACTTTTACCAAACTAACAGTTACTACAAGGTCCAAGCTGAGGAGTTCATTGGATGATGGTGAAACAAGGACCAGACCAAGTTTGATCACAACGTCCAAATTAAAGGGCACAGACTCTTTGATGAGTACAGAATTAGGAACAGGCACCCAGCTTAAATCACTGACTGGAGGAACCAGTCTATTATCTTCAGGTAACTTAAGTTTATATTATTGATAAATCAGTAAATAAAAAATCCCATTTGATGTAGACATAAAGAAATTCTGTCACAATGATGATCACCATTGCCACATTGAGGACCTATGTGACACAAATGTTTCCATGTTTTCAATATTTCTGCAAATAATTGACTGATTTGCAATCGCATTCCTTCTTGGCAATTCAGAGCTAATTCATTCCTGTCCAACCACATGTATAGATTAGTGGGGTAAACAACACAAATAAAGCTCTGGGCCAAATTATTTCTGACATTGGGAGGGTATTGCTGCCCGCAACATCAGAGTATCTCTCAGAGAGTAGGCTACCAGCTCTTGACTGGTTCAAATATCAACTATCAGAATAGCCTAGAATAGGCTATTCTGATATTCGACAGTGAGACCAGTCTACACCCGACCCAAAAGTGGGCGAGAAATAAGTTGGCCCCATATGTCTCAAAGAAACCCTATGTTGTGGGTACTCAATGGAATTGTCAGGATGAGACAATTCCAATGAGTACCCACAATGTAGGGTTTATACAAATATTGTTAAAAAGTTTTTATATAGAAATCCAGAAAACTCCCTCTATCTGTAGCTCTTGTCTGATTGTATTTCAGGGTTGCTATCAGACCCCAGCTTGGGAACATCATTATTTACAAAGAAACCAGATTCTCTGAGTACATCTCTCCTTGGATCAAGTCTTTCTGGTTCTCTATTGACGAGTGGGACCACATCTAGACTGGAAACCTCTTATATCAGCAGTCAACCAACATCTTCATTAGGACCAACCTCCTTGATGGGAGGACAGCCTACTTCGAAATTAGGCCCCTCCTCTTTGCTTGAAGCACAACCCATAAGTACAGGCCCCTCCTTATTATCAGGAAATTATCCTTCAGGAGGGACCAGCTTGTTTACAGAGTCTTCAAGCCTATTGACTAATCCAAGTTTAATGACCAAGAAATCGGGCGATTCAAATCTCAAAACTAAAGAGAAGAAAGTTCAAAAGGGTGCAGCAGGTACTAAAAAGGGTAAAAAGAGGACAAGGGGAGACAGATATGCAGCCCCGCCCCCAGAGTATCATTTAGCCAATGAGATTGCAGAAACTGCTGAAATTGTCCTTCCCAAATTTGTTCCTCCAGAGAAGGATTCATTGCTGACTGGCGTGAGGCTTAATGATGTGAACGGTTTGAAGGTGAGCTTATCTTTTTGAGTATTTGTTCTTCATTAGATGAACATAGAACATAGAACATTTTAATGCATAATAAGGCCACCGGCCCATACACATATAAGTACAAACATATCATAGACAAAAATGTGAGGAAGGACAGTTTGTCCCATAAATTTTACATACAACATACATTATCAAGGTTTATAGGTATACATATTTTTTCTAAGAGATATATCTAAGACAATGCCAAGGTGAATCAAATATTTTTCGCCGTTTAAATATTGGTGTTAACTGTTTTTTTGTCTCTCAATTTGTTAACAGTATATTTTTTGTAAAATGTTATTTTGAAAATTCAACTCTTGCAAATACTGTTTCTGGTTGATGAAGTAGTTTTTTTTTTTAATCTCAATTGAGAGTATTGAACAAGGACTTTTATGTTCCTATGTATGAATTAATATACGAAAGATCAAAATGTATTCTATTCCTGGCTATTTATGTAGTCTAACCTTACTTTAAATGAATAATACAGATACATTGCTGTATTTCGTAACACTAGTTCGTTTTTAGAAGACATAAGTTGAGTAAATGATTGTATATCTGGATTTTTAGTATATCTGTGATTGATATATTTGTCACGTATATCTTTATACAAAGGACATATTAATAAAAAGTGCAGTTCATCCTCGACTAAGCCATCGCAATAAATACAAAATCTATTTTCCCTTGGTATATTATATTGTCTACCCTTTTCAATCATCAATGAATGAGTTGAATTTCTAAATTTTGCTAAACATGTTCTAAACTTTTTTACTTCAACGATTGTTACAAATACAAATAATGGCTGAAAATTTTGTCTATGTGCAGTTACATTACCAGCTAAACAACTCTTATGAATAAATAAAATTTCTATTCATATCATTTCCATTCTAGTAGCATGTGTATGTTCGTTCCTTCATTTCGCCCAATTTTCTGTAAGCAGAGCCTGATAAGTGACGTCATCATGAATGTTGCATAGCAATAACATTCCTAATGACACATATTAAGAAAATCTGTCCTAAAATTTCATGTTTAGTCTCATTTTTGCAATAAAAGAGATGGAATAATCATTTGTTTTTCAAGGAAGATTGATTGATATTTCATTTCATGAACATCAAAAGTGGATGAGCCACAAGTGAAAATATAGCTTTTGCTGTTCACTCGATGAAGTATTAATCAATCTAACAATGAAACAAAGAATAATCCTCTTTATAATATGACCTACATTGCAGGAGTGAAATGACCCTGTTGAATATTTTTGATATTACATGGGTGTTATTAAACTAGTGGAATAACTTCACAGATGAGCTCAGAGCAAATAGCAACGCTATTTTGTAACCATGAAAATGATATCATAATGTTTACGCAGTGACTTCAGTTTCAATTGTTGTTATAAGTTTCCCGGAAAATTAAAATAATGAATATCAAGAATTTTGACATTTTTTTGCAAAAATTTGGGTCATATTATAAATAGAACATAAAATTTGTGCTCATGAAATACATAGTTTATTAAACTCTTCATCTTTAACAGATAAAAACTTGACACAGCCTCATTTTTATCTGTTTATAGATGACTTGCTTAATAAATGCGGTATTCAATGACCACTCATTCAATATCCATATCAATATATATTCTACTATCATTGTAGTTTGCCTTAGTGAATGCTGTGAGTGGATCTCTTATTTGTCAACCAAACTTCAGCCTCAGTACGGACAACACTAGAATCGCTCTGGTTACCATGGCTAACAAGGTCATTTGTTTTGATCCAGAGTTCATTCTGAAGGTAAGTATTAAATTGTATTTTTCTATTTCAATATCTACCACTTTAGCCTATCAGTACTAGAAAATAAGAAATTAAAGTGATATTTTCCTTTCTCCGGTAGAATTTTGTGTGAATTGATTTACATTGCCAGAGGGTGACACTGCCATTTGTGGATCTTAAGTATGGGAATAACTTCTGCTTCTTAAACCTTTTATAATCACAAATTTTGTCTAAGTCACCATGGAACTTTCAATCGGCAGATCCCTGGCCTTGCCCCTGTTCCTTTACCTCTGTCATAAGACATCTCTCCAATTTATAAACATCATTTTGTCTGCAAAAATGGTAATAGATTTGATAACTAAAATGAAAAGTTGGCAAACTAAGCATGGTAACTACAAGTTCTTGTGGCAATGTTTTTAATTGCCCATTAATGAAAATATTTTAACCCTTGTCATGCTGAATAAAAAAAACTTGGCTAAATTATGTACAAATCAAAGTGCTGAAAGCTCTGTATTTCGTTATTGTGAATCAGCATTTGATTTTGAAAAAAATAATTTCTGAAACTTATCTGGTTTAAAAAGGAAAGTCAGGTTGTATGGATTAAGATCAGACTTCACATATGTGCAGGCTGATGTTTGTCCATACCTCCTGCCAAAGCAGGAATATTCTGGGATCAGCATGAGAAGGGTTAAAAAAATGGTAGAAATATGATGGAGGTTGACACCTCAAATTGTTTTTTGCCTTTAATTCTGATGATACAACATATCAATGGGTTAGTGCAACACTTTTATAAGTGCCTATTATTATATAGACACTTACAACAGTGTCATGCTGACCCATCAATATCATGTATGGATGAATTTTAGGTTTCATTTACGATTCATACATGTTTGATAATCAATTTCTACCTTTAGTTGGCCTTGTATACAAGAAAAGAGCTGAACATCAGAACTACTGGAAACTTCCTACTTGCGCTAGCATCCCATATTCCTGCATGTAGGCCATATTTGAAGAAATATTACAGTGCTTCTATAGGACTGCCCTCTGATTGGATAGAAGTTGCGGAAATATACCAGGTATTTAGATACTAAAGTAAATTTTTTTAGCCATTTTATTTTTTTTATTTTGCTAAATATTAGCAACTTATTGAAGATGTGAATATTTAATAAAGAATATCGCTGAATTAAAGTATATTAAAGATATATAACTAAAGATCAAATGTAACTCTCTCTAAAATATAAACTCTTAAAAAGTCTAATTAGCTCTTCTTTATGTGAAAATAAAACATGATTGGGAACCTGTGGCAATGCTACAAAACAGATCTCAGGAATAATATTGGGTGCAAACATGAATGGACATTCTTCCCCATGTGAGTTTATATGATGTCAGAAACATCAAGATAACATTGAGAAAAAAGAGGGGTGGGGGAATTCCCATGCCTGACTGGTCCATTATGGGCTTTTCTAATTGCGGGAGAGTACATTTTTCTAGGCCACTTGTCTGTGGATAAGTAAATACCAGAGCAAATCTGGATACACTACTAAAAAGATCTAGGAGAAAAGTCATCCTTTTGTTTGTACCAAAGGGAAGAAAACATTGTCTTTAATTAAGAAAATGCTGGGTAACAGCATTTTCTTCATTAAAAAACAATATTTTCTAAATGTTTTTCTGCCTACTTTTTCGTGGACAAGTTCATTTTGATCCTGGATAAGTAAGAAACAAGCTTTTACTAGTCCAGGGATGAGTGGAAAAACTCTTTATTTCCAAACCCCTGATGAAATATTGAAACTAAGCATATTTAAAGTTTGATAACAAAACACATTGTTTTACTGCATTTTGTCATAAAAATATATTATTGGCATAAGATCTCCATAGATGATCGGAAAGAAATTTATTATTCTTTAAGTGTTTTGGCTAAAGAACCACCAGATGCTGAATAATTTTAAAAGTAACACAAAATAACTACACTTATATCCCTGCTATGAGGTACTTTCCAGTTTATGGAAATGTTCTATAGTTGTTCCAATTGAATTAACTAATATGAAAATTATATGACTTACAGTATCTTTAAATAGTGCCACTTTTAAATATAATACTTTGCAACTTTAAAATATAAAAATAATATTAAACTGCAGTTACCATGTTAAAGAGAAAAATCAAGAACAATGTTTAAGACATTTTGGCCAAAGGTTATGAAACTTTTCTCATTCTCAATTCAAAATTTTCTCAAATTTCAATTTGGGATTAAAGCTGTAATTTTGTTTAACTACTCACTTTATAACAACTTATTAATATTATCTTTTATTTTCATACATTTATTTTAATTTTAAATTTGAGAAAATTCTTAGTTGAGAAAAAAAAGTTTCATAGCCTCAGGCCCTGAAATGAGAGGGCATTAATCATTTGTGATGATAGAACCAAAATATAAATTTCACATTCTTTCTAGGATATATTGAATATATTTGAATAATTTAATACAAGGTTGTTCATTTCATGTAAAGCCTACCTCTACTTTACCACATAATCATGAAGTGAGTTGACAATAAGAATCATTGAACACTTTCCTGTTTTACAAAATTTTGGACCTGTTCAAATCCAAATGTTTTGCAGACGAACATTTAAAGTGGATTTAATTTGAAAAAGTACCATTCTGTAGGGTAGAAAATAGTGTTTTCTCAATTATAAATTCACAAGCACGTAAAAAGCAGGGATTAAACAGCAAAGGGTTTACTCACTTCATATTCACAAAACATAAACTTACACACAAAGGGAAAAAGATAAGCAAACATTTTCACATGGCTATTATTTTCCTGCAATTCCATGAACTTCTTCCAATATTTGGTAGAGTCTTTACAGTTGCCTTGAATTATGATTTGGTTTAAATACTCAACAGATTTCATGTGATATTTCAGGCATTTCCGGATAAAACTTTGGATCTTGGGTCCCTTCCATCTGCCCTCAGAAGAGCCATGGTTGCTAAGTTCCCAGATTTTGACAAGTATCAGTTAGGTAAGATAGGGTCATCGTTTGAAAACAACACTAGGCCTGCACATAGAGCAAAAAAAAAGGGGGGGGTAATTCAAACTGCACAAACTGTATGTTATGAAATAAATAAATATATTATAACAATAAGACCATCAAAATAAGTATCTAAAACAAAGGTTTTTGTTCACCATGAAAAAAATTTGGACTGGTGTTGTCACCTTTTTATCTTTACTCAAACTTATGTGCATCATTTTAGTGACCAAATTGTTGTTGCTACAGCTTTATTCAAGTTGTAGTTAGGACATTTTGGTTGACCATTTTCTGATGTGTTTGAAATGTCATTTTGTGAATCAGTTTTGGTTGAAAAGAGCATGTTTCAAGTTAGTGCCACACTTTTTTGTATTGGTATGTACATATCATTTTTAGCTCGACTATTCATAGAATAAGGGGGCTATTCCGGTTACCCGGACATCGTCAACGTAATGCTTTGGTTACGTTTTTACGTGCAAATGCTGTATATCTCTGTTTCTACTAAAGCTATTGCTTTGAGACTTTGCACATGCTTCTGTGACCATAATATCAGCCTCTAGACAAAGATTCATTTCTCTGATATTGATTTAGTGGAATTTTAACCCTTTTCGGACTTAAAAATCTTGGTTATGTTTTTACATGCAAATGTTGTTTATCTGTAATATTGCTGTTTCTGCCAAAGCTATTGCTTGGAAACTTGACATATGTTTCTGTGACCATTATATCAGCATCTAGACAAAGATTCCTACTCTGATATTGCATATAGTGGAATTTTAATCCTTTTTGGACTAAAAAATTCGTTTTATGGCAAAAGTTGTATATCTGTAAAATCTCTATTTCTACCCTAGCTATTGCTTGGAACATTTGCACATGCTTCTAAGACTATAATTTCAGTCTCTAGACAAAGGTTCAATACTCTGATATTGAATTTAATGGTATTTTAACCCTTTTTGGACTTAGAAATTCCTGGTTAAGTTTTTATGTGCAAATGTTGTATATCAGTTATAGTTCTATTACTACCAAAGTTTGGAAACTTTGCACATGCTTCTGTGACTATGATATCAGCTTCTTGACAAAGATTCATTACTCTGATTTGAATTAAGTGGAATTTTAACTTTTTTCGGACTTAGAAATTCCTGGTTAAGTTTTTACTTGTAAATGTTGTATATAGTATACAGTCATAATTCTATTTCTACTTAAGCTTATGCTTGGAAACTTGCACATGCTTCTGTTACTATGATATCAGCTTCTTGACAAAGATTCATTACTCTGATTTGATTTTAGTGGAATTTTAACAGTTTTCGAACTAAGCAATTCTGGGTTAATTTTTCAGTGCAAATTTTGTATATCAGTTATATCTCTATTTTTCTTAAGCTATTGCTTGGAAACTTTGCACATGCTCCTCTGAGCATAAAGTCAGCCTCTAGACAAAAATTCTGTTCTCTGATACTGATTTTAGTGGAACTTTAGCCCTTTTTGGACTTGGAAATCTTGGTTATGTTTTTATGTGCAGCTGTTCTATATTAGTTGTATCTGTTTCTACTTAAGCTATTGCTTTGAAACTTTGCACATGCTTCAGTGACCATTATATCAGCCCTTAGACAAAGATTATTTTCTCTTGACTTTTATTAAATTGAATATCCAATGTCGATATTGATTTGCTGTTACTATCCAGCACTAGGAATAGTCGAGCTTCGCTGGCCTCCGACAGCTCTTGTTAGTTATGGAAACAGTGTGAGAAGGAGAAAATGAAAAGTACAGGCAGTAGAATACACAGAAGATAATCATTGGCTTCAGTTTAAGATCAATATGTATTTCAATGAGTGAACAACAAAAGCTATATTTTCATGAGTGGCGGAGCCATGAGAGAAAATAAAGCTTTTGTTGATCACAAAATGAAATGTTAATCGATCTTACTGGAAAAAACAAACAATTATTCCGGAGGTACAGATAAGAGGGGGTAACTCCAATCTAAATCTTTATTATAATGAAACCTTATGATGTGGGTACTCATTTGAATTATCTCATCGAGACAATTCCAATGAGTACCCACAAGATAGGGTTCAACCCTTTCCTGTTTTACAAAATTTTGGACCGGTCCAAATTCAAAGGTTTTGCAGACGAAATTTTAAATTGGATTTAACTTGAAAAATAACCATTAAGTAGGGTATAAAATAGTGTGGGAATAGAAGAAATTGCTTGTCAGAAGCAATTTCTTCTTTTTTCACAATGTTTTTTTAATCATAAAATCACAGGCATGTAAAAAGCAGGGATTAAACAGCAAAGGGTTAAGCAAGGACTAGTGAAATATTTGAATTTGAAATCCAAAATACCCCCTCTGTATTCTATATCTTAATTGCAAAAATGAGACAAAATGTGAAAATTTTAAGATATTTCTTTCATAAAACCTATCATTATGCAATTGAATGCTATGCAACATTCATGATGATCACTCATTAGGCGGTTAAGTTATCAAATGATAATCTACAGTTATTTCTTGATTATCCACAAAAAGCATTAAAAAGACTGATAAAAATTTTCAAATTTGGCTTTGTACTTCTAGACTTATGTTATGTCTGCAATCTATATAATTTGATTCATAAATTGAATTCTTTCATGGATTATACATTCTCTGCATTTGATAATTTTGTTTAAGATAATTTCATCAATTTTTGTGCATTCTGACTGAAAGATTGGTTTTGTTTCTCAATTTAAAAACTTCTTCAGCTATTTTGTAGGCTTTTGCAAAGAAATATTATCCATTATTAACAAGTTTTTACACTGTTTTGCCCAATGAAATTATAAGATATGAAGAGATTATTTATTAATTTCATTGGGTATAAAACTAAAAGACAAATCTCACTGTATGTATTAGGGACACATATTCATACAGTGTGATAAAGTATTTAGTTTCATAAACCTGTATTATGTTAACAAAAAATCTCTAACAAAAAAATCTATTCATCTCTTATTTGCAAAACTTTTGATGAATTGTCATTATTTTGATTTTCAAAATTTACTGGGCTTGCTGATAGTGTATGAAAGAAACAAGTAGACTTTATGGAAGAGTCACTAAACTTTAACTAAAGAATATATTGCATGTCTATTTTTACAGCCAAGTATAATAAAGACAGCTCCAAAAAGAAGAAAAACAAAAAGGCCAAACAGGAGGAGACAACCTTAGCTGGGCGTGGACGTGGTAGAGGAAGAGGAGGATTTAGGGGCGTGGCTAGAAGAGGAATGGCCAGTGTACAGGTTGTAAGAGGTAGAGGTGGGCGTGGCCAACCTGCTGTGAGAGGAAGGGGCGGAGCTAGAGTAGGAATTATGGATGTAGATCCTTCTAGTTCTGAGGATTCAGATGAGGATACTGGAGATGAAATGGAGAGAGATAGACTGGTAATAATAGTCTTTATTATATACCAACAAATATATATCAGCAAGTATATATGCTAACATATATGTGACCCGTCATGCTAAAGGGACCATCTTGGAACTAAAAATAGATATATGAAGAAGAGATAGATTCTAGTACAGGTCAACCATGTGTTGCGATTCAGATATTCTTTCACAGGAGGTAGATTGATCCATCTAGATTCAGAAATTTATTAAATTGCGATAGGTTTCTACCCTAGTCAGCCTGTGCTTTCGGCGCAGTCTGACTAAGGTAAACACATTTTGCACTATCCAGATGGTCCCTTTTTGCATGATTATAAATCAGATAAATAAGGAAAGAAATAGAGGATAATTGCTTGTTTCAGTGTAAGATCAATATTTCATTGACAGAAAAACTAAAGCTGTACTTTCATAAATGGCACAACAAAGAGTGAAAATATAGTTTTGTTTTCATGAAATGAAAAACAACATTTATTCTATTTTTTTTAATGCAAAAATTAGACAAAATTTGGAAAATTTGAGGACAAATTTTCTTTTAGTTCCTCAATTTGCACTTGATTACTATTCAACGTGAATGAAGTCAGGGAGAAATGAAGGGAAGAGTGGTATAACCTTTTGATAATTTCACTGGTTATTTGGTGAGTTGATCAAATGATAAGTTATTGTTAATTCTCGTTAAAGAAATCTTGTCATACATAAATATTGTACAGGAACAAAATCATACAATTAAGGAAAGAAATGTATATTCAACATTGTCAAATACAATTTTGGTAATAATGTAGGGTTGAATGACATCATTCCTTACCTAAAGTCTGACCATGTGATTTATTCTCATTGTGTAGGAACGTTTTATAAGTTGTCTGCACAAATATGAGATTCACAGTTGCTGTTTTGAGTTGAATATTGTGATATGAACAATTACGCAATAGGACAATACTTAGGTTAGGTGCACTGATTATTGTTTTGTTTCCATACAGCATGCACAAATTTATATATTCCAGTTCAGAGAGAAGGCTCTACACAAAGTCAGTTTTGGGGAGGATGAGTCTCCCGAAGAGCTGGCCAAAATGACCTTCACCTTGAAACAGCTGATTAGAAAACTCCATATTAGAGAGCCTGTGGAACATGTCATGTGCTTACTGGGCAAAAAGTAAGAGAAATTATAGGGAAATAAGTTCATTGAATTTGAAACCAATTAACTGTTGAATTTTGTAATTTCATGAGATTGAACCCTTATTTTGGTATAACTTTGCATTACTTATTTTTTTTAGATCTAAATGATGTCATGAATTTGTTTTGTATGTCTATAAAAAAAAGTTTGCACTTCATTGACTTCATTTGCGGTAAACCTCTTGACCATACAATTTTGACTTTTTTTCAAATGTCATCCGAATTATATCCAAGGAAACCTTTGGTATTGAATAAAAGAAAAAAAACAACACACACACAAAAATAGCGCAACATATTGATGTGCTGAAACAATTTATTTTTTTTAACTTGCAGATATCCAATGAACCTAGATGAGTTCTACAGATGTCGATTACCCGGAACATTTGAGGAAGAGAGGGCTGGTAAACGAATGAAATTACCCGTACCTGAAACCTGGGAAACACAGGTCTCCCTGAAAGGGAATAAGGCATCCACCTGGGAGGAGCTCATTGGTAATGTTTGGCCAGTTTATTATCCCATTTCGATATAATCAGGCTATCAAGAAAGGCAAAACTTTGAGATATCATTTTGGAAAATGGATGAATTGCTTGTAAAATCATATTCATATTCTACAATATAAAGAATGTAAGAGATTTATAAGATTTTAAGGACTTGAAATTGTCATAGACAAGAACTTTGAATTTTGGCCAGTCTGCAATAATGTCTAGTAATGAATTTATCGTCGGTGTTCTGCTAAAACCTCGTAACTACAGCTTTAAACAAGCTGTAGTTATGATATTTTAGCAGAATGCCGACGTTATGTATTATATACAAAGGCAAACATTTTATTGTACTCCTCTCATGAAATCATGCTGAGCTCTGCTTTCTATGATTATATTGGAGCTGTTAAATTAGATGTAGTTAGATAAGTGAATGACTTAAATTGATCACTTATGGAATGAGTCAAATTTAGTCTCCTTTTGATAAACACACCAAACATATCTTCTGAAGTTATTTTGGGCTTTTGTATATAAAATTTGATTTCTTTTTGTTCCATAATTAACAAATGATAACTATGATTACAGATCACAAGAAATTACCATTTATGGCTATGTTGAGAAACTTGAGGAATCTAATTAAGGCTGGTGTGTCTAACAAACATCATAACTGGGTCATCCATAAGCTGACTGATGAGGTAATATTTTCTTTCTCTTCCGAAATCCTTTTGGGGTGATGTAGATTATGTGAAAACAGATGACAAGTAAAAGCTAGGGCAAATCTTGGAGTGGAACTTAATAGAATTTAGAGATTGATAAGCCTAATGTTTATCAAAGGGTATTGTTGTTTGACTAGAAGTTGGTGTGACAGACTACAACCTTGGTCATGAGACTTGGCCATTCGGACCACCACTTGGCCAATTTCACAATCAACCTCGGATGTACATAGAGGGACTATTTTCAAAAATTACGGGAAACCCTTGGAAAAACTCGATGACGTCAGTTAAAATTGGCGTTTGCCCTCGAAACTTTGTGTGAAAACATTCGACGTCGTCAACGCTACTCGTTTAAGTCACTGACATGAAACCATCGTATCATACTATAAATATCTTTTGATTCTTAAACAACGGCTGAAAAATCTTAATTTTTGAGAATGAATGTTATTCTCAAAAATTAAGAGTTTTCAGCCGTTATTTTCTGAAACAGATATAAATCTACAGTGCTAGTTTTTCTCACACTGTTTCCGCCCAACAAAATGCACAATTTTGTTACATACCCATCCGCCTTACATACATCCGAGGTCTGTTGTAGTTTACGGAAATGGCCTAGTGATGTTCCGAATGGAAACTTGGCATGTGTATAACATCCACAAGAGGTTTCCAGACTATCAAGGGGGTTAACTCTGATAGCATTTTTGTAACAGTTATGCTCCTTCTTTGACTTTCATGACCAAGGTTGTTGTCTATCACATCAACATCTAGTCCAACAACAATACCAACACAAACAACTCCAAGGCAATGATAATACATTGGGTTTTCTCTAACACAGCCAAGCTAAAGAATTTATGAATCTTTGAATTAATTTTATGCTGTTTTGAAATATCTTTCATATACAATAAACGCTGCTAATAAGAATCAATATTATTTTCCCAATTATTGTTGTAATCACCATGACAAGGGTGCAGTGATCTGGGACAATCTGGCATAAAAATTGTACATGTCACATAAAATCTTTGCAAGATGTGACTTTTGTTCCAAGTAAATAACACCCTTTGACTTAGAATTTTTTACTTGATGCGGCACCTGCAGCTGAGCCTTGTACCTGTTGGCAGTGCTCTTGTTTTCTTTTTCTTTAACCCTTTCCTGTTTTACAAAATTTTAGACCTGTCCAAATTCAAAGGTTTTGCAGACGAAAATTTAAAGTGGATTTAATTTGAACAATAACCATTCAGTAGGGTAGAAAATAGTGAGGAAAAAGAAGAAATTGCTTGTCAGAAGCAATTTCTTCTTTTTTCAAAATATTTTCTTAATCATAAAATCACAGGCATGTAAAAAGCAGGGATTAAACAACAAAGGGTTAAATCTGTGAAATATAATATATGGTACCAAATTTTGTTTATACATGTGAACAGAACTTATGCATATTTGTTTATTCCAGAGGTCTGTGATATTCAGTAAGCAGTTCCCATTCAGGTTTTTCTCTGCGTATGAAGTTCTAAACGAGTTGGAAAAAGACTATCAAAAAATTCGTGAGTATTGGATTTGTTGTTTTTAGTACATTTTTATTATGCATTGATTATAGAGAATGTGATCTTCGCATATTGCTTTCAGACCTATCAATTTGTACTTCCTCTTTTGTATGTTGTAAGTCACCATGGAATTAAGATTGAAGAGTTAAAGGGTCATTTTAATTTTTGAATCTTGTTACCTTATGGTTTATAGCTGTCGTTATGACTTATTGGAATTAAACCAACAATATTTATTTTCTTCGTCAACCAAATTAGCTCTGAAATAAAGCATTTGATTACAAGACTGTAGTTTATTTTACTACTTGAAGATTATTCTTGATCAAGCTGATTAAAAACTTTCATGGTAATGAGTTCAAATCAAAGGGCCAAAGGCACTAGAAGGCTGGATGACTATAGGTCAATATTCATTTGAAGAGATGAAGAGAGTATTTATTTCATGGAGATATGAATAAAATGGATGTAATTAATTGAAGCAAAAACAAGATTTGCAGATTAAGATTTGACAGCATATGTATTTTGAGAGCACATTAAGTACAATCATTCTTGCTTTAGCAACCACATCTTTAAAGCTACCATTTCTATCAAGTGACCATTTTCAAATTCCCCTTATTTAAATCAAAATATCTGAAAAAGTAGATACTTGTATTGTAGGTATACTGGTATACTGGTAGGTACTGGTATAAAAGTAATTTTGAATTATCCAATGTTGTTAAAACTCACTAGAATTGTCTCAATGAGACGATTCTAGTGAGTTTTAAAAAGCATTGGATTATTGAGAATTTTGCAATATTCAATAAAAATTATGATTCTAATTTGTTAAGAAAACTTGTAATTAAGCTGCCATTTTCTTTAAGGACGGCCTTTTGGTGGTCCCGTTCCTAGTCCCCTAATATAAGCTTTACTGTAACAAGATTTATTTCTGTGTTATTCAGAGGAAGCTATAATTCAAGCTGCTGTTGATGCAGAGAATGCCAAATCTGGTGCTGGTCGAGGTCAACTGGCTCCAAAAGAAAAAAAGGTCAAACTTACCAGTGAGAATTGGTGGATTGAAAAGAGGAAGAAAAAAATGGATGCTAAGAAGAAAAACCAGTGAGTACATTCAATTGCAATTGAATTTCTTATTTGAAAACACATGTCTTTTGATAAATCTTTGCTGTTTAACCCCTGCTTTTCACGTGCCTGTGATTTTATGATTGAGAAACCATTGTGAAAAAAGAAGAAATTGCTTCTGACAAGCAATTTCTTCTTTTTCCACACTATTTTCGACCCTACAGAATGTTTTTTTTTCTTTTTTCAAATTAAATCCACTTTAAGTTTTTGTCTGCAAAACCTTTGAATTTGGACAGGTCCAAAATTTTGTAAAACAGGAAAGAGTTGATTATGTCTTGGTGCCTCCACATTGATAGATCGTAATGATATGTTTTTGACCAAACCATTTGCCTGTTAGTCTGTTTTTTCCCCAAAAACTAACTTTGTCCATAACTTTTGATTGGTAAAGGATAGATCCTTCATATTTCATATGAGGGTTTCCTGTGACAAGACCTTTCTGTTGGTGCCACTTTCAAGGGCTTCTGTCAAATTAAAGGCCATTTATCAAGGTCAAGTATTTTGAAAAAAATATGAAAAATGGCAGTGTCAAGAGCATTTGTGTTTAACAAACACATAGAAAGTTTTTATTGTCAATTTTCAAGCACAGATTTCTTTTTAATTTTGAAATCAGTGAAATTACAAATAAAGTTTTACAAATTTCAGTTTCATTTAAAGTACTAAATATCATATGAAGATGCCTATTTTTTTAAACACAACACATCTTATTTCCAGAGAAACACCATTTGACATGAACCTTATAAACAGATACAGAAAGGCTCTAGACACAGCTGTTAAGATAGCAACTGTATATAATGTCCAACCAATCAGAGGAAGGACCATCATTCTGTGTGACGTGGGAGAAAATATGGCAGTTCCTTGTACTGCTGCCAGAGGCTTAGGAAAACCCAAAACAGTAAGTGTATTGATTGTATAATAAAACAGGGATCTTTCAGAACTCCAATATAAAAGAGATGTACCTGTCTCATTATGTATTCCTACTTCACACAAACTATTTATTTTCCTTTAGCTTCAAAAGACTGTAAAGATTTAGATGACACACTGACATGCATTCTGATCTTAGCCTACACTTTTGGGTTTCTACCTAAATTTGGTTGGAAAAACTTGTGCACAATAGTTGAAATATCCTCGAAAATGGCAATTTGTTTGAAATAAAAATTTAAAATTAGCAGAATAAGTATCTAAATTTAAGTAATTACCTTATTTCCTCTAATAATAGCACCCTCAATAATAGTAGCTCCCTGGCTGCCCTACACTTTAAACTCGGAATTTTATTTCATTTGATTGAAATTTTCAAAATTTTATGAATTTTGTCAGACTTCTTCTCTAATTTAAGATTAATTCACTCTAAACAATCATTGACATTATTTTTTAGAAGAAATCAACCTCAAATTAAAGTGAAAAATCCACCAAAGACACCAATTTAATGGATTTTTTTCATCAGAAAATTATTCCTGAAAGACTCCCTGTCCATGTTTTGTATAGCTTCAGCAAGAATTAATCAGGAGAAATATTGTATGCATGATATCTGGTTCTAATGTGATGTTGTTTCTATTTTTAGATGCAGGAAGTGAGTGTGTTGCTGGGACTGATGTGTAAATATTCGTGTGAAGACTGTGTAATGGTTATATTTGATAGATTCTGCTCCAAGTACTGTACTGTAGAATTAAACAAGGGAACCATTCTAGAAAATATGTCTGTTGTTCTTGACAAACAAATGATGGATGTAAGTAGTCCTAAATTATGAGTTTTTGATCCAAGAGGCACAGATAAGAGGGGGTATGGTATTTCCTCAAATAGCACCCTCCCTAATAGTAGCACCCCTACATCTTTTACTTTCTTCAAATGCCTAAATTTTGGAAACTTTTTGATTTTTCTTCTCTAATTCTAAATTTAAGGGAAAAGGACCGTAAAGACATCAATTTTAAATCAGAAAATGCATTCTAAATAAAGGCTCCTTGATCATGCTATGTATAGGTCCTGGGAGTGTTCATTAGGAGAAATATGGTAAAACCATACTTAAATCTGTATTTCTAATTGAAACCCTATCTTTTGGGTATTCATTTGAATTGTCTTGATAAGACTATTCCATTGAATACCCATAACATAGAGTTTGTGTAAGTTTAGGTGAGATAATTTATTTTGAAATCCAAAATACCACCTCTATCTGTAGCTCTGCATCCTCCACAGCAGCACTCATCCTTTTCAACCCTTTGTCTTCCAACAATTCCCTGATAATTGTAGTTCGATCCCCGATGGTGGCACTCGTTCTTTCTGACTATTTGTCTCTCACCACTGGGTTGATAATTGTTGTGAGATAGTAGCTGGAGGATAGGAAAGGATGTGATGGTTGTACTGGTGAGAAAATACCAGGAATCCATTGTTAGGAGCTCCAGCCGCGATATAACTAAAACTCCATTCAAACAATCAATGATAATTGTAGACCTATGCTGAATAGCTGCTGTAGGGTAGGAAAGGATTTAATGGTATAATTGGTGTGAACATTTACCAGGAATTCATTGTTGGTGCTTCAGACACTGCAACATGTGCAGGCTGATCTTTATCCAAAATAAAAAAAAATCCAATTACTCACAAAGGTATTTCTCTAATACACTTGTACTGGAGCTTATGCTAGAATAAGGGCAATGAATTGAAAAAAAGGTGCAATATTCAAGACTAGACATGAAATATAAGATTAATCCTTTCACATTTTATTGAACAAAACTCAATCTGTCTTTTTCTTTGTACTTGTCGGTCAGTCTTTGGGTTGGTTGGTTGGTCCTTGTGTAGACCTTTTTGTATGTTTCATATCTCAAAAAGTATGTAAGCTAGTATCATGAAACTTCACAGATGGATAGATCTTATTGAGTAGAAGTGCAGTGCACAAGAACTATAACTCTACTCATCATATTTCGTGAGTTATAATACCTCTTGTTGATTGACAAAGAATAGGCTATTGACCTGCATTTATTGGGGCATAAATGCTCTTAAATATTTTGTTTTTAGTGAAATCCTATGTTAGGGGTTTTCATTTGAATTATCATGGCATGACAAATCCATAGAGTACCCAAAACAGGATTTGTGCGAGTTTTATTGAACAATTTTAATGTAAAACCCAAAGTGTCTCATCATCTTGTAGCTCTGTATTTCTTACAGGTACCTGGAATTTTCAACTTTAAGGATGGTTTACCTGTACAGGTGCTTGAAGAGTTGATCAGAGACAGAGTACAGGTGAGAAGTCCTACCTTGGGTTAAGGTAGTGGACCAGTAATAGTTCCACAATATTTCAAAAAACATGATCTTTCATAATGACAACCAAGATTTCCTAGTGAAAATCATCAGGAAAACTCGGTTAACATGGTTTAAGTTCATTACTTCTGAAATTTGGCAGAACTTATACAGGTCCATTACCTTAAGAAAGACAAAACGGTGTTAACTGTTTACAAAGTACATCCCTCTTTGAGTTCAAGTGCAAAGCGGAGTAATATTTACAGTTTGTACTTGTTTTGTTTCCTACAGAAAGTAGTTATATGAAAACTGCTATATATTCTTATAAATCATAATCTATGGTTAAGAGATAAAGTGATGTTAGTAAAATCCCTGGAGTGGCATTTGATCTTGGTTTTTCATTGACCCCCACAATTGGATTCTTCAATAAACAGTAAATGGTGAGAAACAAGTCAGAGTTTTAAGAATTTTTAACCTAAGTCAAAAGATAAAAAAAAAGAATGAGTGTGTAAAAGGACTTATTTTTAGTGTGATAATAGCGCAATATTTATAGTTTTATTGTTTTGTGACCAGATACATTTAAAGAATCGGTGCAAAATGAAACTGCCAAGAATCTTTGAATTTTGATTCATCTAATCTTATTTTACCTTTACACAGAGTAACGAAATTGCCATGCCTGACTTATCTTACTTGGACTTTTTAACCTGCGGATAAGTTGATTTCCTTGGAAACTTGTCCAAGGATAAGTGTATCTTGTTTTAAGAACAAAGGTACAGACCAGTAAAGGGGGCTTCATGTTACTTTAACTAACTGTCAGTATTAAAAAGAAATATTAAGTTTGTTTTCAATACTTGTTTATCTCTAGCATGATGAAAAGGTATCTTTATTTCAAAATAAGAATATCTAAAAATTAGGACAACTAAATTTTCAAGTCATGTCATTTGATTGTGGTAGGTTGACAATCTGATGATGTTGGCTGATGGGGATCAAATGTTGTCATAGAGATCTCTATAAGCTGACTATACAGGCCTATACAGACATTAAGCCATTTAAAACTTAATGTATGTCAATGTGTTATTTGATTGTTGTAGGTTGACAATTTAGTGGTGTTGTCTGGTGGAGACCAAATGTTGTCACAGAGATCTCTATTAGCTGACTATACAGGCCTATACAGACATTTAGTCAATGAAAACTTGCTGTATGTCAATGTGTCATTCGCTGGAAAATCTTGTGGGTATGTATGAAAACTTACTGTATGTCAATGTGTCATTTGCTTGCAAATCTTGTTGGTATGTATGAAAACTTACTGTATGTCAATGTGTCATTTGCTGGCAAATCTTGTGGGTATGTATGAAAACTTACTGTATGTCAATGTGTCATTTGCTGGCAAATCTTGTGGGTATGTATGAAAACTTACTGTATGCCAATGTGTCATTTGCTTGCAAATCTTGTTGGTATGTATGAAAACTTACTGTATGTCAATGTGTTATTCACTGGCAAATCTTGTGGGTTTGTATGAAAACTTACTGTATGTGAATGTGCCATTAGCTTGCAAATCTTGTTGGTATGAATGAAAACTTACTGTCTGTCAATGTGTCATTTGCTGGCAAATCTTATGGGTATGTATGAAAACTTACTATATGTCAATGTGTCATTCACTGGCAAATCTTGTGGGTATGTATGAAAACTTACTGTAAGTCAATGTGTCATTCGCTGGCAAATCATGTGGGTATGTATATATTACAAACTTTTTTGCGTCTGAAAGTCATATATTATAATTCATGGGAACCATGTCAAATTAAGATCCTGGATTAAATTCTTCTCTCACTGTGTAAATCTGTGTGACAATTATAGAATAACTAATTCTTATTGTTGTTTATTGAAAATTTAACCACGTTTCTGAGTTCTAAGGCAAAATAAATAATCCACGAGATTTAAAGCTAAAGCTCTTGTGGATTATTTATTGAGCCTTTGAACTCAGAAACACGGTTAAATTTTCAAAAAATAACAGTTTAAAATTTATTATTATAATTCTATCATGACTAAATTTTCACTATTCCACAGGAAATAATCGCAAAGATACCAAGTCTAACAACTGTCAATTATTCATTATTTCATTTGATAATGCACTCTATTCTTTTTCACCAAATTAGCGGCGGCAAGCAATAATAAGCTCTAGATTCTTTTAAATTTGGCCCTAAATTTGAATAAGAAAAAAGACAAAATTACATACATTATTATTCTTAATTTGTTTTTGTTAATATAAGCATACAAACAAATGCATCTATCACGCTATCTTCAATCCAAAATTTCAAGTGGACCAGGTATTCATTTTTACCGCATCAAGTGAACTTCAGTGGGGGCGCAGGCTAGGGGTAGGAAAAAGCCTAAATGCTAATAGCTAAGAACCTCAAATACCTAAATAAGAAACAGTATTTAACAATCAAACTACCAAACAAAGTTAAGATAACTTAAGAATTGAAAACAAATGCGATGTATTTTCTTGTCAATCGCCCATCTCCACTTTATTTTCACGATTTTGTTGTTGTGAAGTTAAAAGCAAACATCAATTCAATATCATCCTGGTTATTTATCACAAGGTGAACATAGATTACGACTAGATTCAAAGTTTCTGTCTCTAAAAATACAACTCCTTTGACAATGGTCGAGTAAAGTACACTTTTTAATTTCTCAATCCATCCTGTTAAAGAAAACTTGTGTAAACAATACTCGTCATAATTTTAAACTACGTCATGAACTATGTCACCGATAAAATATAATTCACCAAAGTTAATTTGAGAGTCTTGCAAAGTATAATACCCCTACACTTATTTGACAGCCTTTAATTATTTTCGTTATGTAGACAAAATTGAGTTTTTTTATCAGGTTGCCTTGTCAACATTCTTTACCTAATGTGACATCAATGAAGATTTATTCATGGGGAAATGGAACAGCCACTCAGAACTTTTTTTCAACAATTGGCGCCCATTTAACCATGATGCGACTGCATGCTTTGTATAGACACAAAATCATGTGCCATGATAGAATTTTGTTCAGATAACTTTTACCAGATATAACCTACAACAGTATTATGTTGTTGTGACCAGTAACCCTTACACATTTTCTCAAAGTGCGTCATTTTGCATGTGTTTGCTATGCAACAAACGACACTGTTTGTTTATTTTGGCTCCACTTTGATAAGGTCAAATAGAGTGAATGAACAAAAAAGCAGGGAATAAATTTCTGGTAATTTAACTAGTTTGGGGGTAATAGTGCTAATCTATCATTTTTTCTCGATTATCCATGAAAAGCATTAAAGAAAGTATGTTAATGATTACAACACTGTTATGCCCCCATTCAAAGAAAAGGGGTATATTGCTTTGCACTTGTCAGTCCATCGGTCAGACAGTCCTGACTGTTTTTTGTCAGGTGCATATCTCAAAAAGTATGCAAGCTAGAATTACGAAACTTCACAGATAGATAGATCTCATTGAGGAGAATGTGCAGTGCACAAGAACTATAACTCTACTTATCATGTTTTGTGAGTAATCGCCCTTTGTTGATTTACAAAGAATAGGGCATCGACCTCCTTTTATCAGGGGCATAAATGTAAGACAAACATTTCTTGTTTTATAGGTTTGACACTAGTATACTGCCAGAGCATGACAATAACATCTACATCTCTGGATTTAGTGATCAAATACTCAGGTAAGATATTATCATTCTCAAATTTGTTGATTCTTCTTTTATACTTCTCTCTTCCTTCACACACTAAGTAAAAAGAAAGACTGATTTTACCATGTCTGTCAAAGCATTCATGTCTATATCTTGACAGTATCCTTGACTCAAAACATTTACCCACCAAATCAATAGCTCAGCGCAAAACAGTTGTAACTTCCTACATGTTTAAAGGGAGTTACAACTGTTTGCGCTAAGCCATCGAAATGCAATGTTTAACTCTTTAGGCATGTGACTCCTTACCATGAGGTCTGTGGTGGGAGCCCCATGGCCACTGGGTTGTGGATTAAGCACTTAATAGCGAGTCCCCATTATCCAAGCTTTTGAATTAGATATTAGTAGGTCTAAACCACAGCCTCTCTCTCAGGGTCGTGAATACATATGGATCAAGAGCAACTCTATAAACTAAGACCTTTGTTGTTATCAAATTAAAATAAGTCGGTACAGAGGAATCGCTTAATAGCAACACGTAATTGTCAGAAGAATGTTGCTATTTAGTGGGGGTTTCTATTATCCGATAATCGCGTTTCAGTCAGTATCCAAATCTCAGAAATGTACAAGTACATAGTCGGCATTAGAATCAATGCAAACATGTATAAATGCATGTACATTTGGCCAGTCTGATCTATGCTTATTTTTGTGTCCCCTTTTAATGGTATGAAAATTGAAAAAAAAAGGTAGTTTTGATATTTATTTACATCTTTTTCAATCAATCATCCACAGGATGGATGGCTTTCAAATCTTAAGGTTGCTGATTGGTAAGAATTAAAAGTTCTGACGTGAATATGGTTTGCGAAAACAAAATACCTTTTTAAAGCTATATGTTTAAATCGAATATTTATGTAATTTAACAAGACTCCTGAGTTCACACAAGAGAAAAGTGTGTCATTGTGTAAACAAAAATGACCTCGACCATGCCAGGTGTTTGGCAGCGCCTTTGAAGTCAGGTCATTCCTTGAGAAATTTATAGAGTGGTGTCATATTGAAAATGGATTAGACAAGAAAGCTAATGATTTTCTCAGGTCTTTATGGCTTGGATAATTTGATAAGGATTATAATTTTAAATTTGACGTAAGTAATTTTCGCTGACTTCATGACATTTTTGTCCTAACCCTGGCGATACTTGCAGGCGCTATTCGCTGTTATCCAAAAGATTGAAAAATGGAAAAAGAAAACAGGTTCAATGCAATCGGTCATCTGAATAACTGTCGGAAACACTCGAAAAATAAAAAAAAAAATGCAAAGCAGAGTATTGGTTCAAACACTTAATCAACATAATCAAATAACAATTACCAATCGGGTAAACAACTTGACATGTTGATGCGTGTATGTGTACTTTTGGAATCCCTGTGACGCCAGGAAATTAAAGTAAAACTGGTTAATTTGGATGTTGATAAATTTTGTCCCAATGAAAACTCCCGATTGTTTCTTACCTTATATCCGATAAAAAAGGGTCCTGGTGCAAAAAAAAACACGGGAGTTTCTATTATCAGAGTTCTGAATATCCGATGAATTTTACATAGTCTGAAGAACAAATGGTTTTGTGCTGGAGGAAAAGTTGCTAATAACTGAAATCCCTATTATCCGAGTTGCTAATAAAGGGATTCTACTTTATATGCTGAACATTTGTTTCCTAAAAAGTTGTCCCATTGCTTTGGTGTCATAAAGGTATATGATCATGGCTTTAATTGTATTTTGTGTAAAAATTTTAAGATGGTTGTTAAAGTACAGTTGGTAGTGCGTCAGACTGTCAGGCTTAATAGGTCCAAGGTTTGATTCCCAACAGCAGCACCCATCCTTTTTGACTTTTTGTCTTCCAAAAAATGGTTTATAATGTAAAACCTATGGGATAACAGCTGAAGATTGCACTGGTGCTCCAGCCTCTCGCAATATAACTGTAAGATTGTTGAAAACAAGGTAAAACCTCATTCAAACATAAAAAAAAACAATTTAAAGATTTAAGATGCTCAATATTTATGCCTTGTGCACATGTGAAATTTTTGGAAATTTCACACACAGACTGGCTAGTGTTTATTTATTTTATTGATTATACATATTTTAGGTCAAGTGACAAGGTAATAGTTACATTTAAGCTTTGTTTTAAATCCATGTTGTGAAATGTTTGCAAAATAAGTTAAATTATAAACTCTATGTTAGTGATCAATGAGTTACAACTCGATTTCAAATGTTCAGGTTTATAGCTGAGAGAGGAGAGGGTGGCCAGTTACGTTATATTGAGATGATCGATGAGAAATATAACCTGAAGGTCTTACCAGCCGTGCAGAATGATTCCAAACCAACAGCACCCAAGATCACAGACCCACCCAGGGCTCTGCCCATTACACAACAAGCACCATGGTAAGATGTATAAAAGATAAAATGATATTGATGGCTCAGTCTGAAACAGTTGTAACTGCCTATATGTTTATGGGCTGTTATAATTGTTTCAAGCTGAGTCATTGATGTCTGACCTTTCATTTAAAAAAGACCATCTTGGAATTTTGCATAGGAAATATTGGAAAAGGACATTTTAATAAGAACAGGTCAACCAGAAGTATTTTTTCAATACCATTTAGATATTTGGGGGATTTTTTTTTTACAAATTTAAAGGAACAATTTTTCGAAAAGGTATTATTAATGGAATTGGTTCATGACATACACAAATATTTTGAAGCTAAAAAGTGCATTGCATAATCATACAGTGTGATTATGTTTTTAGTTTCATACCTCCATGAAGTCAACAAATATACTCTTCATCTTTTAAATAACTAATACGAATTTTTACAGTTGGAGATCAGCCCGTGTTTTTATTTCCTCCACATTCAAAGATATGCATGGAGAGAGAGACTTATTGACAAGATTTGTGTTCCCAGAGTTAAGGGCCCTTGGAAAGAAACATTTCATCAATGTGTATGAGGTAGATCTTAGATGGGGAGTGACAGAGGAGGATACAAGGAGTAACAAGTAAGAAGAAAGATAATTATGTCTTTGTATATCATACAATGAAGCCTGTATTGACCTGATATTACCTGTCTGCTAACATAACATGATATTGAGCATTTTTTTAGGATAATTAGCATACACTTTCACCTGAATTTCTTTGATTTTTAGGATTAACCGCAATTAAGCACTGAAAAATGATTGCATAATAAATAGAATAATATAATAGTGTCTTAAAATATCAATGTATCTGGTCTTGGCTACGAGAAATTATCATGACTCAGCAAAGCCTCGGCATGATAAATTCTCCCAACCCTCAACCCCATAACATAGATATTTTAAGACACCAACATATTATTCTCTATATATCTGCCAAGTGTAGCCAAATGATAACATAATATTAATGACATAGGACAATCCAAATTAGTTTCCACATTGAAAAACAAGACCTCTAAATGTAGATGTGGGTATTTGGTTGTCTGATGCTGCCATATGTTTGGGATGCAACAAGATTTCCCAATGTAGCTATAGGTACTCCTCTCTTTTGAAAGTTTGTTCAAATAAAAAAGAGTACCTTTACTTGATCCTTTCATGAACTTCTTCATCTCAACCATAGAGCTAGATATTGGACTAGAAAGTCATGCAAAAAAATCATTTACAATAATCCCCTCATTAGTATAAGTTGCTAATTTGTTGTTAAGCAGATGCTAGTATGAAGGCATAGGGTATTTAAAAGGGGAAATTTTGAATTTACAATTCTAGTAATGACACTTGTTTTGAATTTAGACAGTGCTATACAAGATTGCCAACTGTTGATTTTCAGAACACTGGAGCTATGTTTAACAGAGATATCAAAATGCAGATTTTTCGTCGGTCTGTTGGGTGAGCGATATGGCTGGGTACCAGACAAGTACGTGGTTCCTGATACGCCTGAGTTTGACTGGGTCCGTAATTATCCTGCTGGAGCCTCGGTGACAGAACTTGAGATGTATTGTGCTGCATTGTCTAACAGTCAACAGTTGAGGGATAGGGCTTTCTTCTACCTCAGAGATCCTGGCTTTGAAAAGTAAGAAATTTGTATCCTTCCATTTTCTTGTAACTTTTGTTTAGCAGGATAAATGAATAGGATTGTTGGTAAGTTGTGTGAAAATGTGTATGTCTTTCTCACTGTCCATCAAAGTTTCTAACCGTAATTTTTTGTAAATTTTGTTAGAGGTCATTCAAATTCTATGTTGTGGGCACTCATGGGAATAGTCTCATCAAGACAATTCCAATAAGAACCCATAACATAGGTTTAAATGTGAAATAAAAGATATAGATTGCTATCATTCCCTTTTATCTCGGATTCTGACCTTTCCCCCAGTTTTGGAATGCTAAGATCACACTGAAGGTCAAGGTCAAATTTTTGTTTGTTGTACAGCTTCTACGATTTTTTTTCATTGATTTCAAAATAAAATGACACAGACAACCTCCTAGAGGAGTAGAAGTGTGTTTAAACTAGCTAAGCAGAGGTCAAGATAAAATTTCAAGGTCAAGCATAAGCAAGCTTGACAAGTGTTGTCCCTGGACAACTATTCTAGATTCTCATTCTGATATTACTTTAAATGTGAGTTTATTTCGAGGGGTCTGTGCAACACTATGAATATATAGGCACTTACACTAGTATTGCACTGACCCCTGGATTTGTATTTTAAGGGATATTCCAAAAGACTACAAACCAGATTTTGTGTCTGAGAACCCAACAAGTAAACAGAAAATGGACAGTTTAAAAGCTAGAATAAAGAAGAGTGGATTAGAGGTGTTTGATGGGTGAGTTAGCAATTTACCAAAGCATGATGAAAAAAATGATAAAATTATTAATCTTGCCTTCTCAATCAAAGGAAAATCAGTTCAAGCAGATAGGCAAAATTCATGCTGCATAATTACCCATCCTCATATTTGCATATTAGGCCTGGTACCATAAAATGGCTGAGTCTGAGCTCAATTCAGTAAATAAGAAAAACAAGTTGAACACTGAAAAAAAATAAACAAAGTATTTTTACTCACTGGCATTTTTTTTTAATTGTCCAGGTATTGGGAATAGGATTTTGGACTGATAGTTTAGAGCTATTTTGTACATGTGCCTCAAGTAATGGATAATAGGTGATAATTAATCTGATTAATAAGGGTAAAAGTATTTGATTTAAGACTTAACATTTTCAAAACTGTTTGTAACATATTTCAGTTATCCGTGTAGTTGGGGTGGTGTTGTAGATGGAAAACCAATTACAGGGGGACTTGAACAGTTTGGTATGAGGACTCTTAACAACTTGTGGAATGCTATCCTTAAGGAATATCCAGACCAGGTTTGTAGTGCAGAATGTACAAACATACTTTTTGTTATGTCCCTGCCTATAATGGCCACAGGCATATAGAGTTTGTGTATGTGTGTTTGTGTGGCTTAGAGGGTGGGTGTATGCCTCATTCTTGTTCAGAGTATAGCTTCTATATTTATCAAGGAATTTAAATCAACTTGGCACAGTTGTTCCCCTGGGTGAGTCCTAGTGTCATGTTAAGAGTTTGTCCAAATACACCCAATGTCAAGGTCATGGCTGAAGGTCAAATTGGTCACAGATAAAATTTGAGCATTAAATTTTGTGGGGCCGCATACTTGTTTTAGACACATTTTAGGTCATGAATAAAAGAATACATTAATAGGAAAGGAAATCTTTCAAACCGATTGAGAATGGAAATGTAAATAACCAAAGTAGAAGCAAATGAAGAAAAAAATGATAATGCAGGATTTTAGGGGTTGACAATTATATAGAGGATAATTGTTTGTTTCAGCATAAAATTGATTTATCTTTTATGCTTTCGGTTGTTTATCGAGAAATAACGGTAGATTATCACTTGATAATCTCACTGCAAAAGCAGTGAAATTTTCAAAAACTTATACCCTGCTTTTGTGCAGTTCATCTGACATCATCTATGCGGGGCGAAATAAGTGACGTCACAATGAACATTGCATGGCAATCAGGCACAAAATGATGCTCTTTATGAAAATATGTCCTAGAAATGTTGCATTTCGTCTCATTTTTGCATTAAAGAAATAGAATAATTGTTTGTTTTTCATGTAAGATTGATAAATATTTCATTTTGTGAACAACAAAAGCTATATTTTCACTCATTTGTGAAAATATAGCTTTTATTGTTCACTCAATGAAATATAAATCAATTTTACACTGAAACAAACTATCATCCTCTATATCTTTCATAGAGTGAACAACAAAAGATACATTCTGACAAGTGGCGGAACCTCAGTAGAAATTTATCTTTTGTTGTTCATGAAATAAAAGATTTGTAGATCTTACTTGAAAAACAAATGATTATTTTGTTTCTATAAAGCAAAAATGTGAGGATTGTCAAAATATTGGGATATTTTGTTTTAAAGCCCATGATTGCCAGGCAAGGTTATGACATAGGTAAAATTGACATTGCTTAGTTGACATCAAACATAGTGGCATGAATAAAATCATGGTTTAATCTTTTGGTAATTTCACTGCTTTTGATAAACTATGAAATCTCTATTTTCCACTAGAATGCATTAAAGAAATCTTTCTAATGAATATTTCAGGATGCAGTACTGGATGAAAACAGTCATTCTACCAAACTACATGAAGCCTTTGTAGAGAGTAAGAAAGCACAGTTTGTTGGCAGAAAGAAACTTGTTAAAGAGAGTCTTAAAGTCCTGTCAGAAACTAAGTCTGGACTCATCTGTCTGTCTGGTAAACCTGGGACTGGTAAAACTGCTTTACTGGTAGGTAGCTTGATTGTCTATTGGTTCATTAAAGTTAAAAAGAAATTTCTTAAGGTGGTAATGGACAGCGGCCTCCCGACTCTGTAAACCGGAAGTGGGTTTTTGTTTATTTTACGGCTCTTTTTGCGCGTTGTTTAAAAAGAACAGTTTTTACAAGATTTTACTTATGGAGATAACGTAGAAAAATGATGGTAAAATTTCACAAGTTTGCTTCTTTTCAACATTTGATATCAATTGAATGACTGTATCATTGAAATAAATAATGAATATACGTTTTAAGGTCATTTTATTAGGATGTGCTACTACAAAATAAGGAAAAACTTTCTTATCTGCATGGAAAGGTATGCTGATTTTTTCACCAAATAAAGGAAAAACATGTTTTATAAACTTATTGGAAAATAAGAAAAAATCATTGGGTAATTTCTTCAAAAAATAGGTTTTTATGGCATTTTTCGTGCTTAAAATTACAAAAATTGGTGCATTTTCAACTTTTGAAGGCACATAATGCAAATGCAATTGGTCAAAGGGAAATTTCCTTGGCAACAGCCATTGTGTACATGTATAAGGTCTATCAACATGTACGTGTTTTATAGCTATCGACTGGTACTGAGTTTATACTAAACCTAAAACTAAATTAAACGTTTTACTGAGAAATGGCCAGTACAACTCAAGGACAGACAACTCTGGCATGAAAACGAGCACGGAAAGGTACCTTCAAATTTTGATTTAATGACTATACAATATTAATCTACAACATATGTGAACAAGAAAAAAATTCATTGGGCGGAAAAAAATGACGCCATGTGTCCATTGCTACCTTAAAGCAAAAACAAAAGTCATAACAGTCAACAAAACTGGACTCATTGTGTCTGTCTAGTAAACTTGGAATTGCCACAATTTCTTTTTAAATGGTGTATAGACCTTCACTGTCCAGATTTGATTTAAAATAGAGAGAAAAGTATGCTTTAAATTGACCACTATGCCTTTGTATTGAAAATGTTGTGTTGTTGTATGTCTATCTGTCTTTAATTAATTCTGTCTGTCTATCTGCAATAGACCAAAACCTTTTTAACATTTCCTATTACTTCAAGCAATATAAGGCATGATTCTCATATTTTGCATGATTATAGATCTCATTTATGTGTGAACATTGTTTATCATGTTCAAAGACACTTCCTAGTCAGCAGGGCTTGTGTTAGTGTTTGATGTTGGGGAGTCAATGACCCCTCACTCAAGAAATTCTGGGGGTCAAATCTGAATTTAAAGGGGTCCAAACGATAGAAAAAGCAAATTAAAGTAGAATTTTGCATATTTAAGAGTCACTTTTACTGCTTCTTGTAATGATATGAAATAATTAATTTATTGCACTTTACATAGTCATTTGTGAAAATCTTAGGTATAAAACCATGTTTTAACCCCTAGTAATTCCTCTCAAGAGGGTCAAAATGACCCCCCTGGAAGAAATTTCTAGGGCTCAAATTAAGATATTATCAGATTTTTTGGGGTCAAAACCGGGGATTAAGGGTCAAACACGAGCCCTGAGTCAGATTCATGCATTTTTTTTTTTCAGGCGAGTATATTGACAGAGTATGTTGGATCTCCAGCCTGTACCAGTTCAATCTCAGTGATGTCTCATTTTGTTGGGGCAGCTCCAGGATCTCAGCACATAGTACCTACATTGAGAAGATTGTGTTATGAGTTAAACTGTAGGTTTAGTCTGCAAATGGAGGTACCGGAAGATTATAAGTGAGTTGTTTTGTGAGTGATGAGTACTAAAAGATCAATTATAGATCCTGTTGAATGTTTGGCTTTCTTATTGAATTAAAGTGTTAGAACATTGCTTTAAAATAACTTAGGAGTTGAATTCATCTGATAAGACTTTTGATCATTTGTCAATTAAATATTTGAGCTGGGCATGACATTTCCAGCAATTTTATGTCTGTGTGATAAACATATTGGAACAGCATTGTGACATTGTGGTTTAAAAGTTGTGAACAGAGACTTTAGGTCAATAGCCATTGAGCACAGTCTGAAGACTCTGATCAGACTGTGCGGCTGCACAGGCTGCACAGGCTGATCTGAGTCTTATGTTGAACACATGTTGAACGGAGAAAACCTGAGGTATTGCTATAGCCTTCATGTTGTCGTAGTTGTTGTCGTCGTGCCAAAACTTTGACATTTTGTGATATCTCTGGTTGTACTGTAAGCAATTACTTGAAACTTTGCACACATCTTAACCATCAAAAGAGCAACCTATACTATCAAGGGGGATAACTCTAGATGCATTTTGAACAAATTATGCCCCTTTTTTTGACTTATATTTTTTCCCACCATCCAGTACTCAACAGCCGAGCGTAGGCACCCATAGGCGGTGCTCTTGTTGATTCTTAACTACATGGAGTCAACAAATATTATGCTCATATCTTATAATTTCATTGAGCAATAAAACCAACCCAATTTATTTATTGATTTGTTGGCTGTTTGTAGCCTTATAAAGATGGATCCTAAATTTAGTTGTTGGTAAATGTCATTTGGTTATAATTTGATTTAACTTTATGATTGCAGGAACCTGGTGGCTAAGTTTGATGAGATGTTGAAGGAGTGTGCCATGATGACTGAGTCTACACTGTGTGTGTTTATGGATGGTTTAGATCATATGGACCCAGCCTATCTTCCTCATAACCTAGACTGGATACCAGCAACATTGCCTAATGTAAGTTTTGGGATATATTTCCAGTTTACATTCCTTCTTATGCTAAAATTTGCCATTAAAAGACAAAAAGAAAAGAAAGAAAAATAATTCAACCAAATTCTTTTGTAGAATCTTTCGTGTGCAAGAAATATTCATCTGAATTAAAACTGGTTTCAGCTAATATTTGAAATTCAGTGTTGATAACAGCAGTACTTACAGGGAAGGACACATTGTGGGAGAAGGAGAATTTACTTGCCTTAAGTAATTTTCCATTTTATGTCAATGTTTAACATAATAAATAACCTCAGATTGATACATGCTTTAAAGGTGGAACAACTGAATAAAAAAGAAGTGGTTTGCATATGTGACCCATCACGCAAAAAGGGACCATCTGGAACTTTGTAAAATGACTATTTGAAAAAGAGATTGGGTCATTGAGCATTGGTCAACCTGAGGTCGCATTTCAAAAATTCTTTCACTGGAAGGTAGATTAAACATTGTAGATTCAGAAAATAAGCACAATGCGAAAAGTTTCGACCCTAGTCAGTCTGTGCAAACCGCTCAGTCTGCCTAGGGTTGACACTTTACGCACTACCCAGATGGTCCATTTTCGCGTGACAGGTCACATAATTCATTTGGATTTGGGAGTCTCAATTGTAATTTTCCACTTCCATTTCCAATCAAGTCCTTCATGGTAGACAAAAGTATCAGAATTAGATTAGCCCAGACAGCATTTATGCAAATGGTACAGAGAGACAACAGTCTAAAAATTGTCTTGTTAAAGAAGAAGAACATTCAACAGAATTCATAGTACAATGTAAATATTTTGTTTGATAAGATGAATATCATGTTTGTTTCTCCTCCTTATAGAATGTGGTATTTGTTATCACCTGTCTGACAGACAAGAAAGTTCATCAGTCCATGAAGAGGCGTAATATGACAGAGATCATTGTAGAAGGACTTGACGTGTGGGATAAGACAGAGGTGGTCAGAAATAACCTGGCAACACACAGAAAATCACTGGATGAGTCTCCATTCAATAATCAGGTAATTGATACATGGCAGCTGTCAATCAAACACAGATTGATCTATCAAATTATTCATTTTGGTAGTTTGACTTGTGATATTTTCTGGCATTCATACCAAACTTTTTAAGGTTGAGTCAATTCAAAACTTCATACAGATGACAAATGGTAAACGGGCATTTGAGAAAAAATTAGCTTTCTTTTGTGTTTTCTTACACAAAAATGAATTCATCCGAGTTGTTAAACACAATATTCGCACATAGAAGATTTTTAGATACCTCTGTACCTAATCTAATGACTTGATGTTGTTGCAGTTGTGTAAAATATCTTACCCGCCTTCAGAGAAGAAAGGGGGTATTGCTTTGCACTTATCAGTTGGTCAGTCAGTTCATCCGTAGACCATGTTTTTTTTTGTCTGGAGCATATCTCAAAAAAGTATGCAAGCTAGAATCATGAAACTTCACAGGAGGATAGATCTCATTTAGGAGAAGTGCAGTACACCAGAAACAGTAACTCAAATCATAATATTTTTTTAATTATTGCCCTTTATCAATTGACAAAGAATATGCCATAGACCTGCTTTTATGGGGGCGTAAATGTTTTACAAACATCTCTTGTTTGCATCTCTTTCACACACCTTCATTTCAAGAAAGTTACTTTCATAAAATTCCAAATTCTCTTTTCTAGATGAAGCTTTTGGTTTCAAAGAAAGAGGCAAATGTACCTCTATATCTGAGCTTAGCATGTGAGGAGTTGAGAGTTTTTGGGCTCTTTGAAAAGGTAAGTATACTCAAGAGTAAAACAAAGTGAACACTAGTCTAATGACAAATGTTAAAAAAAATTGAATTGAATTTTCAAAACTCTTAAATGAAAAGAAATTGCAAACAGAAGATTTCATGAATGTGCATTATAACATGTGTATGGAGATGACAGAAAAATGCACATTGTTCAATATTTGATTAATTCAATGTGAATGAAAAATATTTGCTTGTCCCCTTTTTAATGTTTGAAATAATGGTTTTAATTTCATGAAAAATTTATGATAATATCATGATAACTTGATAAAATAAAAATTGTTACTACTCATATTCTCTATTCTAACAATACAGAACACATAGACTAACCCTTGCATAATAAGAACCTTGGCAAAATTGTATTAAAATCATAGTGCTGAAAATTCTTGTAGACAAATTGTTAGTTAGTATTAATTAATGAAATGGAAATTTTATTATTCCTTGTTTTCTTGTTGTGACACTATTATGATTGCTTGTAAGACCTATCACGACTGTGTTTCACTAGATCGTTAAGTGATGAATGCATTTCAGCCTCTTTGTCAATACATTGTAGATATCCACCAAGTTAAAATCACTACCACAGACAGTACCCTTGTTACTCCAGGATGTTCTAGGAAGGATTGAGTCTGATCTTGGGAAGGATATTGTATCTATAGCATTGTCTCTACTTGTGTGTACTAGAGATGGTAAGTTATTAGATTTAGTCAAAAGGATTATAATAATCTTTATCTAATTCATATTAAAGTGATATGAAAGTGAAGAAGCATTGGTAAACAAGTTAATGGGATCTGTTTGTAATGAAACATTTGCAGGTCATTAGAGTTATGATTTAGATACCCTGGTACAGAGGAATCCGCTTATTAGCAACTCCTATTTGTCAGAGGAAAAGTTGCTATTAAGCGGACGTTTCTATTATCCGATATCTCGTTTAATTTAGTATTCAACTTCCGGGAATGCACGAGCGCGTCGTCGGCTTGCTTCGGTGGGGATTCATTCATGTACGTTTAATCAGTCCAGTTCGATTGATAATTTTTCAATGATGAGAAGAAAAGAGTTAAATTGAAAATTTGAAAAGTCGTTTTAGTTTATTCCCCCGACTTCCAATAGCTTTTAAAGTCACCGATTGATACAAATTAAATGTCGGTCGCTGAGGTCCGCGAACGGGATGAACCAAATTAAATTCAATTACCTTTTAAAGACTATCCATTCGATGGTTAATTCCTAAATTTATTTGATTTTGTTACACTGGCGAGTAAACATGAGAGAAAAGTGTGTCGCTTGGAAAACTCACACAACCTCGTCAAGGCCAGGTGTTCGGCGGTCCCTTTGAAGTTGGGTCATTCTTTGAGAAATTTACAGCGTGACGTCATATTAAAGCTGGGTTTGAAAAGAAACTAAATGATTTTCTAGAATCTTTACCGCTCGGATATTTCGATTAGGATAATAATTTCTGATCTGTAGTAAGTAATTTTCGTTTTCAAATAATTTCTATACGTTATTTTTTCCATCGCGTATTTACAGAAAATTCCATTTCAATTTCAGTAACGTACGCATGTTTTCTGCGAAATTGAAGCTTTGCGAAAACAATCTCATCCTTTGACAGGGATTTGAAAAAAATGATAAAACAATTCCTGGAAGCAGGCCGCATTTGAACGATCGCGAATCATTAAAAAGCCGAGCGGGATCGTCGTACACTCGAAGAATATAAAGCAAAGCATTCCAGACTTTAATTAACTCTAACACGAGCAAGCAGTGATTATGAATCGGTAAAGGTGCGATCAACAACTTGACGCGTCTATGTGTACTTTACGAATCGCGGCAGCTCCTGTCAAATAAAAGACAACTTGTGAATTTGATTATTTGTCTCGATGTAACCTCCCGATTGTTTCTAATATTCGATAAAATAGGGTCCCGGTGCAAAGAATTTGTTTCCATTATCCGGGAGTTTCTATTATCAGAGTTCCGATTATCCGACGAATTTTACTTAGGTTAAAGAAGAAATGGTTTTGTGGTAGAGGAAAAGTTGCTAATATCCGAAAATCCCGATTATACGAGTTGCTTATAAAGGGATTCTACTGTATAAGGATCCTATTCAATTTCTATTTTCAAAATTATTCTGTTGATAATTGATCAACACACTTGACATTCTAGCTGAAGTTCCCAATCTTAATGAAAAAATGAAGTTACTGACTCATGCATTAGCAATGTAAATTTTGTTTAAGGTTTGGAATCAGGTGAACTTCATGACATTCTAAGTTTGTTTGCTGTGTTAGAGGGTATTAGACCACAGTTAGGTGAAATAGTTAATATCAAACTGAACCCAGACAAGAAACTTCCATCATCAACATTCTCCCAGCTACAGAGAGCTCTACAAGGATTTCTGTATCCAACACAGGCACAGTATGTTTTTTAGATAATGGACCCATAATAATTTGAATTTGATTGCTAAGATTTATGGCTTCCAAAATGTTGTGGATTTATTAGGGTCGACTACTTAAAGATGATAGAACATTTTAGGCCAAAGTTAGGTGAAATAATAAACATCAAACTGAATCCAGAGATGAAACTTCCATCATCTTCATTCGCACAACTACAGAGAGCTCTACAAAGGTTTCTGTAACACAGGCTTGGTGTGTATAATATTATGTCTTCGTTTTGAGAAGATAGAAAATAGCAGTTGGGAGAAATAGTGAATATTGTACTGAGTCAAGATAAGAAAATTCAAATAACTGTTTCTCATATAGGATAAAACAAGTATGAGCATGTACATGACATTTTCAACAATTTCAAATTAGGGCTACATAAAGACTCAGATGATCAGGGTCTTCATGGTGCGTTTTATAGATAGCTTCTGACTCCCACGTTGGACTAACAATCGCAGAACTATTTGAGCCAGTGTATGTATCTGGCCAGCCTGTGGATGAACACAGGCTGGCCAGAGTCTTCACTATGTGCTATGGAGATAGATTAAGTCTTAATCCCACTTCAGACAGTCAGCAAATATTCTCATTGCATTGTCTCTCCATCACATACACATGAAATTGTTGGAAATGGCATGTACTGGCTTATTTATGATTGCACTTTGTGGTTGTCCAGGCAGATAAACGTCTGTACATCATGCACACAATATAATTGTTTGAAATTTCCCATACATGCTCATATAATGATAAACAGAGTAAGGAGAAAAATCATCATCCACATTCTCCCAGGTAAATAGAGAGATCTATAAGAATGTCCTCTTACATATTACAGTTGATTACATTGTGAAATTGACATTCACCTCATTCAAAACCATTCTAAATCGCTCACTCGCTCCAATCATTTGTTCCAAACACTCACTAAAATCAGTCAAAAATGCTCAAACCCATTGAAATATAAAGAATCAACAACATCATTCAAAATGAATTTTGATAGAAAAAAAATCACAATTTCACTGACATCATTCAAATTGTTAGTGCCTCATAGGTTCTTGAAAAAATAGGAAGGTATGTATAGAACTTGTATGCATTTTTTTATTAAAGGGAGGTAATTAATATCGCTAATTTTGTTCATCCTGAACAAAATTTGCGATAAAGGATTTCCTCCCATTAAATTCACTCAAACATCGCTCCACACACTCATTCAATTTCGTTCCTAAATCATTCCAATATCATTCACCTTGTCAATTTGAAAATGTTGTTTACTGTGAAACCTCCTCTGTCTGCAAAATATAAGATTGAGACTCAACTCAAATTATCTAAATATAGCAACAATTGCTTGAATAAGTTGCCCATCATAGAAAATGGTTGACATTAATCTAGAAGAAAATACTTAAGGTTAATAGTCATCAATTATTAATGTCACATAACAGGAGTGAACGTTTGAGTTTGGCCCATCAAGATATAGAGAATGCCGTAAGACAGAGATACCTGAAAGGTTCATCAGCTGTAGAAACGGAATCCTTCTTACACAGATTGCTGGCTGGTAAGTCAGAGGAATAACTAATGGGGAAAGGTACATGAATTGTTATTCCAGTTTCTAGAGCAATACATCTAGTTACTAACATATATCAATTAGCAAGCTATTACAAAGTCCAAACATAATTTTTTGACAGGATTATCTCCAATAAAGTGGCTGTTACCATTGACTTTGTGACTCCTGGCTTAAAAAAAACCCACTCACACACAAGTTCTTGAGTCAAAAATTTATATCAGTTAAATTTATAAACACTTTGTAGCTTATTATATGTTGCTGAATACTTTATTGCTATTATTCCTCAACTTAATTGTAAAACCTTGTAACTATGACATTAATCAATGTCAACGGCTTTGATCAAGGTATAGTTATAAGATTTGATAATAGATTAGTTGATTTGTTACTACATTGTATATCCAGATTTTTAACCAATATATTGATCAACAATTCTAAGGCAACCCTCAGTACATATAGAATAAAAAGGACAAATTTGAAAATTAGATTCGTTATCCCATTTCAGGTTATTTCTACAGTCAAGCAGATCCAGACAGAGATTGTAGTTGGTCAGGCAAGTCAGCTAGAGCATTCTGTGAACTACCATATCATATTGTAAGTTGAGCAGAATAATATTTGACTTAGTTAAGGCCAATATTGAGTCAAGAATGTTGAAAGATGTATTTTCTTTAATGCTATGTTTGGTTAAGTATAATTTTGATATACCTGTCTAAAGACGGATCATATTATGTGATCATCAATTGCATTCAGAAGAACTGTAACTCTACTCTAGCTTAATTGTTTTATTATTTCCCTTTGTTGTTTTTCATACTTGGACATCCAGTAGTGTAAGGGGCTTTACCTTGTGACCATTTGCCACCTTGTTTTATAGTTATGTTTATGTTGTGCAGTATTTGAGATCTCTTGTTTTTCGCTCACATGAGTACATAGCGGTTGGATTGGCATATTGTGAAAAGTATATGTCGACACTTTAGCCCACTGGCCATTATTACTATTAATCTTATAAACATACCTTGAGTAAACATAGAGCTTTCATACTCCTACTCCTTTCTTATTCAAGATTGACCAGCTGCTGTAAACATTGATTTATATCCTTTTTCAGGTGAAGAGTGGTTGTTTCAATGTCCTTGAGCAAGCCATATGTAATCTAAAGTTTGTACACAACAAATGTATCCTTGGATTGGCTTTACAGTTGTTGGAAGATTATCAACCAAAAGGTATGAATGATTTATTTCTTGTCAACAAATTGATTATTTATTAGACAATAGAATTATGGCTGGTAAAATGTTTATAATTTATATGGATTTGATGAAATTTAAATCAACTGTTTAGTCATATATACAAAAAAAAAATTTTACTTCACACATGAACATAACTTTATGATAAGCTTGCTTTTTATGCCTGGGCCATGAAATGGCGACAGGCATGCAGAGTTACCTCTGTCCATGTGTGAGTGTGTGCTTGTGTGTGTGTCCCATTCTTGTCAGGAGTGTAACTCCTACATTTATGGACGAATTTCATGATTATTTGGCAAAGTTGTTTCCTGAGAACTATTGTCATGCAAAGAGTTTGTCTAGATACACCAAGATGAAGGACATATCAGGGCCCAAGGTTATAAAACTTTTCTCATTCTCAATTCAAAATTTTCTCAAATTTCAATTTGAGATAAAAGCTGTAATTCAGTTTAGATACTCGTTTTAATGTATGAACATAAAAGATAATATTAATAAGTTTTTATAGATAACAACTTATTAATATTATCTTTTATTTTCATATATTTATTTGAATTTAAAATTTGAGAAATTTCTTAGATTAGCCTGAGAAAAGTTTTATAACCTCAGGCCCTGAAGGTGGAATGGGTCACGGATAAAAATCAAGTATTTGGTGGGGTATCCATATCTGTGACACATTTCAAGTAAATCTGTTTGTTTAATTCAGCAAGACTTTAAATGTATATTGAAATGTCCGAATCATAAGGTTCTGGAAAGTATTTTCCGAAATAAGTGATCCCCGACGGCGTCACTTATTCCTTCCAACTATTGGTCTCTTACCAATGAGTTGATAATTGTAGTCCTATGTGAGATAGCAGCTGAAGGCTAGGTAAGGTTGTGATGGTTGTACTGGTTAGAAAAATACCAGGAATCCATTGTTAGGTGCTCCAGCTGCTGCGATATAACTGAAAAAAAAATTGAAAGCGTTGTAAAACTCCATTCAATTAATAAATCTAAATTGTGTATGTTGAATAAAAACAACAAACCATATTATAAGTACTTCATCCACAATTACAGTCAATCATGTACAAGTAACCACCTCAATTCAGTGACCCTTTTCTTTAAGCAACCATTATCAAATGTCGTTTACTAATACAACTTCTTTTGAGAAGGTTTACAGTTTTGTTCTAGGCTTCATTTCTATTAATGATATTGGAATTGATTAGAATCGTCTTATTGTAATGAATTCCAACAGTGTTTTAGTTGCATGTTGAATTTTTTTTTTGTCATTTAAGTGTAATTAGCCACCACTGACTTCAGCAACCACTAATTGATGGTCCCATGTGTGGTTGCTTAATACAAATTTTACTGTATTTACGAAAGCTTTTATCGTTCAGCTTATCTTAAAGTTGGGTCATTATATACCTCTTTCAGAGAGTATAATTTTGAAGAAAAGAAAAAAATACCCCACACAGCTTCAAGTTTTTGATCCATAAACCTTCCATTTCTAATTTCTCATTTTCTTCCCAGAGTTGACCAGTAAGACTATAGAAAGAGAACAAGCCAAGTTTTTTGACAAGCCTGCAGTGAAGGAATATAAATCATTTGTATCGAGAAATTTACACATTCTCTCAAGGTAAGTGTTTTGGTTGATAAAAGCAAAATGTTCATTATGTATGATAGTTTTGATTTAGGTTTGTGAAGAAGATTTACTTCTGTTCCTTTCCTTTGTGGAGATGCATTCATAGCCTAATTTCTACCTACAATGAAAACCAGAGAAGGTATTATGATATGAAACTCACTGCTACATTCTTAAAGAAAGTGGACCTGTAACAGTTTGGCAACATTTCGAAACTCATGTTCTTTCACAATGTTGACAGAGGTTTCCTAATGAAAATTGAAACCTTGGTTAATACTAATGAGGTTCATTCTCGGAACATTCAGGAACTATAATGGGTCCACTACCTTAAACTGTCGTTTACATATGACTACTTTCAGATTTTGTTCAGGCAAGAGGATTCTAGATAAATTTAACCTGTGTGTGACATTTCCAACAATTTCATGTCATTGTGATTGACAAACATTGAGTTGCCTAGACAATTACACAGTAAATTAAAATATTTTGCAATTTTGAACAGAGACTTTAGGTCTTTAGCTATCTATTGATCATGTCGTAAAAACTCTAATTAGGCTGTGCATTTGCAGACATTCCATTTTAACATTGCAGACATGAGAAATTGTCAGAAATGTCAAACACTAGCTCAATTACTCTATAGCAATTTTCTTTTTTTAATTTCTTGAAAGGTTTTGAAGTATACCAATATTTAGTTTTGGAGACAGATATCAAATTTATTTCAAGACATTCTATAACAATGCCTGAAGCTTGTGTTGTAAAGACTTTTATGTGTTACATACAAAAGTGTTGAAACTGTATGTATATTTTCCTTTCTTACTGTAACCATGTATACTTGTACTAGTCCTCATTATATTAGTTTCATATTTCTACGCAGTTACCCAGCCTTGACCTGGCAACAAGCCTACAATGAATCAGAGACCTCCAAACCAGCCATTGATGTCAGAGAGATCATTAAATCTCCAGGTCATCGTGGAGCCCAAACATCTTTAATGGAGTGGACCAGCAAACCAACAACAGCTGACCCCTGCTATCTAACTTTGTCAAATCTACCACAGGTAAAAAAAAATAATCTTAATGGCTCAGGCCTCACCGTAAAGTTTTTTCATAGTTTATGAAATACAATAAGTAAATAAGTAAGTAATTAAAATCTGTATCTTTTGATGAAGAAAATATTATTCGAAATTCATAAACTACTTATAGCAAGCAAATTCTTTATTTTAATAAAAAAGTTTTCCCAATATCTTTTTTTTTTTTTTTGATTAAAAAAAAATGTTGGGTTGCTCTGGATTAGTGTATTACATTGGTAAAACACAGTATAGCCCAGTTAATAGAGATTAAATAATAACTGAAATTTTATAACAGTTGTTCTTTTACATGTAGTGTTTTGAATCAAAATCTTTATGTTAGGACTTGAAGCCAAATGTTGTCAGTCTTGTTTTTATTTTTATGAAACAAAATAATTCACCTGCCACCTTAAGTTAGTATGTGTACTTTCCAAATGCACATAACAATATCACTGAATCTTTTCAAATATTGTATTGATTGTGAATTGATGCCTTGATTGTTATTCTACTCTGATTTCCATTCATCATTATATTTCAGCCAATGATGTCAGTGAGTGTGTCCCCTAACAATGAGACATTTACATGTGGTGGACTAGACTGTTTGGTTCATCTGTATGACCTGGCTACAGGAAAGGCGAGTGACATGTTATCAGCTTTTTAACCCTAATCCTGCAAATTTTCAATTTTGTGTAAAAATATTTAGTTTATTTAAACGAATATAGCTCAAGTTATAACGATGATTAAGTAAAAAGCAGGGAGTACAGAATAAGATCAGGCTGCATGTCTATGTAGGCTGATCATAGTCTATACAACTGCCAATTTCTTGTGTACAGTATGAGAAGGGTTAGTGTCTTATATTTATTGAAAAAAAATTGTGCCATCACATTAGTGATAATAGTTCCTAGCTTATACTTATTTTCTTTAGTTTGATTGTGATGAAAGCTTAAGCTTATAGAGTTGCTCTCCAACACTCATTCCTGATGTTTTCACATCCCTGAGAGAGAGGCAGTGGTTTAAACCCACTATTACCCAAGTTTACAGCTGGGTGAACTGGGGCTAGCTTTTTAGTGTTGTGCCCATAAACACACCCCGGCGATGGTGAGGCTCTTACCATGCACCTCCAGATCACGGGTCGAGTGCATTTACCACTAGGCCACTTTTGTCTGTCTGTCTATCTGTACCTGTCTGTATGCGAATCTGTGTTACTTAACGTTGAATTAAGTAAATCCTGCACAAGCAACCACATCTAGTAAGCGACCATTTTCAAAAGCCCTTCTTAAAATAAAAATATCTCAAATAGTAGATATTACTGGTATAAGAGTTATTGTCTCTCAATTGTATGATTCTATTGAGTTTTAACAGCATAGGGTTATTGAGAATTTTGCAATAATATGCATATTCAACCAAAATTATGATTCTTATCATTAAATCGTTTTCTTTAAAGGCCACTTCTTCGTGGTTCTGTTCATGGATGCTTGAAATAAGTTTTAACTTTCAATCTATTTGTATACATTGTTCATGGTTGGCATGACAGAAGTTACTTCTGCTATTAAATGAGCTCTTTTGCACAAAAAAGGACAATCTGAAAACTCTTTGAAAAAAATATTTGGACATGAGATTGGATCCAACAGAAGCCAACAAGAGTTTCTCAAAATGATTATATAGGAAGGTAGAATGGTCATTCTAGCTTCATAAGGTTAAGATAAGACTGCAGAGCTACAGATAGAGGGGGTATTTTGGATTTTGAAAAAGATTAATTCAACTTTACTGGCACAAATCCTAGATTGTGGGTACTCAGGGTTTTCCATGACCCCCTATTTCTTTGAATTTGGACCCCCTTTTATTAAATGACCCCCAAAATTGTCAAAGAAACATTCTTTTTCTAGTTTAAAGGGTGGTCATAATGTGGCCAAATGACCCCAAGTTTTGAACATAGAGGGAAAACCATGGGTACTCATTTGAATCGTCTCATCAAGACGATTCAAATGAGTACCCACACCATAGGGTTTCATTGAGAAATAAAGATTTTAGACTGGCTTTACCCCCTCTTATCTGTACCTCTGAGACTGTACTTCGTATAAGATTGTGCTGCCTTTGTAGTGTACCAGCCCTGCATTCATGATGAAATCATTTGTGAAACTTTTACCAAATGAGCCCGTGCGTGACATTTCCAACAATTTGAAATGTGCGTGAGGTGCAAACATTGAGCAGCATAGACAGCCACATACAGTAAATATAAAGTGTCCTTATGGTCTGCAGATACTTAAAGACCTTATCTAGCTACCTAGCACATAGTGAAGACTCTGGTCAGACTGTGCGGATGCACAGGCTGGTCAGAGTCTTTGCTTTGCGCATATTTTGAATTGTTGGAAATCTCACACACAGGCTCAAATGATACCCATCTTCGCACTCACTTCCTTTATCCCATTATGTAAACAGAATCACTGATCAGAGGATGGTATTTAATTGTTGATGTTATTCTAAAACCTCATAACTACAACTTGAACAAAGTTGTAGTTATGAGGTTTTGGAATAACAAAAATGATATACATGTTAAATATGTTTCAGGAATTAAAAACATTTAGAGGACATGCTGACATGGTGACAGATGTTTGTTTTGCTGGTGGGGACAAGATCTGTAGCGCTTCCCTTGATAATACCGTTAGTGTTTGGAATGTAGAGGGAGGTCATAGGTAAAACCTTAGTGATATATATTATGATACCTTTAAAAAAAAAAGGTGCTGAAACTGGTCATTTTGAAAGATGTATGTTAATCAACACTTAAGAATTGTCATTTATGGTTCAAAGGTGGTGATGTGGATTACCATATTTTCATATCTATGTGTTTGTGTATATATGTTGCCAAACTCCCCTTTCGGGTATTACTGGCAGTTGTGTGTCTGCTGGATTAAAAACAGTCATTGGCTAGGGTGCCAATTTTTAGCTCCACTGGCCGAAGGCCAGCGAGCTATTGTCATGGCGGAGTGTCCGCCGTTCATCCGTCCGTGCGTGCGTAAACTTTTTCTTTAAACATCTTCTCCTCCCAAACCAATGGGTGAATTTTAACAAAACTTTGTAGAAATGATCCTTGGGTGACCCTCTTTTTAAATTGTTAAAGAAATTTTGATTGACCCCCAAATATGGGTGTTGCAAGGCGGGGCTTATTTTTTCTTTAAAATCTTTAAAAATCTTCTTCTCCAGTACCATTGGGCCAATTTCAATTAAACTTGGCAGGGGTGTTCCTTGGGTGACCCTTTACTTAAATTGTTCAAGAAATTCTGATTGACCTCCAAATATGGGCGTGGCAGGGCGTGGCATATTTTCACTTTAAAATCTTTTAAAATCTTCTTTTCAAGAACCATTTGGCCTATTTCAATGAATCTTGGCATGGGTGTTCCTTGGGTGACCCTTTATTTGAATTGTTAAAAAAAAATTGATTGACCCCCAAATAATGGCGTGGCAGGGATTGGCTTTTTTTTAGTATTTTCTTATGTTAGTAAGAATAAAAGTAAAGGGTATGCAGGCTGATGGTGATTGAGTATTTTAGTGCAATGGGGTCAAGACCAAGTAAATCATAACAAAATAGTTCATAAGAGACTTCAAAGTCTTGTTTTCTATCAGTCAGCTTTGTTCTATGAAAGTATAAATGTATCACTATTTAAACATTATTTGTGTAAGAGTGTGCATATCTGAATCATAGGTACATAAGATCCAGATAAGACGGGGTAAAGCCAGTTTAAAATTGTTTATTGCCAATGAAACTATGTTGTAAGTACTCAATTGACTCATCTTGATGAGACATTTCAAATGAGTACCAACAGCATAGGGTTTAAGTTAGGAAGAATGAAATATTTAGATTTGAAAAACATAATATCCCCCCTATCTGTAGCTCTCTGTACACTTTCTATAATATAGATCAAGGGAGATCAATTTTGTTTATTAAGTGATAAAAATAAACACTCATTACTTCCCTTCCTTATAATTTGTTATGAATACCCCTAGCAATTTGCCCCCTTTTCCCAGTCAAACATTGTAGCTAAAGATGATTTCATTTGCAATTTTTCATTTTCTATGAATGTTTTCTGCATTATTCGGCTTTGCTTTATGTAGTCTGCTAAGACTTTTAGGAATTCAGATCAAAGTCAAAATTGTCAGGTAATGGGTGAAATGAAATTTATTGAATAATTTTTAGTTAAATAAGTGTAATAGGTTTCTTTTAAGTGATATATAAAAAGTCTTCTTCCATGTAATTTTACATGTTAGTTATATGTGTTCTCTTCTGATTAGCTTGTAAATACGTTTTAATTAGGAAAAAGTCAGAATTCCTTCTGAATGCTTGTGACTTTCATTACCTAAAATTTTCAATATTTTTCTTTCAAATCTTGAGATGATAAAGCCAGTGGAGCGATACAGGCCCTCTTGTTTAAAGTATCGTGGCAGAATTATTTGACTGTGTGTGTTACTATGAGTCCTATGCTTTCCCAAGCTATAAAATAAGTAATAATTGAGAACAAGTTGAATAACTTGGACTTTCAATAAGAACTCATGTTTAAAAAAAAAAGTAAAGGAACGGATGAAGTTCAATCTTTGCTTTGATGCCACATTAACTGTACCTGGTAGGTTTACAATGTAACCAGCGTTCTGTTCACTGTAAATTTGAAATATTTCAAGTAAAGATCTGTTGATCCCTGTTCGAAGGTGTAATCTCTCAGTTTGATTGATTTTGTAGACTGTTTACCCTGAAGGGTCACCAGAGACGTGTAAACTCTTGTACTGCCGACAAGTCTGGTAATGTGATAGCTACAGCATCGTGGGATTGTACTATCAAGTTCTGGAATGTTACAAAGGGAAAAGAAATGGGGGACTTTAAAGTGGGAAGGTAAGGAGTACTAGTCTTGAATTTGTAGACTATATTTTTTTTTCGGTGGATTTCAAATAATAATTTCATGTACATGTAACTTTTATCATAAGACATAGATTTGACCATTGAAGAATTTTGGTGGCACCTCATAGGTCTAGGTCACACTCAATGTGCAGTTCAAATTTTTGTCTGAAGCATTACTTGTATTTTTTAAAATTGGATCAAAGGACTTAATCATTTGGATTTCAGGGGTCCTTTATAAAACTTTGGGAGTCCCTGCTTTAAGGTAGCAATGGACACATGGCGTCATTTTTTCCACCAAATAAATTTTTGTCTTGTTCACATATGTTGTAGATTAACATTATATAGTCATTATATCAAAATTTGAAGGTACCTTTTCATGCCTGTTTTCATGCCAGAGTTTTCTGCCCTTCAGTGGTAATGGCCATTTTCCATTATTTTATAATTTCCCCTCCTAGTTCAATGACACTTACAACGTATTTTCATTGTTAAATTCAACAATTTAGTCTTTCAATTGATATCAAATGTTGAAAAGAAATTTTACCACCAGTACTTTACGTTATTTCCAAAAGCAGAGTCTTATGAAAACCCGTATTTTTGAACGACGTGCTAAAAAAAGCTGTAAAATAAACGAAAACCTACTTCCGGATTATAGAGTCGGGATTGCTGTCCATTGCCACCTTAAGTGAAGGACTATTTCTTTTAGGCTATAATCTTGCATAATGAAATTTTGGAGCTATTCTCAGGTTAAATGTAAAAAAATCTATGGAATTGTATTAATAGCTGAGATTCAACTTCAGGGAAGAATTGAAGACTGTTTAAAACAGTCTTCAATTCTCTTCTGAAGTTGATCCTCAGAGAGTCTGTGGGACTCACATCAAACATTTTTAAGGTTCCTGGCTACTTAGTTTAGCGTCTCAGATGCACAAAACCTGCATCCCTTTAAACCCTGTTGACAGCCCTTTAGTCAGCAATATTTCCAAGGATAATTTCATGAAATTGGAAAGTTATAAAAATTATTAACATGTTTATTTTTAGTCCAGTAAATTGTGTAGCATTCCACCCGGAAGGTCAGCTGATTGTGTCAGGACAGTGGGACAGTACCATTAAGATATGGGACATATTTCATAAAACAAAGAAGGCTGTAAGTATATAAATAAATGAAATACAGGAAAATAAAATACATGAAAAAATACATGTAAATGCAGATACGTGGAAACCAAATACAAGGAAACAAACCAAGTATAAAAATACTGGGGAATTATTATACATAGTGGAGAGTATCTTAATTCAAATTAATTTGACAGTTTTAATTTCAAACTGAATGTCAGTTAGTGATTACTCATAGAGTAATTCTGATGTCACAGCTCTACAAAATTGACATGTTTTATTTATCTTTTTGCATGTATATACCATTATTACCAATAAAATTTATAAAATTTTGTAAAAGTTACTTTTATGATATTCCTTTGCTTCTATCTGTTCATAACTATGTAACTATGTAGCATATTTTCTAGGTTCTGAGAGGCCACAAATCATCAGTAAGAGATGTAGCTTATTCCCCATCAGGACGCCATATTGCCTCAGCAGCCATGGATGGTGATGTGAAACTATGGGCAGCGTACACAGGATCACAGGTATACATGTATATCATTATTACATTGTAATGCTGTAATTAAGTATTAGGGAAGGGCTAGAGATGTAGCCTATCCTCTGTCTGGACACCATATTGCCTCTGCAGCCATGGATGGAGATGAGAAACTATAGGCAGCTTATATTGGATCACAAGTATACATGTATCCCATGATTACATCGTAATGTAAATTAGATCAGGAATAAGTATTTTCTTACTTCCTGAAATAAGAAAAAGGCCCGATTAAGAGGCCTTGCAGTGTTCAAAGCCTAGGATGTATCTGGTAACGGTCAGGTTATTTGTAGTGATAAAAATGCCTTGAAATCAAAATAATTAGCATTATATTATACATAAGGTAAATGAAATTTAAGGTCATGTATGATTTACCTGTATTAATGAGTTACCTAACTGACTTTTAATCTAGTTTACCTTTTGTTGATAGCATCATATCAACAAATTGTAAATTGGATTATAAGTCAGTTAGGATAGACACATATCAATGAGCTACCAAATGTCCTATTTAAAGCCTGAATAAATATGTCATAAATTGATCAAGAATATTTCATGTAAATAATTTCAGGTTGGAAATATCCAAGGACATGCTCTACCCATCAACAAACTGATGTTTTCACCTACTGGACAAGAGCTTATTACAGTCAGTGATGATCATAAAATAAAGGTGTGTTTATCAAACTGTTCCCAAATAAGCCATTTATGGGTTCAGGATGACAAAATGGTGCAAGCTGTTTGCAAATTATATCCTGCTTTGCATGTGCACTTTGTGCAAAGCAGGATATAATTTGCAAACAGTTTACATCATTTTGTTATCCTAAATGCAGGACTGCTTTTTGAAGCCCCTAAAGAAAAAAAATGTGGAACTTGAGGCCCTTTTGAGCCTGATTTGCTTCACAGGCCTGTCTGTTTTGAAAGTGATAATTAGAAAAAAGTAGTTTGACATTGAGATGATTCTGGTGAGTTTTAACAACATAGGATTCATTTACAATATTTTTTATACCAGTGGTATCTACTATTTTAGATTTTTAGATTTAAAGAAGTTGATTTTTTAAATGGCAGCTTAATAAGAAATGGTCGCTCTAGCAAGATTGATTGTATCTATGTTCAACTCAGTCCAACAAATTTAATTCATGAACTAAAGTTTGTCTTTATTTTCAACTGACCTACACTATATAAGATTCAAATAGAACCTGAAAACTCAATCACATTTTATGAAATCAAAGCTTTATTTTCTAAGTTGAAATTGTTCAAAGTTTTCACTAATAAATAATGTTAACTTGTCATTGAGTTTAAATAAAATATTATTCTTATCCATTTTCATCATTTATGGAATGATGAGTAAAAGAATAATGCATATTTCTGTTCAATTTAGGTATGGTCAGGTCACCTGGGTAAACCAATTAATGTCCTAAAAGATACAGACACAGATCAGAATGCAGCCAAATCAGTTGCCATATCACCAGACATGGACAAAGTGGCTGTTGGATACCATTCTGGGAAGGTTGCTGTCTATGACATAGCTTCTGGTATGTAGCATTGAGTAGAGTTGAAATCTGACATATTCTACTAAACAAATAATATTTGACTTGTCACATGGACAAACAAGCAGTTGAATACCACTCTTGGAAGATCTGGGTCTATGACAAGGCATCAGGTAGTAAGCTTTATTGAGTCACCAGTCTATCATGCAAAAAAGGGCCCACCTTGAAAATCCATAAAATTGGTAATTGTAAAAAAAGAGTTGGTATAACATAGGTCTGCAGGTCAGAGATCAATTAGATTCTTAATCATTCATGTTTCAAAAAAGAAGACAGAATTTCAAATTAAGAAATGGTCATAGGCTGGTCACATTTTCATAAAGCAGAGCAAGTCAAACATACTGTAATCAGTTTTTTAATATATGATCTATATGGAGGAGTGAAATGACCCCATTGAATATTTTTGATATTGCACAGAGTTATTACACTAATGAAATAACTTTGCAAATGAACTAAAAGGGATAGCAACATTATATTTTCTTGTGAAAAATAATGTCTTATTTAATGGCCAATGCCAGTATGCAAAGGCCATTATATGTTTTGTGGAATAACTTGAGTCAATAAATACAAACCTGTCTTAGTGGCCACCTGTATTCAGCAAGCAACCTGACTTAAGCAAGTAACCACTAAGTTCTCATAAAGACCATTTGCACTGAAAATGACCTGTATTAAGCAAGCACCTGTCTTAAGCAAGCACTTTTTGTATGTCCCTTGGGTGCTTGCTTAAGACAGGTTTGACTGTATCGGGAATTTCCTTCTTTTATTACAAAAATACAGGTCATATTATAGATGAAATATCAAATTTGTGCTCATTAAATACCAATATTATAAGTCCCCTACCGGCGAAAGCCGAAGGGGACTATAGGTTTGCACTCCATCCGTCTGTCCGTCTGTCCGTCTGTCAGTCTGTCCGTCTGTCCGTCCGTCTGTCAGTCCGGATTTCAGTTTTCCGGACTTTTTTTCTTAACCCTTGGAGATATTGAGCTGATTTTTGGTATGTGAGTCCGCATCAATGAGTTACAGAACGAGTTTGAGTTTGGTTCCGGTCCATTGAATTTTGAGGAAGATACGGATGCTGGACTTAGAAATTACCAGGAAAATTCAGTTTTCCGGACTTTTTTTCTTAACCCTTGGAGATATTGAGCTGATTTTTGGTATGTGAGTCCGCATCAATGAGTTACAGCACGAGTTTGAGTTTGGTTCCGGTCCATTGATTTTTGAGGAAGATACGGATGCTGGACTTAGAAATTACCTGGAAATTTCAGTTTTCCGGAATTTTTTTCGTAATCCTTGGAGATATTGAGCTGATTTTTGGTATGTGAGTCCGCATCAATGAGTTACAGAACGAGTTTGAGTTTGGTTCCGGTCCATTGATTTTTGTGGAAGATACGGATGCTGGACTAAGAAATTACCAGGAAATTTCAGTTTTCCGGACTTTTTTTCTTATCCCTTGGAGATATTGAGCTGATTTTTGGTGTGTGAGTCCGCATCAATGAGTTACAGCACGAGTTAGAGTTTGGTTCCGGTCCATTGATTTTTGTGGAAGATACGGATGCTGGACTTAGAAATTACCAGGAAAATTCAGTTTTCCGGACTTTTTTTCTTAACCCTAGGAGATATTGAGCTGATTTTTGGTATGTGAGTCTCCATTTATGAGTTACAGAATGAGTTTGAGTTTGGTTCTGGTCCATTGATTTTTGTGGAAGATAGGGATGCTGGACTTAGAAAATTACCAGGAAATTTCATTTTCCGGACTTTTTTTTAATTAACCCTTGGAGATATTGAGCTGATTTTTGGTATGTGAGTCCGCATCAATGAGTTACAGATTGAGTTTGAGTTTGGTTCCGGTCCATTGAATTTTGTGGAAGATACAGGTGCTCGACTTAGAAAATTACCAGGATTTTAGGGACTTTTTTTCTTTATCCTCAGAGAAATTGAGCTGATACATAAAATCTGATACAACTAATATTTTGGAGAGGTAGTTATACCTTTACCACCAAAAAAGATACTGCTCTAGGGATATATATATATCCGGTAGGGGACTTGGTATTGCCATGCAATACTTCCAAATGCTTGTTAAACTTGTCATCTAAAACTGTTTATAGATAAATTGTTTACTAAATTCGTTATTCAGTGACCTCTATTTCAATATCATGTTAGTATTTGATGGGTAACATGTAAACTTTTGTAGCTTTAAAGCTAAAATATGGCAAATATGTCATAGGCTAAAAGCAGGTAGACAGTGATTGAAGAATATATCAAAGTCATCAAGCAGCTAGGGATGAATAATGATAAAGCTGTCATGCAACACTTTGCCATGTTAGAAAATCTTGAACTTTGTCATCTTTTTTAAAATCTATGTTTTTCAAAGCTTCTGGTTGTAATATTTATCTACATACTGTATCATGTTAAGAGCTATCAATATCAAAGCTTTTTTAAATATTTTTTTTTTCAGGCACCAGACTTTACAGTATGAATTCCCACACAGCATCTGTACAGTGCTTGAAGTATATATCTACAGATTATATCATGTCAGGATCAGATGATAATACAGCCATTGTAAGTTGTGTTCATTTAAGTATTCCATTTCACGATATATAGTATCTGTCTTTATATTTGTGACCTGACATCCAAAATTGTACCATCTGGTAACTTTGTAAAATGAATATTTGCAAAAGAGATTGGGTGCAGCTTTGGTCAACCAGAGGTCGCATTTCAAAAATTCTTTCACCGGAAGGTAGATTGAACCTTCTAGATTCAGAAAATAAGCCCTTTGGGAAAAGTTTCGACCCTAGGTCAGACTGCGCAAACCACGCAGTCTGACTAGGGTCGAGATTTTAGGCCCTACCCAGATGGTCCCTTTTTGCGTGATGGGTCATATTTATATTTTCTTAAAACACGCTTATCTAATTTTAGTCTATTTTTTTCTTCATGAAGTTAAGATCAGCTTGCCTCAAAGAAAATCAAGTAACAGATTCTTCTAACATAATCAGTTGAAATCATTTTAGAATTCCAGGGAAAAATGAATATCACTCAATATTATGTGATAGAATAGTATCATATAAAAAAGTGATTTTATAGATCTCATCTTTGAAATCATAAAAGAAATGATCACAAAAGAAAGAAGACTCTTTATTCTAAGATTAAAAGAATTGCCAAAACATGTAAAGTTACTCTGGTCAGCCTGACATCAGCAGCATTCATACCTTTTCCACTTCCAAAATTGCCTGGCCGCCGTCATAGCGCAGTTGGTAGCGCGTCGGACTGTCAATCGGGAGGTCACGGGTTCGATCCCCGACGGCGACTCTCATTCTTTCCGACTATTTGTCTCTCACCAATGGGTTGATAATCGTAGACCCATGTGAGATAGCAGCTCGAGGCTAGGAAAGGATGTGATGGTTAAACTGGTGAGAGAAATACCAGGAAACTATTGTTAGGTGCTCCAGCCGCTGCGATATAACTGAAATAATGTTTAAAGCGGCGTAAAACTCCATTCAATCAATCAATCAATCCAAAATTGCCTAATTTTGTGTGACATATCACATTCCTCTTACCTGAGGCAATCTTTTTATTCTCAGTATAATGCATGGCTTTAAGGCCTTTAGTCAGCCCGATTAGCTCAGTTGGCAGAACTTTTGACTTCAGAAATATGGAAGTTTGATATCAGGGGATTGGTTCCCAAGCTGGCTCACTAACAAAACTAATTGTCTTTTGGATGAGAAATTAAATGGAGGTCCCCTGTGACAGTGCTTTATAATGAGCTCATTAAAAAACCATGGCGGATCTCAGCAGTGGTTTCTTCATGTATCCTCCCTCTATCCCCTGTAATGACTAACCCTCTTTTGGGAGCGTCGGTTATTTGGGCATATGCTATGGTAATTATGATAAATGAACAGAAATACACACACTCTGCTTGTTGATTTTTACAGAATCATCTTTCTTCTACTTTAAGAACAGCTTAAACAAGTAAATGAATTTCAAGCCAGTATAGGGTGTATCAAGTCCTTATTGAATCATATAGTTGATTCCTTAATGGTTCATCTTGCCTCATACTTGAGAACTCGAGAATCACACAAAGTCTGTAATGTGAATAGATAATTGTTCAGGTTATATAATTATTTACAGGTATACCATGCCTCTAATTTGAGGTCAGCCTGTACACTCAAGATGCACACCAAACCTGTACTGTGTATTGATTCTTGTACAGACTACATAGTTACTTCATCTGAAGATTGTACTGTATATCTGTATGAAAACCCACAGAAATACAACCTAAGGTGAGTTTATCATTTTGTATATAGTTACTCCGTCATATTTTGACATTTATTCATTTTCTGTAGATATTTTCATTCAATATTTAACATTTGATAGATCAGTTCAGTTGGAGTTTAGAGGACAAAGCTTTCGGATTTTTGTGAAAATGTTTCTTTACATTCAATTGAATACTATTTTAGCCAAGAGTATTGATTGTACCTTTTCCCATCTAATTAGCTTGGCTGTTTTCAGAGTAAACCCGAGGTGTTACGATCACCTTGGCATGGTTTGTGTTAGTGTTTGTGCTGGTTTGAAAAACTGTATCCTTGGTCATATCTCTGCAGTTATTGAAGATATCTTCATGAAACTTGCCAGGTGTGTTTACCACCACAAGAGCTTTAAAGACTATCAAGGATGATAACTGCAAGCATGTTTTTAAGAGTTAGCGCCTTTTTAGACAGAGGCAGTTACAACTTTTTTGAACTGAGCCTTCGATATTTGTTCACTCTGTATTTTATTTTACAGAATACAAGAAAGTTATCTAACAGTTTGTCCTCTCTGCCCATAAAGGGTCTGTGACTAGCTGTACATATTATGGATGTTTCAGCGCAAAACAATTGTAACTGCCTATAAACATATAGGCAGATACAATTTTTTTGCACTGAGCCCTTGATATTTGTTCCCTGGTATTTCATCTTCAGAATACAGGGGGTAACCTGACATTACTGGTTGTCCTCACTGCCAATACACTACCTGTGACTAGCTGTACATTGTGAAATAATATTGATGCTCCAGTGTGAAAAAGTTGTAACTTTCTTTAAACATATTGGCAGTTACAGCTATTTTGCCATGAGCCATTGGTATATGTTCACTCAGTATTTTGTTTTACAGAATACAGGAGTATAACCTGACATTACTAGTTGTCTTTACTACCCATACAGGGTCTATAACTAGCTGTACTTTTGGAGAGATAATATTGATATTTCAGCACAAAACAGTTGTAACTGCCTATAAACATAAAGACGGTTACAACTATTTTGCACTGAGTCATTGATACATGTTCATTTAGTATTTTATTTTACAGAATACAGGAGGGTAATCTGACATTACTAGTTATCCTTACTGCCCATACAGGACCTGTTACCAGCTGTACATTCAGTAGAGATGGCACAAAGATAGCAACTGCTAGCAGAGATATGGTAGGTCGATTCGATTTTTCATGTACATGTATTTCTATACAGAAAATGATGCAAGGATATATGTATGATACGTACTTAGTGTTTTGTATGAGAAAAAATATCTAACGAGGTTGGGAGCATTGATTAATGGCGAGGCTCTGCCAAGACAATCATCAATTCTCATAACCGAGTTAGATATTTTTTCATACAATACACTAAGTATGTATTACATTTATCTTATAACCTATATTTGTCTTGTTGTGTCGATGTTTCTAACTGAAATGCAAGTTTCTTAAAATAACCGCATTATATCATTGTTCTAAAAATAACTATGTGATATCATAAAACTTATCACATAGGATTTTATCACACATATATTTGTATAGTTATAAGATAAATTACTTTTTCGATAAGTATGTGTTTGTCAGTCTGTGAAAAGCTTAACCTCATATATGGGCTCTATACTGTCTTTTAAAGAAATTTGAAAATTTTTGAAATTCAGCTAGTAAAAAAACTAAATTAAGAAAATATTGTAAGTAATCATTGTTTACTTTCCAACAACTTTTTTCTATGAATTCCTAAAGGAAAAAGAACATAGCATAAGATTTTTAGTGTGGCTGTTTTGGGAGAAATCCAAAGTATTGTTATAGCCTTGGTGTGGTTGTTGCTGTTGTCTTCATTGCTATGTTTAAACTTTGACATTTTGTGATATCTCTTTTTCTACTGAAGGCATTTATTTGAAACTTGGCACACAACTTCATTTTCAAAAGAGCAATCTATACTATTAAGAGGGACAACTTGAGATGCATTTTTATGAGAATTGCTTCATTTATACCTTTGATTTTTTATATACTTTCAAGCACCCAACACCCCAGCATAGGCCCCTAAAGGCAGTACTTTTGTTATATAAATGAACTGAGTATTAAACTGAATGTTGTTATCCAAATGATACTTCATACATGTACTTAAGTATTAAAGTTTTCTTCGTTACAGAGTGTCATGATCTGGGATATTGTGGACATATGTTTGAACTCTGAAGACCCTCAACCAATACAAACCCTGTCAGATTGTCATGCAGATTGGGTGACGGACTGTAAATGGTCAAATATTGGAGACTACCTCCTCACATCCTCCAATGACTTCAACTTGAAGATCTGGGATACAAAAACAGGGAAGGAGAAGTTCAAGTTGACAGGACACATGGCTGCTGTCAATCATGTGGGATTCAGCGTAAGTTAAGATGTCACCTGTTCTGGCATATTCCTGCTTGTTTTAGTCCCTGAAGCAATTTCTTTTTTTCAGCAATGTTTTCTTCTCTAAAAGGCTAAGTTTTTTTTAAAATTGGATCAACTGAAAATTGTTGTTCTTCAAAATTGTATCAGTCCAATATATTGTTAAAACCGTAATGGGTTTAATCAAACGGACTTTGCAAGACAGCACTTAGAGTCTATGCATTGTATAGGCACTTGGTACAGTCATACCAAACCCTGAAGACATAAATTAGTCAATTTCTCTGATTAGGAACATGTTAAGCATTTTCGTGATTTATCAGTAAAGGTGTATCAACAAAAAACTTGAAGAAAAAGTTAAGAACAGTTGGCATAGATTGACTATAATATCTCAGAGTAAATGTACAGTGATAAAAAATGAAAATGATTCTATGTAAAGACACAGTAAACCAATATGCTATTACATTGTATAGACACACATAAATAAAAGTGGATGTGATCTAGCTTTAGTGGGGTTTCAGATAAGAGGGGTAAAGACAGTCTAAAATACTCATTTTCAAATTCTTTGTTGTTGATTCTCAATCAAATCGTGTCAATGAGATGTTAAAATTAGTACCATCATCAAAGAATTTAAGAAAGTAATGATGATATATCTAATTTGTGAAAAAAAAAACACTCTATTTGTAGCTCTGCCTCAGCTATTGATTATGTATCTTACAGTATGGCTGTATTGTATCTACATGTGCGGACGGATCAGTCAAAATGTGGACCCAGAAGGGGGTGGAGATTACCACACTGTATGGTCATACACAGAGAGCTACTGGTTGTGATATAGCTGTGGCCGTCACAGAAGACAACTCCACAGGTATGAAACTAAAACCAACCTATCCTTGTTACTTGTGATAAAAAAGATTTGTTCCATAGATGCATAAGTCAAATATAAAGCTATAAAGATATGCTTTAACTTTCTAAATTTTTGTTAAGTATATTGTACAAAAGAAATTGTTTAATATGTGATTATTAAGTTGTGAAAACCCTTCTGGATAAAAACCCTTCTGGGTAAAAACCCGTTTAATTTACAGTGAGTGAAGTCTTTATAAATACTACACATGTAGGGTAAAAATATCACATAGCAAATGATCATTGATTTTGTGTATTCACATATCTATACTGTCATTTAAAAAAAAATAAAAAAAGACATCATTTAATAACTCTGATTTTCTGCTTTGTTTGCAAGTTGCCATGGCCGGCCATTTATCAATGAACTACTGCTGCAATCTATTCATAGTTTCCATTGCAATTATAGAGAAAGACACCTCTGACTGGTCCACTGATGATACAGGTGATAAAAGTAAAATATTACAACCCAAATTAGAGAATGTGATTGTAGCTACCTGTGGGGATGATGGAGATGTGAGACTCTGGTACCCGCTACAGGTAGGTGGTCTTATATTGGTTTGTTATAAACAGGGAACCATTAAACAAGGGGTCAGATGAAATGGTAAATAAGCGTAAAATACTATAACCTAACTAGTGAATGTGATTTTGGCTGGGGACTTGAAAAAATATCTTTAAAATATAGAGTTAGTCTTTTGGAAGGCATGAGCATTAGGGCTTTTAATTAACTGTTTTGTGATAAGGTTTAAACCTTTATGTTTTACATCGATTGGTAAACAAGTTAATACTACTCAGATTAGTTCCTCTTGATTCTACTTCCTGGAAATTCACCTGCTCCAAATGTGTGGGCCAATGAAAGAAAAAAGATTGATAGCCACTCTGGGTAATCAAACTCATGACCTTTGGGTCAAGAGGCAGGCACTCTATGTCTAGACTACGGACACCATGTTTTGTGATATTCCAATAAAAGGGGTATTTTGCTTTTCAATTTCAAAATTTTCATTAATCCTAACTTAAGCCCTACAGCCTATCGTTAAATGTGGCATTTAACCCATTTAAGTTCTCAAATTTTAATCTTACAGGCAAATGAGTTAGCAAACTTAACTGGCCATTCAGACAAGGTGATATCAGTGGCTGCCAACTCCCAGGGACACATTTGTTCTACCTCATTGGACAAGAGCATCAAAGTATGGTCATGTGACCTGGAACCCAAGCCACTGATTGGCTATCATGATGCCCCGGTGACATTTGTGGCAACAAGAAGTGCTGCAGGTGAAGATGCCATCTTAACAGGAAGCAGGTACTGTCTGAGTTTTAAATGGAATATTTCTGTCATGGGAAGAGGTAAAGACACACATTAAACACACTAAGAAAGTTTGCAAAGCTATTTGTCCAATGTTTAGGTTAGACATTGACAATATCCACTTTAGTCAGTCTGTTTTGGAACAAAAAGTTAAGTTATTGTCACCTTTGCTGTGTAGGTGTAGTTACAGGTGGTTGGACAAATTTCAACCTTTGCCACATCTCAGCTATAATCGAAGATATTATCTTGAATCTTATCCATCTCAAAAGCAACTTATCCTATCAAGGGATAAAATTCTATATGAGTTTTTAGCCTTGCTATTTTCGGAGAAAACCCAAGGTATTGTTATTGCCTTGACATTGTTGTCCTTGTTGTCTTCTTTGTACAAAAACTTTGACATTTTGTGATATCTCTGGTTGTATTGAAACCATTCATTGAAACTTGGCACACATGTTAACCATCAAAAGTGCAAAGTATACCATAAATGTAGATAACACTAGATGCATTTTGTTCAAATTATGCCCTTTTTCATCCACCATCCGACAAGCTTATCCAACATCCAGCAATGAACAGCTGAGTGTTGCTCTTGTTATGAGAATCATACCACCTTTTTAACTGGATTTGGATTTGGGCCTGCAGCCAAGCATAGTAACAGCTTTGGGTGCTCTTGTTGTAAATCTGGCTTAGAATAAGGAATCACTACTACACTTTAGTGTTTGTGTTTGAGTGAATTAATCTAGTGTGGCTAACCAGTTACTCTTGATGAAATTCATCAAGAAAATTTCAAGGAGTTAACGCAAGACTATTCTAAGTGCCTATGTATTTTTAGGCACTTACTATAGTGTTGCACTGAGCTCTCAATTTATATTTTGATTGAATTTCAGTTGTCATTTTGCATTCGCTTTTTTTTTAAATATAACCAGTTCAAAATGCCTTATTGTAATTGGTTACAGTTAATGATTTGTTTTACAGAGATGGTATAGTCAAGCTGTGGTCAGAGACAACTTCCCAGGAACATAACAAAGATAGGAAATGTTTTGGAATAGCTGTTAGCTTGAAGGTATTCAAATGGAATTTCCTGTATCTTGACCTTTTTACCAAATATACAATTATCCCTTGTAAAGCTCTTTCTCAAAACATTCAGAATAAAGGATATTTCCACATTTAGGATTGAAGTACAGTCGTGACGCGCTTATCCGGACACTTCGGTTTCCTACGAGTATGTCCGGAGTAACCATTTTTCCGGATAAACAATATTTCATTACAATCCGAACCTAGTTTCGTCCGCCATTTTGACACTATGTTGTTGTTGTTTCAGGTTTGCGGTGCGTCGTTAGAATTACTTACGTGTAATTTGGTGAATCCCGAGAATGCATACAGAAGAAGATTTCGCATTTTGCAATGTACTGTACATGTTTATAAAATGGAATAAAATATATTTATAATAATAAAAACGTAATAAATGAATATTTCATAACATGCATCACGTTTCTCTTGTCTTTTTTTTTTTTTTTGGCTTGTTATGATATTTTGAGAGAAATTGACTTTCAAGACATCATTTTGCAGAACAAGCCATTTAAAGGCCCTTAGAAGGGCCATTTCGTTAAAATGCTTTTGAGCATTATTCTTGTTCTTGACTTTCTTCGAAAAAAAATTTCGTTGTCAGAAAACAAGATTTGTGGCCCTGAGAAGGGCCGTTTTATTAGTCGGACAATTTTGAAGGACATACTTTCGGGACTGAGGTTTTGGCTTATTTTGACAATTGCGACGGAAATAGCTTTCGAGCGTCGTATTAAACAACACTCTCTGGTGTGGCCGTATGGAAAAAGGCCACTTTTATGGACAATTTCAGGGTAGGCTTTCGGGACTAACGATTGAACTTATCTTAGATAACTTGGAAATGAGTTTCTTTCCCGAGTCGTATGTAACGATAAGGGAAAACTTTCATTCAGATGTCAATTTTAAAGGACGAAATTTCGGGCATTTTGGTAGTCCTGAAAAGGACTGTTTTCGTAGTTTCGTATGTCTCTGGCGTTTACTTTTAAAAGAAGTCGAAGTCTTCGTCGGCGATGCTGAAACTTCAACTATTCCGACGTCTTTTGTGCGTCGGCGTTGATATCTTTAGTTGAGTGTTAGCTCTGTATGTTTGATCGATAGATGATCAGAAATGATTGGAAAATGATAGCGATCATATTTTCTCAATTAATTTTAAAATCAACGGGGAGTATTGTTCTTCAAAGTAGAGATCAGTCTTAAGAGTAAGTAGCATAATAGGTGTTGGCACGCGCGGGTAGAACACTAAATGTCACGTTGTGATCTCGACACACTTTCCTAATTAAATTGTTTGTAAGGTGCGAAAATCGTCTGCATTAAAGTATCTCCGTATTAAATGTTTATCAACACGTGTCAATCAGTCAGTCGTGACGGTAAACGCGCTTATCCTTTCAAAATGAGACGCGACAGATAGTAATTACAAAAGGTTTGAATTCGGACGACCAACCCTTAATCCGGATTACATAGACAATTTTGTGTAGAATTTTGATATTCCGTTCCCGATTTTTAATTCCGGTTCCGGAACGCGAGTTTCCGGATTAAAGTGTACAATTTATGAGTGAAATATTCGTTCCCGTGAATTCTTTTCCGGATCTTGAATATTCCGGATTAATGCCGTCCGTATAAACGCGTCACGACTGTATCTAGCAGTTTGACTGAAACTATGTTTGATTAGACCACTTGCTCTATAGGATTCTTTGTTTAGTTGGTTTAGCGAGGTGTCAAACTGTTTGAAATAGAAGGCAAAGGCCTACTGGCTAATTGTAGGATTGCTGCCATCAATCGAAATATCAAATGACATATTGAATCATTCATTTCACTTGAAATACTTAGTTGACTGCTGGTATGTATGTGCAAAAATTGTGTTGATAAACTGTAGTTATAACCTACCAAGAATTTGCCTTTATTTTGTATTCTCAGCAGTATATTTTCTACGTTAATTTGCCCTAGATATTTGTAAATGTTTGCCTTTTTAGAGGGGCATTGCTTTTGTCAAAAATTATTTTCTCTCCTTACAGGTTCATGAGAAGGCAGTGACATGTGGGTGTTGGTTAAACAGTGATTTGGTGGTGACTGGAGGAGATGACTGTTGTCTTAGAATATCAAAGGTGGTTAGAGTAAACGGAAAAATTGTCAGGTAATTGTTAGAGAAACATTGTTAGTTGGTGATCAAAATATCGTAACTACATGTTGTAGATACAATATTTTGATCATCACACAATAATGTGTAGGTTGAATACTAATATGGTGGTTACAGGTGGTGATGACTGTTGTCTTCAAAACTCAAAAATGGTTAGAGTGAACGGGAAAATTGTCAGGTAATGATTAGAGAAACATTGTAAGTTGGTTGTCAAAATATTGTAACTACATGCAGTAGATACGTTATTTTGATCATCACACAATGATGTTTGTTGTTAGTTGAACAGTGATATGTCGGTTACTGGTTGTGATGACTGTTGTCTTAAAATATCAAAGGTGGTTAGAGTGAATGAAAAATTAATCAGGTAATTGTGAAAGTATTAATAAAACTTACAACATGTTAGGATTATAGAAATTATTGTTTATCCTCCCGGCAGCTGGAGGCAAGCAAGGATTTAATGGTAGTATCAAGTCACAGTCATGTGATATCTCCCGATCTCGGCGTATTCTCCCGATATTTAACCTTCCCATCCGATCAGGAGACCATTTCTCCAGACCTGAGGAAATTTGAAAAAAAAAAATCGGAAGCCAAAAATGCAAATCGCCAGTATGAAGGCTCGAATGGCAAGTGAGAAACCCAAAAGCGGGTAAAGCGTTGTTTATCTGTCTGGAAGTGTCATTTTTTATCAACGCCGGGAAGATCAACTATTGCTGACAAACGGGTGCTACTGTACCTATCACCCTTCACATTGTATACGGAATGAATTATGATCATCAGCAAAATCAATATTGACCTTTCTTAGAAACAAGATCTAAACTGGGTGAAAGGTTGTTTCCCAATTTTACTAAGAAAATATAATGAATACTGTGATTAGATTTTTATCACTTATTTTGAAAAATTAAAATGGCTTTAAACAAAGTAAATATCCGCCATATTTTAATATCCTATTCCAAAAAGCTGCTAAAAATTTCCACTTTTTGCGACAAGCGTCATGAAGGAAAATGTCAACATAATATGCAAAGCGACGCTCACACACCTTGGTAAAATAAGGAGGCATTGCAGAAAAAAACTCTTGTCGTAACACGTGATTGAGTAAAATAAGAAGCGGTCATGCTTTAATTTTGACGCAGATATTTATTTAGTGGATCTATGTATGTTTTACAGTCAAATGATTAAAGTAATAAAAAGTAAAAACTGTCTTATGCGTTCTCATAGTGTCATTCAAATTTGATATTGAAATTAAAGAAACTAACATCGGACTTTCGCTTTTTAATGCCACGGCGATTCCACCAGATCTTTGTTGGGGTCGTTTGAGAGTTTACACACGATTTATAAATCCAAGACAGTCTTTCTTGAAATAGGAATCGAATTGTCTAATCAAATTATTGGTCAACAAAATGTTAAAGATTTGAGAATAGAAAATTGTGGACTGGCTCTTTACTTCTAACACAGAGCTTCTCATAAAGCTAATCAACATGTATTTATTTGCCAAGGGGTAGCTCTTTCACTTTCTGTATTCTACCGTGTTCCTCTTTAACGTCCGCTAACTCGCAACATGCTGTCTGTAATTTCATCTTTTATCGTCATTTTGCTATCAAAACCATTCATTTTTAGCGTAGGTCAGTAGCAGTCAGTGCCAGTTACGATTTAATTTTATTGGTCTGTCTCTTTGTCCATCTGTTCATCAATGCATCCATCCGTCAACAATTCTAAAGAAAACATAATCTAGTCATTGGATTTCACACACAAACTACACAGAGATGATCCTTAGGACAATTCCTTTCAAAATATTTCACAGAATATCATAAATCATGAAGAACTCTGGTTGCCATGGCAACAGAATGAAAAAAAAAACTGTCTTCAATTACAAGGCCTAGAATTTCATACTTTGCATAAAGCAGTATTGCATAAATGCAGTATTACCTAATTCTTTACTACCAAAACACTTGAAAGTTCTCTCCAATAAAAGTAGGCCTTGTGTTTTTGGTTTCTAGATTACTCAAAAAAATAAAGAAAAAATTTAACAATTTCCACTTAAATTACAAATCCTTCATCTTTTAAATTTGGTAAGGTATTATTTTCTACTTTAAAAAAAACATTTTTGGATCCTGAATATTGCATAGAAATAAAAGAAAATGTATTTGTAACATCTATTTCTCTGAAATTTTAAGACCAAAGTCTGTAGCATTGCAATACTATCCTCTCTCAAAATACTGTAAATGATAACCTTTTTGATTAATAAAAAAATGAAAATAATATAATAAACTTGTATTAAAGGTATCATAATCAATTTTTGGTCCAGACATGCCTTGCAAAAACCCTCTTTTTTAGCGCAACATGCGTTTTGCAAATTCTCTCTATCTGAGACCCAATCTCCCTACGAACTGGTCTTAATCTCCCTATGAGTCCCCATGGAAATATCACATGTATATCAGGAATTCATTGTTAGGTGCTTCAGGCGTCAAGATATAACTGAATTATTGTTGAAAGTGGTGTAAAACCCTAATTCAAACAAACACAACCTTTATCCTGCTGAAATTAAAACTGTTTTAAACAAATTGTCAATTTTTTAGACACCAGTCTTGCTCAAATCATTCTTATTATCACTCAATATGGCAATATAATTACTCAATATGGCAATGTAGGTCAAGGTCAGACTGCTACCCTGTGCATGCTGATTGTTTTAAAAGAAGAACAGCATTTTCTTCATTTAAAGCGATACTTTTTACCTGTTGATACATGTACAAACATTTTGCTTATTATTCTCTTACCTCTGTTAAGAACCATTCCAAGATTTGTCCTTGATTTACTTGTCCACAGACAAGTGGCATAAAAAAATGTACTTGTCTGCAGGTAGAAAATCCATGTTTGACAAGTTGGGCATGGGAATTCCACAATACTGTACAACCTGCCAAAGGATTGCGTACAGCAGGATACTGTTGTGAAAAGCATAAGAAGGGTTAACACAATAAGTCTGTGATTCTGCTTGATACAATATATTAACTGATTATAGTTTGAGATTTTGAAATGCAACATAGAGATTTAGGAGTGAAAATCATTTCAAAATCAAGGGATCAAATCAAAACACCTGTAAGTGTCCAAATAGATATTGGCACTTACATTAATTTTGCACTGACCAAAAGATAATCAAAAGTTTCTTGATGTTATGTATACGAAACCTTGTGGGTGCTCATTGGGTTTGTTCATGTAAAGATGAGGAAATAGCATGTCAAGATAACCCTCATATTGATACCAACAACATAGCCAGAGCTTATGTGATTGTTGCTATATTTTCTGTCCACAGTCTAAAGAAGCAGACAGTATTGCAGACTGGTTCCCCTGTATTAAGTGTAACAACAAATGGAGATGAGAACCAACCAATTGTAGTGACAACAGATTGGTCAGGCTATGTGAAATTCTGGAAAAATGCCAAACTAATGAAACAGGAACAAACAACATACTGGTGAGATTTTGTTAAAAAGAATAAGTTACAGCCTAATATATGCTACAGATTTCTTTTTCTGGCCTAGCTATTGTGAACAGATTATCCTTGTCTAAGATGTGTGAGGTCACTCTTTAAATAAACCAATCAGGACTTAATCTAAGGGAACATTGATGCAGTAATTCTTTTGTTATGGGAGTCAAAAACGGGTCTAAAAGCAGTTCTACTAAACAAAAACAGACAAAAATGATTACAAACGAGCCTGTGTGTGACATTTCCAACAATTTCTAATGTAAGCAAAGCAAAGATTCTGGCCAGCCTGTGCAGCGGCACAGTCTGATCAGAATCTTCACTGCACTTTATAGATAGAAAAGGTCTTAATATTTCCTTAGGGGGTCAGCATATATTCTTATTCCATTGTGTCATTGTCTAATATGCTCAAAGATTGTCCCTCGGGGACTTGTTAAAGTGTTGGAAATGTCACACACAGGCTCAAATGTTGTTTATTTGAGAAAAATAATAATGTTACTTGAATTTCTGTGAGGCAAGCTGGTCTTGATCTTGTCTAGAATAGAAAAGTAATTAAGTTCACCAAGGCTCACTTGAAGACTCTTTAGACCTGCATAAGATCAGCTTGACTTTAAAATGTATCATGACAATTCTTTTGTATCTGTAAAAAATCTTTTTGAAACCTTCTTATAGATATGATTGCTATCAACAAAATTATCCTGTTAAAGCTTTAATTTTATACTTAAAAAGAATACATGCCCTTTTTTAAATGCTAGACATGTGTAGGAAACTGATTAATGAGAATGAGAATAATGATTTTGTAACAAGCTATGTCTTTGTTATGCACAATGGTTCCTTGCTAGATGAAAAAAAATCTTTCTTAAGTCATCATCTGCAGTTCCTTTCATATTGGACCTGTGTTAAATTTTGTCATTTGGTTACAGGTTCAAGGATATAAGCAACCTGACATTGTACAGATTTTTACAACCTTTCAGATGAGGGATATTAAGGTAGTGGACCAGTAATAGTTCTGCAATATTTTGGAACTAATGAACTTTCACAAAGTTGACCAAGGTTTCCTTATGAAAATCATAAAGAAACCTCTGTTAACCCTGTTAAAGTTCATTACATCAAAAACTAACAGTACAGAACTATTTTGGGTCCACTACCTTAAATTACCGTTTGGTTCTTTTTGACAGTGGCTGTGCATGGTTACTAAAAACTCACCTATCAGGGAAGAATGAAGTTCTTCTTACAACTAATGACAGTTATGTGATGAAATGCTCCTTTAAGGAGGACTCTAAGGTATTCATTTATAAAATAATTTCATTCTCTCTATGATGTGGTGATGAATGAAGTCTGATGGAGGAGGAGTTATATGCAAAAGGAAAAATCCAAGGGTGGAGCCCAAGGATTTTTCTTTGCATGTAACTTGTTCCCCCCATCAGACTTTGTTTATCGACTTATCACCAAGAATGAAATTATATCCATAATAACGCAATTCTGAAATAAGTTTTTTATCCTCTTCTGGATGTTAAATTGTATAAAAACATGTTTATCGGTGTAAAATTATTAATAAAGATAATGATATTGACATTGGGAGATATCACAGAAGGCAAAGTGCGTCATTTTGCATGTGGGTTATATGATGTCAGAAGAATCAACAATCATGTTAAAGAAGATTTTCAGTAAGAAATGGGTGGAGCTATCTCTGTACACAGTTTAAACACATGACATATAAATTTTATTGTCATTAAAGTTCTATGTAATTTCTTCTTATTTCTTATGTGTTTTACGCCATCCTGTTATAAATAAAATTTGAGCCTGTCTGTGATATTTCCAAGAATTTAAAACATGCATGACACGCAAATATTGTTCAGCTAAGACAGTTCCACAGTGCAATAGGAAGACTAGCTGTCTATCTGAAGACACTATGAGGCTTTATTTAACTGCAAAGCGCAAAGTGAAGACCCTGGTCAGACTGTGCAAATTCACAGGCTTGCCAGAGTCCTTGTATGGTACATATTTTAGATAGTTGGAAATGTCACACAAAGAATCATATCATGTGAGCAATATTTGCCATGCAATCATTTATATCGTTTAACATGTTTGATTTTGTAGTCATCAGGTGAATAGAATTATCATTTTTCTGAAGTTTTTTGTACATGCACTTTCATTTAGAGTTGAGTTATGTTGTTTTACAACTGTCTATCCATCTATCTGCAATTCAGTTAGACTGTCTGCATGACTTAGAAAAATGATATGGTCATTTTGAGCTGTTATCCCCTTGGCGCCATTCTTATGGGGTGTTGATGTAGGGGTTTGTGTGACAAACTTTAACCTTTTTATGCCCCCGATAGGGAGGCATCATAAATTTGACTTGTCCGTCCGTCTGTCCGTCTGTCCGTCTGTCCGTCATTCCGTACAAAAACTTTAACATTGGCCATAACTTCTAAATCAAAGCGGTGTCGGGGGCATTGTCATCTTACAGTGACAGCTCTTGTTCATATCTCTGTTGATATTTGAGATAACTTCATGAAACTTGACATGTGTATTTACCATCACCAGAGCTACCCAGCCTATTTAGTTGGATAACTCTGAAAGCATTTATGTGAGAGTTATGCCCATTTAGGCTTTTTGCATGATCCAGCACCTGCAGCTGTGCAATGGCACCCAGAGGAGGTGCTCTAATTTTGAAGTCTATTCAAGATATAATGCTTTAATTTGTTCTTGTTAAATTAGCATTTATCTTCAGATACAGTGGTCAAGGCCAAGCTGATGCATTGTTGTCAGAATATTTACTTATTCAGGGATATTTAACAATTTTTTGTTATACAAACATGTCTTGTTACTGATAGCAGATAAAAATTGTATCACAACATCTTTAGCTAAGCAATATGAGCCTGTGCGTGACATTTCAAACAATTTGTAAAGTTAGTGAGATGCAAACACTGAAAGGGGTAGACAGCCACAAATTGTAAATATAAATTTACCTGATGGTCTACAGATACTTGGAAACCTTTCTTTGTATTAAGAGCATAGTTTAGTTTATACTAATTTATTTTAGTTCGATTGCGACGAAAGCTTAAGCTTATAGAATCGATCTCGAACGCTCAATCCTGATGTTTTCATTAAGAGCATAGTGAAGACTCTGACCAGTCCGTGCGGATGCACAGGCTGAGTCTTTGCTCTGCACATATTTGAAATTATTGAAAATGTCACACACAGGCTCATATTTCTTATCTTTACTATTATAGAGTTTTCTCCAGGCAACTTTTTTGACAAAGATGACATAAATGATAAAAATTATCATTGTTCCAGGATAAAGTATCTGCCAGGTTTTACAGTCCAATCCTGATACCTAACAATAGTCTGAGACATATGCTGCCTACAGACAAACCCAAACCTAACTGGGTGATGGCTGTGTGTGGAGGGTCTAGTGACTTCATTACGGGTGACTCTCTTGGACAGGTGTCCTTCTTAAAGAAGTCTGAAAGAATATCAAAGAAGGTAAACATTTATTAAGATAGTGGACCTGTAATAGTAACGCAACATTGTGGAACACATGATCTTTTACAATGTTGACCGAGGTTTCCTAATGAAAATCATTAGGAAACCTCGGTTAACACTGTTAAAATTCATTACTTCCCAAAACTTGAAGAACTATTACGGGTCCACTACCTTAAAGGACTATTTAGATGTCTTCGAAAAATTCTTGACCGTATTCACGTCTGATTTTCCGACAATTAAAGTGTTTGGACTGATCTATTTTCAAAGAAGTTGTTGAAAGCTTTGAAATAACTGTAGATTACCATTTGATAAACCAACTGCTATACCAGTGAAATTACAAAAAAATAATTTAGACCCCGTTTTTGTTCATTTCCTTTTTGACAAAAATGTATCTATGCAGGGCATAATAAATGCGACATCTTGAACAATGCATAGCAATCACTTGAAAAATGACACAATTGGAGAAAATTTGTCCTAGAATTTTCAGAATTTGTCTCCTTTTTTGCATTAAAGAAATAGAATAATCTTTGTTTTTCAAGTAACATTGATTGATATTTCATTCATGAACAGCAAAAGCTATATTTTCACTCATGAACCTTTGTTGTTCACTCAATGGAATATAAATTTGTCTTACACTGCAACAAAAGATTATCCTCTGTATAGTTATGCATAAATATGTCAGTAGGCTAGCTTGCCCAACGAAATTATGGAGCAGAACCTTTACATGTGTGGATGGTTTGCAAACAACTTTGCAGTTATCTGTCATGAATAGATGTACATTGGTCAAGTGATTAGTGTGCTTGACTCATTAGTTTTAGGTTGGGGTCCAACCATAGTCAGGTAGTGTATTTGGACAGGACCCTTTTTTGGGGTTAATATTTAATTTGGAACAACTTTTCAGATAGTAATGTCCAAGGCTAAGGTCTGATTCTACTAACATGTGTTAGGTAATAGGGTGAAAAAACTATAAGAAAAGAAAATATTTGGTACATGTACCTTCTTCACTTACTGTGTTGTTGATTACTATCATAGTTCAGATTATAAAAAGTTAATGTGATTGATTTATTAACCCTTATGCTGAACCCGGAATATTCCTGCCTTGGCAGGAGCTATAGGCAAACATCAGACTGCACATATGTGCAGTCTGATCTTTGTCTTTACCACATGTTTTTCCTTTTTAAACCAGAAAAGTTTCAGAAATTATATTTTCAAAATTAAATGCTGGCCCACAAGTAGGAAACACAGAGCTTTTAGCACTTTGATTTATATATAATTTTGCAAGGGTTTTTTATTCAGCATGACAAGGGTAAATTAAAAATGTATTTATAACTCGTATGGTGCCATACAGTCTTGCTCAACCCATAAGTTAATCATGTGTTCTTTTTCAGGTGCATGCTGCAGCTATTACAGGCATTATAAAACATGACAATATAATCTTTACGGCATCTGAGGACAAAACCATCAAAGTGTGGGATAAAAATCTTGTACAGGTATGTAATCCATTTTAAGCTCTGCTTTGGCTTGTGTGCAGGCTTGTCTTTCTTATTTGAGGAGCAAGATACCCTTGACCATTATGGATATAAAAATGTGTCATGGAAAGAGGGGCCTTGGTGTTATAAGCTTTAGTAAGCTCTCTGTGTGTCCTCAGAAAACTTATATTAGCCATAAGTTACGATTGGTTAGAGATATATTCTTCATATTTAACATGTGCATTGGTTGTGGCAAGACCTGTCTTTTGGAACCAGGCTCAAGAGCCTCCATGTTTGTGACACATTTCTAGTCTAATTCTAACACAGGATGACTTAACAGTGCAAACAGTTATAATTACACCCCGCTTTGCCTGGTGTTGATGTGTCAGATTGTAGCTTTTTCTTGTACTGTCTTTTTGATTTTATATCCCGGTGGTTCTTTACTTGTGAAAATATTGTGGTAAAATAAAGTAAATTACTTGTAACAAGAAAAGGATTAAAATTAGTGCTCCCTAAATACTTAAGTCATTTATTTCTTCTGTGTTTTTAGGTGGGCCAATTCTTCACCCAATCACCAGTGACCAGTATGAAAGTATTAGACAATGGAAACAAGTCAGCCATTCCTCTGGTGTATGGAGACGAATTAGGCTTCATTCACTTCTTAACTTGGAAAACTGGATTATAGTGTTTTCATATTTATACAGAGTTCCTAATAGGAAGTGGTTTTGATTTCAGATCATTGAATTTCCTTGTTTGTACATCAAATCCTTAAGATGTGGGCACTCATTGGAATTGTGTTGATGAGACAATTCCAATGAGTACCCACATCATATGGTTTGAAAGAGAAATAAATAATCAAGAGCGACTAGTGTGAAGTTACTAGACAGTGAAAACAAGTCAACTATTCATCTGGTGCACAGAGATGAGAAAGGCTTCACCCACTTCTTAACCCTTTCCTGTTTTACAAAATTTTGGACCTTTCCAAATTCAAAGGTTTTGCAGACGAAAATTTAAAGTGGATTTAATTTGAAGAATAACCATTCAGTAGGGGAGAAAATAGTGTGGAAAAAAGAAGAAATTGCTTGTCAGAAGCAATTTCTTCTTTCTTGACAATGTTTTCTCAACCAAAAATCACATGCACATAAAAAGCAGGGATTAAACTGCAAAGGGAAAACTTGATTACAGAAATGTGTGTAAAACACAAAACAAACTTAATAAAAAAAGAGACAAAAAATAAAGAAATTGTAAATATTGTGTATATAAATGTCAAACTTTTCAAAAATGAGCCTGTGTGTGACATTTCCAACACTTTGTGTGTGCATGTGATGTAGAAACATTGTGCAGCCTTGAAAGCAACGCAAGTGGTTAATGCAACACTGTTGTAAGTGCCTATTAATATAAAGGTACTTACAATTGTGTTGCACTGACCTCAAAAACTGCATTCATCAAAAATAAAATTGGATTGTCAAGGAAGACTATTTGTCATTAGCTATATAGAGATTGCACAGTGAAGTCTTTTATCTGACTGTGTGGCCTGCTTATTCTACATAACATACATTGGAAATTGTTGGGAAACATAGTACAAAGATGCTTGTCTAACACTAAGAAAGTATTATAGAGTGATGACTGAGCACAAAACAGTTGTAACTGTCTATATGTTTAAAGGCAGTTACAACTATTTCATGCTGAGTCATTGAAGTTTAATGTAATTCTTGTTATTCATCGGTGTATTTTTCATGTACCATTATTTATAAGTAAGTTGTTTGGTTTATTTAAGTCTTAAATGATTGTTGAAGATTTTGATTGAGTGAGTGTAAGTTGTTTTTGTAAATAGCCTGCAAGTCAATTTGTGGTTTAAATGAAGACATTGGTTATTTTTTTTACAAATAAGAAGTAACAAAATGTTACTGAATCATTCATTATGGTGTTTCTTGTCTGTTGTTTGGTTGTCAAAGGGCTTATTTAACCCTTGTCAAAACTTGAATATCCCTGTTTTTGGAGGAGGTATAGACAAACTATAGCATGCACATATGTGCAGTCTGATTTTACCATTGGTTTTCTTGTTTGACGAAAAAATGTGTAAAGATTTCAATTTTCAAGAGAAATATTGGCATTCAATTTTGTCTTTCATAGCATTCATTGTTTTGATTTAAATATTAATTTGCAAAAATTTTATTCTGCATGAGAAAAGTTAAGCTGTGGTTTCAAATTTTGCTTGACCTCCAACAATACATTACCTTGTACCTCATAATTAGATTTTTAGATATCTGGTTTTGTTCCAAATCTATTCAAGACAAAAGTCATCAAATCAAAGTCTGTTTGTGTAAAACAAAATGGATGGCTCGGTGCAAAACAGTTGTAACTGCCTATATGTTTACAGGCAGTTACTACTGTTTCACACACTAATGTAGTTTAGTATTTAGTAAATTTATGTTATTGTATGTTTTGAATATGTTGTGTGTGAAAAAATTCATGTCATTTTGTGTGAAAGATTATTATGACATGAGCACAAATGTAAATACTGTACAAAAATTTAATGACTTGTTAGAAAAATGATCATGACTATCTTTCTGTCTGAGAGAGTGAAAGAGAAGAGCATCTGTTAAATTTATGTGTTTGAATTATAACCTTTATTCTCTGGTTGAGTGAATCTTTATTAGATGAGGAGTGGAAGGGAAAAAAAAGACTGATTTTGTGTGATTTTATGATGTAAACTTACTGTTGATGAATTATTGTTAATATTTTCTGTGATAATTTATAAGTCTTCATCTATTACCACATTAAAGCAAAGTAGAAAGGTTCAATCAAATTGTTACAAAACTAGAATGTATTAGCAATGTGGGTTTTTTTTACACAATATTGAACCAATATTAACTAAAATCAATGGGATCACAAAGAAAACCAAAGTATCTTGCAGATAAATTTTGAGGAATTATAATTTTGGACAGGGAACATTTTGGATGAGTAAATGAAATATAGGGGAAGGGTTTGAATGGGGAGGGTTGAGAAGGGAGGTTTGGAAGAAGGAGGTTCAGTGTTAAGGAGTTGGGACTATGAGCAGCGATGCTGTTATACATTTAGAATATGAAAACAAATTATTTTGTGATATTTTGTCATATAAATTTGGTATACCTGTTTGAGCCCAGGATTTTTCATATATTTACTTTTAATCATTAACTTAATCTAAACTAACTGCAACCATGATTGGCAAGTTGCAACTAATAGGAACTAATTAGACTTTATTAAATCTTAATGGAACTTTTTTCTAACCCTAAATGAATAAAGATGGTATGCTTTTTCATTTAGGGCAAAATTAAAGTTTGGTTGTCATACAACTCGATTCTTTTGACAAAGGTCTACACATGTTATTACTAAAGCTTGAGTAAAATATGTTGAATAATATTCATATCAAGCAAACTTCATTTTATGCTTCGTTATTGATTCAAATTCCAAGACTGTATTTACCATTCCACTATTGTATTTAACATCCTTAATCTTCATATTGTATGGAAATTTAATTGTTCTATTCTTTTTCATTTATGGTATGAGAAGCTTCCATTGGCCCAGTTTTTCAATACTAGATTTAAACAAAATGTACAGGAATGAAGGGGTAATGCCAAGCTAAATTCTCAATTTTCAAATTAAACCCTATGTTGGGGTTACTTATTTGAATCCTCTCGGTGAGACGATTCCAATAAATATTCACAACATAGGATTTGTGAAAGTATTATAAAAACATTTCAAATTTCAATCCAAAATACCCCCTCTATGTGTAGCACTGTAAACATTTTATTATTCTCAAATTGAGAGATGTGAGAAAAAATGATGTGAATTTCATCAATCACTTGAAGGACATGCATGTTATTCTTGTGTCCTGATAAACTATATTAAATTTCTTCTCCCCCTTAAAAAAATTTTTGGCATCTTTTTTTACATGTTTTAAGGCACAAGCCTGTTGATAAAACGGGCAAAACTATGAATGTTTTTTTTGTTGTTTGTTTATTTTGAAAGCCATGGTCTATTCTGCAATCTTTTATATTTAAAGCTATGGACATTGACCTTGATGTTAAACTTAGTGCAATATTTTGCAGTTTTTACAACTAAAATTTTATTTTGATAATAAAAGTATTTGATTTACAATTGATAATTTGTGTTATCTGTTAATTCACTAATAATCTTTTACCATAACGTTTACTACTGTCCCTCCAACTGTCTTCTAAAACTTAACCTGTGAACTACAATCTCTGTAATTACAATATTGGAAAAATATTGGAATAACAGTGCCAATACTTGGCATGAATGTATTCAAATCAATACACATTATTTAGGTTAAGGTTATCTGACCTGAGAAGATAAATCATTATTGTCAAACTTCTAAAATAATTGTTGTTTTGAGTTCATAAGTGTTCCTCAAACACATTTTGCTGTGTTTGACAAAGGCTATCAGAACAAGAGATGTTTCTAGAGTTATCTCCCATGACATTATGGATAGCTCTTGTTATGATGAAGACACATGCCAAGTTTCATGAAGATATCCTTAATAACAACAGACATATGACCAAGGTTAAGGTATGTCACACCAATGCCTAGAACAACGAGCATGATGCCTAGGGTATGACAATACCTCATGTTTTTAACTTGTACGCAGGGTTAATAGTATAGGGTTGATTCAGACTTTTGAGGGCATTATCATTCGAGAGGGTTTAAGAGTCTTGAGGGTCTCTGCAGAAAAAAACTTGAATTGAAATTTATTACATAAAAAGAAAGCCTTACATATCTATTAAAAAAAAAATAGTTAAACGATTCATAGAAAAGCTTTTCATACCCCCCACCTACGAAGTAGAGGGGGGTATATTGGTTTCACCATGTCTGTCTGTCCATCCGTCTGTAGACCTTTTCGTTTCCAGACTCTAACTCAAGAATCAAGTGACCTACAATCATGAAACTTTGTACAAATGTTCCTTATGACCCAAGGAAGTGCCCTATTGTTTTTGGGTCACAAAGGTCAAGGTCACAGTCAGTCTTTGTTCAATTTTCGTTTCTGGACTCTAACTCGACAACCAAGTGACCTACAATCATATAACTTTATACAAATGTTCCTTTTGACCCAAGGAAGTGCCCTATTGTTTTTGGGTCGCTTAGGTCAAAGGTCAAGGTCAACGTCAGTTTTTCTTCAATTTTCGTTTCCGGACTCTAATACTTGAGAACCAAGTGACCTACATTCATGAAACTTTATGCAAATGATGCATGTGACCTCAATTTTTGTTACAAACACATCCTGCACTAATAGCACTTGAGTTCTGACAAAAACTAGCTACAGATCCCCCCAAATATGCTGGAAAAATGAGATTTTATGCATTGCATAGTCACTTCTGAATTAACCAACGTTGCTAGGTAAATTTTAAATGTCCTAAAATTTAACAAGGAAATCAGACACGCCCTTATTTATGTTTTTTTCTAAATGTTAGACATAAAAGCTGATAAATGTACAAGCCAAGATTGAGGATATTTGAGTAAAAAAAGCCTGCAATAATAGCAAGTGAATGTACTTTTTAATCCATGTTTTCTCCAGTTAACACCCGGGTTATGTGTACAACCACTGGAGATCATAAATTCAATGCAATGATATCCATAATTGAACCACCAAGCCACACATTTCAAAGGTCTCTTTAAAGTATACATGTATGTGCAAAAGCATATGTGCTACTGCATTTGAAAACAAGAGAACCATGATGGTCCTAGATTGCTCAATTGAGTCTTTTTGACCCCTGGGACATCAATTTAATAGGCAGATGTCAACAAGGAGATAACTTCTGAATAAGATCAATACCATGGAATGTTTTCAGCAAAGATCATGGTTGAATCGTTTCCTGCTTTGTTTCTTTTTAGAAAGGATATACCTGGGCACAGCCCTTATTTGAAAATAGGACTAAGTAATGAACAAACTTAAAAGAAATTCAATTAAATGAAACTATTATTAAAGTTCCTGCCTTCTGGTTTCAGAGAACAAGTCTTTAAGGTTTCCTCCTTTATGTCTCTGTAAAACGGGGTGGACCCATTCAGAGCCCAAATATAATCCCAGGGGCATGACACAAACAAGATTGGTAGAGGTCCACTATATAATGTAACTTGTCTGCCTTTTGGTTTCAGAGAATATTTTCTGAGATTTCCCACTATGTTTCTATGTAAAATGGGATGCACCTGTGCTTAGCCTAAATCTGACCCCAGGGGGTATGATATGAAGAAAATTGGTAGAGGTCTACTAGATTGATTTACATACCAAATATAAAGGCTCTCTACCTCCTGTTTCAGAGAAGATATTTAAAGATTGCGCATTTTTTTGCTATATAAATGGGATACGCCTAGGTGGAGCCCAAATTTGAAGCTAGGAGTTTGATATGAACAAACTTGATCAAGGTCCACTAGATTATGATACCAACAAAATATCAAAGCTTTCCACCTTCTGGTTTCAGAGAAGATTTTTTTACAGATTTTTAAGTTTGCTTCTGTGTAAAACATGATGCACCTGGTTAGAGCTCAAATATGCCTCAAGGGTCAAAATATGAACAAACTTTGTAGAGGTCCACTAGATGATGCTACATGCTATATATATAAGCTGTGTGCCTTCTGGTTTGAAAGAAGATTTTTTAATTTTTCAGTTTTTATGTTAAAAGGGATGTGCCCAGGTGGAGCCAAAATGTGACCCTAGGGTCATGATACAAACTTGGTAGATTACCACTAGATGATGCTACTTACCAAATATTAAAGCTGTCTGGTTTCAGAGAAGGAGATTTTTAAAATTTTAGCTCTTTGATTCAATGTAAAAAGGGATGCACGACTGACAATGGAAAACAGACAATAGACCTTCACAATAACACACTTTGTGCTCAGGGGAGCTTATAAAAAGCAGAACTACAGATTTAGTTGAATCAGTTTATTTAATTCCTTAACACATTTATTGCACTAATAGAATTAAGTATCAACAAAAAATCCATTACAGTAAGAAGGGATTGTAATCAGATTAATAAGTAGAATTGGCTATTATGACATGGATTTTACACAAATTAACTGTAATTGCATATCACAATAGCATATTCAAGTCATGCAGTATATGAAGAATAGTGTAAATATCAGGTGTAATCATTTTGCATAATGTTTTATGGTAGTATTTAGATAATCAGATCTGCTAAAAAATACATACGAGATATAATGTGAGACTAGAGGGCCTGTATCACTCAACTGGCATTTTCTGCTCAGCAAATATATGACTATTGGAGATTAATTGCCTTTAGAAAGATATAAGCTAAGACCTTTAAGTTGTCAAACATTATTATAGGGTCAAACAGACACAATATACAACATTTGCCAGATGATAAGGAACATGAAGGAAATTGTTACTTAGAAATTTTACATAAAGGCTCCTTTTTTCCATGACAGAACATTGCCAAACAGATACAATGTATGCATGATCAAATGATGAATATTTATTAAGAGTTTCATGGAAATCCATCAATAAATGAATGAAATGTGTTCACTTAAAATCTTTAATCCTGAGGCCCTTTTTTTCCATGATGCAGCATATATCAAATATGGAGAAATCTGAGACAGTTCTTTATTAAGAATATTCCTGACAAAAAGCATTCATATCAAATAATTTATTTCTGAGAAGAAAAATAGTTCATGTTTCACTGCATAGAGGCATTTTTTGTGACTTGTGAATGTCCCAAAAGTCTATGATGAGAGCCCAAACAGAATTTTAACAAAGAAATCTGAAAATGAATGTCCTAAGCACAATTCAAGTGAAGTTTGGTTGAATTCTGACTAGTAGTTTGACAATGTATGACAAATTTATCAAAGTGTTTTGGTCCCTCCACGAAAACGTCAATTTTCTAAATTTTTGACCTTGACAGATGAACTTGACCTTGTAACAAGACCTTGACCTTGGTATCTGTAGATGGACACATCAAGGTTTATCCTCAACCGAATATGAGCACTGAATCTTGAATAGCCTTGAAGTAACTGACAATGTTTTGTTTTTTGGTTAAACTTTGCAGACAGACAGACAACTGTAAAATAATATGCTCGATATCTTTCAATGGGCGGGCATAAAAAAAACTCTATTGATCCCTTTATTTGTAGCCTTAATCCATCAAAACGAAGAAAAGAATATATTGATGACTCAGCATGAAACAATTGTAATTCGCTATATGTTTATAGGGAGTCACAACCGTTTCACACCGAGCCATCGATATATGGTATGATATCGTATCACATTTCCTCTTCCATTTCATTTTCACATTTGTCATCTTCTTCCTCCAAGGTGACATCTACATGGGCCGCTTGTGATAAACATGATGACTGTATTAGTAGTTTTGGTCCCTCTTTGAAAATGTTCTCAGAGCAAAAGCAGGCTTCAATCTTTTTAAACAATAAATTCATCAATTTGATCATGTCAATGGCTTGTCTAATTAATCATTAAGAAGGAAGTTGATAGCACATTCTTAACAAGAGCACTGCCTATGAGTACCTATGAATTGCTGTTGGGGGCTGGATAGTGGAAAAAAATTCTAAGCTAAAACAGAGACATAATTTGTACAAAAATCATCTGTTTATCCCTCTTGATAGTATAGGATGTTCATTTGATAGAGAAGATTTGTGTGATGTAACAAGTGAATGCCTTTAAAAGAACCAGAGATATCACAAAATGTCAAATGTCAAAGTTTTTGCATGACGACAACAACCATGAAGTAACCAAGGCTATTGAATCACCTTTGGTTTTTCTCCACAAAAGCTAGGCTAAAAGCCTATCAAAATAAATTTTATTGTGACATGTCATATCACATTTCCTCTTCCATTTCATCTTCACATTCATCATCTTCCTCAGAGGTGACATCTTCATCATCAGCTTGCGATAAACATTTCGAACAATCACAGGTAAATAGGTAATTCTCTCTGAAAAAGTTAGATGTATACATTTATACAAAAAAATTATTCATAAAAGCAGCTATGTGTTGTTTATATAAGGAGATATATGGTCTAATATCTGAAACCTAATTGAAACAGCATGGGAAAACAGCATGGGAAATAGGTTGTCATAATTTTTTATTAGTTTCAATGTTCAAAATTCTATGGAATATTTTTTGTCAAGTCAAGTATCTAACATATAACAATGTTTGTCTGAGGCCATTTAACGGGTCAGCACAAAACTAATGTAAGTGCCTAAAAATATTTAGGCACTTACATTAGTTTTGCTCTGCAACCTGAAATTATTTTTGTCATGACCACAGGAGCTGAATTTCAATATTTAACCTGGACAGATGACCTTAGAGCTATATAAAAAATAGAATTTAAGTGACCAAGAGAGCAAAATTATTTTGAAATCTATACATAAATACCAGAGCTATGCTTCATATTAGCTCAATTTGATATGTGACCTTGGAGCTCTTTGAAAATCATTTTCAAATGGTAGTTATTCACATGATAGAAAATGTTGTTTTCTTAAATAAATCCTTAAATGAAGAAGTTATGGTCTTGAAGACAATTTTGAAGACGGACACACTTACTAATGCACAACAGTAAGAGATTACTAATAAGAAGAGGACCATGATGGTCCTAGATCGCTCACTTGAGTCTCTTTGAACCCTGGGACATCACATTAATTAACCAGACAGATGTCAACAAGAAGATAATTTCTACATAAGATCAATACCATGGAATGTTTTCTGCCAAGAGTAAAAGGATATGCCTAGACACATCCCTTATATGAACATAGGGACATGTAATGAACAAACTTGATGAAAGTCAATTAAATGAAACTATTAAGAAAAGTCCCTGCCAGGTTTCATTAATTGGCCCACCATTTTGGGAGGAGATGATGTTTATAAAAACTGTGGATGATACTCAATTAACGATATAAAACTGGCGACAGACGTTGGACAATCACCATAGCTCATCTTGAGCACTTCGTGCTCAGATGAGCCAATAAGAAACAGTAAAATAAATTAATTAATAGACCAGCCTGCAACCTACATTTGAAGAACAATGATCACTGCATAATGATACCATTTTCTATGTTTCAAAGATTCCTTTATTTTCCATGGTGTTTTCTAAAGCATTTCTCCATAAATGTGACCCATCATGCGAAAAGGGACCATCTAGGTAGTGCTTTAAGTGTCAATCCTAGTCAGACTGCGCAGACTGACTAGAGTCGAAACTTTTTTGAACAGTGCTCATTTTCTGAATATAGAATGTATATCCTACTTTCCAATGAAAGAATTTTTGATATGCGACCAGGAATTCTGAAAATTGAATTATTTAAAAAGAGATAACCTATGGTGGATCAAATCTCTTTTTAAATAATTCAATTTTCAGAATTCCTGGATGGTCCCTTTTCGTGTGATGGGTCACAAATCTTTAAAATATCAGGTTTGAGGAAGAAAGCAAAGGAAAGACATGGTGACAATACTCACCTTAACATTTTCTGTCGACTGTGTCTACTTCGAGACTGATCACAACAATCACCCAGATAGTTTATAACGATTTCCTGTGGTAACAGAAACAAAACTAGTTAAACCCAGTTTCTCAACAGGATACTAACTATATGGGAAATTCAAGAATATGTCCTGGCTGTAAAATACATTGACAACCAGATTGGACACCAACACATGATTAAGCAAGAACTCAGATATTGAGAGCAAAAGAGTACAATACAAATATAATATGTATTAACTCTATGTGTTATCTTGACTTTCAAACAAACTGCCATTTCATACAATAGCGATGAACAACTTATTTTCCCCCAGGTCCACATTTATAGATTTTTCTAGTATGTATATCAATATTTACTTGATAAATATCAAAGTAATAAAGACAGAGAAGGCTTAACACATCCACTTTTCCCCCAGTGGAATGAGTTTCTCACATAGCTCCTCTTGTGTTCTATAACAAACAGCCATCAGAGATATCCATGTCTTACACATGTGTTAGATCACATTCCGATCATGATGTCATATATCACACATTCTAGCAGTATTTCTGTCATCAAAGCGTTCCAAAAATGAGCCTGCGTGTGAGATTTCCAACAATTTCAAGAGTTCCCGTTGGAGAGACATTGTACAGCCTAGACGACCACATAATGCAATAAAAATAATTCCTGGGCGCTTGGAGAGGTATTTGAGACCTTATCTATCTACAGAGCATTAAGCAAAGACTCTGGTCAGACTGTGCAGATGCACAGGCTGGAGAGAGGCTTGCTGTGTGAAAATGTCAAATTGTTAGAAATGTCACACACAGGCTCAAATGGTTTTTAACATACAAAATGTTGTTAATGTGAGAAAAGGATCTGTTAAGAAAATTTATTTGAGACAAGCTGATCTTAATCTCGTCTAGAAATGAAAAGTTATTAAGCTTGCCCAGGCCTGATTAATAACTTTTCAATTCTAGACTGGGCTAAGATCAGCTTGTCTCAAATAAATTTTTTTAACAGATCCTATATTTTCCATAACAAGGGGTCAGTGCAAACAACAATGAAAAGGGGATGCTATTTAAGGGCAAATCATTCTTTTTTTTTTGGGGGGGGGGGGGGGGGGGGAAGTGAGAAAAGAAAAAAATACTTGTGACAGGCAATTTCTTCTTTTTCCACAATATTGTCTGAAGTCTAACATCACATGTGAGAAAGTTAATCCATAGATCAGTACAAAAAGGGCAATAAACTGTGTATACCATTAAACAATTTACCTCTTCAGGGCCAATATCTTTCAGAGCTACCAGAGTCAAGATAAAGTTCTCATTGTTAAACTGTATTTCTGCATTAGGATCACAGCTATGGTTACCTGTCAAATAGCAAATAACATATAACATATATTGCTCCTTGGCCAGTTGGTAAGAGTTCTTGAACTGTTGGATTGTTGATGGTTATAGCCCAAACAGAGGTGGGGTTGTGTAAATTTTATCGGTAGAGCCCAAGTCCCCTAGCTTTTCAAGTTAGTTTTGTTTGTTTGTTTGTTTGAATTGCATTTTATATCCCTTTCAACAATCTTTCAATTATATTTCAGCAGCTGGAGTACCCAACAATAGATTCCTGGTATTTCTCACACCAGTACTACCATTACATCCTTTCCTAGACTCCAGTTTCTATTCCACAAAGGTCTATAATTATCATCTTATAAATGGTTCAGTGCAAAACTTATAAAAGTACATATATATTTAGAGACACATACAACAATTTTCTTTGATCCCTCAAATTGTCTACTTGAAAGTCAAAGCCTAAAGAGTATTGCCCATAGCAGATGTGAAACCCATAGTGAAATCTTTCTCGGTCTTCTGAGCTTTGAACAATGATGATAGAAAAGAATACACAAGATGGTTACCCTGGGACAACTGCTGTTGGGCCTGATAAAGTTTGACCATCAACTTGACATTGAAGATGAATAAAGAATTAATTCCAACATTTAAGCTTGATCTTTGAAACAGCCTGTGAGTGCATACACTTGGCTGTTTAGTGCCAGATAGTTGATAAAAATTTAGGTAGAAAGGTGGCATAATTCAAACAAAATGCATCTAGAGTTATTCCCCTTGATAGAATAGGTTACTCTTTTGATAGTAAATATGTGTGAAAAGATTTAAGTTAATGTCTTCAGTCAAACCAGAGATAACAGAAAATACAAAGTTTTCACAAGACAAATGACGACAACTTTTATACCAAGGCTATAGCTTATAGGAATACCTCAGGTTATCTCCAAAAACAGCTAAGCTAAAAATTTATTTCACATAGCACATCTACTCTTTAAATTAATTTTGAAATCCAATTTGATAGCAGCTATACTCTAGATACGCTCAATTTCTACAATTGACCTCGACATCTGACCTTGACCTTTGAGCAATCTGAAAATTCCTTTCAAAAAGCACATCTATCCATGAGGGAATGACTGTGAAATCCATAGAAGCAGATATGCTCAATACAAGCTTAATTTTGACCTTGAGCTGCTACTTTAACCTTTGAGCTATCCAGAATTTCCTTTCAAATGGTACATATTTTCATGACAGAGAATAACTGTACCAAGTTATAATATCTAGCATTAACATGTACATTTGATATTGCTCAAGCAACCACATCTAATAAACTACTGTTTTTGTTTGTTTGAATAGGGTTTTACGCCACTTTCAACAATCTTTTAATTATATTGCGATGGCTGGCGCACCTTACAATGGATTCCTGGTATTTCTCAAACCAGTACCACCATCCCATCCTTTCCAAGCCTCCAGTTGCTATCCCACATAGTTGTTCAATTATTTACCAATTGGTGGGAGACAAATAGTCGGAAAGGAAACCCATTGGAATCGTCTCAATGAGACGATTCCAATGGATTTGAACATCAAGGAATTTAGTAAAACTAAACTGACATTCAATATATGCTTAAAAAACAGACCTGTTTTATTTGTCATAAAATATTGTATTAAGTGACCATTTCCATGAATGATCACATTTGTATGGTCCTAAAAGTGGTGGCTTAACACAAGATTTACTGTATGAGGGGCTATCAAAAAGTTTTGAGACTTTAATCATATTTTCTTTCATAGATACCCGACCACTTTGAAAATTGCATGAATAGAATAGCATAAATACACTCATTTCCATGTCAAATTGAATTGAGATGGGTGTGGTGTCTTGGAGCAAAATAGTGAAGTCATGAACAGACCCCCTTTTGATTGCTGTTGTCAGCAATTTCTTTTTTTATTTTTTATACACAGTGAACTCATACAAAGTCCCACCGATTAATTCTTTCAAAAAGGTCAGTGCACATCTTCACAAATACATACAACTCTTTCAAGTAAAACTCGTTAAAATGATTGATGTTTGAGATTTGTGAAAACATTTATAAGAGACTCTTGATTTCCACTCTCAACGCATAAAATATTTCAAACAGGAGAAATACAGTTATCAATCTTAAATAACATTTCAATAAAACAACCTCAGAATTGGTGTTGAGGAATTTAATTCTGATCTTTTGCTCAACTTTAGACGCAATGTGAGTGCAATAAACCGTGTTCTATTAAATCAATAACCAATATTAGTTATAATTACCATTTCAAGTGCTCCGACATTTTGTATCTCCAAAAAAACATCGCCTTTGTTGATTAGGCCTCTTCCTCATCGAGCCTTTTCAAGTTAACCTCATGGTTGCAAGTACACTTGTTAAGCTTTCAATGCTTATTCAACACAACTTGAATTTTTCAAATCGCTTGTGTATTGCCCGTTTTGAAGAATTTCTTTCTCAACAGTGAGTTTAAAACTAAAAGTGCCCATAAAGAGCATCATTTGGTTTCCATAGTGACGGTTCCTTAACAAACGCGTAGTTATATTTGGTAACATGTCTGTATAATTAGCTCTCATATCCTAACGAATAATTACTGACAGTTTCATCAATATCCGATGATAATAAAAATGATATTGCGATTGTCTCAGATCTATTTGATACCCCCTTGTTTTTTAAATCCATCCACAAGTGTACTGTAAAAGATATGATCCAGACAAGTTCAAGTTTAATGTTTGACCTTGCGCTGTGACACTGACCTTTAAGATATCCAGAAATGTATTTTCAATATCATTTCTACTCATGATAAAAAATGATTCTGCCAAATTATTTTGAAATAAATCCACAAATGTTGGAGTAATGGTTTAGACAAATTCAGGTCGACTGCCTCTAATGCATCAACTCATTATTGCAAACACTTACTTGTCATGGTGACAACATTTCTTCGCATAACATCGGTTTTCTGCTAAAAACTCGTGACTACAGCTTATTTTTGGCAGTAGTCACAAGGTTCTAGCAGAAAACTGACTATATTCTTTATGTGTTGCCCTATTCTTTATAACAAATGAGTAAATAAACTTACACGCACTCTGCATTCTATATAAACCAGCACCCTCACAATTCAAAAATGTACCAGAAACTGAAAAATAATTCAATGAGCATTGAAACTTCTATTTATCTACAAGTCCTTCAGTGTAGCTCTCTAGGTAAAAACAAGACTGATTTGAGGGTTCAAGGCAAGACTGAACTAAGTGTATACAATGTATACACAATGTATATACACTTAGTACACTCTTGCCCTTATCCCTCGAAATGTGTTTTTTTATAAACAGTGGTTTGACACATTAAGGAAATCACTAGTAAAGCAAATTTTAAAGTTTAAATTGATCACATATCTGACCTTGATAAATGACCTTGACTGATGACCTTGAAAGTGGTACAAACAGAAAGGTGTTTTATCAAGCATTACTTGTGTGTAATATGAAGACTCTATCCCTTACCAATCTACAGTTAGGACCAATCTTAATGTTAAGGGGGGACAAATAGTCACAACAAAAAAATATGCCCCAAATCTATCAATGTGGAGGGCATTTGAAATTCTTGCATTCTATATGAAAACTTTTGAGAAACATTGCAAAAAAAGTACCCCACTTTCCAAATGCTCTTACGTTCTTTTAAAGTTTGTACACATTTCTTTTTTACCTTGAATGCAGAGCTGCTGAATGGAAACAAGAAGGCCAAAATGGCCCTTAACTGCTCACCTTAATTTTATTTGTCCTGTGGATCTCACCCAAGAAACTTTCTGGCAAAGTTTTCGTGTTCAAAATAAGGCCCTCCCTGCCAAGCCCATATTTTCTATAAAATGGATATTCTAAAAAGAGATTGGGTCTAAAACAGGCCAACAAGAGGAGGCAATCCAAAAATTCTTTCATGGGAAGGTTGATTGATTATGCTAGATTCAGAAAATTAGCAAAGTGAGAAAAGTTTCAACCCTAGTCAGTAAGCGCTATGCGCACAGTCAACACTTAACGCACTTCCCAGATGGTCCCTCTTAGCATGACGGGTCACAATTAAGAAATGCGGTTAACACTATTAAGGTGTATGACTTCCTCTATTAATGCCCACTACCTTAAAGAGAAGATACAAACCCCTATCCAGATCTTCATACAACTGGTCTATAAAACTGTCTATTTTCTCTCTCTCAGTCTCTACTAAAGTCAACTTATCACAGTTCTTCACCCAAGTACTTATTGAACTGAAAAAAGACATGATTGATATTACTTCAAAACTTTCTACGAAAAAAATGTAGGCACCATTGACAGACAATTACAAAAGTTTTGCTTTAAGTCCTAATTTTGCGAAATTTTATTCCTAATTTGGTTAAATGTTAAGAGAAATCACTAGAATAATTGTCAAGGTACAACACACCTTGAGCTAGTAAATAATCTACCTGTACTTTTGTCCATCCACCATAAAAAAATTCAACTAGTACTTCTAGACTTAGAGGGAAGCATCTTTCCAAATATGTTGAAATCTGTCCATAAATGCATTTATCATGCTACATGCTTTAGAATTTTGAACAGTTAATAAATTGGTTGCATGGTATGGGGTTACCATGATCAATGAAGGGTAAGCATTATCATACCTTGATCCTATACCTTGCTGATTTGTCCCCATCAGAGCAAATAATGATCGAAACCCTTCTGGAGTTAACCACTGTAATAGAGATAAGATTTATTTAGCTAATTCCCATATAGTACATTATCAACTATTATTAAACCCACATGAAAAAAGCTTTGGAAAATTCAAAGAAATCTTAAGAAATTCCTGTGAATACATTGTAACCAGTTTTTTTTCCCTTCATTTCCCAAAGTTTTCTATCTTAGAAGTAACTTATCATTTAATTTTTATCAACTAATTATTGTCTCCAGCTGCAGCATTATTTTTCCATTTGACAATTCTTCAGGTCAATACCCTTTTTTATTTGAGCCTGTGAGTGACATTTCCAGCAATTTACCATGAGTGTCAGATGCAAACATTAGGCAGCGTAGACGGTCACATACTATAAAAGTAAAGTTACCTGATGATCTACAGATATTTAGAGACCTTATCTTTCTATTATAGGCACAGTGAAGACTCTGGTCAGACTGTGCATATGCACAGGATGGTCAGAGTCTTTGCTTTGCGCATATTTGAAATTATTGGAAATGTCACACACAGGCTCATATGTCTATAATTATCTACAGAGAGTAAGTGGCTTCTCTATTTTTTTTTTTTTTTTAAAAACTACTTCACTAATCATAAAACCGTTACCTGTTGTAAATTGTTGTCATAGAATAACTCGGACACAATATTTCTCAAAAGCTCTAAGGATTCCTGAAACGAAAAATTCACATATTTCTTTCTTTTTTCATTTTTTACATGTTTTATGGGGCGTATGGAGATCGGAAATTAACTCTTTCTTCTCTAATCCTTTCTAGTGGATTTTTGCCAAAAAGCTATGATGTTGTAATATTGTCTTATATTCTAGGGCAAAAGATGTTCTCTAAGAGATTTTGTCTTCGTTGTCTTCGTAAGGGGTGGGTGGGTAGGTGGGTGGGTGGGGGGTAATTATGTAATGACACTTGATAAATTATACAAATGTTTTTTCAATATTTATTCAATATGTTTGGGTGATATACACAAGGATTTTACTTAATGGAATATCTTAACTATCTAATACTGGTATTTCATAGTAAACTTTATTCTAATCACTTACTTGAAACTGTTTTCCTAGCAGTTTATGGGCAGCATGTTCTTCTTCATTCACTGTTTTATGTACAAACTGTAGAAACATTCCCATGGTTCCAAAAGGGTCTTCTGACTACAAAATACACATATATGTTTATGTGACCCGTCACGCGAAAAGGAACATCTGGTTAGTGTGTAAAATGGCGACCCTAGTCAGAATGCGCTGTTCGCGCAGTCTGACTTGGATCGAAACTTTTCGCAATTGGCTTGTTTTTTTAATCTAGAATGTTCAATCTACCATCCAACGAAAGAATTTTGGTTGACCTCTGGTTGACCAATGCTGGACCCAATCTCTTTTTCAAATAATCATTTTACAAAGTTCCAGGATGGTCCCTTTTTGCTTGACGGGTCACAAATATATATTAATTGAGAACTTTGAACATGCAAAAACAAAGAGAGCCACAATGACTTGCTTTAAATACTTTCATACCTTAAGGTAGAAATGGACACACTAGGTCAATTCTTTCCGACCTATGAATTTTTTTTCTAGTCAATATATCAAAATTTGAAGGTACCTTTCCATGCCCATTTTCATACTAGAGTTATCTGTCCTTTAATTTTTTCAGTAAAATATTGATATTCGCTTTCAGTCTTGTGTAAGCTCAATGCCAGCAAACAGATAAAAAGCAAATACATGGTGATGGACCTTATACATATACACAATGACTTTTGCCTAGGAATTTCTCTTTGATCAATTAAATTTGCATAATGTGTATTAAAAAGGTAAATTTTCACAAACTTTTGGTAATTTTAATGGGAGAAATGCTACAAAAACATATTCTTTGACAAAATGGCCAAATGAAAATTTCTTATTTGTCGATTTTTTTCTTAACTATGTTTTTCCTTTATTTGGTAAAAAATTCAGCACACCTTTCCATACAAATAATCATCAAATTGATAGCTAATGTTGAGAAGAAGCTATGAAATTTAGCTGTCATTTTTCCATGCTATTTCCTAAAGCAGAATCATATGAAATATGGTCTATTTAAATAACCAAATACCCGCTTCCAGTTGACAGAGTCATTTGATAATAAAAATATCCATAATGTTATTCCATTCGGAACACCACTCGGCCAATCTCACGATCAACCTCGGATGTACATAGACAGACTATTTTGTCAGTAAAAATGGCTTTAGCCCTCGAAAGTTTGAGTGAAACATTTGGATGTCGCCAATGCTACTTGTTTAAGTCACTGACGTGAAACCATCATATCCATATATAGAGTGATCTTTAGATTCTTAAATAATGGCTGAAAAATCTTAATTATTGAGAATGAATGGTCATTCTCAAAAATTAATATTTTTTCAATTGTTATTTACTGTAAAAGATATAAATCTAAAGATAGTGCCGTTGTTTCTGTGCTAGATTTTAATCACACAGTTTCTGCCGAACAAAATGCACAATTTTGTTACGTACCCATTCGCCTTACATACATCCAAGGTCTGTTGCAGTTTACAGAAATGGCCGAGTGATGTTCCGAATGAATGTTATTCAATAAGTTTTAGACTTCTGATTAGTTTCACTACTTACCTGTTTAACCATGGCAATCATCTTCAACAATAACATAATACTGGCAGTTTCTGGTGGATAATGCATATTTCTCCACACTTCTAACAGTTTATTTATAGGATGATCCGGATCTTCCCTGGATGATCCCATACATAAATATTGGTGGTAGGACTTCCAGGCTAACTGTCTACATTCCTCACAACAGTATTGGATCTGCAAATTTATACAAAATTTACAATAACCTGGGAAGAAATAAAAATCACTAATTTAAGAATTAAAATCACCAATGATAGAACATTTTGTGAATGTTGGTATTTTTTGAAAACTTGATGTTTGAGTGATACTAGTAATAGTGGAAATTGATTAAATTACTGTTGCATCTATGTTGATCCAAGCCCATTTCCAATGCGACAGGCTTAATGGGGAGAATAATAAAGATGAATCATTCAAAGTAGGGAAGGACGACAATGTACTTGAGAAATATTGTGGAAAAAAATATTGCTTGTAATAAGCAGTTTTTCCTTTTAAAATAATACTTCTCACAAAATTAGATGTTTCCTTTTCAAATTGCATCCACCTTTGTTTTACTGATTTCTCTAACTTTGGAGCAGTATTAAAATTTTTGAAGCATTATAATCAGGGGCCCGTTTTACAAAACATCTTACGACAAAATTAATCGAAAGTCAAAATCACAAAATGTATATAGTTTTTTCATTCAATGATAGATTCTGCCTTGCACTTTCTCATTGGAATCGTCTTTAGAAGACCATTCCAATGAGATTTTGCATTGCAGAATTTCATATTTAGTTACTTAGGTAGAAGAAGCTTTAATTTTTGACATACGCAAAAAAAGATCACAAGATGTTTAGTAAAACGGGCCCCAGGTACCTGACATTGAGGACAAACAACTATGGAATCTACATTAACACTACAACAGTCTGGATATCTCTAACTTTGAAGCAGTATTCCTTGTCATGCTCAATAAAAAATGTTGGCAAAATTGCAACAAAATCAAAGTGAACAAAGCACTGGATGCACCAAATACAATTAGGTATTTTTTTTGAAAATTAAATTTTTAAACTTTTCTGTTTCAGAAAAGGAAAAACAGGTGGTATAGACAATGATCAGACTGCACATATGTGAAGGCTGATGTTTGTCTATAGCTCCTGTCAAGGCAAGAATATTCCAGGATAATCATGACAAGGGTTAAAAATTTTGAAGTAAGATAATCAGGTACCTGACATTGAGGGCAAACAACGAATGAATTTACATTAACACTACAACAGTCTGGATATGGTAGAACTAGAGCCGGGTTCTCCGTCAGTCTCTGTGCCATGGCTTCAGCCGTCTCCAGTGATCTCATACAATATTCACATGCTGTATATTTGTACAGCTCGTTCCAGGAAAACTGACAACTCACAACTGGCGACTCTTCTAGAATGGATTCACCCTCCTTAAACATTGTCTTTGCGAACAGGCCTTTACCCTATAAATGAAAAAAGTAAACATAGATCAGAACGAGAGGCCGAAGAGGGCCTGTACCAACTTAGCTTTACATGCACCAAAGGGCTCAGTTTCATTGACATTTGCTCGAATATTTGTGAAAAGATTTTTAATAATTTTAAAGAGTTAGAATAAACACCACCCTGCCACACCCATATTTTGGGGTCAATCAAAATTTCTTGAACAACTTTGGTGCAAAGTCAGCTATGGAAATTTTGTATCAAGCTTCATTGAAAATGGCCAAATTGTTTGGGAGGGGAAATTACAAAAAAATGAAAGTAAAAATGAGCCATGCCCTAAAACATCCATATTTACGGGGTCAATCAAAGTATCTTAATCAATCTTATTAAGGGTCATCCTATGAATATTCATACCAAGTTTAAATGAAATCAGCAAAGTTGTTTGGGAGGAAAAGATTTTTTAAGATTTTAAAGTGAAAATGAAACCCACCCAGCCACGCCCATACTTAGGGCAGGGCTCGTGTTTTATCCTTAAACAAGGGTTTTGACTCCCAAAAATCCCATTTTGACCCTCAACAATTTCCTGCAGGGGATCATTTTGACCTTATGAATTTCCAGTGGCGCAACCTAAGCAATATGAAAGCTTATAAATATCAATTGTTTTCTTCATACTTTTACAAAATATCTAAATAAATGATACAACATTAACAATAAAGTGTGTCTACAAATAGATAAGTTTTCATGTTTTGCTCTTTTTTGACCCCTTCAAAACCAGTTTTGACCCCCAGAATTTTATGGTCAAAGGGTCAATGACTCCCTAATTTAAAAAGCTAGCACAAGCCCTGTAGGGGTCAATCAAAATTTCTTGAACAATATAAGTAAATGGTCAACCAAGGAACATTCATGCCAAATTTTCTTTGAAATCAACAAAATGGTTTTGGAAAAGGTTTTAAGTGACTTTTATGTGAAAATAAGCCCAGCCCTTCTACACACATTTTTGAGGATCAATCAAAATTTCAACATCGAATCTTTTCACTGAAATTATCAAAAATCTTTTATTATGACGTCTTAGAAATCTTATTAACCGGGATTTTCTAGGTAAAGGGTCACCCAAGGAACATTCATGCAAAATTTCATTGAAAGGGGTCCAATGGTTTCGTTAGAAAAGAATTGTTTTTAAAATTCTAAAGGGAAAATAAGCCCTACCCTGCCAAAGCTAAATTTGGGGTTCAATCAAAATTTCTTAGACAACTTAAGAAGAGGGTCACCTAAGGATAATTTCTGCCAAGTTTGATTAAAATTGGCCTGTTATTGTTTTGGACAAGAAAATGTTTAAAGAAAAAGTTTACACAAGGACAGGACACACACACGACAGACACATCACCATGACATAAGCTATCTGGACTTTGGAAAATGGAGATAAATACAAATGTTCGCATAAGCATGTTTTTGAGCATCCTGGGTGAAAACGACTAAGACCCCTCCCCCCCATCCCAAAAGCCAGATAGCTGTTTTGAAGATTGTTATTTTTTATGTGACACCATTCTCTAAATTTACGACAGAACATCATGAATATATATGTATAAAGTCATCTAAAAGACGATTTCATCACAATAATCGAGCCTGATTAAACTGCACTTCTCGCGAAATCCCATTGCAATCTATAACAATATTCTTGTGAATAACTGTATACTCATATATGATTTATATATCTCAATGTCAACGTCTGAACGATATGATTTGACCATTTCTAGATGAATTACAGAATAACAAACCTTTTTAGGATCCACAATCTGTATTTCCACATTTTCTGGTAAGGGCGCGGCCATCTTGGTTGTTGTTGTTGTTGTCTGTAGGTGTCAGTCCAGTCATTCCCATAGGGTTAGTTCATTTAAAAGGCGTCATCAATCCAAGTTAACCCAGTTCCTATTCAAACGATCTAGGTTTCGACACTAGTAACGTCAATTTAACCTTTCAGTCTTTATCCTCCTGATCCCGGCTCAGGCCGGTGCAACTTGGATCCCAGTTACAGTAAAAAAGTAGTGCACAACAGTTGGATAATAAAAAAAACTAATATCTCTTTAGATTAAATGAAAATATGCTTGTTTTTTTGTATGGGTTTATCAATATGTTAATGGAATTAAGGTATTCTGTTATACTAATGTATCATTATAGCAGTATTTTTTTAATTATAAGTAGATTACCTTGTTCACATGAATGTCCTAGTTCTCAGTCTGCGGATGCATATTAGTTAACACTTTCCTGTTTTTCAAAATTTTGGACCTGTCCAAATTCAAAAGTTTGCAGACGAAAATTTAAAGTGGATTTAATTTGAAAAATAATCATTCAGTAGGGTAGAAAATAGTGTGGAAAAAGAAGAAATTGCTTGCCAGGAGCAATTTCTTCTTTTTTCACAATGTTTTCTCAATCATAAAATCACAGGCACGTAAAAAGCAGGGATTAAACAGCAAAGGGTTAATTTTTGAATCAATACATCATCTCTCTCAACTCCCAGACTGTCATAAAAGGATCCCCTTTAATATTTAATTCAAAGACAAGAGGAACATGATGGTCCTTTATTGCTCACCTGAGTATGTTAGTTCAAATTTAAAAGAAGTTGTTTTTTTTCAATTTCTCTATGACATATAGCCACTATACAGGATCAAACAACACAGAGCTACAACTTCGAATATAAGATTGAAAGGTAGAGTAAACTGTTTTGTAAGATTATTGACAAACAAAACTACAAATTTTGAAAAGTATGTCTGAAGATTTAGAACCTGTATCACCTCTCTCTTAAATGTGGCCTTTCTCTTACCATGGCATCCAGAGTTTTTGATGGAATCAAATTCTTTTAACAGCTTTAAAAGAATTTCAACCAAGGAACATCCCTGCCAAGTTTCAGATTGATTGGCCCAGTGGTTTAGGAGATGTTTAAAGTAATTGTTGATGGATGGATGGATGGATGGATGGATGGATGGATGGATGGATGGATGGATGGATGGATGGATGGATGGATGGATGGATGGATGGATGGATGGATGGATGGATGGATGGATGGATGGATGGACAAAAAATGGGGAATGGACGGACAACGGTGATCATAATAGCTCACCTTGAGCAATTTGTGCTGGGGTGAGCTAAAAATGATTATCAGCCCTTTCAAACAAAATTCTTTGCTTTGTCTTTTTGTAATTCTGGCCTTTATCTGCTTTTTAAAATATTCCTGTTAAGTGGTCAAATTCCCATTCATTCTACCTGCAAAACCCTGAATGTAACACAGATACATTTGTTTATATTGGGTTTAATGCCATCATTGCAGGTATATTGTGAGCCTGGTGCACCCAACCATGGCTTCCTGTCATTTCCTGTCATTTTGCACACAAAGACAACTACAACAAGCCACCAGCTGTTCATCACACTAAGGCTTATCACACACCCATTGGTGGGAGACATTTGACTTGTGTTACATTGACTTTTGTCATTTTTTTTATAAAGTTGGTTGAGCCGTGTTTCAAACTCACAAACCAATGATTGAAAGCTCTATTTGTTACTAATGAGCTAGCCAGGCAAGTGCAAGGATTTTTTGCAACAAATATAACAGTTGTAATCATAGCCCTCCATTAATTGTTGAGAAATTAACCACACAAGATACTGTCAAACTTGTTATAAACAACCACTACTGGGACAACCAAAAAAGGATCGCTTAAAAAATGGCCGCTTAATACTCATTATGTTTACAAATAAGAAACATACTTTTTTATTTAATATGCATATTATTGCGAAATGCTCAAAATCCTATATTGTTATAACTCAATAGAATTGTCTCATTGAAATGATTCTGGTGAGTTTTAGCAACATGGGATTTTTTAAAATAATTTTTAGACCAACAATGCCTACTTTATAGGATATTTTGATTTGAAGGAGGGGATTTTTAAAGAGGTGGCTTAATAAAAAGGGTTGTAAATAGACATGGTCACTGGTGCAAGATTGACTGCAAATCATCAAAGGGTCGTACTATTTTGTCAAAAGTCAATTGACTGTTATGAAAAACAAAATTGATTCTAACTGTTGTGTTTGAATCAAATCCCTCCATTATTTGCCAAGTGATTGAGTGAACAAGAGTTTTCATCAAAGGGCCATAACTCTATAAAAGGTCAACCAAAATATATGCCCATCTCCGCTAGGTATTAAGCATTTTTGTGTGGTTTGAATAAAATCCCTCCCCGAGTTGCTGAGTTGAGCAGACAAGAAAACATCAGACCAAACTGACTTTCTTGTGAATGGGCTTTAATTCGTCAAATTCCACTGTTAGTAACTTGCAAAGAAATTCAGTGGACAAGTTTTTTCATCAAAGGGCTGAAAAGTTGTGACATTAACGAAATGTAGCGACATATAATGTCACAACTTCATATGATGTCAAAACATGTTTACTTTTCACTTGGGGCCCTATGGGGGACATTGGCAGTTTCAAAGAATTTGGTGCATACCATGGGCATATATAGACAAAAGACAGATATTTAGTCAAAAAATTTGGAGTATAGTAAATGCGTTATACAGTTTCTTGCCGGGGCTGGAAAAAATGTCAACCCTAACCTGGGGCTTGGGCGACATCATTTTTTCTAGCTAGGAATAATTTGTCATATACCCAGACAAGAAAACCCTATAAGTAATAATAATGTACAAATTTCCGCATCTTTCTGTAAAATTTGATCATTAGATTATGAGAAATTTAGCAGAAACAAATAAGCTACAGATAGAACCATTTACTTTTTCCTCATACGGCCATAATTTTGTCAATAGACAAGTGAACCACAAAATGATAAGCCCATCCTTAACTGATACAAAGTCTGCGAAGTTTGAATCATTATGAAAGAGCCATAACTCTGTCAAAAGTCAGCAGAACGTAACCAAAATGGTTCATGCACATCTCTGTTTAACAGTGAGCCTACATGTAAAGTAAGAAACAAATTTCTTCTTTAGTTGCTAAGATTTTTTTAGCAGACGCTAAACATACCTCAGACAGACAAACTAATTAATTTCATCAAAGGTTCATTATTCTATCAAATACGATTTGTTTGTTTGTTTGAATGAGTTTACGCCGCTTTCAACAATTTCGCAGTTATATCACGGCGGCCGGAGCACCTAACAATGGATTCCTGGTATTTCTTTCACCTGTACTACCATTACACCCTTTCCTAGCCTCCGACTGCTATCTCACATAGGTTTACGATTATCTACCCATTTGTGAGAGACAAACGTCGGAAAGGATATTTGCCGCCACCGGGGATCTATCAAATACGAATGGACTGTAAAAACAAAATGCACATCCTTGACTGATACCAAGTCTTTCTGCAAAAATAAAATCAAATTCCTTAATTTTCAAACTCTTGGTATGACACTAATACTCACCCAGGGGAACAAGTTAACAGTTGTGCCACATTATTTTGAAATTCATCCGTTAATTCATCCATAAATGTAGAAGTAATGGGACACTCACTTACACACCCACCCATCAACCCACTCACTAATAAAGGTACCTCTATTTACCTATTACCATCTATGGAGGGGGCATAAAGAGGGCACCATTCCTCCAGCTGATGGTAACAATCTTACTTTTTTCCCTAAGTAGCCTATCTAAAGACTGGGACCATCAGAGGACAATAACGATTTGTGTTTTTGTGCTTTACAATAGATTGTAAATGACTTTTAAAAGTAACTTGTATAAGATGTCTGTAAAACATTCATGCCACCAATTAGAGCAGGTCAATCAACAAGGCCAATAACTCAAATAAGAGGGCCAGAAAGGCCCTAAACCGCTCACTTGACTTTAATTGGTCCAGTGGATCTCATCAAAGTAACTTTCTGGCAAAGTTTCATTCACATTTGCCTAATTGATGAAGAGAAGATGTTATTCCAAGAATTTAAAGTGAAAATTGACCTGCCCAACCATTCATTACCAAGGAGACTCAAAATAAGCCCCACCCTGCCACGCCCATATTTATGGGCCAATCAAAATTTCGCAAACAATTTTCGAAAAGTCACCCAAGGAAGATTCTGGTAAAGTTTAATTGAAATCGGCCCAATGGTTAAGGAGGAGATGTTTAACAAAGATTTCAAATAAAAAAAAAAGCCTTGCCCTACCATGACCATATTCATGGGCAAATCAAAATTTCGCGAACAATTTGTGAAAAGGGTCACCAAAGGAATATTCTGGTAAAATTTCATTTAAATCGGCCGGTTGGTTCAGGAGGAGATGTTGTTCGAAGATATCAGGCTCAAAATAAGCCCTGCCTTTGCACACCTATATTTATGGGCCAATCATAATTTGGAACAATTTCTGGAAGGGTCAACCAAGGAACATCTGGTAAAGTTTCCATTTATATCAGCCCAGTGGTTCAGGAGATGTAGTTCAAAGATCTTTGGCTCAAAATAAGCCACGGCCTGCCAAACCTATATTTATGGGCCCATCAAAATTTCCCGAACAATTTTTGAAAAGGGTCACCAAAGGTATATTCTGGTAAAGTTTCATTGAAATTCGCTTGGTGGTTCAGGAGATGTCATTCAAAGACTTCGGGCTCAAAAAAAGCCCCGCCCTGCCACACGGATGTTTATAGGCCATCTAAGTTTCGCAAACAAATTTTAAAAAGCGTCACCAAAGGAATATTCTGGTCAATTTTCATTTAAATAAGCCCAGTGGTTCAGGAGATGTCATATAATAACAAGTGCATGTTGTATTGCGATGCAATACAGGAGTCCCTCACCGGATAACAAAAAATCCTTTCTTATAATATATCTCCTACTTACTAGATCTATAACTGTATACAAAATTTGAAGTTGCTAGCACAAAATGTCCCAAACAAAAATATAAGAGTTAAAACAACCAATGGCAAAAACTCCAAAAGTGGGCGGAGAATAATGATTCTTGTACATGCCACTTGTCCTCAATGAGATCTATAAGTGTACCAAGTTTGAAGTTGCTAGCACTGATGGCTCAGGAGATATGGTCCGGACAAAAATGTCAGGATAAAAAACAACAAAGGACAATAACTTAAAAAGTGGATGTGGCAGAGTAACAGTTCTTGTGCATTACACTTCTTCTCAATGAGATCTACCAGTGTGCAAAGTTTGAAAATGCTAGGGCTTATGGTTTAGGAGATATTTACGGGACAAAAATGTAAGGATAGAAACAACAAAGTGCAATAACTCAAAAACTGGACATGGCAGAGTGACAGTTCTTGTACATGACACTTGTCCTCAATGATATCTATAAGTGTACCAAGTTTGAAGTTTCTAGCACTTATGGATTAGAAGATATGTTCCAGGCAAAAATGTAAAGGTAAAAACAACAAAGGGCAAAAACTCAAAAAGTGGGTGTGGCAGATTAACAGTTCTTGTACATGACACTTATCTTCAATGAGATCTATCAGTGTACAAGGTTTGAAGTTGCTAGCACTTATAATTTAGGAGATATGATCCGGACAAAAATGAAAGGGTAAAAACAACAAAGGGCAATAACTGAAAAAGTGGGCTTGGCATAATAACAGTTCTTGAAAATGACACTTGTCCTCAATAAGATCTATAAGTGTACCAAGCTTGAAGTTGCTAGCACTAATAGTTTAGGAGATATAATCCTGACAATAATGTAAGCCTAAAAACAACAAAGGGCAATAACTCAAAAAGTGGGTGTGGCAGAGTTATGGATCTTGAACATGACACTTCTCCTCAATGAGATCTATAAGTGTACAAAGTTTGAAGTTGCTAGCACACATAGTTTAGGAGATATGTTCCGGACAAGAATGTAAGGGTAAAAACAACAAAGGGCAATAACTCAAAAAGTGGGCGTGGCAGAGTAACGGTTCTTGAACATGACACTTGTCCTCAATGAGATCTATAAGTGTACCAAGTTTGAAGTTGCTAGCACATATGGTTTAGAAGATATAGCCCGGACAAAAGTGTGACAGACAGACGGTTGGACGGACGGACGGACGGACAGACAGAATCAACAAACCTCTAGTCCCCCAACCGGTTACCGGTGGGGGACTAATAATAATAATGACTTTATTTAACGAGGCAACACAGTTGGGTTTACCCAGTCTTCCCTGTGAGCCTCAAGAATTATGTACAATGATTTTACACATAACAGCAATGCAAACATTTTACAAATTATACAAAACAAAACAAAACAAAACATGTTTCCTTGTCATATTCATTCATTACCTAATTGAATTTGAAGATAAGCTGGTTCTGGCTGGTTCCAAAGGATAAGTAGCCTAAAAACAAATTTTACTATTAATAAAGCTAGGTAGGCCTAAGGTTTTATTTCAAGATTTAAGGGGAAAAAAATAGTAATCTATGTATAACCCTTATCCTGCTGAATATAGAACTTGAGACATTTCAACCAGTCTTGCTTTTTTCCACAATTTTTAAAGGAAATAGTACAGGCTACAATTATACAGTAAAGACTGCAGTCTGAGCCGGCTTATCCTAGTCTGCACTGTTCCCAAAAGTTTTTGGCATAGCAAGAATAAGTCACAAATAGGGTAAATGATTCAAAGATATGCATGTGTTTAATTCAATATGACAAGGTTTGAGACACAGAAAAATTTAATATCAATGTACATTCATGATAAAGTGCTCATGTTCAGAACATTTTTCCCTCCAGAGTTACACCAAATTATAAATGATGTTTTGAATTTATGGACACTATCAGAATTTTTTATACTTAAAGGAATCTGGATCCAAATTTTTGGGCCAGAGTAGGACATTGATTTACGGTAAAATTCAATCCTTGGCCTTGGGACTTTAAGTGTTGAACTTGTATTAGACCTAAGATTTTGATTATCTGATTCAGTGAAAAGTTGAGAAATGTAAGTTGGTAATTTTGATTGCAAAGCTTTAAAAATGAAAACAGCTTTTTTGAATATAATTCTATCTTGAATCTTTAACTAATGAAGCTCCTTGAATAGATCCTCACTTGGTGTGTCCATGTTTTTATCAAGAATGATTCTTGCGGCCCTTTTTTGGAATCTATATAATCTGTCAAGCAATAATGACCCACAATTGCCCCAAATTATACAACAGTAGTCAATATGTGGCAAAATGTAGGCATTAAAGAAGATTTTCCTGACGTTAATACACAGATAGCTTCTCATTCTTAGAAGGAGGTACAATAAGGAATTACATTTTTTTAAGCACATGCTCTACCTGTATTTTCCAGGAGAGCTTTTGATCAACATATATACCTAGTATCTTTTCTGCTTCAAAGAATTCAATAGCATGATTTTGAAGATACAATTTTATGTGTTCATAATTTGGTGAAAGATTACTAGGGGAGATAATCATTGCCTTTGTCTTTTGAGGATTGGTCACCATTGCATTTTCACACCATTTTTCGATGCAGTCTAGACTAGTTTGTAGCAAAGAACAAACTTCACTTACTGATTTACCTGTAATGCTCACAGTAGTGTCATCTGCAAATAAATCATTTGAAGAGACATTCAAATGCAAGGGCAAATCATTAATATAGAGGATAAAAAGTATTGGACCCAACACAGAGCCTTGTGGGACTCCTGACTGTATGTCACAAGATGATGACAATTTACCTCCAACAGACACTTTCTGAGTTCTATTTGCCAAAAATGATTCAAACCAAGATAGTGCACTCAAACTCACCTTTTTTAGTAGAAGTCTGTGATTGATTAGATCAAATGCCTTTGTTAAATCAAGGAAGACTGTTCCCACCACTTCTTTTTTGTTAATGGCTTCAATCCAAGAATCAATAATAGAAGTGAGGGCAATCTCACAAGAATGGTTGCTTCTAAAACCAGATTGATTTTTATGAATTAAAGAATTTTCCTCTAAATACATTTTAAAGTTCTCACTGACATGACGCTCGATAATCTTTGAAAAAATGGATAATTTTGAAATTGGGCGGTAATTGCTGAAATTAGATTTATCTCCCTTTTTGAAAATGGGGATGACTTTGGCTTGTTTGAAGATATAAGTAATTGATTTTGCTATGACTTTAGAACTTATTTTCAGAAATTTTGGTCCTATACCGTCAAGTTGACTTGTTTATGTCTAGCATCTAAAGTTGTTTTAAAATAAACTTCTCTTCAATTAGAGGAATGTTAAAGTCACACTGTAATCCTTTATCATCAGGAAGTATACTTTCAAACTGATTATAAAGATTATCTGTTAAACTATCATGACAATGTATATCAGGAGCTATATTCAAAACACTTCTGAAATATAAATTGAAAAATTCAGCTTTGCTTTCTGCATCATCAGTAGGAGTACCATTTTCATTAGAAATGCAATTTAACTGATGAGGGCTAGATTTACCCAACAATTCTTTCAGATGATTCCATAACTTCTTGGGGTTCCTTTTATTTTCATTTATTGTCATGTTATAGAATGACTTTTTGGATTGTTCTATTAATGTGTTTGTTTTATTTCTCCAGAATCTATACTGATTTTTATCATTTAAGGATTTATACACGTCACGCTGTTTTGCTGCATTTCTAATTTCATTTGTATACCAGTCAGGTAGATTATTATGCTTGTCTCGTTTTTGTTTTAGAGGTGCATGTTGCTTCAAAACACTATTAAATAAGGCAATAAAGCAGTCTAAGGCATCATCTACATCATCATATATCTCAATAAGGGACCATGGTTGATTTTCAAGGTCTTTGACAAAAAGGCTGTAATCAAAATTTTTGACATTTCTGTATTGTATAACATTGTGAGATTTTTTTTTAATGCATCATTTTGATGAATCTTTCTTGTAAAACATACTGGATAGTGGTCACTTAATACAATTTTGGGGACATGAACATTAGTTATGTTGTTTGGTGTATTTGTGTAAACATGATCAATTATGGTTGAGGTATTATTGGTGACTCTGGTAGGAGAATTTACAAGTTGTATTAAATTGTATGAGTGGATCACATTATTCCAGGTATTGTTTGAAGTTGTACAATTAGAAAAGTTGAAATTAAAATCTCCTGTCAAAACTATTACTTTATTTTAAGAATAAATAGTTTCTAAAGTCTTTTCAACTTCATCTATCCAAGAATTGTTAGCCGATGGAGGTCTGTATAAATGGCCGAATATAAAGGGCTTCTGTTTGGAATGTGTTACTTCTAGCCATATGGCTTCTATATTATTGCAGTCAAGGTCACTTCTTAGAACACTATGGTATTTACATTTTCTGTAGGTAACAAAACCACCACCATGACTTTTCCTGTCTTTTCAAAACATGTTATAGTTTTGAAGGTTCAACACTTCACTTTCAATTTTTTCATTTAGAAATGTTTGGCTGAAGCACATAATATCAATGTTATTGTAGTCATGTACTAGAACTTTGATTTCTTCAAATTTAGGGAATAAATAATTGATATTTAAATGAAAAATATTAAGTCCGTTATTGTTATTAAATGAAAGTTGGTTCTTGTTATTTTGTTCATCAAGGTTGACTTGCTGTGTCCTTAGCAGTGTTGTGGTCCCCAAGGTGTTGGTAGCTATGGGTTGAACTGGTTTGGGTACATCATGTATTGTTGTGGATGATAGGGTTTTGGCCTTCTCCAGCATGGATCCTCTGGAAAATTTAGGACATTTCTATCCTTCCTTGGGGAGATATTTAAGCATCTGTTGATGCATAAAGATTTTGGGCTCAAAATAAGCCATTCCTGCCACGCTCATATCTATGGGCAAATCAAAATTTCGCTAACAATTTTTGAAAAGGGTCACCCAAGGAATATTTTGGTAAAGTTTCATTGAAATCGGCCCAGTGGTTCAGGAGAAGAAGTTTTTACTTGTGTTGATGACAGACAACATACGATGGGCAACTCACGACAGACTCAGGGTGCTCCTAAAAGCTTTCCCTTGAGCACATTGTGCTCATGTAAGCTAAAAATATCATGGTTTTTGTGCACTGCACTTCTCCTCAATGAGATCTATCCACATGTGAATTCATGATTTTAGCTTGCATACTTTTTGAGATATGCTCTGGACAAAAAAATGGTCTACTGACGGACAGACCAGCATGTGCATAGCAATACACCCCCTCTTCTTCTAGGGGGAGGGATAATGATTTGAAGCTTTGAGATTTCGATACTTAAGCTGTAGGCATACAAGGTTTTGCATTGACAAATGACAATTTTTCAGGCCCTCCTAGATACATTTCTTTATCAAGAGTTGTGGAAGAAACAACAAAAGCTATTAAAAATATCAATTATTTTAATACCTAACCCATTAGTGAAGAAGTAATCTATATGCAAAGAGATTTGTATAAGTATATGATATAAAAAAGTAAATTCAGAACTCCAGAGAGAGGGAGAGATTTTGATTTCAAGATTTAAAATTGCGGTGTTGGCCCACAAAATATGTTGTGGGTACTCATTAGAATTGTCTCATCATGATGATTCTAATGAGTACCAACAACATAAGGTTCTTGATGAAAATTAACAGGTTTAGATCTTTAATGCTCCCTCAATCTGGAGCCATGTAAATTGATTTAAGGTAGTCGAACCAAAATAGTTTTGCAACATTTCAGAACTCAGGGTCTTCCACAATGTTGACCAAGGTTTCCTAATGAAATCATTAGGAAACTTTGGTTAACACTGTTAAATTTCATTATTTCCCAAACATTGCGGAACTATTACAAGTCCACTACCTTAATGGAACATCATGTAGTCAGTGTTACAAAAATAAGTATAATGTAAGATGTAATATTGAAATAATTGTCAAGGATATCAAAAAACTACTGTAAGTTCCTATAGAAAAAAATATAGGCATGCCTATATAGATATAGGCATACCTATTTTTTTTTTATATATAGGCACTTACAATTGTCTTGTGCTGACCTTGAAATAACAACTGGAAGTTTGAACACAGATTTAAACAATGTAAAATTTAGTGCTGTTCTACTTATTTTTGGAGAATAAAATGAAACAAGCTTCATTTATTTTTAAGCTCACTTAAATGATAAATTTTCAAAAGTGGAAGGTAAAACAACTAATGATTGCTTTGCATAAATTCACATAGCACCACGTCTTTACATAAACAACCTTTTGAAGCATTTTCATATAATCTCAAATAGAAATTCATCAAACTTAACAGCAACAGATTAAGAAACAACTCTAGTAATGATCCTCATGAGCTATCTTGCTCGGGTTTAATAGCATACATGATGTAATTTAACTTCAATATCACATTTAAATCACTAGAAAAAAGCATCTTGAAAAGAATTCTAATTGTAATAAAAAGGGTCATGGTGCACACACCATCATTGCTTTAAATTTTCATATTTTTTTCTATCACTTAAGATTTTATTTGAGTAGAAAATGATGAAAATCGATGTTTTCCTTAACAATAATAACTGTTCATAAAATTCAGTAATTTTCTTTTCAAAGTCTGTGCAGGCATATTTGTGTAATAAAAAGCTTGTGTGTAACATTTAGAACAAAGTAAAAATAGGACCATAATTTTCCATGAACAATTACTCCTTGGACACAGGGCTTGTCTATACACTGATGTTAAATTATCATTAACAATAATTTAATACATATATCTGAAAATATTTTTTTTGGTTGAAGAATATAAAATGGATTCAAAAATCAAATTTGATTTTATTTATAGGATAATGTTTTTTGATATAATATTGTGTTTTGATCTAGCTATTACATAATATCTTAATTAGAAGCAATGGATGACCTTATTCTAAAAGACATAAACATAAAGTTAAAGAACCAAACAAATCCAATAAGCAAATATAGGGGTCAGCAAAAAAAGTGATGGATTTATGCTGAAAAATTTGCAAGAACTTACCAATAGTTTTACACTGATTTGCACAATGAAAATTGTTGAAATTTTCAAATCCAACAATTGGCAAAGAGGAGTGTTGTTTTATGTTTAACAATATGTAGTATCTAAAATTGCAATTAATGAAGGAATAAGATTAACAAAATTTAAGTTATAATAAGACAATACCAAATTATTGCATGCAACAGCATTATAAAGAAATAGCTTTAGACTAAATATTGTGTATAAGTTGCGCAAAATAACATGTATAAAATGCAAGTTCTAACAAAATGTAAATACAACTAACAATGACTAAGAACCATGAAATGATTAAGTCAAAAGAACAACAAATGTTCACACATGTAAATCAGAATTTGATGGCTTCATGCAAAATAGTTGTAACTTCCTATATGTTTACAGGCAGTTACATTCGGTTTGCGCTGAACCATCAATATACACTATGAACTATTTTGAAACACTTTAGTATGCTTCATTTGCTTCCCTCTTGTATAAACTAATACCCACTGTAAGGTAAAGTACAAGCCTGGATTTTTAGAAAGGTATTTTTGTGGGTGTATTGACTTTTTTCATTTCCTTTTCTTTTATCCTTTTGTGGTATGATTGTCTTACTTTTATAAAGATATTTACCACATTCATGTCATGGAGTATGTCATTGGCTTTGCACAGAACAGTTGTGACTGCCTATAATAGGCATTTACAACTTTTTCACACCAAGCCAATGCTGTAGAAAAATACTTGACGAGTTTGCACAAAACTATTGTAATTAAACTATTTTTCTAATGGGCACTTACACTACTTTTGCTCAGACTGCATAAATTATTCACATGTGAATTAGAGACATTTTCTCTGAAATCTATTTTACACAACAATCATTTCATGGTACACTCAAATAAAATGTTAAGTTTTTAAAGTGGCAAGCAAATAAATGAATTACAAGACAGTTTTACTATTAAATAATACTTTGATCGTTACCTTCGTTGGTTTTGGTCATCAACCTTTCATTATTACCTTCAGCCAACACTTAATTGTGTAATTGCAAACATTATGGGATGAGGAGTTCGTTACTTACTATTTCCTCTTTCCCATATTCTGTTATACTGTAAAAGTTTCTTTTTTCTAAATCTCAACTCATTTTGAAGACTCATTTAGGTTTAGCACTTTTCCTTTTTTAATTATGGAATGAAGAACTATTTTTTACAGGATAAGGGCACAGCAGATTTCCTATCATACATAAACAATGAACAAGGAATGGCATCTAATGAAATTTAATATAGTTTCAGAAAAAACATGATCTACATCTTTATTTTTCTTTTGTTAATAACAGAAAACATTAAGTAGGAAATAGCATATATGGCATATTGATGGCTCAGCTCAATACAGCTGTAACTGCATATAAAGACATATAGGCAGTTTAAATGTTTTGCACCAAGCCTTCAATTTTCAATATTATGAATCTCTTTGTCCTCTGATTTGATGATAAAGTCTCTTACAACTCATCAAATTTGAATATCAATGGCTCAGTGTGAAACAGTTTTAACTGCCTATATATTAATAGGCAGTTACAACTGTTTTATGCTGAGCCAGCGATATGGAACAAATTTAAGAAATCACACCAAAGCTGTCCCTCCATAATATCAATTCTATATTTGTTCAGTCTACTAGTTATCACACATATTCTTTAGTCTGTAACTTGTCTTCTTGGACAGTTTTTATCTTTAGTTTCCAAGGATCCAAGCAGAGAGATTTCCCTGAAAAAGAAATCATAAAAGAATCTGTTATTGATATCAGTACACTTACCTTTCAGACAGGAGGGAAAATTAACATTCTAAAATCATATTTTTGTAAGTAATATGTGTCCAAAACCTTACTGCTGAAATGTAAAATGTAATAAAGGTTCAAGTAAAGTGTTTGAGACCCAATTTTAAGAGCCCTTCATAAGCCAAGAAAAAGCAGTATGTCCAGGTATATTGTATATCAAAATGAAGCTATATTTGAGCACAAGCAGTTGAGCAACATAAGACCGCCATAGCTATCGCTGTAAAGCCTAAACATTGTGGAAAAGGGTAATTTTGTACAGAACAAGCAACTGCGTGACAGTTGGATAAAATTGGCTCATATTTTAACAAAGTACAGTCTAGTGTACCATTCAGGTACAACTACAATCTTAAATATAAAACTCAAGTTCAAAAGGCTCTTTTGAAACAATCGATTTCCATTTGTTTTGTCAACATACTTGTCAAACCGGTTTGGTCTGTTTTCAAAATAGATGTTAGGTATGGTGCAACAGCACACAATAATATTGTGAAATATTTTCTGCGATTTATTTCAAATTATAGTTTTTGAATTCAATGATCTATGAAAAATTACTATATAATTATCATTCAGTAAAAAAGAACTTGATATATTGCTAAACAATCTCACAGGTATATAAACTATTAATGTTCATTTATGTTGTGATAACACACCATACCTTACAAATTTCTACACATTTACAAAATTAGAATGACATATATGACCTATGTGTTTATAGAATAAGTCAAAATAAATTTTATGTGCTTAATGGTCTGTGTATGCTTCAAGTGTGGTGTGCTGTGTGTAGTGTGCTTGTCACCTTCCGCTTTCAGCCTCTGCCTCTGGCTAGCCTTGTGAAAAGGGAGCAGATTGGGTAAGTCTCCCCTGCCAGTACATAGCCTCTTCACAGCCAAGCCCTATTGAAGTGCCTCCCCGTGGCAACACACGTCAACTGAGCACCTTGCGGCCTCAGGCTAAACTACAGGGGACTCGGAGGAGGTCTGCCCCTAGACATGTGGTATGCAGGCCCACCGGCGTGGTTGGAGTACTATCCAAGCACAACAGCCCAAGTCAGTGGGGAACGGTGGAGCACTAGGACTGCCATAAGTGTCCAAGTTAGCCAAGGAAAGGCATCCTGCTGTAAAACCGCCTATTTAAAAAATGTCTAGTCAAGAGAGATACAAGTTAGATGGTGCCAGCTGTATCAAAGCAAATGGTAGTGTCTCGGGCTCAGAAAACCTCCGGGTACGTGGGTCTTCTGGGTCCGGCCGTAAAGGCGAATCCTACGAACGTCCCACAAATTTCCGTATTGGATCGCTCAATATTGGAACGATGAGAGGCAAAGCAAACGAAGTGGTTGAAACAATGACACGTAGGAAAATAGATCTTCTTTGTCTCCAGGAGACCAGATGGAGAAATGAGGGCACAAGAAAAGTCACCGGAGAAGACTCTAAGTGCAAGTTCTACTGGTCAGGAAACAATGAAGGGACAGGAGGTGTTGGAATACTGCTAGCAGAGAGATGGGTTGAGAAAGTCTTCGAAGTCAAGAGGGTCTCTGACAGAGTCTTGATGGTCAGGTTTGTGGTTGGCAAGTCAGTGTTTGCAATCATTAGCATATATGCCCCCCAGGTTGGCCTCAGTGAAGAGGCAAAGGACAGGTTCTACGAACAGCTACAAAGCCTAGTTGCCAACATACCAGCAACTGAAACATTATTCCTGTGCAGCGACTGGAATGGCCACATAGGCAAGGATCCTGAAGGGTACAAAGAATGGCATGGGGGCAACGCTTTTGGCCAACGTAACCCAGAGGGAAAAAGGATACTGGAATTCGAAGCAGCAAATGACTTGGTGGTCGGCAACTCACTGTTCGAGAAGCGTAACAGGCATCTGATTACATATCAATCGGGAAGCATTAACACACAAATTGACTACATCCTCTACCGACGGTCCTTCAGAAAGTATGTCTCAAATGTGAAAGTAATCATCAACGAAGAGTGTGCCCCACAACACAGGACGATAGTTTGTGATCTCAAAACACAAGTAGCAAAGAAAACCAAGCACAAGTTTATCCCAAGAGTAAAAATATGGAAACTAAAGGATCCATCCAAACGTGAGGAATTTGCTGCCAGCTTTGCTTCAAATATAAAGATCACCACAGGGAGCAGTGTGGAAGAAAAGTGGCTCGGACTGAAGGACAGCCTATATGAGGCAGCAAACAAGGTCTGTGGACTCTCCAGAAACCACCAATGGCACAGAGAGACCTGGTGGTGGAACAACACGGTAGAAGAGGCAGTCAAAGAGAAGCGTCAATGCTTCAAGGCATGGAAGTCTGGTGGTAGCAGGGAAGAAAACAACGCAGCCAAACGCACTGCTAAACAGGCTATCTACACAGCAAAAAAAGATGCTGAACTGGAAGCTCTTAACAACATCAACCCCAAGACAGGCCACATATACAAGCTCGCGAAACAGTTGCGCAGAGACAACCAAAACGTCAGAGGGGAAAAACCTATTAGAAAACGATGAGGAGGAGCTATGCCTAGATGATGAATCCAGAAAGATGGCCTGGAAGCAGCATTATGAAAAGCTGCTAAATGTTGAATTCCCTTGGAACCCAGATGATCTGGAGAAAGAACTCCCTGTAGAGGGACCTAGTATACAGATCACAACAGAAATGGTTGAAAAGGCAGTAAGGAAGATGGCACTTGGAAAAGCAGCTGGGCCCTCGGGAATTGTTGCTGAGATGATAAAGCCCACTGGAGCAACTGGTGCTGCACAGATACGTGACCTCTTCCAAACTATCATACAGGAAGGCCAGATACCATCAGACTGGGAAGCTACATAGTCAGCCTGTACAAGGGAAAGGGTGATGCTTTAAACAGGGGCAACTACAGAGGCCTGAAACTCATCGAGCAAGCGATGAAAATCCTGGAACGCGTCATTGAACAGCTGATAAGACAACAAGTAGACATCGATGAGATGCAGTTTGGCTTCATGCCCGGCAAAGGTACAATAGACGCTATCTTCATCATAAGACAACTCCAGGAGAAGTACATCGCCGCAAACAGACCACTGTATATGGCCTTCATAGACCTGGAGAGAGCATTCGATAGAGTCCCCTGGAAAGTTATTTGGTGGGCCCTGCGCAAGTTGGGTGTACAGGAATGGCTAATCAAGGTAATACAGTCCATGTACTGCAACGCGTAGAAGCCGTGCTCGAGTTGGCGCAACCTACAGCGCGGAATTTGAGGTCAAAGTCGGTGTACACCAAGGGTCTGTACTGAGTCCGCTGTTATTTTTAATTGTCCTGGAAGCTTTGTCACAACATTTCCGTACCAGTTGCCCATGGGAGGTACTCTACGCAGACGACCTAGCCATCGTGGATACTTCCCTGAAAGCTCTCATAGAGAGAATTAAAGACTGGAAGACAGGTATGGAAGATAAAGGCCTCAGGGTAAATATGAATAAGACCAAGCTCATGATCTCCTGCCAAAGCCAGGTATCTGTGAAGAAGACAGGAAAGTAACCATGTGCAATATGCTTAAGTGGCACAGGCCAAAACTCAATACAGTGTAGCAGCTGCTCCCAGTAGGTTCACAAAAAGTGCAGTAGTATCAAAGGAACCCTGAAACCAGACCCTAACTTCAAATGTCGTTGATGCCTTGGAAGTCTCACTCCAATTGTCAGCAGTATCATAACCGAGATAACCATTGGACAGGACAAACTTGAAATCTTAACAAGCTTCTGTTACTTAGGCGACACATTATCAGCGGACGGTGGATGTGAGCTAGCAGCAACCACAAGATGTAAGTCTGCCTGGAAAAAGTTCAGGGAACTTCTACCAATCTTAACCTGCAGGAGCCTTCCAATCACAACCAGAGGCAGACTATACTCAAGCTATATAGGGCCAGTACTGCTCTATGGGTCTGAGACATGGGCAGTTACATCTAGCACTCAAAAGAAGCTGATACGTTACGACAAGGCCATGATAAGGTGGATCTGTGGAACAAAGCCCGAAGACAGCGTGACACTAGAGACCCTAACCTCCCGGCTACGTATCAGGAACCTAACAGAAATCCTTAGGGCAAACAGGCTTAGATGGTTTGGCCATGTGGAGCGGAGTAATGGATGTGTGTCAACGGTTCGATCCATAAACATAGAAGAACGCAGAGGGCGCGGCAGACCCAAACTAACATGGGAAGAGTTGGTAAAAAGAGATCGGGAGGCCATAGGACTGACCAACATTAACCCCTTCGACCGCCAGATGTGGAGAGGGAGGCCACGATCGCGACTGGGCAGCCAGGCCCCACCCTCCGTAGAGGACTAATAAATGGCCTGGATAATCAAAACAGGATAGTGAGTGAGTGAGTGAGTGAGTGAGTGAGTGAGTGAGTGAGTGAGTGAGTGAGTGAAATTGCTTGCATAACTACGTTTTGGGCTCGAGTTTTATACCAACGTTTGTAGTTGTACCTGGGAAGTACTTTGTGAAAATATGAGGCAATTTTATCCAACATTCTTGCAGTTGCTTGTTCTGTACAAAATGACCCTTTTCCACAATGTTTTGGCTATACCGGTTTAGCCATGGCAGTCTTGTGTTGCTTAATTGCTTATGCTCGTGGATAGCCTCATTTTGATATAAAATATACCTGGACATTCTGCCTTTTCTTGGAAAATGAAGTGTTTTATAATTTGGCCTCAAACACTTTACATGAACCTTTAGATAAATTACCTTAGAATTAAGTGTACTTACAGTAAATTTCCTCATTGCAAGATTGACTTTGAATAAAAAACTTCATTGCAAAAGGTACTTACAATTAATTCAGTGTAAAGTGTACTTACAATAAATAAATATATATTGTTCTTACATGAAATGCATACATAAAGAGGATGATCAACAGTATAAACACTAGCAGCAGATGACCAATTATAAAGTACCATTTTGAATGAAAAGTGTACCTACAGTAAGTTACTTCATTGAATAGTGTACTTACAGTAAATTACTTCTGTGTACAGTGTACTTACAGTAAATGACTTCAATGTACTGTACAGTGGGTCAAGAACAACACCAGTTAACCAATTATTAAGTATACCACTTTGAATGCAATGAGTATTGACAGAAAATTACCTCAGTGTTCTAACAATAAATTACTTCAGTGTATTTACAGTGAATTACTTCTATTTAAAAGTGTAAATCACTTCATTACTCACCATTTTGAAAAGTGTACTTACAGTGCATTACTTCAGTATAAAGTGTACTTACAGTAAATAATTCAAGTGTAACTTGACCTTTCATTGAATTACCCTAGAGTTAAAGTGTACTTACAGGGAATGAGTATATAAAGAGGAAGATCAGCAGTATCAACAATAGCACCAGTAGACCAATGATGAAGTACCATTTATAGTTGGCCCAGATGATATATCTTAGGGTCTTAAATGGAGATGTAAACCATAGGAAGGATGTTTCTGGTCGACTGAAATGAATAGTTGTAATTCTTTAAAATATAATCTTCTGTTATAAAAAGCTTCTAAATTACTGTCTATATTGTTGGTGGGTGGTCAAAACCTTGTAACTTAAGCTTGAATAAGACAATATATTGTGTTCTGGATAGGAAAGCCATTCTAAGATGCTCCCTGAACTTTAAAAAGAGTTAACAGGTTTTTTTACCAGCATTATTTAGACTGAAAGGTTTGTTTATTGATGAAGTCATTTAGAATGTGATCTTACACATGTGTAAGACAAGACATCAAGGGAAGGCATGTGAGAGAACTATATCTCCCATAAGCAAAGCAAAGTAAGAGGGAAAATGAGTGAAAAGTTCTTACTTAGGTTCGTCAAGGACAGGGTTCATATTGGGTTCATCTCGGGCTTTACCAGCAGGTCTTATTTCAGCATCATCCTTGGACAAAAGTTCTATCTCCATCTCTAGCTTTCCCTGAAATTAAGTTTTAGTTTTGTCTATCAAGATCCCTGCATTATGATTGGCTTGAAATTTGCTTTCATATTTCAGTACAAAGTAATTGATTGAATGAATTGGGCTTTATGACATTTTAATAACAATATCTAATTCATATCAAATAAACACGAGATCACATGTCATAAGGTATCATTATGTAAATAAAGTCCTCAAAAACAGCATGCAAATAAGATCTGTTCATGAAACATGTATGCCCCAAAACAGCATTTTTTTTTTTTTTTTTTAAACTTTGACCAAGTCATATTACCTTGACTTTGATACAGTCTTTGAGATCAATCATCATATCAATCATCATATCAAATATGAGCATTGTATATTGAATAGCCTTTAACCCTTTCCCAAACAAGACCGGGTTTTCACGTGTCTACGTTATCTGAACAAGACCGGCTTTTGACGTGTTACCTTTATCTGAACAAGGCCGGGTTTTCACGTGGTCGCCGTATTTGAACAAGACCGGGTTTTGACGTGGGTGTTTTTTCATGACAAAATTCGGCGATTTTCAAAATAAAAAAAATATAAACGATTAACAAAGCAGTAAATATGCTTAGTTATCTTCAATATTCCGAAAAAAAATCGATGGCTTTGTTCTTCAGAAAAATGAGTAATTTTGAGTTAAAGACGAGTGGGGTCATAAATTAAGCGCCATTCACTTTCATGGAGAAGACATCGAATTCGAGCTTGTAAATTTCTAAGTTGAACTTAGATATTATGATTTTCAACATGCAATTTAAAGTTGAAATGGAAAATAGGTGAATTTGACATATTTCTTACCAGTAGCAGACGAAAATCCGTGTCTATGTGACGTGTTAATTTTGTCGGGTAAAACTCTTTTACAAGTGTGTATGCCACGTGTTTTATTACCCTTTACGCGACTCGGCAGACTCGTCGCGCTATCTCTATCCAATATTTCCCCTATCTTTTCAATAGAGAATCCTCAATCGGACACCTGATAATTTCAATTAATCGCGAATTTGAATTCTTAAATTTTCATTTTCCAAGTACAAAAAAAAAAGGAAAAAAGAATATCTGACTAATCACATGATGATGCGAGAGACAATTTTTCCCTTTCCCGAACAATACACCAACCCATTTCAACATCGTGAAATATTAGCCACTGCGCGAGCCAAAAGCATTTTCAACTCTCGTCAGACCGAATGCAGGAGACTTGCTGATCTTTCATACAAAGTGATACAAATTTACAAATCGACGCTTTTCTAGGAAAACCTCGTATCTGCAGCTTGTTTAAGGCTGCAGATACGTGGTTTTGACAGAAAATCAGCGAAATGCTAAATTGTTTCTTTATCCGAATTTCAAACGGTGTATATCGAGCTTCCTACTTCACTTTTCTCTTTCATTTGAAATAATCTAATCGTGAATGAAACAAATAGATCTATATTGATTTCTATTTTTCGCACTTTTCACAATGGATATTTGGTATTCTTAAGGTTTTGAAAGTACATGCATTTGTCAAAGAATTTCTTCATGTGTAGGCTACACATTTTCATTCTTTTTTCTCTGTCTTTCATTACAAAATGACAGTACGACTACGATGTAGAAGACTCCTCCCTAGCTAGACAAAAACTCGACAGGATTTGATAATCTGTGCAAGATTCACAGAAAATTCTTTTCAAAATACTCACGTGCTATAAGCACCCAAGTTCAAAATAAATGTGACAATATGGCGATTTATAATTTCAAAACAGGCTTGATAAAGTAAAGGAAAACTGGCATGTTAATCTAGGCGTCGTATCTAAATAATTTCGAAATAAAAGATTTGTGGTTTTTGTTTCTTTTTCAAAAATCAAAAGGAAGGGTAAAATAAGATGTGATCAGAAGCTGTCCACTGTATATAATCTTTACGCTTATCAGCTTGATTTGATTTATTGCCCCCTGATTGAAGTTTTTTTTCGGAAGCCTTTGATAACATGCTATATGGACCTAATTATCGATCTCTATTGTTCTAATCGCGTGCCCAGCTGCGTCGTTACATAATGTTACATAATATCGGCGTATGGATTGTGGAAGACTGATAAGCTACGCGACAACAACGCACGAGATTGGTAAAAAAAAATAAACTGGTCAGTCAATTAAAATGGAATAAAATTTAAATTAACATAATTTACCAATTAAAGGAAAGTGGAAATATTCGATCATTTCGAAAATTATGCTTTTCTTTCAGTTTGTTTGAGAACATTCGCTTATAAGCATCTCACTATACTTCGAAATCGTTATAAATAGATCTAATCTACTTTCAAACCATGTCTGGTTACGAGTCTGGCGAGTCTTCGCATAGTTCAGAGTCTGGAGAACCTGTGCTCAGATTTGATTCTGACACAGACATTTCAGAATTTTCTGGATTTTCGCCTGTAGAATCTTCCGATTCTGAGAAATCTTCCAATTCTTAGATTGACGAGCCGCTGCCTCAGGCAGATCCCGAGTGGCATGGGCAGTTTACGCCTCCGAGGGTGTGTTTGACTTGCTTTTTCCATGCGATATGTAAAGAAACTTAAATATTGCAATCTTAATCTTAAGCGCAAATAAAAAAATGTTTCTTCGCGTAAAAAGTTGGACGAAATAGAGCTAGTTTGCATCCGCAATCTTTTCTCCGTTAATTTTCGGGTCCGAAAAAAGAACGAAAATTGTAGGGGCAAATATTTCGGTTTTGCGTAATCGCAATTTCTCGGTGTAGAGCGGGAGCGATAACAACAAAGTTTTAGAATTTACGTTGTCATTGGTGATTAGTAAACAAAAGATATTTCTTGGGTCTAGTAATGAAATAATAAAGGCAAAAAATACGATATTCGTCATTCTATTGATAATATTTTGTCAAGTACGGACTTGAAATAAAATTAGTTTGCAGAATCGCGGAGATAGATATCTTGTATTGAGATTTATTGGATGGACTGCTAAACTACCGTTACTTAAGATGATTTTAGTTGTAGTTACGCGATTTTGATCGTCGACTGATGCTAAGCTGTAAATCGACGATTTTCTCGAGTATAAAAATAGACTTGAAATGATTTTGAAAATATGTAATAACAATGTAGATTGTCATTATAAGATCGCTAATCATGATTAAAAACAACAACAACAACAATTTCTATCGGCAATTTCACATTATTTAGCCCATGACCAGTGTTGGAAAATGTATAAAAAAAAATTGAATACATTACAAAAAATGATAAAATAAAACTTCATTTGGAAGAAAACACAGAAAGAAAATGACAAAATGCTGTTTTTAACAATTTTCTCTCTCCCTGAATTTTTTCTAAAGTTCTCTTTGTTCTCTTTGTTGTGAAAGGCTAAACAAGACATGGTTTGGATAAACCAGCTCTTTCTCCTTTTCTCTGATTGCTTTCCAACCTAAGTCTGCCCATTCATTTCAAAATCTTGCCTTCATCATTGACTGGTATTTTGATTTTGAAATGTTTGCCTATTATTGTATAATGAAAAAACAAACAAACAATCAAAAAATTTGTGTGCTAATTTACATAAATGTGCCTTTCCTTCACAGAAAGAGAGGTTTTTTTTAAATTACACATCATGAAATATATTTTGATAAAATAGTAAATAAATAAAGGAAGAAATAGGAAATGTTGAAGAAATATAAAATGTATAGACACAATCATGTATGTTAAAATCAGTTTTACTTCTTAATTTCACCATCAAATGTTATAAAAATTATACCATTTTATTGAAAATTAATTCTTCCAAAGACATCATTTAATAAAAGAATTGTGTTTCTGTTATTAAAGCTTTGTTGTTCCATTTAGAAGAACAGACCTTAATAAATTTAATGGTAAAATAGGAGAAAAAATAATGGGAAAATTAAGCATCAAGTTCAACTTCTTATAGCTCCTAAAGTTGCAATAGCACAATAAAAAGAATTACACCATGTGAAAGCTCATCTTTTCCACAAAAATATTTTTATAGATCATGAAAATGTGAGATTTGAAATAAAGGGTCAAATTTTACATTTTTTAACACATGTGTAAAAAATGTCAAGAAATTTTGAAAATCCAATAATAGCCTGTTCAGATAGTGTCTGGATATTGGAAATTCCTTATTTGGTATTGGTTATTGGTTTACCCAGGTGACTGTTCAGTTTAGGTAACCCTTTAGTCTACCTTCCTGTTTGGGAAAGGGTTAAGGAATTAGTAATGTTGACTTTTTATTTTGTTAAGTTTCGCCCAGACAACTAGATAGACAATGGTAAAACGTTATGCCTCCGATCTTATGGACTGGCAGGCATTAAAAAGTAATGATATTGTGTGTAAACTTTATTTATCTGTAAAGAAAAGAATCCAATCTACAAAATGACCTTCAAAAATACTATATTTCTTACTGTTAAGACTCTTTCTCCCTCCTTTTCATCATAGCATGGCCAGAATCCACGTAATCGTTTTTGTTCAAATAGTGACACAGTTTTCACATTATTATTTCCTGCATTAAAGTCTGGTAACTGTTTGAGGTCACATGAACTAGCTCTCTTAGCTGGCATCGGCATTCTATGGAGATTCAACTCAACAGTTCCTTAAATAAGAAACATTATGTTGATGATATAAAAAGATATTAAACGTAAAATGAGAGAACCATACCTCAAAATGTAAGAGAGAAACTTTTGTGAGGGCAAATTTATGTACAGGTACCAAACATGATTTGATCAAATCTCACTTTGCTTTAAAATCATTAAAAAGTGCTCCTCATTATTCAAGACTCTAGACGTTTTCATTCAAACCAATCAAATCATACTCTATTGACTATACTGAATTGGATGCCATTCATTTAATTTCATTTGCAAATCATTCCAGCAGCCTGTTTTACTATACTTCTCACGAAAAAGTTAATTGCAAGTCAAATTTACTTATCATAGCTGGTGTTTTCATTCATTGTTGGATTCTGCCTTGATACATCTCACTGGAATTGTCTTTAGAAGACCATTGGAATGAGATGATGCATGGCAGAATTCAATTATTGGTTACTACTGTAGAAACATTTTCAATTTTTGACTTTCAAAAAAAATGAATGTAAAATGTTTAGTAAAACAGGCCCCAGTTTCCTTCCCTAACTCAATTTCATGATGTGTTTATTTGTTCCATTAACTGCTGCATGGGATCAAATTCATAGATAGTAAAACGTTTGATTTGTTTCGACATTAACAAACATGTTTCTCACCAAGGAAGTCATCAAATGAGAATTTGTCGTTGTCCCAAATTTGGCACATAAAGATGGGTGGCAATCTTTGTTCTGTTTCATCTAAACTCCAAAATTTCTCCTGCAATTAACCAATATGAAATATTCACTTCATGTTTCCCCTACTTAACATAACACAAAATGACTTTAATTTGAGAGACACTTATTTTTTCTGCCAAATATTTTCTGAAGTATAAAATTTCAAGGATCTAATTTCCAAGAACTGTACAATAAAGGGTAAAAATAACAGTTCATTGTATATCAATCTTATATGACACCAGCGGTACAGATAAGAGGGGGTTATGTCATTCTAAATCTTAATTTCTCAACAATGTGTTGTTGGTATTCATCTAAATTGTTTTTGATTTATGACAGTATTGCTGAAATATTTCAATTTGAAATCAAAATAGCCCATCTACCTGTAGCATTCGGAACATCACTCGGCCATTTCCGTAAACTGCATCAGACCTGAGATGTATATATGGCAGATGGGTGTGTAACAAAATTGTGCATTTTGTTAGGGGGACACAGTGTAAGAATAACTAGCCCGGAAACAACCAGCGCTATCTTTAGATTTATTTCTTTAACAGTAAATAACATCTGAAAAATCTTAATTGTTGAGAATGACGAATCACTCTGAAAATTAAGATTTTTCAGTTGTTACTTTAGACTCTAAAGATATCTATATAAGGATACAATGGTTTCACGTCAGTGACTTAAACGAGTAGCCATGATGACGTCGAATGTTTTCGGGCAAATTTTCAAGGACAAACGCCATTTTATCTGATGTCATCAAGTTTTTCCAAGGTTTTCCTGTAATTTTCAAAAAAAGTCTGTCTATGTACATCCGAGGTTGATCGTGAGATTGGCAGAGTGGTATTCTGAATGCTATCTGTAGCTCTGGACTTATAGATGTTCTCTTTGTAAACTCATCAATTTCTTGCTACCTTTTTCTTGACCACTATGCAGTTTTCAGCAGGCATATATTCTATAGGAAACACAAATCTCCAGTTGAAATTGCCTTCTCCATTTAGTGACCTGAAAATCAAAATAAAATGCTGTTATTGGCATCAATGTTTTAAAGGTTTTCATACAAAATGATACAATAAAGGTCTACTACAGCATAGTGTCAAAACTGGAATACTGTATTTCCTCTAATAAAAGTGCCCTCCCTGATAGACGCACCCCTACAATTTCTACATAGAAAGTGCATTTCAAATGCCAAAATTTTAGGAATTTTTTTAGACGTTTTCTCTAATTTGAGATGAATTTTCTCTAAACAATCATTTATATGATTGTTTAGAGGAAATTCACCTCAAATTAAAGGGCCTAAAAGACATCAATTTTAATGATTTTTTAAATCAGACAATGCAAACTAAATAAAAGCTCCCTGATAATGTTATGTATAGCTCCCGGGAGTGTTTATTAGGAGAAATTCGGTATGTGTGTTTGACCCAAAAACATTTGAGCTATGATGACAAGTTACTTCGTTAAACTAATATCCCCAGTTGAAATGTGCTTTGTTTGTGATGTTCTTCCTTCTTTTAAAAAATAATATCTGCATATGATTGAGTGCAGCCAGGTGTGCTAATCAACTTAAAAGTTTTGCTCTGAAGAAGCCCAACTTTATGACTAAATCTTCGATTTCAAATTTGAAACTACCATAACATATTAACATGTCTTTGAGAAAAACTGCATACCTATTTCATTCACTCATGAATGTAAGTAATTTTTATCATACCAAGTTTAGTTTAAATTCTTGACCTTCATGTTTGTTCTTGACCTCAAAACTATCCAAAAAGTTCTTTAAAATGGCACAGCTTCTTTTATCAAACAAGATGTATTTGTGAAACACGAATTCCCCCAAAACAGCAGGTTTTTAGAAATTTGACCTTGACAGATGACCTTGACCTTGTCACATGACCTTGAAACCATAAGATGCATATCATTGAGATCTATCACCATACAAAATATGAGCAATGTATCTTGAATAGCCTTGAAAATATTGGCAATGTTTTTGGATTAAGTTTTGCAGACAGACAGACAACGGTTTAACAATATGCGCCCAATCTTTCAATGCAGGGGCAAAAAAAATTTTGAAATCCATTCTTAAACCCTGGAGTTGGGTTTCTGAAAAGCCAAATTTAACACTTACCTTGATAAGTGACCTGTGTTGAAGATGTTCATCCAGTATAACATCCACAGTGTTATAAATCACAATTCCCAATTCATACCTTGACATGTAACCTTGACCTTATACACTTACCTATAATGTATGTCAGTTTTCTGTTTCTCATCAATCCCCTGTACCCATCCAGATACATAGATATCACTCATCTGTTCTCCTGTGATGGAGGTCTCGTCCAGTATAACATCCACAGTGTTATAAATCACAACTCGTAATTCATACCTTCAAAAACAGTAATATATTGCACATGTATATTGCAAGGGTTCACCTCGGTAGTACAGATTGACTAGGGTCAAAATTTTTTTCGCACTTTGACTTATTTTCTGAATCTAGGATGATCAATCTACCTTCCTGTGAAGAAATTTTTGAAATACCATCTCTGGTTGACCTGTACTTGAACCAATTTCTTTTTCCAAATATTTATTTGACATGGTTCCCAGATGGTCCTTTTTTGCATGACAGGTCACATATATTTAATTCAGCAGAATAAGGGTTAAAAAATACAAAGCTTAGAGTTCATATCAACTTGAAAAGGATTTTATTCATAACATTACAAATGAAGGACTTGTGGCTTTAGAGGGTACCATTCATCGATGTTTGCTTATTTTCTCAATTTTTCAGTTGCATTTTTGTACTTTTAAGTTAACCTTTTTAATACTATCTCTAGCAAAAACAGGATTTGAATAAAGTCTTATTCTATGAAATTCCCCAATTATCACTCATTTTCTTTTTCATTTTTTTTTCATGTCACATTACATTTTACTTACTGTTTAGGTTTTCTAGCTGTTATAGAGAATGGAGGTCCAGGCTCTCCGACTGACTTTGGAAATATATCAACCCACATCTGTAACTTGCCCTGTAACAATAATTTTCAGTTGTAAGTCCTTACAATTAGTAATTATTGCAAGCTTTCTACATAAATGTTCGATAAATGTTTAAAATCAATATAAAATATGAGAATGAAAAGGTTTCCAATATCACTGTAAAGAGATCAACAAATACATATATTGTTTGCTCCATAAATCTTTGCCACAAAATGATACACTGTATACTTGGAAAATTCAATAAAAACAAAATATCAAAGCAAATGAAGGAGTTGTGTCCTGCGTTCAGGATGACAAAACGGCACAAACAGTAAGCCAATTATACCCTGCCTTGCACACAAGTTCATGTGCAAAGCAGGGTATAATTGGCTAACTGTTTGCGCCATTTTGTCATCCTGGACGCAGGGGTGGCTTTGGAGTTGTAACTAATGAATAAAACTAATTAATATGACTGTTAAATAAAACCTTCAGTTTATACGTTCTTACCTGTTCAATACCAGGTTGTAATGGATTGTATAATGGTCTAGTTTCTACATGTTCCTTCACTAAGGGTAATGTATTCAATATGTATAAAGCTAGTCTCTCATCATCTGGCCCTAGATGCGGGGTACTAGGTCTTGAGGTTTCTATACAACAAAAGAAATATATGGGTATAGCATGTTCTTTCTACATGAACCTTGTCAATGAATTCGAGCTGTCTCAATGCAATCTAATACCCCCATCCAGGGCTTTGTCCCAATATATAAGTGCCATCAGTGCATAATGTGTTGGCAAAACAAGAGAGCCACCTATGGGTGCAAACATTCTGCTACAGGTGCTGGATAATACAAACAAATGGGCCATTGTGGCCCTATCCCTCACCTGAATGAAAAGTCTAAAAGTTGTTTAATGCAGGTTTTGAAAAAGGATGATGAATGGTCACTCAACTAAACAATGCTGTAGCTTTCACACAACCAGACAATCCATTTGGCCAATGTTTGGTTTGATTTAGCAAATAATGTGGCCTCTAGAGTGCATACAAGTATTCTAAGATTTGACCTCATAACTTAGTTTTTGACCCCAGTTTACCAAATTAGAACTTGTCCAATATTGCATCATTACGATCATTCTGACCAATATCAGGTTGATCTGGCAAAAAATTTGGTCTCTAGAAAGCATAAAAGGTAAATGTTGATAACAGACGTTGCACAACAGACGATGGACATCTGACCAACCACATAAGCTCTCCTTTGAGTAGATAAAAATCTAAGTTGAAGAAAGGGCATAACTCTTACAAAAATGCTTTCAAAGCTACCCCCTTGATAGTCTGCATAGATCTTGTGATGGCGAACAAACATGCAAAGTTATCTTCAATAACAACCAATATATGACCAAAATAAAAATTTGTCACACCAACGCAAAAACTGATGCAAACAACACTAAGGTATTCACATATCTCTGGTTTCCTCAAAAAACGGCCAAGCTAAATATGATTCTAGGTCACTTTTCTTAAGTCACAGTCAGGAAACAGTTTTTAGACAAAGTTTGATTGTGACATAGACCTTAGTCATGGGCAACAACTGTATGAAGCTTCATTTTTATGTCCCCTGCTTCTTGAGTTTTAGTCTGGAAGCAAGAGGTTATGGACAGAGAGATGGATAGACCATTAGATGGAATTGGTGAAAACAATATACCTCCCTCTACTTTGTAGGTGGGAGGGAGGATGGGGATGTTTAATAAGGATTTCAAAATATATAAGAACAGCTCTGAACATAAACAAGGTAGCAAATTGTCACAAGATACACCTGTTACAGTGCTGGATCTCCATGTATGAAAAACAAAAAAAGGAAATAATGAAAAAAAATAGCTTATAGAGTTATGGTTCTTGCACAATTCACCCTGTAATCATGAGAAAAAAATGACTGCTAGGTTTCAAAACAATTGCTCTTGACAAAGAAATGGATGCTGCCTGCTCTCCCAAACACAAAACACCCAGACACCACAGGTGATCACATAAAAACTTCCCTTTTTTGCCTAGCGTAATATTAAATATGGTGTCTAGTAACAGATTTTAAAATTTTTCATGCTATAAAATACTGCGCTTTTCTAAATAAATTTCAAATGATTGATGGTAATGTACAACTCTGGCTAGGTAAATATTTTGTTTTGGATTTTTATAAAATATTTGCTCAAAACTGACAAGCAAACACTTAAATAAAACTCACATGTGCTAGGCCAATCTTTGTCTATAATTTGTGACATAACATGAAATGGGTATCCTGGTAAGGATAAAGAATTTCATTTCTTTTTCAATTTTGTGTGGTCATAACCACAAAGTTTCTATTGATAGATTGAGGTTTTTTAAATATGGCTCAAGTCTTATCTTATCACATCTTTTAAAACTTTTGATGAATTTTGGAATTAAGTACTTCTGCTTTTCTATTAAAATTACTTACCAAATTCAGAGAGTTTATAAACCCGTGACTTCACCTTACAGCTGTTATTTCCATAATATTGTGGGGCAGCCAAGTGATTCTTTGTGCAATAATCTTCCAGTATTTGCTTTGGTGTCATTGAATCACGCCATTTATTTGGTCCCTCACTGAAATGGTCAAAGATCATTGAGCATATGCATGACATTAACAACGAATTCATTTTCGTGTGATGGACATTGGGGAGCCTTTAAAATAATCCACTACATTAACAAGATGACCCCACCAGCTCGTGTCCCAGTTCCAGGATTAGTTTTTCGTAAAAAGTTAAGTTGTGACCTTGACCTTTGACCTATGTGATCCAAAGCTAACTGGGCACTTCCTTGGATCATTGGCAACAATTGTATAACGTTTCACAATTCTAGGTCAAGAAATGGTGAAACCAATATAACCCCCTCTTCTTTGTAGGCAGGGGGCACTGGGTGTTATAAAAACACTCATGTTGAAAACAGAGACTATAGGTCAGCCCCTATCTATTGAATGCAGAGTAAAGACTCCGGTCAGACTGATCCAAGTCTTAACAATGTGCCTTTTAGAAATTGTTGGGAATGTCATGCACAGGCTTATTAATATTATTTTTCTATAGACATCAATTGATTTATTTTATTATTTTCTAGCATGGTCTTCAATAAAGAAACATGTTCAAGAAATATATATGTGAATATGTTATCAATCACAGTTGACAGGTGGCACATTCAATTTGTCACACCTCACTCTTTGCATGACTATGCAAACCTTACAGAGAATTATTTCACACCTTAGAAACAGAAAATAATGTTATCAAGAATAATTCCGTCCAAATATAAGCATCACTTACATGTAGTATGATTTAGGTATACCACAGGTAGCTCTATGTTTTGTCAACATTCTATTTTCAAGGTCGATGGCTGTCTCCCCTATAAGGTCATCACTACTCAATAAATCATAGTCCATCACCTTAATTGTCAAATCTTTGTACAGGGGGAGCACTGTGGTCACCTCAAACATCCTGAAAAGTAAATGAAATATTTTAACAGTGATAAAATCAAGACTATTTGATTAAAATGTGCATGTGGGCAATCAAAACATTGTATATTCAGCTTGATGACGAGTTATTTGGTCCCAGAATGACTTAATATTATGCCATTCAGGTATTATTATTTCAGTCATGAATGACAGTTGAATAGAAAATTGTCATTGTCTTTGTATAGCAAGACAGACAAAACAGAAAATTCTCACATAACTTCCTGTGTCTTCAATAACAAACAGCCATCAGAGATATCCTTATCTTACAAAATAACAAAAACAAAATAACAAAAATAACAAAATAAAAAACAAAATTTCATGGCAGATCCAATACATGTCAAATCTTATATATTTTCTAAGTTACAAGCTTGATACAATCACATTTACAGGCTTTCAAATAACCAGAGCATGTACTCACTTTCCAAATACAGGATTGATACAGTTTGGTATATAGTCATCTCTAGAGTCAACCTTCTTCTTGCCCAATTTAACTTCAATGTAGGGGTCAGCCTGAAGTCACAAATTACAAGGAGGATAAATATTATTAGGAACAGAATTATTCTTACAGGCAACCTTGAAGACAATTCAGATGAGTACCTACAACTTACAATTATGTTCAGAAATACAGATTTTGAAAGTGGGTAACCAACTCTTACCTTAACCTCTGTATCTAATCTTGTTTCCAGTTATTTCAGTTTTAAACACATCTACATACTTATGGAATCTAGGAAATAAATGAGCATCTGTTGACAAAGAAGCTTAACATACAAACATCATATTTTTCCAAATATAATGAGCAAAATTTACTTGCAATTTATTCTGGGTATTTCTTTTTTCAGGATCACCAAAGCTTGTTAAGAAACAATAAATTGCCCCACTCACCAATCCATTAGGATCATTAGGTTGTAGATCAATAGCCTGAATACAGTAAATCCTGACAATGTACTCTTCTGGTTCACTGGATGGGAAGCTTCCAAGTAATTTTACAGGGAGCTCTTCATTAGGATCTGAAGGCAATGGATATACCTTAAACAGGCCCTGTAAATACAGAAAGAAACACAGTGTAGGTAACAGCCATGAGGCAGGCATTCTTACTTGAATTCTTTATTTCTTGGCTCAGTGTGAAAGAGTTGTAACTGTCTATAATTAGTCAGTTATAACTGATTTGTACTGAACCATCTTATTGTATTTTTTTTTCTTTTTTTGAAGAAGAAGAACAATATCTTAGATCTAAACCCTTGTCATGCTTAAGCCTGAATATTCCTTTATAAAAAGGCATTATACACAAAGACCAGCCTGCACATATGTGCAGTCTGGTCTAAGTCTACATCACTTATTTTTTCCCTTTCAAGGCAAAGCTGTTTACAAGATTGAATATTAAAAAAAAGATTGCCCTATACTCTTGAATTCTACTGCTTTCAATACTTTGTTTTAACTGCAATTTAGCAAAGATTTATAGTCAAAATGACAAGGGTTAAGACCATTTTAGAATTATTTATCTTTTAACTATACAAATATCTGTGTGATAACATCCTACATAATATTTCTAATGATATCAGATGGATTTTTTTAGAACAATGACATAGTGCATTTATTTTAAGAAACTTGCATTTCTGTTAGAAACTTCCTCAAAAACAAGGCAAATAGAGGTTATAAGATAAATATAATACATACTTAGTGTATTGAATGATTTTTTTTTCTTTTTTCATACAAAACACTAACATGTATTATATACATATCCTAGGTCAGAATGCAGATTTATCATGCATTTAGATTATCAACCAATGCGCAAAGTTAGGGTATACTTATGAAGAATTGCTCTTTGCACAATTAAGAAATGAAAACAATATTTGTTGACTTCATGAAGGTATGAAACTAAAAACCTAATCACACTATATATTATGTATATGCTGATTGAGATTCATATACAAGAGTGATAAGGTTTTAAGATATTTACTTCCATGAAATAAACAAATATTGTCTGCATATCTTTTAATTCAATACCACAAAGTATATAAAGATTTGTCAAAAATCAAGCAGTTTCATACAGGACTACTTTGTGCGGAAGCTTTCAAAATAGCTACGCTCTCACATAGCTTAAACTTACACCTTTTCAAATTATGCCAATATCTTATGATAATCATTATGTTATGTAGTTTGGCCGTCTCTATGTTGAGAGGCTCAGTGCAAAACCTTGTATTTCCATAAACATATATATTCATAATATTTTCTATAGTTTTGTATCTACCCATGAATGTTGTTTCCTTACCTTAAACTGCCCAATTATATTGCTTTCTTCATCATCATCATCTTTCCCTCTTTCTAGGTCAAACGTTTCACAGAAATCTATAAACTCATTAAAGTCCTCTGTTTTCTCCAATTCACAATCATACACCTACAATAACAGATTAACACATTAGTAAAATATTCTCATATTCCCTCTCTCAAGGTCAAAGTTTTCACAAAAATCTATAAACTTATTGAAATCCTCAGTTTTCTCCAATTCACAGTCAAACACCTACAATTACAGAACTACAGAACTACCCTGATTTTTTTGAAAATAAAAGATAATATTAATAAATTATTATCAATAACAACTTATTGATATTATCTTTTTGCTCATACAGTTATCTCAATTCAGTTTGAGAACATTCTCAGCTGAGAATGAGAAAAGTTTTATAACCCCGGGCCCTGAAAATGATATTGAAAAGTATAATGAGTCTAAACAAGGCTTAGTGCAAGGCAATGTTGCAGACGCTAATTAAACTGCTCTCTTAGAAGCAGTTTGAAATGAGTCTACAATGTTTGCTCTCACGTGTCTGAAAACTTAGGGATAATATGGTATTGGAATGCTATGAATAGAATTTGAGAGTGTGATGTTTAGTTGGATGAGCATTAATTTTACTTTGTTCTTAACTACACTGTGCTCGTTTGATTTTGCCATCACTAGCCCTTAAGCTAAATATTTTCTGCAATTTTTTGGTACTGAAAAAATTCTTGCTGGATAATGATTAACAAGTAAGTATGTTTGTAAAATGTCCCCCCCCTTTCCCCAAGAGCAGGTTGCGGCATATTATTTGTCAATTAATAAAGGGCAATAACTTAAAAGATATGATGAGTAGAGAAATGGTTCTTGTGAACTGCACCTCTACTTTATAAGAATTATCGACCTGTGAAGATTCATGATTCTAGCTTTCTTACTTTTGGAGATATGCCAGGGACAACAATCAAGTTATAAATAATTAACAAAGGGTAATAATTAAAAAGATATGATGACAAGAGTAATGGTTCTTGTGTATTGCACTTCTCCTTTATGAGATTTATCCAACTGTGAAGCTTCATGAACCTAACTTACATACTTTTAGAGATTAGCTCAGGCCAAAAAATATTCTACAGATGGACTGACCTACCGAAAGACAAGCACAAAAGCAATAAATCCCCTCTTCTTTGAAAGGGGGCATACTCAGGAGATAATGGATAAACTTAAAGTGTAACTAACCTGTATTTTATCCAGGCCCTTTTCTAAGTATTTCAGGCATTTTTCTTTATCACCTATGGAAGCATAGTATTTTGACCACCAGTCGATATCTTCATAATCAATTTCCTCCTGCAATATAAACAGAAATAAACCTTGTCATTACATTAATTTATTCATATGGGTATTTTAACACCATAATTAACAGTATTTCATTCCTATTTAGACGATTTATTAAACCAGAAGAACCCCATAAAATGCAAAGTTTTAGAGAAATCAGATTTCCTAAAGGTTTACTCAATTGGCAAGTACCATAGACTAGATGTAAACTTGTTTAAGTCTGCAAATATGAGCTCACAATTAGTACATCCAGTGCTTTCAACACTTTTATTTTGAAGCAATTTTATTAGGGTTCTTATTCAGTATGACATATTTTCCAGAATTTTTCATATATACATCTATTCTCTTTACTTAATTAAACAAGTTATCAATTTTTACCATTTTTCTGTGAAAATATTGCCATAAATTCAATAATTTGAGGAACTTTTGAGGCATCCAAAAACTAGCGAATTTCCAAAGGTCTGAGCAATGCAACATATAACATGCTTTATGCTATCATTCTACAAAGTCAATCATATCATCTGTGATGTATTTCTAGCCATTCAGTTTAAACGTTTCTCTCCTTTCTTCAATATAAAGATTCAAGAATAACTAGTCTTCGTTTTGATTGCAAACTTACATGCAAAGATTTGAAATAAATGACCAATACCCTATTTCAGTAAAAAAATCATTCGTACATTTTTAAGGTTATTCAAAATATAAAATGGTAGGGGCATATAATCTACAAATAAAACTTAGTGAGAAGAACAAAAGAACAAGATGTGCTTGTGGAGCATGAATGCCCCAAAACAGCAACTTTTTCAGAAAGATGACATTGACTTTGTTATATAACCTTTACCTTGGTACTAACAATGCATATCATTGAGATCATCATCAATCATCATGCCAAATATGAAGATTGTATCTCAAATAGGCTTGAAGTCATTGGCAATTTTAGTTTTTTTTTTTTTTTTGTTAAGTTTTGCAGACAGACTGCCTGACAGACAGACAGTAAAACAGTATGCCCCCAATATTATCAATGAGGGGCCTAAAAGGAGAAAAACATTTGAGTTTTCGGCTAGTTCTAACAAGAGTGCCATAGTCACAAAATACACCGCCACTTTGCTGCTGTTTCACGAAAATAATTGTAGACACTACTTATTTTGACAGAACCAAATTCAAAATGACTAAGTTTCATTTAAATCAAGACAAAAAGTTAGGAGGAGTTTCCTTCACAAGACTGCAATTTCATAAGCCCCAGACACTAAGTTTTAAGGGGGCATGATTCAAGGAAACAAATGAGCCATAAAATCCTTGATCCATGTACATCTACAAATTATGGTGATAACATTGACCAAGTTTCATTTAAATAAAGACAAAAAGTAAGGAGGAGTTGCGTTCAAAAGGCTGCAATTTCAATAAGCCCCAGATACTAAGTTTTAAGGGGGCATAATTTAAGGTAAAATTAATGAACCATAAAATCCTTACTTCATGCTCATCTACCAATTTCTGTTATAACATCCATCAAGTTTCATTTAGATCCAGCCAGAAACATAGGAAGAGTTGTATTCACAAGGCCTTCAATTTCAATAAGCCCCAGAGACTAAATTTTAAGGGGGCATAACTGAGGCAATAAGCCCCAGAGACTAAGTTTTTAAGGGGCATAACTCAGGCAAAAATCAACGAACCATAAAATCCTTCCTTCATGCACATCTACCAATTGAGGTGATAACATTGACCAAGTTTCAAGAAGATCCAGCCAGAAACTTAGGAGGAGTTGCGTTGACAAGAAAAGTGGACGGACGTATGGACAGGCGGATGGACAGACGGAGAAGACCACGCCAATATACGTCCGCCTCCGGCGACGTATAAAAATTGTTTTGGCAAACACAATACAACATTAAAATCACGATACAAGGATTAATTGATGTATTTGGAATTAACAGCTGCTATTTCCTTGACACGCCACAGAAATCAATCCTTTCATTCATAGGAAAAACGGCTAAATGGAATCAGTATTAGTCTATCAAGTGAAATAGATTCATTTGAAAACAAATTTCTTCTTTAAAAAAAATTTCTAACCAATTCTTGGTATTTTTTCTGGTAATAAGTATAAGGAATAGGTAAATTCTATAGAAAAACTTTCAAAAGAGAAGAAAACTTATGAATGCAAGAAAGACTAGAAGGATACTCTGGCTATTTCTTTCAATCAAATTGACGCACCTCTCTGGATGGTTTTTTCAAGGGTTTCAGACTACATAATTCTCTTTGAGGATAACTATATATAGGGGCACCAAATATCTAGAAATACACACAGACAGAAAGGAGGTTTTCAGTTTATTAAACTTTTCTTATGTAGAACTAATACTACAGTTTTTTTTTTTTCCAAATTTTTGAAATCCTAATATGAATTCAGAACTGAAGATGTACTATAATTGACAGAATCTAGGGCCTGTTTTATGAAACATCTGACGATCATTTTTGCATAAGTCAAAAATTAGAGTTACCTCTATGGTGGTAACTAAATATAGAATTCTGTCATGTATCATCTCATTGGTATCGTCTTCTAAAGACGATACCAATGAGATATTGCAAGGCAGAATCTAACAATAAATGCAAACCGCAGGTATAATTTGTGATTTTGACCTGCAATTATTTTTTTCTTCGGAAATTTCGTAAAACAGCCCCTATAACGAATAATCAAACACAAACACCTATTATACAAATACAAGCTAAACACCCAAAATTGGTCATTCATGTTAAGTACAATAGAAAACTGTTAATCACGAATCCAATTTGTGAACTATTTTGTTACTCTTTAAAACGAATTTGCTATTTAAAGGAGCCAATTATTCTATAATTTTATTGTTTGTGCATAAAGTCCATTGCTTTAAGCAACAAGTTGCTGTTATTGTGGATGCATATAGGAGGATTCAACTGTATTTCATTTTAATTTCTAGTTTTTATGTGCAATGGTCAACAAGGTGGCAAATTGTCACAAGACTCGTCCATTTCACTGCTGGATGTTTTAGTATGAAAAACAAGAGCCGTCAGAGACGGATTATGCTCCCCGAATAAGGCATTGTCACATAAACAAGAGCCATGTTGGACATGGACATCCCCCGCCAAGAAAGCTTGATAGTAAACTGAAGCCTAATAGATAAAAGATTCTATGTACTGTCAAAGATTTGCCTCCTATAAAATCTAAGTAATAAAAATAACAAAGGGCAATAACTCCAAAATTATGCAAGCAAGAGTTGTAGTTCAAGTGTATTGCACTTCTCCTCTAAGAGATCTATCCACCCATAAAGATTCAAGTTGATAGCTATTATACTTTAGGAGATATGCTCCAGACAAAATCCAAGTATCAAAAATAACAAAGGGCAATAACTCCAAAATTATGCAAGCAAGAGTTGCAGTTCTTGTACACTGCACTTCTCCTCTATGAGATCTATCCACCCATTAAGTTTCAAGTTAATAGCTATTATACTTTAGGAGATATGCTCCAGACATAATCTAAGTATAAAAAACAACAAAGGGCAATAACTCCAAAATTATGCAAGCAAGAGTTGTAGTTCTTGTGCACTGCACTTCTCCTCCATAAGATCTATCCACCCATAAGGTTTCAAGTTGATAGCTATTATACTTTAGGAGATATGCTCTGTGGTCAGATTGCAAGGACTCAAATAAGATGTTATCTTATACAGCAAACATAAAGGTAACAAACATTAAACTCCCTTTTTGCATGACATATTTTTAGACACAAATATCAAATACCTTATGGTAAAGGGCATCTGATTTGCTACTGAAATGTGAAATTTCATCAAATTCTGAGCATGAGACTAGGAGAAATGAAAGAATAACTGTATTTTACGCGCTAGCAAAAAGGTAACAAACATTTAGCCCCCCTTTTTCCATGATATTTTTTTTACGTTAATTTCAAATTGTTTATAGTAAAGAGCATCTGATTTGCTACTCAAATATGAAATTTCACTAAATTCTGACTGTTAGACTAGGAGAAATTTGGGAAAAACTGTTTTTTACCCTAAGTCCCCTTTTCCCGTGACGAGGCCTCAAATCCAAAAACCGTCACAGACGCATCATCACTATATCATAGGGAGTTCACATGGTAAGTTTCATTTGATTTGGCCCAAGGGTTATGGAGAAAAAGGTGGGGACGGACGGACGGACGGACGGAATTACTATTTTACATGCTAACGTAAGGTAACAAACATTTAGCCCCCTTTTTCCATGATATTTTTTTTTACGTTAATTTCAAATTGTTTATAGTAAAGGGCATCTGATTTGCTACTCAAATATGAAATTTCACTAAATTCTGACTGTTGGACTAGGAGAAATTTGGGAAAAACTGGGTTTTTAACCCTAAGTCCCCTTTTCCCATAACGAGGCCTCAAATCCAAAAACCATCAAAGATGCATCATCACTATATCATAGGGAGTTCACATGGTAAGTTTCATTTGATTTGGCCCAAGGGTTATGGAGAAATAGGTGGAAATGGACAGATGGACGGATGGAATTACGGACGGACAGACGGACGAAGCGGCGGCTATATGCTCTCCCTTCGGGGAGCATAATTACAAATTGAAATAACTCATACATTAAGCTAGCCAGGGTTACAATGTGCAGTATACTGGGAAATCAAGAGAAGCATATAACTGCCCAGTTTCAAAACGCCACGATGATCACATAATACGTCCAGTCTTTCAACAGGTGTATAAAAAGCATCAAATAATAACATGTGAATAGCAAATGCCCTTGAAATGCATTTGGACCAGGTTGACCTTAGCAGAATGATTCTATGTCAGATGATATTGACCTTCACTTATGCATATCAATAAAATAGATGCACCTTCAGGCCAAAATTTGAGCTTTTTTTAATTATTATTATTTTCATGCTAAAAATAGTTAAAAATGATAGAAATGTAAATATCACTGCCTTGGACTGACAGCACATATCTGATATAGCAGAAAATAAATGTCCCTGGTTTTATGGATGAAGGAACATAAAAATATGAAATCTGAGCCTAAAATGGGTGAAAAGGGAGATGATTATTATTATTAATTTTGGACATAAAGACAATGGCTTAATTGAGTTAAAGTGTGGCTTATAAGCTTCAATTTATACATTATTCTGTAAAATTAGTATACAAATATATCTTTAAGTCAAGTAAACAGAAACATGCACGCATAACCAAGTTAGTCTTTCCAATCCAAGAATGCTTTTTCCATCTGCAAGCACCAGCCGTATAAACTGGGTAGGGAGGTCATAGTGACCATTCAATTTAAAGTTGTGTTAACATATGAAATTCGGAATACCAAGATATTTTGATTTGAATCACACTCTTGAAAAAGAGAATGAATCTGCAGAGCTACAAATAGAGGGAGTTATCTGGATTTTGGATCAAAATATTTCAATAACAATAGTGCAAACCCTGTGTTGTAGGTACTCATTTGAATCATATTCATTAAAACAATTTCAATGAGTGCCCACAACACAGTTTAATTGAGAAATAAAGGTTTTAAACTGGCTTTACTTCTCTCTTACCCTATAAAAACTTTGAAACTTTGAAGACATGAAATAAGGAAACCATAGAAGAAAACATGGCGAGAAAAGGAGCAATTGGTTGTAATAGGCAAATTTTCTTTTCGAGACATAAAGAATAACCTATCATAAAAATTAACCTATGAAAAGGAACAAGAACCTGAAATTGTCTAAACTTTAGTGTATTAGTGTAAATTATCATTCTCATGCTAAAAATTTGTTCTATCATTAGGCATTCCTATTAAAGGCAAAAAAGGAGAAAATTCAGTCATTCAAAACAATGGAAAAAAATAATAATGATTTAATCAATAACCTTTTCCTTCTGTAATTTATTCAACAAAGTTGTTAATCCTTTAGTTATTCTCTTTTTCTGCAAAGTCACAGAGCAAATATTATTAACATTGTACACAACTATAATACTGTATTCAAGTAAATAACTTTGATCATATTGCATAAGCTAAAAGCAAGTGTACAATATCAAATATCATTTACATGCAAACAACAGGTATCCTGAATATTTCACAAGGTTCACACACATTGAATTGTGACATGGAGCTAAGGAGTTTTCAGGAAGAAGGTAAGTTGAATTAATGTTCTGAGGATTGCAGGCAATGGAGGTAACATCAAAGAAGGATAGACAATAAAACCAGTCCTCTGGCCCGAGACCTGTGGATTTTAGGAAGGACGGTAGAACTTGCCATGCAACAGGTCCTTTGGGATTATTTCTTATCTATCCAGTTTTGAAAAAAAGATACCTTTCGTAGCTTTTTTTTCTTCAATACAATTTTTTTTCAATACCCAATGGAAAACAATGTGGAAAAAGAAGAAATTGCTTGTCAGGTATGCTGGGTAAGTGTACTGGGGATTGGTCAAGTGACGTTACCTTAGGTTTCTGTTCTGTTCCTTCAGCAGGCATATCCACAACATGCTCTCCAGGTGGACCGTTACCAATCATTCCATCTGTAAGTGAATGTGAAAATCTCTGACAACAAACTTTTTTTCTTTTAAGGTAGTGGACACATAATAGTTCCGCAACATTTCAGAAGTCATAAACTTAAACAGAATTAACCCAGATTTCCTAATGATTTCATTAGGAAACCTCAGTTAACATTATGAAAGATCATGAGTTCCGAAATGGGTCCACTACCTGAATGTCAATAAAGTGTTTGATAAATGAAATATATATTGAAAAAGAAATATCCAATATTAAGCTCCTCTTTGGACTTTGGCCTTTACATGAAGCTTTGGCCTGTGATCTGCTGAATGTACAACAAATCGTTTCATCGGAAGGTAAATCAATTAGTCACAAATGTAATTGTTTTTCCATGTTTTTTTATGGTAGTAAAACTTGCTCAGTATATCCTATTTAAGATAGACAAATTTGATACCCCCCCCCCCCCCAATCAGTGAATGAAAGAGAATAAGTCATCACAATGTTAGACAATTTGGTGAGAGGAAATCAAGTTTGCAAACACACTGAATAAAGGTAAGAGTCATTCAAAGAAACACATGGAGTTGACTGTAAATCAGACAAACCTGTTTGAGTGTCATCATCCATATCCCCGGCCATGACTGGGTCAACCCTGAACTTCTCCAGTGACTTCAGGACATGTATACCAACTGTGGGTCTACGTCCAAACTGTCTATGGTCCTTCACTCGCACATTCACAGGAGGCATGTATAGCTCTTCCTTTGGTAGCATCTTTAAAATACAATTTATGAGAATTAGTATATTTTCATTATTTTGATGTCCCAGTACTTAAAAGTGGTAAAAGCCTTTATAGTAATAAACAGGCAACTATGACTTAGATATTGATTTATCGAGAACAATTGTGATTTGTAATCTCTTGAACTTAATTTGAACTAAATCAACTTTTACATGTTTTTTCTGAAAAGTGAATTTATTTATCAGCAAAAGAATGTACTGCAAATTTGGTGACAGGTTTAACATGCAGATTGACAATTATGCGGGTTTTTCCTTTTCCTTTTTCCTAAGCTTTTCTTATATACATGTACTTACATTAGTTTGGTGCATGACCGAGAAAATATTGATTCCCATTACAAAAGACCAACCAAGCAAAGAAGGAATCTCAAACAATTTCTTCAGCAAAATCAATTATACTTACAACATCAAACACAATATGTGGTTCTGAGAAGTTTGGGTTCCTTTTGGTATTCTTGATGACAGAAGATTCCAGAACATTTCCTGATACTTCAAACTCGATACTTGGTGATGTGACAGAAGACATCTGGAATTTCTTCATGTTTCTCACACCCCAGCATAGCACCTAGTATTAAAAGAGATTGTGAATGGATTGGAATTTAAAGGTAAACAGAAATAAAATGTGAAAAGTAGTTTTTTAAATGTTTCATATCACAACAAGAAAACAAACCCTAACAACTTTTATCAAGTGTTAAATGAATACCTTTAATAACACTTCTAATTTTTAAAGGAAATCTTTATTCATCTAGTCAAAAATGACTATTTTCACAACAAGATATTTGTGAAAATCTTAAGGGTTTTAAGAACAATATGATAGGTGGTTCTTTATAGCAAATCAGCCATTTGTGCAAATTGTCGACCCTAGTCAGCCTACAGTCTGACTAGGGTCGACACTTTGCACACCACCCTGCTGGTCCCTTTTTGCCTTACGAGTCAATAGTATTACAATATGCCATACCTCAATAGCTGTTCTCTGCATCACAGGTCTAATTCCATTGGGTACAGCAAACAGGTCTCCTCTCTTTGGAGGCATAAATGGTAGGTCTTTACCTTTATCCTATAAAACAAAGATACATTATTCATTACATTTTTGTGGAGTCCTTAGCCTAGGGGAAAGAGCATTGGCCTTGGGATAGGCAAATCCTGGGATTGAATTGTGTTCAGACCATACAAATTTTTCTCAGCAAAAATTTTCACCACCTTGTTCCTCTCCACCCAGGTGTATCAATGGGAACCTGTGAGAATGCATATCAAAGTGATGTGGCAGCCAAAGGCATCATGTGTAAAGAGGTGGACTTGTAATTTAACTTATCTTATAACTATACAAATATCTGTGTGATAACAACCCGTATGATATTTTTTATGATATCACATAGTTATTTTTAGAACAATAATATCATACAGTTATTTTTAGAAACTTGCATTTCGGTGAGAAACATCGACGAAAACAAGACAAAAAGAGGTTATAAGATAAATATAATACATACTTAGTGTATTGTATGAAAAAATATCTAACTCGGTTGTGAGAATTGACAATTGTCTCGGCAGAGCCTCGACAATGATCAATTCTCCCAACCTCGTTAGATATTTTTTTTTCATATAATACACTAAGTATGTATTATATATATAAATGAAGACTACAAAAGCAAACTTTTGATATTTTTAACCTTTTTAAAATAACTTTTTTTTTTTTCAAAACCTACTGGCTAAATATTGAATACTTGTTTAAGGGGCTAAATGTAAATCTATTATAAGTTCAGATTAGTTCATAAAGCTTAAAATAGTTTTGCGCAGACCCATCAAAATACCTTGACCTAATATTCCTATGTGAAACTTGAGCCTTTCCCAAATTTCTTTTACACAAAAATGGTTTCTTAAGATTCATCAAATTTAGAATTGATATAGGAGTTTAATAGAAGATTCAGATGGGGTTATGGTACTCTTTCAACACCCACCATACACCTTATTTCTACCAAACTATTTCTTTATTGTGGGGAATTTCTTTAATATCTTTTGGTATTGCAGTGGAATGCTGTAAATAATTGTTGTTGTACTAGTGTGAGAAACAGGAAGTATTGGGTAGGTGTACTTTCCATGATATAACTGCAATTATGTTGAAAGCAGCATAAAACTCTAATCAATCAATAAAACAACTCCAATTTGTAAACTTTTTTGTGGTTATTAACAAGAAATTAGTATTTAGAGTAGAGTTTTGTTCTTATTGATGCAAAGTTCACTTTTTTGTGTATAAATTTGGTTTCACCAATACATGTACTAGGTTCAGGCCCTGAAATGTTTTGCCAAAGGTCATTCCCACATGACCTGTTATACCTGCAGCCACACGCGTTAAGTGCAGTCTAGGGGTTAATCGACCTAGTAATTGAAATCCCATGCTGTGGAGCAGCCAACATTTTAAACTACAACCTTCAATTTCTCCTGGATTACTAGCTATCTAATTAAAGATGTTTGTAAAATACTTATGCCCTCCCATAAGAGCAGGTCGATGGCATATTCTTCGTCAATAAACAAAGGGTAATAACTAAAACAATGTGTGTTTGTGAAAAAGGATTGCCCCCAAAACTGCACTTTTTTAAAACGTTGACCTTGACAGATGACCTTGACCTTGTCACATGACCTTGACCTTGGTATCTGTTGATGCACATCATTGAGATCTATCATCATACAAAAAATGAGAATTGTATCTTGCATGGCCTTGATGTAGCTGGCAATGTGAAGTTTTTTGGTTAAGTTTTGCAGACAGACAGACAAACAACAATTAAACAATTCAATTGCAAGAGTTGTGGTTCATGATCACTGCACTTATCCTCAATCCCTTGTGAAGTTTCATGATTCTAACTTGCATACTTTTTGAGATATGCTCTGGACAAAAATGGTCTACATATGGTTTAGTTTAAACCTATTAATTTTACATCTGTTGGGTTCTTACAACTAAGATTCACCCCTCTTGATTTTGGATCCAGGAAATGATTTGTTAGAATGGGGGTTTACGTCGCTTTCAACAATCTTTCATTTATATTGTGTTGAATGTGTGGGCCTAGGAAAGAACCAAGATTGATAGCCACTCCCTGAAATCAAGCTTTGGACCTCTTAGACAAGCAGCTGACACATAGAACGAAATAACAATCTACCAACAAGTGTAAAGCAATATGCCCCTTCTTCTTTGAAATGAACTGTCAAATCCCTATAGTGTTATTCAGCAAAAAACCCAAATATTCATATACATATTGTTAATAAGCGTACAAAAATGAAAGTAAAGAGGAAAAAGCATTGTTATTTCAATTTGCAAACAAGTTCTTATAAACCATACTCTGAAGATACAAAATTTAGTATGTTTTGACTGCCAAAGAGTAAACAATTCTTTATTCTTTGAAGTTCCAATCGCTTTAGTAGCTTTCCATAATGATTTTGCTCCAGTTTTCCATAATAGTTATGTCAAAACTTGACCAATGTTTCCCTCATTGTAATGCCTGTGGATCTAAAACCATTGCTTACAGAATATTTCATTTCATTGAACTTATCAAAGTATGGCTTAAAGATATATATACATATATATATATATATATATGGCTTATATTTTAGGTGACTTGTTAAGAGACAAAAAATTACAATTTCCGGCTTACTTAACTGAAAATTGAAACTGCATACACTTAAGCATGATACTTCTGAAGAAAAATTTAAAACATCAAGTTTTGTTCTTTAAGTAATAATGCCCCCCCCCCCCCTAAATTACTTTTTTTAGAAGTTTGACAAACAACATACTCCCATCTATTGATAAGGGGCCGAAAAATAGAGGGTATGCCATCATACTCTATTAGTGTGTATATAAATACATGTTTTAGCATTTCCAATCATTTTGCACCAAGCATTCCATATATAAATCTAGTAACTTTATCTTAATTGGATCAAACTTCAATACATCTTAAATTTAGTGTCCATCAAAAGAATTCATTTATCAATGACAAGTCACCTTTGCTCATTCAAAAGAGCTTTTCACTAGCATAAACATGCTTTAATCATGCAATGAAGCCTGTATTGACCTGATATTACTTGTCTGATAACATAACATGATATCAGACAGTCTATTTTTAGAAACAACTTGCATAAACTTTCACATAAATTTCTTCAATTTTTAAGGGTTTATTATTATAAAGCACTGAAAAATGATTGCATGATAAATAGAATAACATCTAAGTGTCTTAAAATATCAATGTTATCTGGTATCGGCTGCGAGAAATTATCATGACTCGACAAAGCCTCGTCCTGATAAATTCTCTCAACCTCGAACAGATAACATTGATATTTTAAGACACTAACATGTTATACTCTATATCTAAACAAAATGATACAAAAATATTGCTGAATATAAACTTATCTGACTATACATTTTTCTAAAATGTTTGTTATATTGAATGATAATTATATATATTACATTCTGGCTATCTGAATAATTACATTTCTACAATAAAGCTATTTACATGCCCAGTCAAAATACTTCAGGTTTAGAAGGAGATATTGACAAAGACCAGCCTTCAACTTTCTGCAGTCTGATCTTAGTCTATACTTAATGTTTGTCACTTTACCTTTGACATACTTTATAAATTCAATGTTAAAAACAAATATCAAGCTACTGTTAGAGCTTTCAGGACTTTCAGTCCTTTGATTTCAAAGTTTCAGTACATAAGTTTTTAGGAAGCATGACAAAGGTTAGCACTACATAAGAGTAATTTTAGCAGGGACGATTTTTTTTCTTGCAAACACTACCTATTGCTAGCTTGCTTTCTGCCTTAATTGACCATTATGCTGTTACATAATGGAAATTCAAGCTTTAGGGCAAAGACATGGACATAATTTATTTTTGCAATTAAACAAAGTTTGGCTTTAATACAATAAGAGGAAATACAATTTAGCATGTTCAAAATATAAATAGTTCAATGTACCATCAATTTGAGTATTATCAAAACTTGTCATTTGATGGTCATTATTAACTATGTACTTAACCCATGTCATGCTGAATAAAAGTTTTTGCAAAATTTCTGTAAAATCAAAGTACTGATAGCACTAAAGTCCAAGAGTATTGGACAATATTTCTTTTGACATTTAATTTCGTAAATGATTCTGAATTGAAAGAGGTTAAATAGGTGATGTAGAGTAAGGTCAGACTGCACATATTTGCAGGCTGATATTTGTCATTACCACCTTTTTATACAGGGTTCAGCATGAAAAGGTTTAACAAACATTTTTTTGGTCCTACGATACACTGCCACATTGTCAATTTTTAGTTAAGACCCCTTCTACAAAGACTCAGCAGAATACATGTACCACAAATCTCATCTAAAATGCTAGTGGTTATATGATGACAGACATTCTGTGAAAATTTCTTCTCAATCAGGAATAGAATGAACATTTTTTTCAACAAGTTTTCACAGTTACCAAATCTTGAATAAATTATTACAAATTTCCAGTTTTAAGCTTGGATTGATTGAGCATTTTTGATTTGTTATAAGTTATCATGCATATTTTAAACTGCACCCATTTAAGCAAAGATGGGAAATTTAGAATAAAAAGGTGAATATATTACTTTTCAGATTACTAAAATTGGGGTTCTATTCAAGTATATGTATATTTTCTGGTATTTCAAAATGTATTATAAGCTTTCTGAACAATTACTAAATTGCTAAATCCCTTTTGGGATAGAAATACAAAGATATTTTCATTCAGAAATTCAATAAAGAAAACATTTTTGTGAAGTGTCCAGCTAGACAGACCCTAACTAAAGAACTAAAGCAATGTTTATTATAAAAGACACATAATTCTAACAAAGATAATTGAGTACCTGCCTTTATAGTAAAGGCTACCCATTTGTCTGATTGCTTTCAATGGACCAACAATACTGACTGTTGTACCTTATTCTTTTTTTTTTTCCTAAAACTCAAATTGAAGACCCCAGAAAGGTTAAAGACGAGAAATGAGTAAATAGAAAATAGCATCATTACAGCTAGAATACATATGTCTACCAGTGTTAGCACCAAAATGCAAAGAAAACATACCTTTGTCTATAAGAAAAACAAAACAGAGTATATTCATTATTAGGCTATCCCCAAAAACACGTTGATTAAGCATTATATTAAACAATTTGTTGATACAGTTAAGAACATCGTGTAATTGAAACTCATTCTGATTAAAATCATTCAAAATCATTCACTCAGAGCTCCATTCATTCATTCCAAACACTCACTCAAAGTGATAAAAAATGCTCCAAAATTGCTAAAAAACATTTCACAATCATTAAAGGTGATCAACATCTAATTCAAATAGATCAAATTATTCTACGATTTTATTGGCTGGTGTGGCTTTTAAATTGTCTGATTGGTCCACGAAGACACACAAAAAGAAAAGTATGTATGGAGCTAATAAATATTGTTAATTTGTTCATATTGAACAAAATTGGCTTTATTGGATTACATCCATTTAATTTCACTCAAAATTCGCTCTACAGGCTCATTCAATTTCATTCCAAAATCAATCCAAAATCAATCATCTTGTCAATTTCACAACATTCTTAGCTGTAACAGTGTTAAATGTATTTATGGTTCCATAACGGGCAGATTTTCATTGCTTAGAGTTTCCTGATTAAGTTTGTTTATGCCTTTTTTCTTTATATTAGAGTATTGATTTCTTTGTTTCTTTTTTTCATTTATTGGACAGTTGAAGGGGGACAGTATCAATGAAAGTTTGCCCATCATTTCTCTTTAAGTGAAATTTCTATAACAATTTTGTGATTAAAACAAGAACAGTGTATATTGTGCATATAAAGTAAATGGCTAAACAATTCTAGATACAGAATTAACAAAAGTATATTACACTTTTGCCCAACATCATGCAAACTTTGTAAATCATAAAATGAAATCTACTTAAAAAGAGCCGTCAGAGACGGATTACGCTCCCAAAATAAGACATTGTCACAAAAACAAGAGCCATGTTGGACATGGACATCCCCCGCCACAAAAGCTTGATAGTAAACTGAAGCCTAATAGATTAAAGATTCTTTTGTACTGTCACAGATTTACCTCCCATAAAATCTAAGTATCAAAAAATAACAAAGGGCAATAACTCAAAAATTATGCAAGCAAGAGTTGTAGTTCTGGTGTACTGCACTTCTCCTCCATGAGATCTTTCCACCCATAAAGTTTCAGTTGATAGCTATTATACTTTAGGAGATATGCTCCAGACATAATCTAAGTATCAAAAATAACAAAGGGCAATAACTCCAAAATTATGCAAGTAAGAGTTGTAGTTCTGGTGCATAGCACTTCTCCCGAATGAGATCTATCCACCCATAAAATTTCAGTTGATAGCTATCATACTTTAGGAGATATGCTCCAGACATAATCTTAGTATCAAAAATAATAAAGGGCAATAACTAAAAAATTATGCAAGCAAGAGTTGTAGTACTGGTGCACTGCACTTCTCCTCCATGAGATCTATCCACCCATAAAGTTTCAAGTTGATAGCTATTATACTTTAGGAGATATGCTCCGGACAAAAACTAAGTCTTTAAAATAACAAAGGGCAATAACTCCAAAATTATGCAAGCAAGAGTTGTAGTTCTTGTGCACTGCGCTTCTCCTCCATGAGATCTATCCACCCATAAAGTTTCAAGTTGATAGCTATTATACTTTAGGAGATATGCTCTATGGTCAGATTGCAAGGACTCAAATAAGGTGTTATCTTATACAGCTAACATAAAGGCAACAAACATTAAACCCCCTTTTTGCATGACATATTTTAAGACACAAATTTCAAATAGTTTATGGTAAAGGGCATCTGATTTGCTCCTCAAAAGTGAAATTTCATCAAATTCTGAGCATAAGACTAGGAGAAATGAAAGAATAACTGTATTTTACACGCTAACGTAAAGGTAACAAACATTTAGCCCCCTTTTTCCATGATATTTATTTTTTACTTTAATTTCAAATTGTTTATAGTAAAGGGCATCTGATTTGCTACTCACATATGAAATTTCACTAAATTCTGACTGTTAGACTAGGAGAAATTTGGGAAAAACTGTTTTTTACCCTAAGTCCCCTTTTCCCGTAACGAGGCCTCAAATCCAAAAACCGTCACAGATGCATCATCACTATATCATAGGGAGTTCACATGGTAAGTTTCATTTGATTTGGCTCAAGGGTTATGGAGAAATAGGTGGGGACAGACAAAGCAGCGGCTATATGCTCTCCCTTCGGGGAACATAATAAAACTTGTCTATATTTTTAGTCTATAAGCAAATTCTGAAAGGTTCGGAATGGCTAAACAATGGCATTATAAACCATATTTAGTCTTAGCAAAATTGGGGTTTAATGACTCATTAGTTGGGATCATACGAACGCTTGCTGGAGTTTTAAGGGTCCCTGCTTTAAATGTGGTCTATCCTCTCAGCTATCACTTTGTTTATGGTATAAGAGAATTGAACTTTTGTCTGGTTGAAGGTCTTCAAAGTATTGGACAAATATGAACCTCCACTGCTCAGCATCAGGAAAGAATAGAAAACTATTAATAAAACAATCTTCGATTTTTTCCTGAAGTTGTTTACCAAAGGGTCCTGGGACTTCCATCAAATTATTTTGAGAGGCCAAGCCACTTACATTTTGTTTGTGAGTCTTCGACTTGCCAAACCTCTATCCCTTTAAACCCTGTTGGGATAGCTACAGATAGAGGGGGTATTTTGGATTTCAAATTGACATATTTCACTAGTTCTTGCTCAAACCCTTGACAAGATGATTCAAATGAGTACCCAAAACATAGGGTTTTGTTTGGAAATAAAGATTTCAGACATGAGTTACCCCCTCTTATCTGTTCCTTTATGTTGATCATTATAATAGTCGGAGATCTTGTGGTTGCTGGGATTGATGGCGTATAGTTTTTTCCGTTTTGACCTGAGATTGACCTTTAGGGAGTTGTTTGAATACCTTTAACTCAAAAGCATTCATTCAGTAGCAATATTTTTTACATCTGATTTCGGTAGCATTATGTTCCTACAAAAGCATATGCAATTCTGAGTGCAACCTATTTAATTTAGTTCATCTATACAGCAAAGGTCAATATCAGGTCAACAGACAAACTTATACATGATCGTCTGCGAAGAATTAAAATAACACAAAATCTTCGGAAGCCATTATATATATATATATCTATCAATAGAGTATATGTTACATAATATTTCATAAAACAATCTTTATATACAAAACAATTTAATATAACATTTTGGCCCTAGGGAGTCAACTCTTTCATATCTAACTCAAACACTTTTAAAGTTTTAGCTCAAGATCTCTCCATCAACCAACAAATATTTGTGAGAACAGGGATGTTCTAAGTAGCAGGGGATGGCGTGATGCCATCAAAAACCGAAGAACGGTTATAGAGGTTGGTAGATGGAAATTGGGCACAGCCCCCTTTTCTCATCTATCAAAGGAGAAAAAACATTCAGAACAGGGATGTTCTATGAAGATGCAGGGGATGGCTGTGCCATCAAAAGCCAAAGAGTGGCTTACAGAGGTTGGTTGATATGAGGGGGAAGGATTTCCTCCTTATATACCAACTAAGAATAAACACTCAGAAACAGGGATGTTCTATGGAAATGCAGGGGACAGCAATGTGCTGTCACTAGCCAAAGAGTGGCTGTTAGATGTTTGTTGATGAGGGGGCTTTGCAGCCTCCCTCATCTACCAACATGGAAGTAACACTCAGAAAAGGGAGAACAGGGATGTTCTTTAGAAATGCAGGGGACAGCAGTATGCCGTCTGATTTAGCCAAAGAGTGGCTAAAAAGGGGTCGGTTGATGAAGCTGATGAATTGTTTGCTAAAATTGTCTTCTTTTTTCAGATAAATAAGAAAAATTGCGCCTCGTCTTAACAAAAGACTGAAAGAGTTGCCTCACCTATATAACTTACATTACGAGACAATAATGTAGGTGAGTGGAGGGGATGGTGGTGGTTAGCGTGATGCTATATTCAGAACTTAATTGATACTAAAGTGCCACGTCGAAATGATGCTGCACTCAGACAAAGAAGTCACGTGATTTTGAGTACGCATCTTCCTAATTGGACTGCAGCATCCTACATGTACTAAATACGTGATAGATTAGAGGAGCTCAAGGGAATATATCAACAATATATACTTATATGCATATAAATCAGTTGAGAGGCTCTAAAGGGAGAAAAAGTTATAGTGCAATATTCAGAATGACTCACGAGTGATAAGAAGCAGCCTTATCATAATCAACATAAACCCAATTATATGTGAATACACACATAATCATCCATTTATGTTGATCATTATAATAGTCGGAGATCTTGTGGTTGCTGGGATTGATGGCGTATAGTTTTTTCCGTTTTGACCTGAGATTGACCTTTAGGGAGTTGTTTGAATACCTTTAACTCAAAAGCATTCATTCAGTAGCAATATTTTTTACATCTGATTTCGGTAGCATTATGTTCCTACAAAAGCATATGCAATTCTGAGTGCAACCTATTTAATTTAGTTCATCTATACAGCAGAGGTCAATATCAGGTCAACAGACAAACTTATACATGATCGTCTGCGAAGAATTAAAATAACACAAAATCTTCGGAAGCCATTATATATATATATATCTATCAATAGAGTATATGTTACATAATATTTCATAAAACAATCTTTATATACAAAACAATTTAATATAACATTTTGGCCCTAGGGAGTCAACTCTTTCATATCTAACTCAAACACTTTTAAAGTTTTAGCTCAAGATCTCTCCATCAACCAACAAATATTTGTGAGAACAGGGATGTTCTAAGTAGCAGGGGATGGCGTGATGCCATCAAAAACCGAAGAACGGTTATAGAGGTTGGTAGATGGAAATTGGGCACAGCCCCCTTTTCTCATCTATCAAAGGAGAAAAAACATTCAGAACAGGGATGTTCTATGAAGATGCAGGGGATGGCTGTGCCATCAAAAGCCAAAGAGTGGCTTACAGAGGTTGGTTGATATGAGGGGGAAGGATTTCCTCCTTATATACCAACTAAGAATAAACACTCAGAAACAGGGATGTTCTATGGAAATGCAGGGGACAGCAATGTGCTGTCACTAGCCAAAGAGTGGCTGTTAGATGTTTGTTGATGAGGGGGCTTTGCAGCCTCCCTCATCTACCAACATGGAAGTAACACTCAGAAAAGGGAGAACAGGGATGTTCTTTAGAAATGCAGGGGACAGCAGTATGCCGTCTGATTTAGCCAAAGAGTGGCTAAAAAGGGGTCGGTTGATGAAGCTGATGAATTGTTTGCTAAAATTGTCTTCTTTTTTCAGATAAATAAGAAAATTGCCCAAAAATTGGAAAGTCAGGCAATACATTATGTGTATTATAATGTGTATCTTCAAGTATAGGAAGTATCCTGCTATGTTAGGAAGCATAAACAAAGATCAATCTGCACATAATATGTGCTGCCCGATCCCAGTCTACATCGCCTAACTTGTCTCTTAGCATTTAGTTAACATTTATATGAAATAAGTGCCCACAACACATCATGGTTGCTCTGGTGCTTTCAACCTCTTGATCGGAAAGAATTTTGAAATTTTGTAAATCCCACAAGGTTAAAATTACAGACCATGATCTGATGCCAATGTAGACAAATAAGGCAACATACCTTAATTGTCCCCCAGCACAAAACCAAGGTTCAACATTTTATCATATTTCCCAATTTATATTGGGCTTGCTGTATGCTGACATTAGATGTACGGATATATCGACAATAACTATCGGAACTCCAGCGACCTAGGGTTTTGATCATATGGTCTTCAATTCCTTTCTCACCAGCGCTAGTGGCTGCTCCTATTCGAAATGAATGACCGTTATAGTGGTCCGGATTATAACCACAGATCATTAAAACAGTCTTTAAATTTGAAATAAATGTGGCTCTATCAAGAGGAGTAAAATCATCACAAATGAATAGAGGCTCTACAGCACTAGATGTGATTTTGAATTGCTGCCTCCACTGGAGATAAGTTTTTAATGCAAAATGTGGACATAATTCTGAATTAGTACAATGAAGTTGTATAGATATGCCTTTCCTGAAGGGATCAGTCTTAGACTCTTTAAGGTGTAATGTACAAAAGGTAGGAAATATATTTATATCTCCTATGCATAAATTGCGGTTTGGATCGAATTCCTTTTTGTTCAATACTGTAAATTCTCCACAGCGTAGGAAACCAAAATATGCTGTAATACAGGCACATTTCATCAATGCTCTCATGTTGACAGAAAACATACTTTTATTCAGATTTGAGATAATTCTGTGAAGAATTTCTATAGTTATAGGCAGACGTGTTCTAGTTTCAAGATGCTGTGATTTTTTAATTGCCCTCAGAATTAATTCCAGTCGGGGCAATGGATTTTGTTGTAAATTATCAAGCGGAGAGGGTCTGTTCCCTTGAAGGTAGGCAAATCTTATCCCACAAAGATAGAGTTTAATAGTAGAATGTTTTAGTTTTAAGGATTTAAAACAGTAAGCTACAAAATAAACCAATATATTTTCTGTGATAGAAGGTAGGTAGTGTTTGTCACCCTGAAAACCATGTAAGAGAAGGAAACGTTTAAAGTGTGTAAATCCAGTATTGTAAGATGATTTGGTTTTCTTGCCTAGACTAGCAGTCCATAGGTCATTTACAGTTTGTTCTAATTCCAGATTACATTGGAATGGTTTGGGCATCGAGTTGGTTCTCTTTCTGCTTGTGGAGCTAGCCGTCTGAATCGTGAAATCTGTAAACGGGAAAGGGAATCACTAATATTGTTTAGATATCCATTTATAAAAACACTTTTGAAAGTAAAGTTAAAAGTGCAGGCGCACAAAGTTAATCTCCTCATTAGCTGCATAATGTAGAGGCACTTAGAACGTCCTTTATTCAAGATGGCAACAGTAGCTTGATTATCACAACGAAACACTATTCGCTTCTTTGCCCAATGTTTTCCCCAGAGTACTGCAGCTACCACTATCGGATACAATTCCTTGTATGCGATGGACAACATTTTGCCCTTGACAATGGGGAGTTCTTTAGGCCACTCACAGGAAAACCACTTTCCCTGAAAATAGCCTCCAAATCCTAATGTGGCTGATGCATCAGTGAATAATTCTAACTCGTCACTGTAGACTGACTCATTATTGTAAAAGAGAGTTATTCCATTCCATTGTTCTAAGAATTTAAGCCAAAAATATAAGTCTGTTCTACACTCATCATCTAGGTAAACAGTATCATGAAAGCGTTCTACTGTTGTTGATAAGTGTATTAAATATGAAACAAATGAACGTCCTGGAAGTATTACTCTTGTAGCAAAATTAAGGTGTCCCAATAATTGTAGTAACTGTCTTTTTGTACAGGAATTTTTTGTTAACAGAATTTTAATGAATTCACAAATGCGTCCTATTTTGTCCTGAGGAAGCCTGGCTTCCATGCGCTTAGAATCAAGTATCACCCCAAGATACTCCAGGCAATTTGTGGGACCAATTGTCTTCTGTTCCGATAATGGAACATTTAGTTTTTTGAAGATCATTCTCATGATAGCCATGTTACGTTCTCCAATATGGTCAGGGTTGTCAATTGTAATAAAGTCGTCTAGCAGGTGCAGTATGTGTTGAATACCGTAATTTTGTTGAGCAATAAAACAAATAGCTTGAGAAACACTGTCAAATATTTTAGGGCTCGATCTGCACCCAAAACTAAGTCGTGTCCAGAAGTAGTATGAATTATCCCATTTAACACAAAACAAGGGCCACTGACTAGGTTTAATGGGGCATATTTTAAAAGCATCAGCTATATCAAATTTGCACATCCAAGCCCCTTGGCCAAGGTCTAAGATCACTTTAATTGCGTCGTCAATTTTAACGTATGTCATGGCACATGATTCTTTGTCAATCAAGTCATTAACACTAACACTTTGGTCATTGTGAGGGGCAGATAAATCAAGTATAAGACGCTCTTTATTAGAGTATTTACCTATTACTAGTCCTAAGGGGCTTACTCTATAGTGCTCGAAGGGCAAACGTTTGAAAGGACCATACATAAAACCCTTTTCACATTCTTTTTGAATAAGTCGATAAATAACATCTGGATTTCGACGAGCTGATTGATTATTTTTGCATTCTAATGTAGGTAGGTCACTCTTAGTTACTTTTGTGTCAAACCCTTCCTGAAGGCCTTGGCATAAATATTTAACAAATTCTCTGTCAGGGTGAGTTGACAATTCTTGTTCAAATACAGAAACATTTATTGGTGTAGTGGCCTTCCATTCATAAGTTTTACCCCCCAAGCTCCACTGATTCGAGCTCTGTCATTTAGTTTTATTTTGTGTTCGACTGTTAGTCGATGAAAGTTGGTCATTGTTACCTACCAGCTGTCTTTTCTTAGATTGGCACAAATGTAAACCATGAGCAGTGGCCTTACATTTTATACAAACATGTTTCAGGGGACATTGGTTTCTGAAACACCCTTGTTGTCCATTGAAATTATTACAAATTTCCTTTCCTTCCCAGTAATGTCGAGATCGTCCCTGTCTGTCAACTCTTTCTTGGGCTTTGAAACGTTCATTTGAGGTCTTTTCCCCCCGCTGTAATGGGCAAAATTGAGTCTGATGGTCAATCATGTTACATAACTGACATGCTCGGATTTCTACACCAGCACTTACTAAGGCTAACAAATCTCTATCACGCTGTCCCCAGTCTACTTTGATGTGCTTTTCACGCAGAATAGCGGCAGCCTTTGCACTGAACATTTTATGATAGTCATAAAATTTGCTACCATAGAAATTGGCTATTTCTATAATGTCCTCTTGGTAGTGGTCTAGCTCCTCTTTTCTGTCAGGGAAGGCGGTACACATGACCCTTTTATATTTACCAAAGGCACGAATGAATTCTGGTAGTGTCAGCTGTCTGGAAAGTCTTGGGTCAGGTCTCCCCAGAACATTTAACTCAAAATTATTTGCAACTAAAGTATGATTCTGGGGGCAGTCAAAGTTTGGGATGAGAAGAGAAGCTAAGTTAATGTCCCTACCTTCAATAATTTGTTTTTGTAGAGTCGGAGAAACTATGTCTACTGTCGAGATCGAGTCTGCTCTAATTCCTGTCATATTCGTCGAGTCATGAAATCCATGAACTATGTTCGTAGAATCTCGTCTGTACCAACTCCCGAGACTAAATGGCTCCGTCGATTCCAACCTCGGTGAAATAAGCTGTGATACAGTTGATTGCAGCGATGCGAAGCACTGAGTAACATTGCTGAGAGCCGAAAACAGGGAACTTTCGTTGGTATTGTTTGTGTTGTTGTTGTTGTAGCCGTCTGAGTTGTTGTCGTTCTGATCAGGATCAGGGAAACGCTGTTCGGTCACTGGCGCAGGAATACTAGCTCTTGTGGAAATAGTCCCGACTTCTCCCGTTGATTCATTGAGGCGAGTGGACAAAGTAGATCCTCTGTTTTCTTCGTACAATTGCCTCAAGAATGATTTCGAGACGTTTTTGGTAGGAGCACGTATTCCCAAATCTTTCCATAAGCGCTCTTTAAAATCTCGGATGGTCCAGTTAGCGGGATTGTCCCGGTCCCATTTGTCGTAGGGTTGAGCCCTCGAGGAATCCTCCTGGTCAGGATTAATAACGGCCCGTCTGCTTGAACTGTCGTTCGTAGAGCGGTTACGTCTGGAAGCCATCGTTTGAATTGACGATTAAAATGTTAGATAGTGATATACCACTCCGATTTTAAATTCGATGGAGAATTATGTCGATTTTAAATGGAAATTTAGCAGGCAAATGTTCGAGGAATATGCCGTTAGCAAGTCGTTAAAATTAATAATTATTGATCTAAACTAAATCTATGAAAGTCACTTCCCAAAGCAAAAAATTGCGAGAATAAGTCCCGGTAGTTGTTTTGAACAAAGGAAAGTCCAGCGAGAACAAAGAAAGTTCTGTAAAATAGGTTGATAAAGATTTTCGGTCCTTTTGGAATAATCCGAATGCTAGACGGATTAAACTCCCACACTTTATAAGTCCAGATTTTAAACACAAATTTAATAAAAGTCCCGCAAACGTTTGAGAACAAAGAATAACGAAGTGATATATTAGCGTGATGCTATATTCAGAACTTAATTGATACTAAAGTGCCACGTCGAAATGATGCTGCACTCAGACAAAGAAGTCACGTGATTTTGAGTACGCATCTTCCTAATTGGACTGCAGCATCCTACATGTACTAAATACGTGATAGATTAGAGGAGCTCAAGGGAATATATCAACAATATATACTTATATGCATATAAATCAGTTGAGAGGCTCTAAAGGGAGAAAAAGTTATAGTGCAATATTCAGAATGACTCACGAGTGATAAGAAGCAGCCTTATCATAATCAACATAAACCCAATTATATGTGAATACACACATAATCATCCATCTGACCCCTGGAACACCTACGTAATACCTACCAGGAATAATTCAAATGCTGCTAGAAGTTCCCCACCTGCATCTTTCCCTCTTCGAATCTCATACCATTGTAGAACAGGTGACCTGGCGTCAGATGGATCCAGTTTTACCATAGGATGGGCCTGTGCTCTACCTAGGAATTCGGGTTCACCCTGTAATGTGTGAGACAAGGACAAACATTTATTCTGTTGGGTTTTTTTTTTTTTTTGTTTGTTTTAATTGGATTTTACGCCACTCTCAACAATCTTTCACTTATATCAGAGCGACTGGAGCACCTAATAAAGGATTCCTGGTATTTCTCACACCAGTACTACTATTACATCCTTTCCAGGTCTCCAGCTGCTATCCCAAATAGGTCTACAATAATCAACCAATTGGTGGAAGACAAATAGTAGAAAAGAATGAGTGTGGCCGTCTGGGATTGAATCCAGGAACAAATTCATTCATAGAGTACAAAATCAACTGAGAAAACAATGCTATCATTTTATATCATATTGTATCAGGAATTATGTGAACAAAATAAGAATGTATTTATTTCTTTCAGGTTTTGCAGGTAAAAGAAGTTCTGAGTTAGAGATGTAGAACCATAATTACAACGGATTTAATTAAAGCATGAATCTAAACATTCAGATAAAAAAAATCTCAGTGTATACATATGCAAAATTCTATCAAAATATTACTAAATCTAATTTTTTTGGTCATCTGAAATTTGTATTCATTTCAGACATTTCACAGTTAAGGAAAATTTGAAGTTACTTCAATGATGTCCAGGTCATTTAAAGCAAGTAAATGATCACAGTTCAATGTCTTGAGTTTAACAAGTCAATGTCCAGATTAAGTAAATAGCTTCTTACAGCTGCCTAGTAGATAAACTTACAAAAGTATCATGATCAAACAGTTCAATGTATATCAAGGGTGGTTGTGCTTCAATCTTCTTTGGGTCCCCATAGATTTCAATCTCCTCAAATATCAGGGTCTGGTCCCATGTTGGACATAAACTCTTCTTGATGTTCTCTGTACGAGCACTCTGGGTCAGGAATGATACTCTAGCAAATGGATCTGAAAAGTTTAAATCAATTTGAATTAAGCTTGTTCTTTCATTTTCAACCAAATAATTTTAATCCCACAGGGCTTTGGAGAGGTTTAGGTAAAGATGATCTTTGGCTTACTGGACCACGTTTGAATGTTGTTTATGAAACAATTTCATTTTCGCGCTAATGTGTCCACGATTAGAGTCTGATGGGGAGGAGTTATATGCAAAAGGCAAAAGTATCAAAGTTTCCGCTAAAGATGATGCATGACATAAATGGGCAGAGCTTTCTGTGTACACTGTATAACACATGGCACATGAATTTTATTGCAAATAAAGTTGTATGTAATTCTTCTTTTTTTATTTATACGTTTTATACCATCGTGTTATAATTCATTTTCCCGAGAGACCTCTTGATTTTCATATCATACTGAATCAATCTAGTTTAGACAAAACAAATTGAAAGCCATGTTATACAGAAACACTTTTAGAGTCTGTATTCAATTTGATTTCTAATTTCATTACCAGAGCTCTGTACAGCCAAGATGTGTCCTTTTTCGATCAGAGTACCTGTTACAACTGTTTTATAATCTTATGAGGTTTATACAAAAACCTCAGATTAGCCTTTGAACTCCAAAAGTCTGATCTTCACTGGTCTCAACAGATACCTACTAAATCATAGTTCCTATAGGAGTATGAATATTCTTAATACACTTTGTGGCCATCTTGGCTGCAAACTTCATGTACTCAAAGCACATATGAAATAGTTGGAAATGTCAAACACAGACTCAAATTATCATGGTTGGTTAATTGTTACAGGCCCTGATAATTTGAATTTTCAAAACAGAGAATATTACCTGATTGACCAGAATCATCCATGGCTAACACATCTCTGGCTTGGTATATGTAGGCTCTCAGTTGGTATTTGTTAGTTTCTGTAAAATATGTCATCATTCAACAATAAAGTTGCCAATCAATGAAAAATGAACAACTGTAAAATATAAAGGTCAGGGTTTTAAGAGACATGGGTATAAGTCAAAGTTCAAAAGGTATCTCATTATGATAGAGTGTTTCTATTGGTCAATTTGATTTTTTGATTGACAGCAGAGATCTTTTGATTATTTCAAAAAATTTGCTTGTATTCATCCTTTTTTATAAAATAAACATTTACTTTTAACAAGAGGGCCATAGTGGCCCTTAATCACTCACCTGAATTAACAATCTAAAAAATATTCAAGGTATTTCTAAGATTTAACCCAATGACCTAGTTTTTGACCCCACTTGACCAAATTTAGAACTTGTCCAAGATTTCATCAAGATAAAAATTCTGATCAATTTTCATATTTGATTTGATTTGAATTGGGTTTAACGTCGCTTTCAGCAATCTCTCAGTTATATCGCAACAACTGGAGCCCCTAACGATGGATTCCTGGTATTTCTCACACCAGTATTAACACCACATCCCTTTCCTAGCCTCCAGTTGCTATTCCACATAGGTTTACGATTATCTACCCATTGGTGGAAGACAAATGTCGAAAAGGATAAGTGCCGCGGCCGGGGATCAGGTGAGCTAAAAAGGCTAATGGAAGAAGTATAAATCTACCACTTTACCTTTAAAAACTAAAAACATTCTGGGAGCAGTCAGGGCACCAAAGTCCTCATCTTCATCATCACTGTCCTACAACATACAGAAAACTGATGACATGAAATTGTTGTTACATACCTGCTATGGTACTGATTCTACAAGATACATTTTCATCAGATAGTTCCCCTTGTTTTCTTAAAAAAACAGCTAGCAGAGAAATCCTTGTCTAACACATGTGTAGGATCATATCTAAATGATACCAGCATGATGTCATCTGAACAAACGTTATTGTGGTAATTTTATCATTGTTCAAAACCCTACATTTAGGTGGAAAATTATCAAAAGGTATGCCTGTTACACTGCTTGGTGTGCAAGTAAGAAAAACAAGAAAGGGAAATATCTAAACTAGAAAGCCATGAATGGCTTGAGTTGCTCCACAGGCTTGAAATTCTTGTAATAGCAAATAAAAGTTTTGACTAGATATTTAGATATTTTGGGTTCTACTGATGTTGAAAATGACTTCATAATTTCCACTATATAACATATAGAGAAATGACTTCTGCCCATAAAATCAACATTTTTCATCCAATCACAAAATTTTTTAGTACACTGATAAAGGGTCACTCAAGAATCATTCCAGAGAAATTTGATTGATATCCATCATTTACATTCTGAGAAAATTATTTTCAAATTTTCCACTATATATCATATAGAGAAATGACCTCCGCCCATGATATCCATATCTTTCATCCGATCACATTTATTTTTTTTGTAGACTGATAAAGGGTCACCCAAGGATCATTCATGTAAAATTTAATTGGTATCTAAGAAAACTCACTTTTTACCATATTTGAAAATTAGCCACGCCGATTAAATCCATGTTTTTAATTGGATCAAAATTTCTTGAACCACTTTGAAAGAGGGTCACCCAAGGATAATTTCTGTGAAGTTTGGTTGAAATTCATCCAGTAGTTTCTGAGGAAAAGATTTTTAAAGAAAAGTTTAAGACCGGACGCACAGATGGACTGACGGATGGACTGATGGACGGACACATGCACGACGGACACAACACCATGACAATAGCCCCAGTGGCCTTCGGCCAGTGGAGCTAAAAATTAAACTAGCTACAGTTGTGAGTCTTGTGCACTGCACTCTGTAGTCATGAGGGAATAATAACTGCCAATCCCAAGTCAATCAGAGAGAGTTATGCTCTGTACAAATAAGTGGACATTGCGCGCCTACCCAGACACCAGTCGCCATGGGTGATCGCATATTTCTCAATTCTCATCTTTTAATGAACATATAAAAATGATGTCTTTGTAAGAAAAAGAATCTGTGACTCAAATTTTAATTCTTATTTAATGGTAAATGATGAACCAATGAAATAAAGCCATATTTAAAGCCCTATAAATCTTCAATTATGATGATTTTTTCCTATAAATAATGCAAAAATGAAGATGTACGTTGTAATATGTGAAAAGAGGTATAGTAAAAGTCAGGTGTAGTCTCTGTTCACATTCCCAGAATATTTTCAAAGCTCTGTGTGGCTGCCCATTGAGCTCAATGACTCTCCATTATGCTGGAAATATCACAAACTGTCCTATGTTCAGGATGACAAAATGATGTTAACTGTTTGCAAATTAGCCCCACTATTCACATGCACCTGCATGTAAAGTGGGGTTAAATTTGCAAAAAAGTTTGCATCGTTATGTCATCCTGAACACTGGACTGGTTCAAATGCTTGGCCTGGGACTCACTCAAATGAACATTGGTGAAGGTAGAATTTCAAACTTGTGCAAATGACAACTGATAAGTTTTAAACAACATTTTACTATATACCAAAGTAAAAACAAATTTTCTATTTTTGTACTTAAGTGACCATACATTTCAAAATGCACAAAGTAATAAGATAATCATGAAAGAAAATGAAGACATGCTTATTGCAAAATGACAAAAGCATTCAATTAGTTAAGATCAATAGATCATCTTAGTCCATGAGCCAGAATGGGTTTTGTTCCCCCCCCCCCCCCCAGGGGGAATTTTGTAGACCATATTTTTCTGAAAGCCCATGGTATGTAGAACATTTTGAGACATGTTAGCACTCTGGCGAGTGGGGCTGTTGTAAGATATGTTACTTTAAAGTAGCACACCCTACAAAATTTTGAAAATGAATTTTAAAAGACTACCCAAAAAATTGAAGTCTAAATGACAAAAAGTTGACTTTTTATACATATATTTGTGTTGCTGATTAACTGCAGGGTCCATTTATGGAATTGTTTGAAATATCTGGTCATCTTAAGAGTCATGATATTGCAGTAAAATACGTTACCCTTAAATTTCATAGAAAACTATGAATACAGAAATAAATTGTCTATCCCTGCCTCACTGGGAATTTTGTTAACATTGCCTGTTTGATAGTCCATGGTATATAGAACATTTTGAGACTTGTTAGCACTCTGACAAATGGGGCGTTAGTGAGATACGTGACCTCAAAGTTAGTTACTTATCAAATTTTCAAGACTAGATTTTAGGTTTGTATAGTGAAAAAATGAGTCAAAATGACCAGAAGTGATCTTTTAATACCACAATTTATGTTGCTGAATGTATGTAGAGCAAATTCATAGTAATACTTTGTAAATAAATCCACTCCGAAGGCATGATATTGAAGTAAAATACGTTACTTTTTTATTTCAAAGAAAGGCACATAGATAGAAATTATTTTTCCATAGCTGCCCCATTGGGAAGATTGTTAACAATGCTTTTCTAAAAGCCTATGCAATATTGAACATTTTGAAACTTGTTAGTAGTCTGGCCACTGGGGCAAATGTGAGATACGTTACTTTAAAGAAACCAACCCATAAAATTTTTATAAAACAATTTTAGTTGTTTGTCTTGTTATAGAAATTACCTGTAATTTGGTAGAAATTAAATGATATTGTGTTTTGTTAATGATATTTGTGATTCTGGAGATATTTGAAGCCCATTTACATTATGACTTGAAAAATATAGCCCTTACAAACAATGCGTAGGAGTAAAATACGTTACATTTAAATTTCGATTTAATGTATTCAAAAGAAATGTTATATTCATCAATGCTCTACTGAATGTTTTGTTTACTGTGTTTTTCTATAAGCTTCTGTTCTTTGGGAGATTTTAATATTTTTTTATGCATCTGTCCATCAAGCTATTTGCACAATACGTTACTCTAAAGTAACCAATTTACCCATCAATTACCATAGGCTTATCCATATCTCAGCTGATTACAATTATTTTAAAATCCCCCATTGTCTAAATCAACTATAAACCATAACTGTTTAAAGTATGTTTAAGGTATCAATATAAATTTTAATCATTTCAAGACTCATTGTGGTTTTAAAAGCGTGCAAAATACGTTACCATTTATTTATAGGTATAATTATTATTTAGCCGCTGTCATAGTGTACGGAAATGCACCAAACACAATGTTGAGGCAGCTTCCAAACACAATGTTGAGGCAGCTTATGGTTTCTTTAATGTTTTTGCATTTTTTACACATTTTTAGAATAAAACACAAGTTATATATGTTACTTCTGATGATAAGAGACAGTTTTCATTGTGAATAATGATGACCAAATAAATGAAAAAAGCTGTTCCTACAATATTTTTTAGCAATATTTCCATCTATTTAGTACAGAAAAGTTAAAAATATTTCTTAGAGTTAATCATGATCGTAGCCCAGTTGGTAGCACATCGGATTTGGTAGCGCATTTGACTCCATATCATAGATACAAGGTTTCATCAGCCAGTACAAAGGAGTGATCATTAATCTTCGTTGTATAAGCAGCTAGAGGCTTAAAAAGGATGATGTGATGAATGGAATCATGTGTACGGTAAATACAAGGAATTCATTTTTAGGTGGATAAACCACCCCGTTAAGAGTGTTATACTGTTAAAATGGTCTAAAAATTCCTTGAAGCAATTAAGCTCTCTATTGTTTCCAATTGAATGGAAAGTACATTGCATGCAATCCTAGTTTTGCCAAGAAACTGCGCAATTCAGTTCAATACTAAAATTTAATTGAGTATGACCATATCATATTCAAATGAATAGAATATTGCCATATACATTTTGATTTAGCCATCAAAGAGAGTAATATATGTTACATTTAAAAGACGTTTTTTAGAAAATCAAACATAATTGCTGCTTCCAAAGGACAATTAGATGCACACCAATTGTAATGCTCTTGAACATAATTAGTTCTTACAAAAGTAAAGATTTAAGTAAAACAAAGATGCTTAAAAATTGCTTTAACTTTGAACTAGATACAAACTACAAGTCTTTTTTATGCAGAAAGAAACCTATCTTAGATAGAATTAGCGCTTCTTTTATATCTTACATTCTGAAAGAATAAATGAATTATGATAAATTGCTTAGGCAATAGGATTTTATCAATATCAAGGCATCATTCAAATACAACCCTAGACTTAAAGATAAAATATGAAAATTGCATGATGGGTCTATAAATCGCTGTGTTAAAGTAGAGAAAAGAATTGAAGAATGTCCATTCTTATTGATATACTCATGGTTCTTGGGCAAAACTCTACTATTTTTCTCATGTGCACAAGTACAAGACTCTTCTACTAACCATTAAGTTTTATTCAAACCACTTGGCCAACATTCCAGACAAACAATTTTGAAAACCATACAGTAAAACCAAAAATTCCACCTTAATCAAAGAGAAATAATAATTTTGATTTCAATGGCTAAAATATTGACACTGAAGTGCATTTAAGATAATTGCGACTTGTTTCATACACATGGTAACATATGTTACTAGATTATGACCATCGGTATTCTGTTTCATTTCATTTATTGGCAACTAATAAACCAATGCACAGAATGAGAGATAAATGATATACATACTTAAGTGACTAAGTGATTTTGAAAAAAGTTTCAATTAATTAAATTCTTTTAGCTGTCATGCTGCATTGTGTGATATGTAATTGCACTGAACAGATATTTCCCTATGATGAAATTAAACAACAGGTATAGTACAACACAAAGTACCTATCCATATCTATCAAAAAGCCAGTATTTTTATTGAATTATTTCAAGATATTTGTAATTTCTAATGTAAAATGATTATCAAGATCTGTGCTGATTTAGAAGGGTGTAGGTATTTCAATTTCAGCAATTGGGTATACATGTATTAATGATTTGGTTATTTTGAAATTATGATCTCAAATCTTGTTATCATATTTTTAACTTTGTTGGATGGGATACTACAAATGATACTAACTTCAATTGGTGTGACTTATCACTTTATATTAAAAGACAATATGTAAAAACTAGCATTTAATAAGAATGTTCAAAGATATAACATTGACTTCTCAATTAATGTCTAAATTTTAATACCATAAGTGCTAGGAGATCTTTGATCTTTTGTTGGTCACGCATTTGCATTCAGTACCGATGCATTTTCTAAGAAACAGAACTGAGAGCTATAAATTCAAAGAATTTTAATCCTTATTGATTAAAAATAAAACAGTTTAAACAGGTTTTGGTAAAATATTTTGAGGTAACGTATGTTACAACATTCCTTTGAACATAAAGCATTTGTTGTTATAAGGATATCAGTTATAAATGCTATTCTTGCTATTCTTGTTTTATTATGCATAATCAGAGTAGTAAATTGCACCTTCCATTCACCTTTCTGTTTATGAACGGCATATGAAATTACGTTGTATCAAGGATTTGAAATGACATGTTCTCAGATCTTTTCATTACTACGTATAAAATAAGTAATATGCAGGCCAAAATAAACTATATAAATGTGAATTCATCATATTATCTTGTGAATTTTGCCAACAAGAGTTGACTTTGAATATTTTTGGCGCCCAAATGCCAATATCTTTATATAGGCGAATTTTGAGAAACAATTTTGTAATTGTAACGTATATTTCACGTTTTTTCTTGAATCATACAGGATTCTGTGGGTGTTTTATCACTCATACTCAAGATTCATGTATGGCACAGTACTAAAAATCACAATTTGCCCAAAGAATTTCACAAATATGGAGCAAAATGTAGCATTTAATAAGGATCTAGGGTGGGTGATTTCAAAGTAACGTATCTTACAAAAGCCCCACTTGCCAGAGTGCTAACATGTCTTAAAATGTTGCTTATACACGTACCTTTCAGAAAATCATAGTGTACAAAATTCCCCCTGGGGGGGGGGGGGGGGGGGGGGGGGAACAGGGGTCCAAGTAGCCCATAGTCTATCTGTATGAAATTTGTCCATTTTAAAGAAACTTAAAAGATTTTCACTACTGCTTGAAAGTCTAGGGTCCCTAACTTTGACTTTTATAAGGTATTCAGCAATGATTAAATGTTTTGTCACTGGAGCATATAACCATGGATTCCTGGTATTTATCCAGCACTACCATGACATCCCTTTCTGAGATTCCACCCTGTTATCCCATATACGTTTAATGTAAAAGAACCATGATGACATTTGGTAAAAGTACTTTCAAACTTTTTAATTTGTAAGTTGGTATCAAGGTTTTATTGTGCTATGTACACAAGGTAAATCTACAAATCAACCACGCTACATTGCAAGTGACTCACCTTTTGTTTACTTTTCAAAGGCAAGGTTAAAATTAAATTGTTATTCAACCTACATTTAATCAACTATCGTAATTAGCGCAGTCGGTAACGCACCCTAGTTTACGTAACGTGCTTCATGGGTTCGTATCGGCGCTAAAGACTTTTTTCTTTTTCTCAATTCAAGATTCAAAACTTGATGAAATGTATTCGCAATATCAATTTTACACGAAACGATTTTGAAAAATAAAATCGCTTTCCATTTTTGTGATACATGTATTTATGAATACATGTGTATGAGTTGAAAATATAAAAATATGGAAGTACTGACACACCAGTAGAAAAAAAGAATATGAAAAAATGAATAGTTTTCTTACACATGTAACGATAAACGAATCAATTTTAAAATAATGGAAATAATTATTTTCTTTATTGAAAATACACTACAAAAAAGACAACATTACAAAAAATGTTATCTGCGGAGTTTCGAACCTCAATATTAAATAGGCCTATCATTTCACTTTAGAAGGTCAGAGACGTATGTCCGAACACACTAACTACCTGAGCTATTTTCCCACTTGTCGAATTCAAGTGTTTTTACTATTTATTAAATCTTATATAGTTCACATAGCAATAAAATAATAAACAAATCTTGACGTCACTTGCAATGTTGGTCGGTCGGACTGTATATTGATTATGATTTTACAGAGGTATCACCAATTTTAAGGTAGTGGACCCGTAATAGTTCCGCAACTCCAGAACTCATGATCTTTCACAATGTTGACAGAGGTTTCCTAGTGAAATAGTTAGGAAACCTTGATTAACAATGTTGAAATCCAATATTTCTGAAATATTGTGGAAAAATTACTGGTCCACTATCTTAATTTAGCACTCTGAAAGACTTACTCAAGAATGATCATTTGCAAACACGAAAAGCCTTGATCTCTCAAATTAACATAAATATTGAAAGAGGTATCTCAGACAAGATACATTGCAAGGGCAACCAGCTACACTAACAATCATTTAGGGGCATAACCAAATATGTAATTCTTATCTGTAGTGTCAACTACTCCAAGTTACACATGCAATTTTAACTACATTTTTAAACAAGTAAATGAATATTTTATTAAATAATTGATTTGAGGAAAATTGTTGCATGCTTGAATGTGTAAATATAGTACGACATTCAAACTTGACAAGCTAAGAAAGGATAAAATGCAAAATGTTAATAACTTCAATAGAAAGGTATATCAATGGTGCTTTGTGTTTGTATAACTCAAATAGAAACAAGTGCATGTCGTATTGCGATGCAATACAGGAGTCCCCCACCGGATAACAAAAAATCCTCTCTTATAATATACCTCCTACTTACTAGATCTATAACTGTAAAAGTTTAAAGTTGCTAGCACTTATAGTTTAGGAGATATGATCCGGACAAGAATGTAAGACTAAAAACAACAAAGGGCAATAACTCTAAAAAGTGACATGGCACAGAAACAGTTCTTCTACATGACACTTGTCCTTGATAAGATCTATCAGTGTACTAAGTTTGAAGTTGCTAGCACTTATGGTTTAGAAGATATGATCCGGACAAAAATGTAAGGGTAAAAACAACAAAGGGCAATAACTCAAAAATTGGGCGTGGCAGAATAACAGTTCTTAAACATGACACTTCTCCTCAATGAGATCTATAAGTGTACAAAGTTTGAAGTTACTAGCACTTATAGTTTAGGAGATATGATCCGGACAAGAATGTAAGGGAAAAAACAACAAAGGGCAATAACTCAAAAAGTGGGCGTGGCAGAGTAACGGTTCTTGAACATGACACTTCGCCTCAATGACATCTATAAGTGTACAACGTTTGAAGTTGCTAGCACTTATACTTTAGGAGATATGTTCCGGACAAGAATGTAAGGGTAAAAACGTTAAAGGGCAATAACTCAAAAAGTGGGCGTGGCAGAGTAACGGTTCTTGAACATGACACTTCGCCTCAATGACATCTATAAGTGTACAACGTTTGAAGTTGCTAGCACTTATACTTTAGGAGATATGTTCCGGACAAGAATGTAAGGGTAAAAACATTAAAGGGCAATAACTCAAAAAGTGGGCGTGGCAGAGTAACGGTTCTTGAACATGACACTTAGCCTCAATGACATTTATAAGTGTACAAAGTTTGAAGTTGCTAGCACTTATACTTTAGGAGATATGATCTGGACAAGAATGTTAGGGTAAAAACAACAAAGGGCAATAACTCAAAAAGTGGGCATGGCAGAGTAATGGTTCTTGAACATGACACTTCTCCTCAATGAGATCTATAAGTGTACCAAGTTTGAAGTTGCTAGCACATATGGTTTAGAAGATATAGCCCGGACAAAAGCGTGACGGACAGACGGACAGACGGACGGACGGACGGACGGACAGACAGACGGAATCGAGCAAACCTATAGTCCCCCAACCGGTAACCGGTGGGGGACTAATAAAACTTTATATAAATGTTCTAGGATGGTTGCTACAGGTGACCAACTAGTTGGGTTGCATTAAAATTTACATGACAAACAGAACAAGATGTGTTTGTGAAACACGAATGCCCCCGGAACAGCATTTTTTTTTAAAGTTTGACCTTGACAGATGACCTTGACCTTGTCACATGACCTTGACTTTGGTGTACAGCTTTGTAAGACATACTTTTGGAGAAAAGGCAAAGGTTAAGTTTTCGGACAGATGGACGGACAGACGGACAGACAGACAGACGGACACTGATGGACAGACAGACAGACAGACGGACATGAGTAAAACAATATGCCTCCGATCTCTCGATACGGGGGCATAAAAATGCTGCAACTTAATAATATTGTAATTTTCTGTTTTAAAACTGTAAAATTTAAATTTCTGTAGCATAAGTCTACATATTTTTTCATTCACCCTCATTCAGAACTTATGATCACAGATAAAAGGGTTTATGAAAGATCCAGAGGCCATATTTATCAAATTGAATAAACAAGTAACCCGCTTGAGGGAAATGTCAGCATATGGTCAAAAAGTTGTCCATTCATGATCAATAGCATCCACAAAAAGATGTGTTTGTGAAACAGGAATGCCCCCTTAACAGAATTTTTTTTATAAATTTGACCTTGACCTTGGTACCAGCAGATATGTATCATTGAGATCCATCATCATACCAAATATGAGTATAATTTCTTGAATAGCCTTGAAAATATTGGCAATGTTTAGTTTTTTGGTTAAATTTTGCAGACAGACAGACAACTGTAAAACAATATGCCCCGATCTTTCAATGAGGGGGCATAAAATATTGGATCACTCACACACAATCAATAATTTGAGGGGTCAGCTCAACAATTTTTTAAGTGCCTATTAAAATGTATAGGCACTAACAATAGTGTTGCCCTGACACCTGGAATTATTATTGTCCTCCCCTAATTGCCAAAGCTATTGGTTGTGTATGGGTACTATTTAAGATTGATCATTGTTTTGATTCAATGTTATTGTACACCATGGATCATGCATAGGTATTTAAGGCATGCCGAGCATAGATTTCATCATTTTTTGAGAAGCAATATAAAAGACATTGTTGGTAGTAAATTACTATATTCAAACTATGACAAGTAGGGAAAATTTAACCCTTGTCATGCTGATTCTCGAATATTCCTGCTTTGGCAGGTGGCATGGACAAACATTAGCCTGCACATATGTGCAGTCTGATCTTAGTTCATACAACCTGATTTTCTTTTCTTAACAAGAAAATTTTCAGAAATTATATTTTCAAAATCAAATGCTGACTCACGACTAGGATATACATAGCTTTCAGCACTTTGATTTATATGTAAAGGTTGCCAAGTTTTTATTATTCAGTATGACTAGGGTTAAAATTAATCCAATGAATAAGGTGGAAGAAGACGATATCAATAAGATTAGCAGAAAACATTGTTGGTAATTAAACAATGCTCACTGGAGGTAGCTTCTTCATTCTGATCTATGCTTACCCAAGTTTCTATATATTGGGCATAAAAAAAGGAAATATTGAGGAATAGGTTGAAACCTCAGATGAAATAGTGCTTTAGCATGCAGATTTTTAGTATGACAATAAATTATATTATAAACAAGTAACCTTCTTCTTCTGTTTTGAAGCCTGCAAATATGAAACATTGCCCTAACTGTACTATTTTTTCAGATGGGTAACTCCCAAAGAAAATCTACATTTACACATAAACAGTTTTCCTTTAAAAACAAAATCATTGTAGCAAGTTGTAGCAATAGTTTTTTTTTTTTTTTCTCTCTCTCTTGAAATTTTCTCATGCAAGTCAATATCAATTTAGAATATTCAACTGTGACCAAAAGTTGTCTGTCTTTTCTTAATTATTTTTCTTAACCCATTTTAAAGCAAAAATCATCATTAGTTTGGAAAGAGAAAAGAAGCATCAAGGCAAGTTCTGTTGCTTGCACATTAACGGATCAAAGTAACTTACTAATATATAGTAATCATTGTCACCCTTTGAACAAATTTGGGCTTTAATTTGAAAATGTTGGTCTTGGATTAGAAAGATTTTAAAATATTTTCTTAAGTAAAGCAAATCATGAAAAAAGAAGCTAATCAAGAGCACCTTGGGCTCAAGCTAGCTTATTAAAATAAATTGAGAAAATTGAAATAGCATTCACAATACCTACCCATGGTATCAAAGACTTTGAATTTTCTGCATTCTGGAATTTTTTATTTGTTAAAAGGATGAATCATTTAATGATTCGGAGTCTGGTCATTCCAAAGCACAAAAAAATACATGGGTAATAATGTATACAATTTCTACATGTAACTTTTACAGAAATAGTATAACATCACTCAACACAGGACTAAAATTACCTATGATATAATGGAAATGAACTTAAATGGGAACACAAAAAAAGCAAATACAAGAAATATCCATCATTATCGAAGGCAATTAGACTTTTTTCAAAATAAGAATAATGAGTTAAGCCTTAAACTTTTTTGTTAAGCCTACTTTGGGATAAGCATTAATAAAGAACATGTATATTACAAATCGAGGGGTTAGCGTAACACTATTGTAAGTGCCTATTATATTCATAGGCACTAACAATAGTGCTGCAATGACCCCTCAAATTACAAAGATTTTTTGAATGTAAATCTAGAATATTTAAGTTTTTTTTTTACTTCTCTTGTGACATGAAGCATGATTGGTTTCAAGTTTGTGTCCAAGTCTATAGTTTGACAACTTAACAATGCTATCAAGCAAAGCCACCTCACAAAAGCATACTTTGTGTTCATGAAGGAAACATATGATGCTCCTTATCTCTTTTAAAATCAAATATATTTAACAACTTGTTTCAAGCCAAAAATCACTAAGTGAAGAACTACTGATATTTTGACCTTCCTCTCCCTCTTGAAGGGACTAATTAATACCATAATTGTCCAAAATAAAAGTCTAAATATGAGCATAGCTGTTATTGATACAACAATATCTTCTGAGACTGATGGTAAGGGTAACACTTTTCAAAAGTACGTACAACAGTTCGAGTTTCAAGTTTACGCCTTTAATAGAACCAGAAATGTCACACAAATTTAAAGGGGAATTATTTCCATGAAAACAATACAAATGCTATTTGCCTGTCAAGTCTATGACTATAACCATGAGTTTTTGCAAAACTAGCCTATCTGAATTTTAGGGTAGTGGACCCGCCATAGTTCTGCAACAATGCAGAAGTAATGAACTTTAACAGTGTTAACTGAGGTTTCCTAATGAAAATCATTAGGAAACCTCGGATAACACTGTTAAAGATTATGACTCAGGTAACGTTGCCGAACTATTACGGGTCCACTACCTTAAGTATACATGATTTGTTGCCCAGAATAAACTACTAACTTTACCAACCTCTTGGTTTTGTAGACTGAAGAAGCATGGTGCGCCTTTCTCTGTGGCCACCATTTTCCTGTGCCATCGTCGTCGTCGGACAATATCCATCTTCCTCTCAATATGGTGGAATTTCATGTTAAACATTGGAGCGTACTCCCAGCCTTCTGTGGCAGCTTGCATCTGCTTCTCCTGTGATAAAATGAGAGTTTGATTGTCTGATTTTGATTTTATAAAACTAAATTAAATGGTCTAAGTTCCATTAATTGTTGGTTACCCTTTGTTATGGTATGCTGCGTTATTATTAAATTGGCAGGGTGTGACTTAGCTGTGACATATTATGGTGAGTTTATTTTTCAATATGGGTTCTTTCAAAAGAAAGTCTACAATTATCGTTAACTTGTTTAAATAACTGTATCTGAAAACCAAAAGGATTCATATGCTTAGTAGGAATGAACAAATATCATCGTCAGGTTACAAAAACCTAGTAACTTCAGCTTGTATAAGCTGAAGTTACAAGGGTTTGGTTACCCACTGACAAACACAAAGTTTATATGGTCAATAATCCATGAAATTAAATATAGATAAATTATGTGATGTACCTTAACTTTAAATGCAATTACCCATTACTTAGGCTCCACTCTGCCAGGGCAAATATCATAGATTATTCCAATAATATAAGGTTTTGGGGTCAGCACAAAACTAATGAAAGTGCCGATATATTTAGATGCACATACAATAGTTTTGAGCTGTGAAATCATAAGATTTCAATCAAGAATGAATAATGTGCAAATTGATCTTACCCACATTGCCTCCTAACTACTGAATAATTATGGAAAATGGTTGCAAATTGTCACAAGATATACCCTTTACACTGCTCAATCTCCAAGTATGGAAAAACAACAAAGGGAAATAACTCGAAAACTAAGCTAGGTAGAAGTAAAGTTCTCGCTCACTACACACTGTTATCAAGAGAGGTACTGTCTAGTCTCAAGTCAATAGGACATTAGGTGACAGAGTTAAGTTATGGACAATAAAAGAGGATGCCGCCCTCCTGCCCACCCAGACACCATGGGTGATCACATATTCATCTTATAACTATACAAATATCTGTCAGATAACATCTCATATGATATTTTCATATGATATCACATGAATATTGTTAGAACAATGACATAATGCAGTTATTTTTAGAAACTTGCATTTCTTTAAGAAATGTTCACGAAAACAAGGCAAATAGAGGTTATAAGATAAACATAATATGTTGTATACAAAATATCTAACTTGGTTGTGAGAATTGATAATTGTCTCCCCAGAGCCTCGACAATTATCAATCTTCCAACCTCATTAGTTGTTTTTTTTTTCAGACAATTCACTAAGTACGTATAATACATATTATACTACCAGTTTTTCATAGACTTTAAACAATGTGATTGAGTGCACTTGAAATGCAGGCAAATAAGCAATCTAATTGTAACAAAGTAAACTCAGCAAGATAAAGGTTAAGAAAAAATCTGAATTTTCAATGCTACAAGACTTGGATTATTTGGTAAAAAATAATTCGGGACACATTGCACAAAGGCTTTTTATTTGCATGCTGTTAGATTTTTTTAATCGAATGAGGATTAAAAAGGATTTTTACAGTGTTATGGGAGACCACTCTCACCACTGTCTTGCATAGCTTCATTGGTATAAATACAGCTTTTTACAGTTTTTCAGTCATATCTCAGAGGCTGGAGCACTCAAAAATGGCTTTCTTGGTATTTCTCCCACCAGTACTACCATTTCATCCTGTTCTAGTCTCCAGTTACTATCTCACTTAGGTGTAACAAGTAATCATCCATTGATAGAAGACAATGTCAGAAAGAATATGTGCTGACGATAGGATAATTTGAGGCACCTATCATTGATCAATGATGTTTGAATGCATGCTGTAAGAAATCTACAACAACTGAAATAAAATTCATCAAGCTCTGCATAGGACTCAAAACATACTACTTATGTTCTTCATTATTAACCCTTGTCATAAATTTTGGCTAAAAATTTTCATCAAAATCAAAGGGCAAAAAGCACTGAAATTTCCAACTGTAGGTCAATTTAAATTTGAAAAACTAAATCTATTGACGATTATAGTTTGAAAGTGAGAAAAAAGTGGTGTAGACTAACATCAGACTGCACATATGTGCAGGCTGATGTTTGTCTATAGCTCCTGCCAAAGCAGGAATATTCCAGGTTCAGCATGACAAGGGTTAAGTACTCAGGATTTTCTTCTTGAAAAAGTAAAGTTTTTTTAAAAGAATTTTGACTTCAACCCACTCAGGCATACTCCTTGGGGGTATACTAGGCATACTCCTTGGGGGTATACTAGGCATAATACTTGGGGGTATACTAGGCATACTCCTTGGGGGTATACTAGGCATACTCCTTGGGGGTATACTAGGCATACTCCTTGGGGGTATACTAAGGGCAGATAAGAAAGAAACTGGCAGTGGGGAAATATTTAACATACTGACTCAGAATTTGAATGCAGGTCCTTACCCAATGGCTTTGCACATGCCTACCTCAGATTCAGATTCACAAATATTCATACAGTTATCTAAAAATGGATTTTTATTTCCCTAGTATTCTAAGAATCAGTCTGAATTTTAGGAAATTCTTTGATATGAAAGTTTCTCTTAGTAATTTGTTTCATTTCAACAAAAGCTACAACACGTCCATGCTCACTTATCATATAGTCCTGTAATTATTCATTTAGACAATTTGAATTAAACACAACTAGGAATATCAAAGCAGGTTGCTATGCTTAATCTTTCACTCCTTGCATAACAATCATTGGTTTCTATATAATGCTATAGTCCGGATTTACGTGTGTAAATCACCCACAGATCTCAAGATACTACAGTAAAACTTGTGTTAAGAGACCATCTAGTGGACCAATAAAAAGCTGTGGCTAATTGAAATGGTCCATTTATACAATTTTAATGATAAACTAGGACTGTCGCAGAGCGGACTTATACCCCCCACAAGCACTTTGTCAGAATGCAAGTGCTATTAGTGCAGGATGTGTTTGTAACAAATATTGATGTCATATGCAGCATTTGCATAAAGTTTCATGCTTGTAGGTCACTTGTTTTTTGAGTTAAGAGTCCAGAAATGAAAATTGAACAAAAATTGACTGTAACCTTAACCTGACCTATATGACCCAAAATCAATAGGGCACTTCCTTGGATCATAAGCAACATTTGCATATAATTTCATGCTTGTAGGTCACTTGGTTCTCTAGTTAGAGTACGGAAACGAAAATTGAACAAAGGCTGACTGTGACCTTGACCTTTGACCTATGTGACCCAAAAACAATAGGGCACTTCCTTGGGTCATAAGGAACATTTGTATAAAGTTTCATGGTTGAAGGCTTCTTGGTTCTTGAGTTAGTGTCCGGAAACGAAAATTGAACAAAGGCTGACTGTGACCTTGACCTTTGACCTATGTGACCCAAAAACAATAGGGCACTTCCTTGGGTCATAAGGAACATTTGTATAAAGTTTCATGATTGAAGGCTTCTTGGTTCTTGAGTTAGTGTCCGGAAACGAAAATTGAACAAAGGCTGAATGTGACCTTGACCTTTGACCTATGTGACCCAAAAACAATAGGGCACTACCTTTGGTCATAAGGAACATTTCCATAAAGTTTCATGATTGTAGGTCATTTGGTTCTTGAGTTAGAGTCCGGAAACGAAAAGGTCTACGGACGGACGGACGGATTGACGGAAGGATTGACGGACGGTTGGACAGGCAGACAGGCATGGTGAAACCAATATACCCCCTCTACTTCGTAGGTGGGGGGTATAAAAAGACATATTTTTTAAAGCATATATAGATTTTCTGTATCATGGGATGTTCAAACCCAGTAAAACAGTAAAACATTCATTTTTCCTGTTGAAAATTAGTTTCGAAAATATTGTTTCTTTCTTTAGAATATAATCTGAAAGTCTAGGCCATATTATGTCATAATCATTCTCTCATCCACAGATCTGATGTAAGATATAGAGGATAAGTGCTCTTGATAATCTACCAAAAAGTAATTTATAGGAATGAAACAAAATCTTACCTTTTCTTTCTTTTGTTTAACATTTTCAACAAGGCGTCTAGATCTGACCCATCTACGCCTTCTACACAGATGGTACCGTCTTTCTACTGGTCCCCAGCCTCCTATTGTAGCTTCTACACAGTATTCAAATCCTAAATTGGAAAGGAGATTGGTTTACAAAATTGAGTACCAGATAAGCTCTTTAATATGTTATAAATCACTGAGTTAGAAGGCAACTAAGATTTCAACAAAACTCTTTATCTATTTCCCTTTTCTTCTTTTATTTCTATAGATTGTTTCTTTTTAAAACTCTTTCTGTCAATTATTTTCACATGAATTCAAAATCTTTTAAAAGCTAAACCATTTCAAGAATTATCTAAATAAGATTATAGTTTGTTTGTTTTTGTTGTTGTTTTAAGGGACATTCGACTACATCTAAATGTAACTTAGGACACTATATATATTACAAGATATATTCATAGGCGTAACTAGGACTTTGAAATTTATACACACTCAAAAGGTGACCAACACAGAATATATAGGATAAAGGTGATATTTGGACTGTGGCAAAAGATGAATGTCCTCTGTCCGCTCCCCTTTTCCATTATTTGAGCACTGGTGAATAATCAATACATTGTAACATTTATCTAAAGAGGATTTATTTCTATTATACACTTGAGTAATGTGCCAAATGGTAATTACACCCTTGATATTCAAGATTTATACCTTCCTCATCCACTGCTCTACTCAAATCAATTTGCCAATCATCTTCCCATACCCAGCCTGGTGATAGGTCTATCTCTGTTTTTGAGGGCATCTCATCTCCTTTCTACAATAATTGATTGATTGATTGGTTGAATGGGGTTTTACAACGCTTTCAACATTGTTTTAGTCATATCACAGCGGCTGGAGCACCTAACAATGAATTCCTGGTATTTCTCCCACCAGTACTACCATCACATTCTTTCCTATCCTCCAGCTGCTATCCAACATAGGTCTAGGATTATCAAACCATTGGTGGTAGACAAATTGTCAAAAAGGATGAGTGCTGCTTTCTGGGATCGAAACCTAGAACTTCTAGATTGACAGACCGACGTTGTACCAACTGCACTATGATGGTGGCTTCAATGATAGTAAATATGGAGATTTTACTATCTTGGAATAGGTAAATGAGCAAATCTCATATAATTAAACAATAACACTGCATACCAGCAAAAATCCTTGGCTGTCAGATGCTGAATAGTGGATAGAAATTCTTGTCAATAAAACCATCACTTCTTTTTTGGTAGGATGAAAGTGTCTCACAACAAAACCTCAAAATCATTCAATATTATGAGCTTTTAAGCCAAAACAATTGATAAATCAAGTAAATATGAAAATACATACCACATTAGTCCATGGCCTGGAAGACTCTACCCAGTTGGTAGCTGGCAGCCTCATCTGACACTCATAAACATCCTCAATAAATGTCCGATGTCCTGCATCTTTGTCATACAACATACTGAAATATCAAAATTAAACGGTGACCAGACTATGAAAATGTGATAAATGACAATGTTACAGATTCAAACTTTTGTATATTTTCATTTTACATAAAAGGTCAAATGACTTGGTGAACTTAGCAGTAATTTATAAAGTATGAATCCATAGCCTACTGATTTGTTTGTTTGTTTGAATGGGGTATTATGCCACTTTAATAATCTTTCAGTCATATGGCAAAGGCTGGAGCACCCAACAATGAATTCCTGGTATTTCTTACACCTGTTCTACCATTTCATCTTTTCCCAGCCTCCAGCTGCTATCCCACATAGGTCTATAATTATCAACCCATAGAGACAAATAGTCGGAAAGGATGAGTGCTGCTGTCAAGGTTAAACTCTAGGACCATAAGATTGACAATCGGACATGCTACCAACTGTGTTATGACAACAGCATGGCTGAATTCAAATTTTGTTACAATCAAAATGACAAATTATATGACTTATTATATTTCAACTAATGTGGCCCAAGTTTTTATGGCAATAACAAAGTAGAAAGCAAGCAGAATAGGCATGTCTGTGCAGTGTCATCAAGTGTATTTTGTCTGCCAAAGCTTTACTTATGTACTGTAAAACATGAGAAGAATTAAAGTAATAATTAGATGAGCTATGGATAACATTCCAATTCCCTTCCTATTTCTAATCAACTTTTATTTCCAGAAAAGTCTAAAACTGCTGAGTGCACAATCACCATGAGAGCAATATTTACCTTAGTTCTGGATTGATATACCAATCCCCTTCCCATCTCCAGCCTGGAGGAGGCTCAAATTTCTCCTTGTATAGTTTGACTTTTCCCTGACTGTCAGAAAACTTAGGTCTTGTCATTAATGGACCTCTGTTACTCCAGCTGCCTAGATAGTTCACCATGTTCTCATACTTAAATAAAGAAATTATATCAATATATCCAATTATGTTTATAAGCAATAGCTTGTATTACAGAAAGACCATGGAAACAGAAACCAAGCCATATAATGTATTACACAGCATTATCATGAACAGATAGATAGATAGATAGATAGATTTATTTCTGTATAAAATATTACAACATAAAAAGCTTTATACATGATGTATTAAAATAGCATGATATAATGATGGTTATGCGACTATATTTATATACAAAGGATAACACAAAAAAGGGATTGAAAATCTCTTATTTCCATTGTGGTCCTTTTCTACAAAAATATAGTGTTACATAGGAAAACATGATTGAATACTTATTATCGTCTACAAACTTTTGAATTATGAAACTATCACAGTAATATGCTTATAAATTAAAGTAAAAATAAAATATTGAGATAATTATCCCAGGTTCTTTAAATTGCAACTTCTTTTATCACAGAAAATGATTTTTCAGTCTTGTTTTAAAACATGTTAAGTTTTCAGCGTCCCTTATATGCTGAGGAAGGTCGTTCCAGAGAGAGATACCTCTATAAGAAAACGATTTCTGACCAAAACCCTTCATCCTTGGGATAGTATAACGCTTACTATCACTTAATGAAGGATTTGAGTCAGAACCATTTGAAGTTGCTTTCACTCTAAAACAAGTCTGATAATGGTGGTTTAAACTTTACTATTCTTGATGGTTGCCGTATAAAAATTCCAAGCAAGCAAAAAGGCATGGGAATTTTGAAAGAGACATTTCAATATCATACTAAACAGAAAATACATTAAGAAGCATCATTGTCTCTTCACAAATGCAAATAAACAATCATAAAAAATGTACATACCAATACATTGTATTAAATACTTCAGATTCAGCAAAGACAGCAAATGGGTTTTGCAATGATTCCTACAAAGTATGTAGACCGTTTGATCCTCAACAGTTTAGGGACTTTATGGTGACAGAGGGACAGACAGACACTATTACAGAAAGAAAATCTAAAATGACTTGAAATACTTACAGTTTCAGCAAAGACAGCCAGTTCCCCATCTGTCTGCATCTGATGCCATGAATCCTCCATAGTTTGTAAACCATACCATAGTTTGATCCTCAACAATGCAGGAACATCATGGTGTTTCTCTCCTTTATGACCAGGGTACTGAAATATACCATTTATATTGATAACAGGTTTTGAACCAAATGCTTGAACCACATAGTACAAAGTAAACAGATACAAAAAATGTCTGTTCTTTTAAAAGAATGTATATTCCCGTTGAATGGAAACATTACTTGATACAAATTAGAAGGAAGGAGTCACTTTTTTCCAAATATAAAGGAAGTGGTATTGGAAACAACATTTCCCTTTTTTTCTAAATAATGGACTTTTCGGACATTTGGGAAATATTTATAGTGTTTGGGGGGATTGGGTGGTGGTGGAGGGGTTGCCTTTGCTTTTGAGTATTTTATTATTATTTTTTTTATTTAAAACAATTATATATTTTTTTTCTTTGCTAAAATATTTGAATACAAAAAGTTTGTACCTTGAGTTGTATAGTCTGCATTTTCCCACAGAATCTACCACAATACAGAGGGTTTTTGGAGTAATACAGCTGGTTGGCAGGAATCCTGTAATAGGCTACCCTCTTCTCTCCACTTATCATCCATACTATCACATCTGGCATAGAATTCTGGGGCTGTTTGAATGAATAGTACTTGGGTTAGTTGAACAGTTTGTCTCCAAGACGAAAGATTAAAACACAATGAGGAAGTTTTATGCTATTATTGTAAGATTATGATTACAGTAATACCATCAAACATGAAAGATAATTCTCAATTGAAATTATTTTAGTTGGCAGTATCAAAAGTTCTGTCTTTATTGGTATTTTGCTAAAATTCTTTGTTCACTCCTTCTTTTTAAAGGAGGAAAAGTTACATCTTCAAGCATTAACCTCAAATATTCATAAATCCTGCTTTTGAAGTTTACAGAATTTTGTTACAAACCTCAACAGCTAGATTCTTCAGAACTTGTGCATAATTTTCCAGTTCATTCAAAGCTTCATCAATGTCTGTAGCATTTTCTCTGAACTGTGTAGCTGTCTCTATCAAACATTCCAGCTCAGACTTTCTGAAGTCTGCCAACAGTTTATCTAGCTCTGTTGGTAGATGGGTCCCTTTAACTGGCTCTGGTAGGGGTTTTCTGAAAGTTACAAAGTATTCGTAATTTAACATTTGTCTAAGTGCATGTTGAGGTTTGAGAGAAAATCTATAGACTAACTTTCTGTTTATTACAAACCTAGAATACCTAAATAATTCATATTTTAAACTTGGAAATACAAATATTATTCTCTCAAACATGCAAGACTTACTTGCAATTCACAACAAGTTGGTCTAAAGCTGTAATCAGGAGTTGAGCCAATTCTGGTGTGGGTAACTTGGCCTTTATACCAACTTTCACTTGCTCTAGACTTGCATCCTGAAACACAGCATAAAAACAAAGTTTTCATTCTAAGATTGAGTCCCTTTTGTTCAAATATATTATTTTTTTCATGATAACATTGAACACTTAGTGATTCATCACAGAATTTTTTAAAACCCTTCATTTTTGAATTATTACTTTCAACAGAATCTAAAAGATATTTTCTAGAGAGCTTATCAACACTTTCAACATTATAAACCCGAGTTTTGCACACTAGCCATCCACCAACTTACCAGGGCTGCCACAATGCCTTCAAAGTAATTAAGGGTCTCCAATCTCCATCCTATGTCCTCAAAGTTGGCGTCCACATTAACACATGGTTTGGTTCCTCCCCAGGGCAGGAAGTAGTAATGGGAACCGTCAAACACTGCATTGGTTGGTTGGGTAGTGGAAGCACAAGGAGCAATATATTCATCTAGCTTGTTACCATAGTTACCTAAAATGAATTCATGTAGATCATTGAGCATGGCAACTACTAAATTACTAAGGCACATTCCAAGTATCTTTAAAAAGACCAAATCTTATATTAGCACAGACTGCTGATTTATAGTATTTTTTTTCTTTTTCTTATTTACAAATTTTTATTTACAAATGATTTCAAAGTGTGTGTGAAACTTGTCACACATGACTGTGTATATATAATATGAATTTCGACCTTTTGAATTACAGTCAATCTTGTCTTAAACGACCACTCAAGGGACATCATAAAAATGGTCGCTTAATAAAATGGTCGCTGAATACAAAACATTGAAATACAAATTCTCGGAAGTTCGGAACTCGAAAACATCCCCACCCCCACCCCCATCATTTTCCATAAAAATATTTCAAAAGTTTTTGTAGCTGAGAGAAAGTGATATTACTCACACAATCATTAACAAATTGTAACTCATTAAAGCTAGGCCATTTAATTTTTACATCACCTACGTAAGATCGCGAGTCTACTGATTTGTTTACATGTTCAATGTTGACTTGACCTATATTTACGTACATGTTTGATTCGTATCTATGTTTCACTTCTTAATCGAACGAGAAATTGGTAATTATTCAACTCATCATCCAAAACGGTTGTAACAATATTTTAATGTTTCTGACGTGTTTATAACACACTTGCAGCTTTTTAAATGATATAGATACTCAAGAGAAAAATTAAATGATATAAATTACAGATGTTGTAGATTGCCGCTGAAAATCAAACTGGAGTACTTTAAAGCTTTCAATCCTGAATTTCTATTGACAGTTTCATTTTATCTACCGGCGAGAAAGTGTGAAAAATAGAGGATTATCAACAAATAATTAGTTTGTTTTTCATGCTAGTATTTATCAATGATTTTCACACGTTTATGTCAGGTTATGAATTGAGATATCATTTTATGGTCGCTTAATACACAGTCAAATAGACGAAATTGACCCAAAAATGTCAGCGACCAGTCGCGTTGGACGTTAGTCGCTTAATAGAGCAACAATTTATAGTAAAAGCCTACGGGAGGACCTCAAAGTGGTCGCTTAACAGAAAAGGTCGCTGAATACACGTGGTCGCTCAAGCAACATTGACTGTATCTGCTAAAATTCTAAATGTAATGGGATATTTTTATGCAAATAATTATGTGTTGTGCTCAAAAGTAAGTGGAAAGAATCATTGACCCTGTGTGTGTCAATTCAATCCATTTCACAGTAGCACTAAGCAAAGCCCCAGGCAAACCTGTGCATCTGCACAGTCTGACCAGAATCAACAGTTAAAGACATCGTGAAATTGACAAGCTGAATGATACTGGAATGAATTACAAATGAAATAGAATGAGTTTGGTGAGTGAGTTTTGAGTGATTTTACGGGGGAGGTAATCCAATACCTCTAATTTTGTTCAGGATGAACAAAAGTAGCAACATTTATAACTTCCCTTTAATAAGTTTAGTAAGATAGTTTCCTTTTTCTTCAAGAACCAATGAGACACTTACAATTTCAATTATGTCAATGATATTGAATTTTTTCCTATTCATAATAATTTTGAATGTAGCTGTTAATTGTATCTTTTTTAGTCATTTTGAAGCGTTTTTGATTAAATGAGTGTTTGGAATGAATGGGGCACTGAGGGAGCAATTAAGAATGGTTTTGATGCACTATGTTGTTTACTGCCATTAAAAAGATTAAGGTAGTGGACCCCTAATAGATCCCCAAAATTAACTTTAACAATGTAAACCGAGGTTTCCTAATGATTTTCATCAGGAAACTTCTGTCAACATTGTGAAAGATCATGAGTCCCAAAATGATGTGGATCTATTATGGTTCCACTACCTTAATAAGTAAGAATATTACAATTTAAATTCAAAGGTGTGATTCTTTTTGGGTTATTTATTCATTCATTCAATTATTTCTGTACTCACCAATACTAATTTCAAACTCGACTGGAGCATCTATAGCACTGATCATAGTGGCATTGAAGAAGGCAGCATGTAACTTGTATTTTCTCTTTCTCATGAATTTCTGTAAAACAATCAATTGACCCTGTGTGTGTCAATTCAATCCATTTCACAGTAGCACTAAGCAAAGTCTTCATTACTTTAAGTTCCTTAATATCTATTAAAGAAAATAAAGGAGTTATGGATTTGGAAATTTTTGCTTTTACATTTTAACTACTTGTCTCTTTGACCTTTAATCATGACCTTAGAGAAGCAGATCTGAAATTTCTAGTCAAACACATTGTCCGATTTTGTTGTGCACATTCACAAAATGACAAATTGGGCAGATGATGGTCTCACTTTTGTTGGCCAATTTACTTACACATAAATACAAAATGCATTGTTTTATTACCTTTTCTTTTTTACAAGGTTGCATCAGAATCTACTTCTTAGAAGGCAGTGTAAAGACCTAATATTCAGCATTCATTGAATATTTAGCTTTAAGATTAAGCTGTGAGAACTTCATGAAGCCTGATGCATATGGACAACAAAATGATGAGTCTTTTATCTATTCATTTGTTTTGTTTTCTTAAATGCCTTTCACTGGATTATCTAAACTAGAAAGCCATGAATGGCTTGAGTCGCTCCACAGGCTTGATATTCTTGTAAATTAAAGCAAATCAAAGTTTTGACTAGATCTTTAAACATTTTGAGTTCTACTGATGTTGAAAATGATTTTCAAAGTTTCAACTATTTAACATATATAGGGAAATGACCTCCGCCCATAAAAGACATATTTTTCATCCAATCAAAATAATTTTTCGCTGCATATTAATGGGTCACCAAAAGATCATACCAAAATGTTTCATTGATATCCATCAGTTTCAATCTGATAAAATCATTTTTAAAGTTTCCACTGTATCACTTTTTGAAAAATGACCTCCGCCCATAAAATACATATTTTTCATTTGATCACAATAATTTTTGGTAGACTGATAAAGGGTCACTCAAGGATCATTTCAGTGAAATTTGGTTGATATCTGTCATTTAGATTCTGAGAAAATGATTTTCAAAGTTTCCACTATATGACATATAGAGAAATGACCTCCGCACATAAAATACATATTTTTCATCCAATCACAATAATTTTTAATAGACTGATAAAGGGTCACTCAAGAATCATTCCAGTGAAATTTGGTTGATATCTATCAGAAATATTCTGAGAAAATGATTTTCAAAGTTTCCACTATATAACATATAGAGAAATGACCTCCGCCCATAAAATGCACATTTTTCATCCGATCACAATAATTTTTTTACGACTGATAAAAGGTCACCCAAGGATTATTCATGTAAAATTTCATTGTTATCCATTCATTAGAATCTGAGAAAACTAACTTTTTACCATATTTGGAAATTAGCCACGCCCATTAAATCCATATTTTTCATTGGATCAAAATTTCTTGAACAACTTTGAAAGAGGGTCACCCAAGGATCATTTCTGTGAAGTTTGGTTGAAATCCATCCAGAAGTTTCTGAGGAGAAGATTTTTAAAGAAAAAGTTTACGACCGGACGCACGGACGCACGGACGGACGCACGACGGACACAACGCTATGACAATAGCCCCAGTGGCTTTCAGCCAGTGGAGCTAAAAATGACCGAAGATTTTCATTCAATAAACTCACTTCCTAACCAGTGAAATTATCTAAAACTTATACCCGGCCAGGGTTTTCCATGACCCCCTGTTTCTTTGAATTTGGACCCCCCTTTTTTTGAAATGACCCCCAAAATTGTCAAAGAAACATTCTTTATCTAGCTTAAAGGGGGTCATAATGTGGCAAAAAGACACCCAGTTTTGAACTAGAAAACCCTGTACCCAGCTCTCATTTATTTCACCCTATCTTACATTTTGTCTAAGCCAAGCCCAAAAAGTGACGTCAACATGAACCTTGCATAGCAACCATGTGCAAAATGACGCCTTTTAATACAATTTGTCGAAAATTTTCATATTTAGTCTCATTATTGCAGCCCTGCCACTCCTTGAAATATAGCTTTTGTTGTTCACTCAATTAAATAAGAATCCATCTTACTCTGAAACAAACGATTATCCTCTATAGCAATGGCTCAGCGCAAAACAGTTGTAACTCCCTATATGTTTATAGGGAGTTACAACTGTTAAGCACTGAGACATCGCTACAATCGTTCGAAATTTTAAGAGTACCTGAACTTTGAGGACATCCTCCGACGAGATATCCTCTACAGGCAGGGAAGGTAACTCTCCTCCAATGGTCTTCAGCTCTACCATACAACGACCCCTGAAGGCAACTCCTTCTCCCTGTATGTACAAGAACAAGCTTTTGAGAAAAAGATTTACTTATTAATGTAATACTTATGACCTTGATGTTATAACCACAAAGTATGTTATTTCGACAAATAATTTCAATCAAAATGTAATGATGAAATCTTAAGGTAGTAGAACTTTAATAGGTCCGCAACATTTCGGAACTCATGAACTAACACAATGTCGACCAAGGTTTCCTAATGAAAATCATTAGGAAACCTTGGTTAACACTGTTAAAGTTCATTACTTCCAAAACGTTGCGTAAATATTATGATTCCACTACCTTTACCAGATTTTAAGGTAAGGTGTCCTTTTAAGATTTTCAAATTAAGTAATCTGAGAAATCTGAAAGAATTTAAATTTGACCCTTACCAAATCAAAGTTTTAATCTATGAAATTTATGATTTTTATGTCCTGGGTAGAACAATAAAAGTAAATTGTGGGTTTGTAGGGTTAATTGAACAGAATCAGCTAGACAGGGCTATAAAAAAACAGGATCTTAAGAAAATTATTTTTCATTATTCACAAACCAAATTGGATCATCTTATCCCTACAACAACAAACAAGATGTGTTTGTGAAACACTAATGCCCCCGTAACAGGGATCTCTCGATAAGGCAAAGGTTAAGTTTTTGAGTTAAGTTTTAGGACAGACGGATGGACGGACAGACAGACGGACGGACAGACAGACAGACAGACAAACGGACATGAGTAAAACAATTTGCCCCTGATCTCTCGATACGGGGGCATAAAAATGTTCCTAGAACACATTTAGCGTGGAATTGTATTCAAAATGAGTTACCTTTCCTTGATTCAAGTCATCATATTCATCAGGAAGTTCAGAAAACTCTCTAGGTGATCCATAGAAGTTCACAAAACATGGTCCAAAAGTTGGAAGAAAACCTGTGTAATATGAAAATAGTAACTGTACTGGGGCCTGTTTTACTAAACATCTGACAATAATTTTTTGAGAAACTCAAAAATTTAACCCTTTGCTGTTTAATCCCTGCTTTTAACGTGGCTGTGATTTTATGATTGATAAAACATTGTGAAAAAAGAAGAAATTGCTTCTGACAAGCAATTTCTTCTTTTTCCACACTATTTTCTACCCTACAGAATGGTTATTTTTCAAATTAAATCCACTTTAAATTTTCGTCTGCAAAACCTTTGAATTTGGACAGGTCCAAAATTTTGTAAAACAGGAAAGGGTTAAAGTTGCTTCTACAGTAGTAACTACTTATGGAATTCTGACATGCATCAGCTCATTGGAATCGTCTTCTAAAGACGATTCCAATGAGATATTGCAAAGCAGAATCTAACATTGTATGAATACACCAGGTACGATTTGTAATTGTCTATTTTTGGGATATCCAAAATTATAGGGTATTTAAGGTAGATCAAAATGCCTAAAATTTTTCATTTTGCATGTACCTAGAACATGAATAGGTTCATATACACAATACCTGTAAGATTTTGGTTATTTATTAATCCTTGTGAAAATAATTTTTTTTTGAAAATCAAATGGTTGTAGAAGACTCCTAATAAAATAATCATTATTTCAACAAAAAAGTTTATGTAAACTTATTTTATGTCTCTAACATGAATTCAATTTATTACAACTGACAAACAAGGTGACAAAATGTCACCGTATATGCCTGTTTCAAGTCAATCAGACATAAGGTGACAGAGTTATGCTCTGGACAAAGTTGTGGATGCTGGCCGCCCAGACACCATGTGTGATCACATAATACGTTCTGTCTTTCGAAAGGCATATAAAAAAACAATTCTATTTCTACATTCAAATATGTCATCAAATATATATTATTGGCATGTTTTATAAGTGAAGAATCCATATTTTATTCCTATCAAATAAGTGCCTTGAATCGGTGCTTCCTATACATCTTTGTGATGTGCACTATTGTTAACTTCAGAGTATGGTGATATTTACCATAATTACCAAAACAAAATTTCACTATCAAGAAACTTGAAAGAATATCTATTTATCCACATCACAAGTTGAAAAGTTCCAAGTAAATGTAGAAATATAGGCATGTCTAGCTCAAATGCAAACATTAACTACTGCAAGCTAATTAAAGGAAAGTTCTTAGACACATTTAATTCTTTTTACTACTTTGGTGATGCAGAGATCAGAATTCAGGTCAGAAAACTCCTTACTAGAGGCAAATTCATGATGATAGGTAACAGAATAACTAAGCTTATCAAGCTTGCCTTTATGGGAGTGGACCAGCAGTAACTCCGCAATGTTTCACTTTAACAGTGTTAACAGAGGATTCCTGATGATTTTATTAGGAAACTTCTGTTTACATTGTGAAAGATAATGATTTCCGGCATGTTGCAGAACTATTACGAATACTGGTAAGTATTCTTTCATCTTAAGGAAAAACAGTTTAGACAATGTGACTTAAAGCAGGACAAATTGTGGCAAGCAAAGGGCCTTTTGATGATAAGGAAGATACATAAGTAAAATATTTGCTCTGGTTTACATCAGACTTGAAGCTTTCATCTGCAGTATGGAAAAAAGAATGCTGCAAGGAGGTCATAATAGTGAATGAAATAAATGTTAAAAGGGGGCATTTCTTTATAAAGAGAAGTATGTCATTACACCTCACCTTCAGATGCAGATACTTGATGAGAAAAAATCTAAGTATTAGAGAGGGATTTTTTCCAACAAAAATGTATTTAGTTAATTCCCTGATATAATAATTGCTAATGTTTACAGTAAATGCTTAATTTATAACAGAAACATCATTCAAATTTAGAGGTTGCATCAAAGATGATTGTACCAATACTAAAATTTATTTTTCTCAAAAAGGTCACTTAAAATGAAATAAGCTTGTCAACGACATTTAGAACAATTATTTATGTGGATACAGTAAAGACTATTATCAGCATGTGCTTTCCTGTTCTTAACACACAAAAGGAAATATTATAAAATAATGTCACAAGGATCAAATTACTTTTTAGTGCAGATCTTGGGATGGTAAATTTAATTGGGTGAGAAGTGAGAATTGAGACTTCATCTCTATCAAATTCACTCTTTATACCAACTTACCCCCAGCTGTGGCTATAAGCAATGAAATTATTGGTAAGTATCTATTTTTTGTGTATGTAACAAAGTTGTTTGCATTTTTGTTGTTTTGGAATTCTTACAAAAATCATTTAAAGTTATCCCCCCCAATAGTATAGGTTATAAGTGTGTTAATGTACACACTTGCAGAGTTTCAAGTAATTATTTTCAATAAAAGATGAGATATGGCAAACTTGTAAGTTTTTGCACCGCCAACTCCTACACCTTAAACTAGAACTACACCTAAGCTGACAGGGTTAGTTTCTAGATCAGTCCAGCTAAAAATGAACACTCCATGTGTTATGTTTGGATTGAACTACAAACTAGAAAGCCATGAATGGCTTGAGTTGCTCCACAGGCTTGAAATTCTTGTAATCAAAGTTTTGACTAGATTTTTTAGATATTTTGGGTTCTATTTATGTTGAGATTATGTTCAAAGTTTCCACTATTATAACATATAGAGAAATTACCTCCACCAATAGAAGACATAATTTTCATCCGATCACGATAATTTTTGGCTGCATGATAATGGATCACCCAAGGATCATACTAATGAAGTTTGATTGATATCCATTGATTACATTCTGAGAAAATGATTTTCAAAGTTTCCATTATATAACATAGAGAAAATGACCTCCACCCATAAAATACATATTTTCCATCTGATCACAATAATTTTTGGTAGACTGATAAAGAGTCACCCAAGGATCATTCATGTTAAATTTGGTTGATATCCATCACTTTCAATTTGAGAAAATGATTTTCAAAGCTTCCACTATATATAGCAAATAGAGAAATGACCTCCGCCCATAAAATACACATTTTTCATTCGATCACAATAATTTTTGGTAGACTGATAAAGGGTCACCCAAGGATCATTCATGTAAAATTTGGTTGATATCTATCAGTTAGTTTTTGAGAAAATGATTTTCAAAGTTTCCACTATATAACATATAGAGAAATGACCTCCGCCCATAAAATACATATTTTTCATTTGATCACAATAATTTTTGGTAGACTGATAAAGGGTCACCCAAGGATCATTCATGTAAAATTTGGTTGATATCTATCAGTAAGTTTCTGAGAAAATGATTTTCAAAGTTTCCACTATATAACATATAGAGAAATGACCTCCGCCAATAAAATGCATATTTTTCATCTGATCAAAATAATTTTTGGTAAACTGATAAAGGGTCACCCAAGGATCATTCATGTAAAATTTTATTGGTATCCATCGATTACAACCTGAGAAAAGTTACTTTTTACCAAATTTGGAAATTAGCCACGCCCATTAAATCCATGTTTTTTATTGGATCAAAATTTCTTGAACAACTTTGAAAGAGGGTCACCCAAGGATCATTCCTGTGAAGTTTGGTTGAAATCCATCCAGTAGTTTCTGAGGAGAAGATATTTAAAGAAAAAGTTTACGACCGCACGCACGGACGCACGGACGGACGCACAACGGACACAACGCCATGACAATAGCCCCAGTGGCTTTCAGCCAGTGGAGCTAAAAACTACAAACCCTGCAAACTTAAATTATCTTTTATAAATGTGACCCATCATGGAAAAGGGACCATCTGGAAACTCTGTAAAATGAATACTTGAAAAAGAGATTGGGTCCAGCATAGATCAACCAGAGGTTACATTTGAAAAATTCTTTCACTGGAAGATAGATTTTTCAATGTAGTTACAGAAAATAAGCAAAGTACAAAAAGTTTCGACCCCAGTCAGTCTGCGCAAGCCACGCAGTCTGACCAGGGTTGACACTTTATGCACAACCAAAATGGTTCCTTATTGCATGATAGGTCACATATTTATGTTTTGAGAGTAGTCATGCCTTTCAGGTACCTCTGAGTAATTTTAACTTATATATGAAACACTTTACCAATATTAATTACTATTCAGTCTTTGGAAATACTAAGATTTTTTTTTCTTTTAACCAAAGTTGATTTCCAAATGCTACATTTTAGTGAGGCAATTCTTAAAACAGTATAAGATGAAATCCAATTCATTAGTTTAACTGGCAATACATGCAAATAATGTAAATTCTGCAATTTGCCTCAGTGGTACTGATAATGATTGAAAAAGAGCACATTGAAGAGAAAATAAATATGTACTTGTCCATGCACAACCATAAAGATTCAGAACAAATCATTTCTGCATTGACAAACTCTACGAAAAAAATCATACGATAATATCTTATTAGTATCAAAGATCAAAATTCTAAATACAATATTTAGAAATAGGAAAAACAATTAGTGATTCATACTTAGCAATTGTATTTCATAAAGCCTTAAACCAAGCATTGAAATTCATGTTAAATGACAAACATTCAATTTGAAAAAAAAAATGCTTTATGCTTTGATCATAAAAAAGAGAAAACAATACCATCATTGCCATCTAAAATACATGAAACAGGGTTTAATGATAACTATGTTTTTGCAATCATCAGTTTTAAAAGTACGAGGGTTGTCCGGAAAGTTCGTAGACAGTCTGAAATTCTCATTAACTATTTTCATTTTGTTCATAATACTTGTGTTAATCGCTACCCTAAGTATCACTGACTTCATACTTGAAGAAATTTGTTCAACATTTTTATTGGCATGAATATGACAGTTGCTTTAGCAACCCCACCTACCGGTACCCGGAGCACGTCGAAGTTATAAACATATACCGATAACGATTGAATACTAAAACGATTTTTTTAAGGGTTTGATCTTTTAAAAATATCATAATTAACATGTATTTTTTTGTGCCCAATATATGAGTTTGATCTGGTGATATTTTCAAAGTGATCGCTTCATAAGTACTCGAATAAATGAAGAATATGTCAGCAAACCGTGCGAGATGGAACGGAAAATGACGCCGTCAGATGTTGCGGCGGAGCAGCGTCTAATCTGCATTTTCCTTTATAATCTGTGAAACGCGAAGAAATATACCTCAAAACCTATTATGTCAGCTACTGGATTGCAGATTGCAAATCCTTCTCAACATGTGGTATTTTTCAGTTAAAATTTCAAGCAACTAGTACTAAAATAACTTATATGAAAACTGCTTTAATTCGAAGTCTGCGTTTTGGCTGGAATGTCAATGTGACGAAACGCCGTTCGATTAAAATGGGCTTTGAGAACGAAGTTTGGTAGTGCTTGAAGAGTTGTTCTACAATGATTTTTGAACAGTTGGAATAGATGATAGTCGATAAACACTAAATAATTTTTGATTCGTTTTTTTTTAATTTATGAAAATAATTGAACAATACAGACGAATGAGTTTTGCGCGTTACGGTATGGCTTGTAAGAAAACGAACGATACAGCACTGACCGGAATCAAGGATACACACGACCTTAATTTACCTCAGTTACCTGCAGTGGTTGAAACATTTATGGTTGATTTGTGGTATCTTGAAATTGAGTCGAACTTTTTTTTTTTTTGGGGGGGGGGGGTTAATGTAATAAGATTGCAAATCAAAGCAGCAATTTTTTTTTTGCACCAACTAATATACCTTTACAAAATTCCATGTAATTTCAGTACTTATTAGAGATTTTCCCTTAAAATTTGCATAAAGGCTCTTTGAATGATATTGAATATTGATGTGTGGTATTTAAAAACCCCAGACGTACAGTATTTATGTACTAGACGTTGTCTACGAACTTTCCTGACAACCCTCGTATCAAGTGTTTTAGAAGTTTGTGCATTTTTCACAATGTTACGTAATATTCTATCACATATTACACTAGGTTTCAAATATTTTCTTTTACATTGTGTATGTAAACTCTTTCTTGTAATTTTCATTGTCAACTAGAGTCTTTATTTTTTCATTAGGAATTGAATCTTAAGGATTCTAAATAGAATGTGAAAACTAAATGTGAGCTTATTTACAGTATTAAAGCGATATAGTAAAAACATCATGAAATTGACAAAGTGAACAATTTGGAATGCTTACAGACTGAAATTAGTTTATACTAATTCATTGAAGCTTGATTGTAAATAAAGCCTCAGCATATTGTCGATTTTCTGCTAAAGCCTCATTACTACAGCTTGTATTTATCAGAAAATTGAAAATATAAAGTCACTTTTGAACATTCATTCAAGATGTTTTCATGTCCCTGAGAGTGACTAACACCCTCTACTACCCAAAAGTTCTACAGCTGGATTGATTAGGGGCTTGCTAATAAGTGGTTTATGTAGTGGACAAGTAATAGTTCCTCAACTTTTCGGGAGTAATGAACTTTAACAATGTTAAGCTAGGTTTCCTAATGATTTTCATTTGGAAACCTCGGTCAACATTGTGAAAGCACATTATAACTGAAATGTTGCAGACATATTACGGTTCCACTACCTTAAAACCATACCCTTTAATGATGGAACTCAAACCATGGACCGTCATGCCACTTTCGTTTGTTTGAATGGGGTTTTACCCCACTTTCAACATTCTTTCAGTGATATTTGGGAGGCTGGAGCCTTTAACAATGGATTCCTGGTATTTCTCACACCAGTACGACCATCACATCTTTTCTAGCCTCAAGCCACATAAGTTAGATTATTGTCCCACTGGTGGAAGATGAATAGTTGGAAAGGATGATTGCTGCTGTCAGGGATCCATCCCTGGACCTCTAGATAGTAAGTCCAAATTGAGTTTTGAATATCAAAGGGAGGTTATAGAATATCACCTTTTCCCCAAATGTTACAAAACTTGGGAATATTCTTTCATATAACTTTGATATTCAAATGATATGATATTCTGTTCTATACTGTGATCTGTGGGTATTTACAGACCAAATCCTGGCTAGCTAATGTAGTATTAAATGATAACATAGATTTGAATGAAGTTTTGGATTGTAATGGACAACTTTAGAGCTTTCTGAATGATTCCAGCAATTCTGTAAAATGCTATGAATGGAATGCTAGCTGTGTGACTGATTTGGAATGGGTCTAGTGTCAATTTCATGATGTTCTTAACTGAAGTGTACTCAATACTCAAGATAAAGTGGGTCTACATGGCTACTAGGATACATGCATTTAGTTAGTTAAGACTGCAACTTCATTGTTCCTAAGGATAATGAGCATTTGAAAGTAAAAAGTCTAATATGAAAACTATCTAATATATTTGTTAAAACTTTTTTTTCTTAATAAAAAATTAAACAATATTTCAATGTTTTAGATAAAGAATACTTTTTACCTACTTTTTCAATGAAAATAATCTATATTAGGGAATGATAAATTATATTTTACCCATGCATCTTTGTACATCTTTTTATGATTTAAATGAATGGAACACTATGTAGTGGGTCATAGATCCTACTAAATACCAGAGGTACAGTTAAAGGGGTCAAAAGCCAGTCTTAAATCCTCATCTCTCAATGAAACCCTATCTTGTGGGTACTCATTTGAATTGTCTCAATGAGACAATTCAATTGAGTTCCAACTAAATGGGGTTTGTGCTATAATTATTAAAGTATTTATAATCTAAAATCCAAAATAACACCAATATCTGTAGCTCTGAGTACTGAATCTCTCCTTAATAAAACTCCCTCGTTTCTCAAAAGTTCCCTCTTCTTTGGAAATCAATTCCTCTCATCAATGATTTCAATCAAAGGGAAAGATTCCCTTTAAAGATGAAAACAAAATGTGGAAACTCATATCAAATGTATCTTGTTATGTCTTCAAGGAGTGTTTATTAGGAAATCAACAGTACTAAAAGATTTTCCACAAACATTTAATAATGCGGGCAGTGACAACAAAGGTGAAAGTGTAAAAACAAAATAAATACCCAGGTCTCCAGGTGAGGATATCGCAGACACGGAAATAAAATTGGTGCCAATTATGTCGTCTTCCGTCAATCTGTCCCTAAATTAGCAACGTAACGAAACACACAAAAAACAAAACTTTAATCCATGTGGGTAGGAATGACAACAGGTTGAAGCAAAGCTGAAACAAATTCTGGTGTCCAAATAAATTACGTTGGTGTGGTGAAGCATTTTATTTAAAATGAACACTATCTTGTACTGAAGATAGTAAAGCTAAACCAACTTTTGTTTAAGTGATCACTACTTTCTCTTTTTCAATAATTTGAAGGCTTATTTCAGCCCTGTTGATAGATTACCTTTCTATATGTGCCTGTGCTTGACATTTTTAATGACTTAAAATGTGTGCAAAGCAAAGTCACTGGCCAGCCAATGTGTCCACACAGCCTGGGCAGTCTTCACTATGCCATTTGTAGGTAGATAAGGCCTCAAAGTGTATTTGTACAGTCAGGCAATCTTCTAAATATACTTTGTGAGCATCCAAGCTGCTTAATGTTTCCCCTTCATGCATATGTCAAATGGATGGAAAGGTCACACACAGGCTCATTTGCTCTTGCAACAGTGTTGCGTTAAAAACCCAAAATTGTTTTTCTGCCACATTCTCTCCTTTCACAAATCCAGTCATTGTTCAATGGCCAAATAATGACTTTAAAAGGGTCTTGTGTTTTTTTTATCTTTAATTCAAGATCACTAAATTGATAAAACTATACCAGATAGTGTTCATTATAATTTCATAAACTTAAACACATGGTATATGGTAAGTTACATTACATAATTATGTAAACATCAAATAGCACAAATAACAAATAATGATGAACTTATAGATATATAACCAGAAATGATCAAAATTATTCTTTTTTTTAATCCAACCCATACCAAGTTTAACAAAAGTGTTTTAACATCCCACTTAATGAAAAACCAAATAATGTGAAATAAATGTTAATATGGTACACACCAAACCCATAAAAGACATGCTGTTACTGAATTAGTCCCTTTTGCTCAGATTTTGTTCAGCTAATTTGCAATTTGTATTTTGACATTTTGCGTTCATTACATATAATGGAGATCCTACTGCTAAGATTTTGATTTACAGTTTATAGGAAATTTACTAAATGTTTTATTTTTGCGGTACAGGAAAGTTGCTCCAAATAAATCATCGCCAATAAATCATAACTCAAAAACCGCCAAATGTGGACACTGCCAATATGAAGCAGTTTACAGTATTACTCAGAATTATGATGTTTTGCCAAAATTGATCTTCAGCTGTTTCCCATAAACCTTGTTTCACTTTGTTCTTAGAATTAATTATTGTAATTTTACCAGATTTTCAAGTCATTCCATTATCTTAATGGGTGAATGTTTCTCGAACTTTCTCCTTGTGCGAGTATCATTTTTATGTTGTTGTTGTGGGATTTTTTTTTTTTTCACAAACAAGATCTTATATTTCAAACAAATACCAAAAGTAATAATGAGCACTTGGTTAATAGTGCAAAATATATTTTGTTATAACTAGCTCATATTATTTTACATAGATTATGTATAGATAATTATATTTCGTATTAGTGAATTTACAACACAAGACAATAGTACATTGTATTACTATCCATGGTCATGGAATTTAATTAATACTTAGTATAATGCCTGGTCATGGTAAAACCAAGACAAGACATAATCATACAAAACATGATTATGTTGATCTTGCTGGAGAGACCACATATATTAGTGACAATTTTTATTCAGGGGCTGTTTTCAAAATACCTATCTTTAAATCAAAATATCTTATAAAGTAAACATTATTGGTCTAAAAATTCTTTTAAATGAATCCTTTACTGTTAAAACTCATTTAAATTGTCTCAATGGGACAATTCTGCACAATTTTAAAAACTTAGGATTATTGAGTCATTCACAATAACGTACAAATTCAGTCAAAATTATGTTTCTAATTTGTTAACCAAACAGGCACTTAGAAACCATTCTTTTTTAACTCCACTTTTTGGTGGTCCCGTAAGTGGTCACTTAATATACTATCATTTTTATGGCAATCAAAATTCAATGAAAACTCTGTTTATTTGATAAGCAAATTAAGCTGGTTTTGGCAGAAGTTTTTTCATCACTTCTGTTTCGCTGAAAATTAATTTCAAGAACAATTCCATGAACATAGATACCTGTAATTAAAACCTACACAGTGATACAAATAACCAGGAAGAAGGTAAAGACAGCAAATTAACTGGACAGAACTGGTCCTTTTAACACACAAAAATAACCTGATTTGGATTTTTGTTTCGAAACAAAAATCGTTATTAATTTTGTAAATTTAATTTTCATTTAAGACTCATATCTTGAATACTTTGGCATTTGTACTTGGTCGGATACAAATTAAATTTATTACATTTATAGAACATGCGGTTGAAAATTGTTTTGACTTTTTTTTTCTTTCTTAATTTGCATAGCAAATAAAGACTAAATGAGAAATTCATCATACAAAAGTCCAGTTCTGTTTTCCACTTTCTGCGTAAAATAATGGTTTTAGAGAAGCACTAAAAGGTCTGTGAATCACAAACCGTTATCTCCAAGTGCGGAAATCAGCGAGGTTAGCAACCAGGCCGATGCTATTGTGTCGTCTTCTGTCAATCTATCCCTACATAATAAATCATTTTCATGTGTATGATCAAAATTTTATGAACCACTAGTCTAATGAACCACAAGTCTAGAATAAGAAGTATGAAAGTCTCTAATGACGGTGCCATCAGTGAATTTTCAGTTTTTGGTACCTGTCCTGTGTTCAGGATGAAACGTAAGCGAAGCCCTTTCGAAATGATACCCTGCTTTGCATGTATGTGCACATGCAAAGCAGGGTATCATCTCGAAGCGCTTTTTCATCCTGAACACAGGGCTGTTTTTAATTGGGTCCAAGAACAGCAGTGTATACCCAAACAAACTCTCATGAATTAAATTTAGTAAGAGGAGGCTTTTACTTTTTTATGAGTCCCACTAACATCCCAATTCCAGTGACATTTTTAGACGCAGTTGTAAAGCACAATGCTATTATTTGAAAATTGTCAGATTTTGTTGAACAAATTCTATAAAGTAAACATTCCTGCTCTTTTTTTAAATAGCTCCTCCAGGAAAACATTTTAGGAATATGAACTGATGTACACTACAATTGACTATCTATAAGGTCCGTTAGTTTCATAGATATCTCAGAAACAGTTAAAACATTTTGATGAGTCTATTTTCTTTAAAAATAGGTATAAATGAATCTTAAGAATTTACTAGTGCTTATTCATAATATTTCAGCAATTAACCAAGTGTGTAACAAAAAGACATAAAAAAATGCTTTCCTGCTCTAATCTGAACTTGAATGCAAAGCCATTTTTTAAGAAATTATGAACATTTTGTCATCCAGAATGCTGATCAGGTTATCCATACAGTGCAAATAGTATAGTTCCCAAATGATTAAAATCTTTTTGCAAGAATCCATCCATAGGACATTTAATTGAAGACTGAACTGACTGAATGAAAGCCCTTTCACTTTGTAAACATGTGTAATTGTTGGAGATATCATTCATTGGCAAACTAATTATGGGTGCTTAAATCTAAGCATCACACAATTCGTGGGTTCGGTGCAAGACTATAGTAAGTGTATATACAATGTATATACACTTACTACAGTCTTGCACTGAACCCATGACATTCTGTTGCATCATCTGCTTCAATAAAAGAAGATAATGCAATACATCTTCAACAAATGTTCTCATACAACTTTTTCTCTTTTGTTTGGAGACTTATTTATGAGCCTAATAAGATTTTTGTTTTCTAATGCAGCTTTTAAAATACAAACCGCTATTGTAGCTTTATAACCAACATCACATAACATTCAAATAAATAAAATAAGTATTGTATTTTAGTTTCAAGGTAGTGGAACCGTAATAGTTCCGCAACATTTTGGAACTTATGAACTCTCACAATGTTGACCGAGGTTTCCTAATGAAAATCATTAGGAAACCTCAGTAAACACTGTTAAAGTTCATTGCTTCTGAATTGTTGCAGAACTATTATGGGTCTTCTACCTTAAAGGATTAGAATTTTTGTTAAGTTCTGTCAGACCAAACTGAATGTAATACATGTAGCTACAAACATTTTGAAAACATTATTTCCCTGGCCAAAATATCATGTCAAAAGTTATTCAAACTCATTCAATGTTAATATTGTTATTTTCTGATCTTTTCTGCAATATATTTGTATAAATGTGAGACAATTGACTCAAAAACATGCTTACTAGTAGTGTCAATTCAAAAAATTTAAAAACAATAAAGTGTAGCAATGCTGAAATCTATTACAAAACAAGTGGTCTTCGAGTGGAGATATTCATTCTTTCCTTAATTCAATTGAAGAACACCTGACCTCAAACAAGGGAAATGTGGTACAAGAAATCAAATTCTGTTAGTTTAAGAAGTATACTCATGTCTTAGGTGGAAAAATGAAACATCATAAATACAGCACTTACAATTGACAAAGATTGCAAGAGCACAGCTGTCTAAATAATTGATTTTATTGGGAAATCTTTTCTTATCATTGACAAAGGCAATTCGATGGCACAGTGGGAAATAGCTGTAATTGCCTATATTATGTTCATAGGCAGTAACAACTGTTTCATGCAGAGCCATCAAAATTGTTATTAACAAAGTAAAAAGACTTTGACCTTGTCATATGAATTTAAGCATTTAAATCATAGAAACATGAGGAAAGGTACGAGGTATGTCCCACGAATTTGTGAACTTTTGCGATAACTTGTATACCAAACGTCCTATATAACTGAAACTTACAAGTTATGTGGATTAATATATTTTCTTTATTCAGGTCTGATTACAGAGGGCTACTTTTAATATTTGTGAAGATATTAATAAAAACCTAACACCAGGAAATGGGTGCACGCTATTAACGTCGATTTATAATACATGTACATGAAACGTCGTTCCAAAACTGAATCACTTTTAATCAAGTAGCCTCTTTACCGGCCCTATGGACTTGTTTCAAAGAAAGAACCCTTTGCCATATTATATATCAAAGCATTGTTGATATATACTTCTGATATGTATTCAATAAATATTTGATTTGAAATAAATCTTTCTCAATCTTTTGTGTGGATACACAATATCTTATAATTTTTTTAGTCTGAGAAGGGGGTGGATATTTTTTTTTTTTTCATAATTTATCGATATATTTTTAGACATTTCATAATACCTTAGTAATTCACTACCACTACCTAATTTCAACGAGAAAGACCAACCAAAGAAATTTGTGTGTTACCGCTTCAAAATCAGTCTTGATGCAGAAAATGCATGCATTTTTTCTTTAAAGCCTCAATATTAATCGTTCATTGGCACGACTCATGATCAATTTCCTAGCAAACTTTACATTGTTGATTTAATTATTCTAAATTTTTCTATTTATCCCATGATGTGTTCTAAATGATGTTGGTCGAAAACGTCTTTTTATTCCTTTATTGACGCTGTACGCATTGGTTCTTGTTAACATCGACCTTTTTCCTACTGTCCTTAAGTCAATTTTAATTTTATACTTCTTTTATCCGTTATAAATGATTGTAAGCCACACACAAGTATATTTTGAATTCTCATATGGTCTATTTAGGTCTTACTTTGCTATCCTAATCTAATTATGAATAATTTTTTGCACCGAGTGTTTGGTTGACGGCACCATTTTAACACCGTTTGTTTGAAATCCTGACAAAACAAAACTTTATAATTCCGCACTGCATGATGCCATTTTTATGAAAGAACACATGTGTGAACTGCAAAGTTGACTGCTTTCAACAATGTTATCTTTATTTCAAACTCTTTTAAAATTTTAAAATAAATGACGTTCAAACATCTACCATATAAAATTCGTAAGTAACAAATTTGGAGTGCGCTGACCACCCCTACTGAGGGTGTCTTTAATAGCCGGATTTTTTAACATGAATATAAATAAAATGTTAATCCTTTATCAATCTGTTGCAATTTGACATGTTTTGTCAACTCAAGATTTTCACTTTAATGGGACACTCAATTTTTGAATAATCGAAAAAGATCAACAATATCTGAGACAACCCTCGTATGTACTCCTCATTTTTTTTGTCCAAGTCCATCCTCAAAATTAATAAATGTGACCTGTCACCGAAAAAGGGAACATCTGGGAAGTGCGTAAAGTGTCAAACCATGTCAGTTTGGGACCTCTAGTTGACCTGTGCTCGACCCAATAACTTTTTCTAATATTAGATTTCTTGCCAACCCACTTTGTTGAAGGTACTTATTTGAATGGTCTTGACATGACAAAAGAATACCAACAACACAGGGTTTGTTACAATATTCAAATTCATTGTTCATTTCACACCTTCCGTAGGTAGTTCTGAATATTCATTTCAATCAAGATTTATCATGTCTACAAGGAAAAGGCTTTTTGTTGTTGGGAGATCCAAACTTTGTACCTACAGCTCGAATAAAGCTGTAGTTACCAGGTTTTGGTCATTTACTCTGGGCGTATGAAGATCAAAATTCATTTTATAATATGGAGGATTTATAGATGATGTGTATAAAGAATTAACAAAGAATGCTTACCAATCTTTCATCGATAACTTGATTCTTTCACACATGGATGGAAACTAAAATTATATGAATCAATTAAGCATTTAAATACATCATTTGAAAAATATATTACTTGTATTCATATCTCAAATTGTTTTGTTTATTTATTTTCAAGAATAGCAATATTTTGTTAAAAAGATATTTGGGAGGGAGGTGGTCCTCCCGTATTGTATAATTAATAAATTTGATTTATTACTAGTGAAAGGAAAGTCAACCTTATTGACACTTTCAAACATTGTTTTTCCAAAAGCTCAATCCAAATTGATGAATTGATGAATGAGGTATTATTTTGTCACATTGCAGCATTTAGAGACTTCAATCATGCCACATTATTCTATCTCAGCCCCAAGCTGCTCCTTCCTTACTAGTTGGTAAGACACAAGCAACAATTTTAGATGAGTTAAGAAATTTGGAAATTGTGTTAGAACCTTCACACTTAGCTCAGCAACACACATAAGGTTTTGAAAACAGTTATAACATTTACATTGTGGTCATAAGAAAATAATTACAGGATGATGAACTTAAAAGTGGTACTCTTGTATCTAAAACTATGACATACAGTAAACCTTGAATTACGCGACCACTTATGGGACCACCAAAAATCGGTTGTTAAAGAGAATGGTCGCTAAGTACATGTTTTGTTTACAAATCGGAAACATAATTCTAATTCAAAATGTATGTATTCAGTGTGATTTTCTCATTGATCCTTTGTTGTTAAAACTCCATTGAATCGTCTAAGTGAAGATTCTATTGAGTTTAACAACCTATGATTCATTTACAATAATTTTTAGACCAATTATGTCTAATTTCTAAGATATTTTCATTTAAAGAAGGGAATTTTGAAAGGAGTCCCTTAATAGACGTGTCGCTCCAGCAAGATGAACTATACTATTAAGAAAACATAATGATGACTCAGCATGAAACAGTTGTAAGTTCTGTCTATAAACATAAAGGCGGTAACAACTGTTTCACACTGAGCCATTCAAAAAAGACAAACCTGTAGTCCTATCCTGAGTGTCTGGTTAAAGTCCGGGTGATCATTACAATACATTATCTTGGACTGGACCTGAAAGATACCAAACATAAATGAGCATTTTCAACAATTTTGAAAATGCCTCAAGTAAAGTCTTTACCAGAGTCTTCGATTTTGCTCTAAACCTAGAATCTTTCTGTAAGTTTCTACAGATTTTGCTCTAAACCTAGAATCTTTCAATCAGTTTCTACAGATTTTGCTCTAAACTTAGAATCTTTCTCTAAGTTTCTACAGATAATCAGCAATTATTCTTAACAAACAATAAAGCTGTCAAGGCAATTAGAGGTCAGTGCATCAAAGTGTTGGCAATGTCACACATATGCTCACATAAATAACAGCAAGAAATGTTTGAAAAAAACACATGCCACCAAAATAGCATAATTTTTCAGAAGTTATGCCTAGACTGATGATATTGACTTCAATAGATGACATATGTCTTGGTATCAGCAAATGCATATCGATGTGATCAATTATTATGCAAAAACATAAACATTTTGCTTTGAATTGGCTTGAAGTTACCAAAAATAAAGAAGTTTTGTCAATGACCTGCAATGTTGGCAACATAGGCCTACATCAGAAAAATGTTGACTGAGCCCAAATAACACTTACAACATTCACATACCATCGCTTTACCAACATAGCTAACCTGAAGTGTGCATTTTAGGATTAAGAATTTTAAGATTAAGATTTTTTATTGAGATATCTCAGGCTTTATCGAAGAATTTCAACTGAATGGTGCAAGATATCCCAATTATAAATCTTAGAAATCTAAAAAATCTTAATCTACAAAAGCACCTCAGATATTTTGTAATGTAGGGAAACAAAAAGCTTTTTGCTTAAATTGCCAATTGAAGGCTTCCTACCTCTTTTCCAGCAAAACCAAACAGAAAGTAGGGATCAACTAATTCTTTCACCTCTTCACCAATTCTGAAAAACTTCTTCACACCTTGCAAGAATGCTGTATCCACTGAAATTACAATCGTCTTAAAATGATTTTTAATGAATAAGATGTTAACATACTACTTTATACTTCTCATGCTATTTATTAAATATAGAGACAGTATATGGCAGACAGTATAGGCTGAGATCATCCTTCACAGATGTACAGTCTGATCTCAGCCTATTCTATCTGCTTTGTACTTGATTATCTTGGGCAAACTTGAGCCTAGTTGATAAAAAAAAATTCCAAAAACAAGAGCTGTCACTGTAAGATGACAATGCCCCCGACACCGCTTTGATTTAGAAGTTATGGCCAATGTTAAAGTTTTTGGACGGAATGACGGACGGACGGACGGACGGACGGACAGACGGACGGACGGACAGACGGACGGACGGACAAGTCAAATTTATGATGCCTCCCTATCGGGGGCATAAAAAATGAAAATTTGTTTGAAACAAGAGATGTTGATAAAACATTTATGCCCCCCAAAAAAGCAGGTCAATAGCCTGTTCTTTGTCAATCAACATAGGGTCAATAACTCATAAAATATGATGATTGGGGTTATGGTTCTTGTGCACTGCACTTCACCTCGATGAGATCTATCCACCTATGAAGTTTCATTATTCTAGCTTGCATACTTTTTTGAGATATGCTTTGGACTGGACCAGATCAACTGACTAACAATTGCAAAGCAATATACCCCCTCTTTTTCGAAAGGAGGCACAATAATATTTTAATCTAGCAAAGGGTTATTTCATTGAATGGGTAATGTTAAAACTGTGGTTATCCTTAGATATACTCCGAAAATCAGACGTTTATTCTCCTTAATCCTACCTTAGACAAGCCAATTCTTATTTTTGCATAATTATTTATTGAATGAGATTTTTCAATTTGTTGAGAAATTGATCAAGATTTAATGAGAAAGGACTAAAATCATATTAGACAATTCAAACCTCAAATGGTGTGACTAATTGTTATTTGACAAAATTTTTAACTGGTCAAAATTCAAAAAACTTCCGGATAATTTGTTTGTCCATATGAGGTATTTTCCAGTAAAATTGTGGCAGCTGTAATGCCATGGTTCCATGGTATTTCTATCAGCAAAACAACTATGAGATACTTTCTGAGCTTCCAGCTGCTCATCCCACATTGGTCTACCTATTGGTAGGAGATGAATGTCGGAAAGGAAATGACGCCATCAGGGATCAAACCTGGCACCTTATGATTTGAAGTCTGGTGCTACAACAACTCTGCTGACAGCGGCTATGAGCTAGAGTTGACAAATTTGTATTGATATGTTTTTGGGTTTTTTTTATCTTCCCTATTCAAGAGAGGTTACAAAACCACTATTGAAAATGCCTATAAAGATACGTAGGCACTTGCAATAATTTTGCACTGACCCTTATATTTCACCCCTCTTTCTGTTTGAGACAAGTCTGTTTCTAAGATGATGTGCATTCAGTAAAGAGAAATAAGATAAGAGTATGCAAGCAATCATCTTTTCAAAATAATATAATTCAATAATGTCACATATGACCTTAAAAATTGGAGAGATTATAATGAAGTTTAATTGTGGCAGGTTGACACAGTTTCATATGCATATAGCTTTCTCATAATTTTCAGCTGCTGAAATTTCATTCAGGTCAAATGATTATTTGTTCAATGAGCAACCAAATTGTCTAAAGTAGCTGTATATTTGGTTCTTTGATAATCCGCTGATGTTTTATTATACCTTTCCAGACTAGAAAGGAAATTGTTAGTTTGGTTGTTTGTTTGAATGGAGTTTAAGCCCAGTTTTAAAAACTTTCAGTTGTATCACTGCAGCTGGAGAACCTAATAATGGATGCCTGATATTTCTCACACCCCTTAAGTTTATGAAAATCCACCCAATTGGCAGGAGACAAATTTTGGGAAGGTCATGTGCCTGTGTCTGGGTTCTCACCCACGACAGCATGTGACAGTAGGGAAATGGAATACACTGCTTTTGATATTATGGATTTGAATTATTTCAGTTATATTGTTAAATAAGTGCAACCATAATTTCAAACATCATTTGAGCCTGTGAGTGACATTTCCAATAATTTGAAATAAGCGCCAAACAAAGACTCTGGCCAGCCTGTGCATCTGCACAGTCTGACCAGAGTCTTCCCTTTGCGCTTTACAGATAGATTAGGTCCAGATGTGTCTTCAGACAGACAGCCAATCTTCCTGTTGTACTGTAAAACTGTCAAGGCACATTTGTATATTGACTTACTTCTAGGGATGTCTTCACATTTGTACACATTCAATGCAAATGTTGCTGGACGTAATTGGACACCTGCTGGTCTTAATAGGTTACTGAAAAAGAAACAGTGTAACTATAAAGTGATATAGACCCTTTTTGTTGAAACTAAAACATAAATCATTATTATGAATTAGAACATAAGACAAAATTAATTTTGGTGGTAAGTCAATTATAAGACTCAATGGCTTGTGCTTGTTTGACTGATTTTTTAATATGTTGTATAAACCTCAATTTCCGTATTTACTCTAGTTATTCAGATTGATTGATTGAATGGAGTTTTATGCTGCTTTCAATATTTTTTTAGTTATATTGTGGTGGCTTGAGTACCTAACAATGGATTCCTGATATTTCTCTCACCAGTACAACCATTACATCCTTTCCTAGCCTCCAGCTGCTATCTCACATAGGTCTACGATTATCAACTCATTGGTGAGAGACAAAAAGTCGGAAAGAATGAGTGCTGCCATCAGGGATCGAACCCTCTAGTTATTCAGACACAGACAGATCGAAACAAACATTGTAGAACCAGATCAAAGCGCTCCTTTAATAAGTCTGATCAGGATCAACAATGTTTACCCAGGGATGTGGAATTCCCATGCCCAACTTGTCCGCCATGGGCTTTTCTACCTGCGGACAAGTACATTTTGCAAGGTCACTTACCCGTGGACAAGTAAATACCAAGGCACATTTTGGTTTGGCACTATATAGATCAAAGAGATTAATAAGCTTATTGTTTGTATCAAAGAGTAGAAAACACTGTTTTTAATGAAGAAAATGCAAGAAGAAATGTTTTCTCAAAAGTTCATTTTAATCCTTGACAAGCAGAAAATCACACTTTACTTGTCCATGGACAAGAAAGAGAGAATCCGTATTTCCACACCCCTGGTTTACTTATCACTAACCTTTGGATGCACTAAAATGCTGTGGTTCCGTTCCTTTCTAAATCTTTTTAGTAGAATAATTGTCTGCTTGTCAGAAATCTTAGGCTAATTATATTATTTATGAAAAGAAATATCTTAGTAACTATCGCTGGCAATAAGTTTCATATCTCTGATGATATGACTCTTCATAAATGCACCATCCGGGAAGTGCTCAAAAAAGAACTTGATGTCTGGTTTTACTGAAAGAAATGAAGTCCATAAAGCTGTAAAAGTAAGTAGCAGAGCTTATAACCAATTGCTTCTATCTCTAGTGTGCATGGTAACATCTGAAATGGGACCACAATGGTAATGAGATTATAACTAATCATTATGGAATCAAGTTTGTTTAACTGCAAAGACTGTCTGGTCTGACAAAGGTCAAAGCTCGTTTCTGCTAATCTATAGATTGTACAAAATACACCAACCTTTCAATATCATCTGTCTGTGTTGCATCTTGAGACTTTGACGACTGAAAAAAGTATAGTAGATACCAATATAGGAATTTTTGCTATACTGCTCTAGGTATCTTCACATTCTACATCTATAAACACATGGAATAGAATCGAAATTACCCATTGAAATTTGCAGTCAATACACAATTGGAATAATATTACCATCGTAACTTTTGGTCCATAGATAAACAATTTGAATAGTATGCAATCACCCATTGAACTTCACAGTCCTTATAAAAACTTTGAATAGTATTGCAATCACCGATCGTATTTGTATTTAATATATAAACACCAGGAAAAGTATTGTAATTATCCATCAAAATTTGTAGTTAACAAGCATTCTGAGGTATTGCATGGCAATACCAAGTCCCCTACCCGATTTATATATATATCCCTAGATGGGGGATCTATTTTGGGAGGTAAAGGAATTAATTACTACCTCTCCAAAATATCACAGTTGGATCAGATTTTATGTATCAGCTCAAAATCTCTGAGGGTTAAGAAAAAAAGTCTGGAAAACTAAAATTTCCTGGTAATTTTCCAAGTCCAGCATCTGTATCTTCCTCAAAAATCAATGGACCTGAACCAAACTCAAAATTGTTATGTAACTCATTGATGCAGACTCACATACCAAAAATCAGCTCAAAATCTCTGAGGGTTAAGAAAAAAAGTCTGGAAAACTGAAATTTCCTGGTAATTTCTAAGTCCAGCATCCCTATCTTCCTCAAGAATCAATGGACCCGAACCAAACTCAAACTTGTTCTGGAACTCATTGATGCGGACTCGCATACCAAAAATCACCTCAATATCTCCAAGGGTTAAGAAAAAAAGTCTGGAAAACTGAAACTCCGGACTGACAGACGGATGGACAGACGGAAGGAGCGCAAACCTATAGTCCCCTTGGGCTTTCGCCGGTAGGGGACCAATAAATAACCTCTTGGAAAAGTATTGCAAATACTCATTGAGATTTGTAGAAAATTCAAGGGTTTGTCACATTCTGCACTCATTCAATAGATTCTTTCTGATAATCATACTCAAATTGTTTAATCTTGATCATTCTTATAATATCCCACTAAACAATATCTGATTAAAAAAGTTTTTAGACTTTACTGAGTAGAATAGGTGAATGATATTCATCGACTCTATAACTCACAGTAATGAGAGCCTCTTCCCCAAGTTCTAACACTATGGGAGAGAATTTGAGATATTCTTTAGCCCAAACCATGATATCTTCAGGGTCACTCTCTACACAACAAAACACTCATTTTGAAGTAAATCATTGTAATAACTAAGAAAAAGGAATGGATAAATAATATTTGAGCCTGTGTATGAGATTTCCAACAATTTCATATAAGTACATAGCAAAGACTCTGACCACCCTGTGCATCTGCACAGTCTGACCAGAGTCTTCACTATGCGTTTAGTAGATAGATAAGGTCTCAAAGTACTTGTACACCATCAGGAAACATTATCTTTACAGTAGGTGGCTGTCAATGTTTGCATCCCACGCACATTTCCAATTGTTGGAAATGTCATGCACATGCACATTTGATAACCATGTTACTTACAGGTGGGGGAGTGTCCCCAGGTCCTAACACTATAGCAGAGAATTTAAGATATCCTTTAGCCCCGGCCATGATATCTTCAGGGTCACTCAATAACAACCACTTGTTTGTAAAGGCATGTCCTGGCTCTGACCATACCATTCCTATATCCATCTGTAAATGTAGAAGAATAATTAATAAATCTTTTTCAATCAAACAAATATGTAACACATTTCCAGATTTGTAACAATTTTAAAAGAAGAAAATTACTCCTTTTTAAAAAGGCTTTTTTAGCCTTTAATATTATAACACTTTTACCAATGTACAGCATATCTCTATCACAATTGTTGGTTTGTGTATGTGTTTGTGTGTGTGTTGTTGTTGTTTTACCAATTTCACAATAATTTTTAAACTATCAGTAATAGCTAAAAAATAAGAGGACCATGATGGTCCTAGATCGCTCACCTGAGTCTCTTTGACCCCAGGGACATCACATTAATTACATAGGCAGATGTCAACAAAGAGATAATTTCTACATAAAATGGGATGGTTTAGCCAAGAGCAAGACAGATATGCCTTTTCACTCTTTGATTCTGTGTAAAACGGGATGCCCCCAGGTGGAGCCCAATTATGATCCCAGGGTATTGATACCAACAAACTTGGTAGAGGTCCATTAGATGATGCTACATACCAAATATGAAAGCTGTCTGCCATCTGGTTTCAGAGAAGAAGATTTTTTAAGATTTTCGCTCTTTGATTGTACTTAAAAAGGGTTGCCCCTGGGTGGAGCCCAAATATAACCCCAGGGTCTTGATATGAACAAACTTGGTAGAGGTCCACTAAATGATGCTACATACCAAAGATGAAAGCAGTCTGCCTTCTGGTTTCAGAGAAGAAGATTTTCCTATTTTTAACCTTTTTGTTAGGGGTAAAGGGAAAGTTAAGGGTGGATTTCATTTATTTGAACAACTTTGGTAGAGCTTGACCCAAGGAACATCCCTGCCAAGTTTCAACAAGATTGGCCCACAGGTTTAGAAGAAGATGTTTAAAGAAATTGTGGACGACGGACGATGACCGATGGCTGAGGCACATTGCACGACTGACAAAGGACGACGGACATTGTACGATCACAATAGCTCACCTTGAGCACTTTGTGCTCAGGTGAGCAAAAAACCTTGATGTAAATAGTCTTCAGATCTTTCTAGATCTTATACACAACTGATTTTGTGGTGTGGCCCACACATTCAGCGCAAGGACTGGCGAATTTTCCAGGAAGCAGAATCAAGAGGGATTGATCTAAGTTGTAAGAACTTGTTTCCCAATTGATGTAACATTAAAAGGTTTAAACCGCACCGATTTTGTGCTGAACCATCAAGATCTGAAGGATCAATTTAAAACCTTGTGTGCCTTACCTTAAAAGAACCAATCATTGCATCTGATCTAAGTTTACGAGAATTGTACACAGTGAATTCTATAACTTCATCAAACAGTTCAGCAGGTGAGGCATGAAAGTTGAAGAAAAATGATTCGTTGAATATGGGTGCATTCGTTGATTTTTTAACCCGCGTCTGTTTGACCTGGTTGTAGCACGCCACCTTACATACTGGTTGTATGTTGGAACCTACAATCTGTCTCCCTTCCATCACCTTGACACGTATCTGAAACCAAATCATAAGATCATATACTGCCTGTGAACTTGTCTCAATGGAACAGAAAAGAGGGTTCAAAGTTAGTTTTAAACTCTAGTTTCTCTATGAAATTCTATGTTTGAGTTATTCAAAAAGAAATTATCCTTTTCAAATTTTTTTTCTACCACATAGGACCCAATTTTCATTGAAGTCTGCAATCTCTGTCAAGGATCTACATCAACTTCTGTGATTAAGGAGTCCATTGGACTCCCAATTATGAAATCAAGGAGTCAAAAACCAAGGTCAGGAGACTGAATTTTCATAATGGGGAGAACACAATGGAAAAGAAAAAATGCTTGTTTCAAGCAATTTCTTTTATTTCACAAGTTTCTCTTTTCAAAAAAAGATGTTTTGCTTTCAAAATACCACTACATACAAGCAAAAGTGTTATCTTCTATTATGTTGGAGGGATAACATTGACACTACACTTACAGTTTTCACAAGTCTTGAAAAGGAGTATTTTGCCCTGAGTATTTTGTTTGTTGAAATACTTGCTTCTGATCCCAGATTCCATCAGACTCCTCACTTACAAAATAAAGGAGTTCCAAATGTTTACCAAGGCATCTCTGACTCCCTGACTCCCCTTAGTGTCAAAACCCACCTTTCATTATGGACAAATCTAAAATTTCAAAAAAAAAATAGGAAAAGATTAAAGAGAAAGAAGTTACCTGGAAATCTTGTGGTTTGTTTGACAGTTTACCACGATACTTCCTTCTCTTAGCTTTCTTTTTCTTTGGTCTCGGTTTTGGTTGTCCGGTAGCTGGGTCGATCTCCGGAGGCCCCTGATCCTCTTCTTCCTCCTCTTCTTCTCCCTCATCCTCCATCATGTCCCCTGCATCCCCTTGACCTACTTCCTGTCCTTGGGCCCCTCCACCACCACCTTGACTCGCCCCAGCACCTGCGGGTGGGGCTGCTCCAGGGGGTGGGGTGTAGCTGACCTTTACCTTGATCTTGGACTGAAGTATAAAAGAATGCGAGACAATCCAATTTCAAATACACTTTTAAGGTAGTGGACCAATCATAGTTCTGCAATGTTTTGGAGCTCATGATCTTTCACAGTGTTAACCGAGGTTTTCTAATGAAATTATTAGGAAACCCTGGTCAACATTGTGACTTCTAAAAGGTTGTGGAACTATTACAAGTCCATTGCCTTAAAACAACACCAAGTACAGGAATGGGGGGAAATAAGGAAATTCAGCACAATTTTGTGCTATATGGACTTTAAAAACATAGTTATCTAGGTTTTATGATCAATCATTTATTTGATGATATTTACAATGCATAATTATCTTCATACTTTAACTGGATTAACAAAATACATCCGGTAGAATATCTATAAACCACAACAAATGATGCAAGTTCAGGGAACTAGGAACATTCTGTGAACAAGAGCAATGCTAGGCATGGCATTATACTGCCGAAGCTCAGAAATAAATGGGTGATGTTTTGAACTTTTTATTGATCCTTAGGATGTATTTTCTAGCAAACACTATAGTATATTGTATTTATTATGATGGTAACGTTATGGACCGGACATGAATTTGCAAACTGAATCAAACAAAGGGCAATAACTCAAAAATTCTAAATGGTAGAGTTAGGGTTATTGCGCTCTGCACATCCTAGCTATGAGAGCTATACACATGTGAAGTTTCAAGACCATAGGCCTTATAATTTCAAAGTTATGGACCAGACATGAATTTGCTAACTGAATCAAACAAAGGGCAATAACTCAAAAATTACAAATGGTAGAGTTGTGGTTCTTGCACTCTGCACACCCTAGCTATGAGATCTATACACCTGTGAAGTTTCAAGACCATAGGCCTTCTAATTTCAAAGTTATGAACTGGACAAGAATTTGCAAACTGAATCAAACAAAGGGCAATAACTCAAAAATTACAAATGGTAGAGTTGTGGTTCTTGCGCTCTGCACACCCTAGCTATGAGATCTATACACCTGTGAAGTTTCAAGACCATAGGCCTTATAGTTTAAAAGTTATGGAACGGACAGGAATTTGCTAACAGACGGACAGACAATGCAGATGATAACATAATAGGACCCTTCGGGCATATAAAAATTCATCTACATCCCTTCATAATTATAGGAGTAACTGTTTCATTCACAACGTCAATATATTCATTTACACGTGGATGGACTTACAAACTGATGGATGGGCAAATGGACGGATGGACAGAAGATTATACTAATAAATGACTACTTCAACAGCATATAAATTGCAAGAAAATCAGATTTTTTAATAGACAAAGTGCACCCTAATTGTTTTTCTAACTGTTTCCCTACAAGACATAATCAAAGAATAACAGAAGGGACAATTACCTGGGCTAGGGGAGCACCATTTCCATCAAACAAGTTGGTGTCCACATCTTTACTCTGTGGACCTCCTCGACATAAATCACCTAGAGGGACTTTGGCAGTACCCAGCAATCTGAAAAAAATGGGGTTGTTCTCCCTAACTTTTTTTTTTCAATTTCATACAGTTAAAGGAATTTGCAATACAACAAGATACTATCCTATGTTACAAGCTATCTTCTTTTCCCACAATGATTTCTCCAATAAAAAAATGTAGAGACCAAAAATACTGTGGCTGTGGAGGCAAAAGGTTAATATAGTACACATTTCTATTTCTAAATGCCTTTCTTTTAAGACCCCTGCTGTATTTGTTCCCTATTTCCATTTTTCTTTTAATTTTTCAACTGATCTAAATTGAGAAAGGATAAAAAAAAACCACATTGAAAAGTGGATGAAATTTGAAAAGAAAGTTACATCAGAAAGCATTGAGAAAAAAGAAGAATTTGCTTGTAAGAATATTATATTCCTTATAATATTCTTACAAGCAAATTCTTTTTTTTTCCTCTGTTTCCTGACATTTGTTCCAGAAAAAAATTAAAATCTAGCAAGAAAGGGAGAAACAAGTCTGTTCAATACATTCATAGTTTTTTATCGTTGATTGATATTTGGATTCCAGATGATATGGTTTATTGGCCTAGAGTGAAGTCTGTAAATCAGTTCAAGTGAACAGGATAACACATCTTGTATTGATTTTGGCTTGACAGAATTTATCTTGGTCTTGGTCAGTTTGACTTTATCCAAAGGAGAAAGAAGATATTTTTAGCCTACAAATTTGACCTAATACATTAGTCCTGATTTTTCCAATACAAAATTGATAAGCCATAAGTCAGAAGGGATTTAATTCTACTTCTAACCTAACAGAATTTAACACTATTTTGGCAGCTGGAGCACCTAACCACAGACTCCTGTTCTTTCTAACATTATTAAAACCTAATCAATCAACCTTAACCACTCCTTGAGAGGTAATCAGGCTTAGTAGTTGTTAGACATACAAAATAATACACTTATGCAAGACTGTGATTCCCTTGCTATTTTGGATCACAAAAAATACACAAATATAGATCTTGGATATTTTTCAGCTAAATAATTGTTTACTTGCATATAGGGATCATAATACTCTTACATAGAAAATGTCAAAGCTATTACAAATATTGGCTAATTAATCGTGATTTATCAATTTGTCTTTTTTGACATACAAAAATAATTAGGCAGAAAGGTCTGGGAATTGAACCATATTGTATATCAAACAGCTGTAAATAGGCATTTACTTTGTGTATCAGAAATACTTTCCTAATCACTATATAATAAACAATTTTTTGATAACTCCAAGACTAAAAGCTTGAGACTGGGGTATGGAATTAACTAATTTCATTGACAGACAACAAAATTAAGCCTGTCTCTCAATTTATCTTTCTCTTTCAATGTTTTCAATAGAATATAGCACTTACTTTTGATTTTGAAGCATTATTTGAATTCGTCTTTGTACACTTTGACAAGTTTGTTTGAAAGGGATTTTATCAACGATGGCTGGAGTACCTAACAATGGCCTTGGTATTTCTCACACCAGTACCTTCAAAACATCCCTACATAGCCTCCAGCTGTTATCCCACTTAGGTTTACGACTTTCTAACCATTGGTGGGAGATCAATGTCAGAAAATACATGTACTGCTGCAGGGGATTGGACCCATGACCCCCCCCCCCCCCCCTCCATGATTGCAGATTTGAAGTTTAATGCGCTTTTGACTTTCCGATGGTGCCAGCTCCACTTTGACAAGAAAACAAACATGTGCTTGCAAAAAATGGTGCACCAGACAGCCTTTTCCTAAAAAGTTTGACCTTGGCAGATGACCTTAACCTTATCAAATGACAATGACCTGATGGTGCTGGTTTTCAGCATTTTCTTCATTAAAAATAATAATTTCTTCTATTTATCTATTCTCTTTTTTTGCAGGAAAGTTCATATTGATCCTGGACTAGTAAAAAATCATGTATTACTTGTCCAGGGATAAGTGGAAAAAATGTGTATTTCCACACCCCTAAATTACATGTATCCTAGTAGAGATTGCTTAATTCTGCTACTTCAAAATCCATTTGTCAATCAAATTGTTTACAAGGAAAATCTCCTTTATCAAAGGCTAAGCATGAAACTGTTGTAACTGCATATATCTTGTATTATTACAAAATAAGCCCAAATCAGACATGTCAGACATAGGATTTCTAAATCCCTGCTTAAGAAAACATAGGAATAGGAGATTTTCTAGCAAGGAATAATTTCTCTATACATTATTCTCAATACCTATTTCTCCCAACTCGTTCCCAGTCTTTCAAGGTAATTTCTAGTTGGTCCTGTCCAGATATAGCAACACCAGCCAAGTCAAACTCCAGTGTCTGTAAAGAGAAGAAAAAATTATTTTCTTAACGAGACAAGGGCCACAGATTAAAACCTCTTTTGAGCTTAGCTGAGAATTTTATCAAATAGAATTGAAATAAATGTATGAAACATATAAAAACATATAAGATATAGAGGATAATCGTTTGTTTAAGTGTAAGATCGATTTATATTTCATTGAGTGAACAACAAAAGCTATATTTTTACGAGTGGCTGAGCCATGAGTGAAAATATAGCTTTTGTTTTTCACGAAATGAAATATTAATCGATCTTACTTGAAAAACAAACGATTATTTTATTTCTTTAATGCAAAAATGAGACAAAATATGACATTTCTAGGACATATTTTCGTAAAGCGCGTCATTTTGAGTGTGATTGCTATGCAACGTTCATTGTGACGTCACTTATTTCGCTCCGCATAGATGACGTCAGAAAGGATTCAATTTCTAGCTAGTCCTGTCCTGATATAGCAACACCAGCCAACTCAAACTCCAGTGTCTGTAAAGAGAAGAAGAAAATTAACCCTTTCCTGTTTTACAAAATTTTGGACCTGTCCAAATTCAAAGGTTTTGCAGACGAAAATTTTAAGTCGGTATAATTTGAAAAATAACCATTCTTTAGGGCAGAAAATAGAGTGGAAAAAGAAGAAATTGCTTGTCAGAAGCAATTTCTTCTCTTTTCACAATGTCTTCTCAATCATAAAATCACAGGCACGTAAAAAGCAGGGATTAAACAGCAAAGGGTTAAATGATTTTCTTAACCCTTTGCTGTTTAATCCCTCCTTTTACGTGCCTGTGATTTTATGATTGAGAAAACATCGCGAAAAAAGAAGAAATTGCTTCTGACAAGCAATTTCTTCTTTTTCCACACTATTTTCTACCCTACTGAATGGTTATTTTTCAAATTAAATCCACTTTAAATTTTCGTCTGCAAAACCTTTGAATTTGGACAGGTCCAAACTTTTGTAAAACAGGAAAGACCAGGACCACAGATGAAAAACCTTATTTATTTTTGGGGGGGCTTAGCTGAGAATTTTCTCAAATCTTGAATTGAAATAAATGTATGAACATATAAGATAATATTAATAAGTTATTATTTAAAAATCAATTAATTACTTAATAATATCATATTTGATATTCAAACATGTTTTTTAGTATATTGCAAAGGAATTAAATTCAATCTCAGTCTGAAATTTGAGAAAATTGTCAGTCGAGCAGGAGAAAGGTGGGCCCTGAAGTGTAGATAAGATGGATATCTTTATTCTGCATCTTTTACCACCAAGTCCCTATGTTGTGGATACTCATTTGATTTGTCTAGATGTGATTCTAATGAGTACAAACACCACATGGTTCACCAATCCTAACAACATTTTATTAATTGAGTTCAAACCATCATTTTAACTTCTCTGATTGGACAGGTCAGCTATCAGATTGCTTCCATACTTTCAGCCTAGCATATTGAATTTGACTGATTTATCATACAATAAAGACTCTGATTAAACCCTGATTAAAACAATGAGTGACCTTTTTTATCTCATAATCTAGAGCAAATCTCACTTTGTTTCCAGACATGCAAAATAAAATTTCTTTGTTTTAATTTGGTTCATACTTTCAAAATATTGGGAAACATGGAAATATTTGGAAGTACAAGTACAATGTATGTTGTAAAATTACTAAAATACTATTATAATATATGAAAGTCAGTGTTTTGTTTTACAGTTTTTTGTCATGTTTCAATAATATGTTTGGACAAACAAAGGAAATTGGAGAATATCTTTAATCATTGCTGTGCATTTGGTATACATTACATGATTTTTCATTCCCTTCATTTGAGCTGCTTTTGAAAAGTAGTATGAAACAAAGATCACATTGTACAAGCATTCCAACACCCATTCCTAGGGCTTGAGGCCTGAGAGTTTGAGGAATAGCTTGTGTAGCTGCTTAAATGCAGACCTTTCAGGCCTATAGACATTGGCAAGCATTTCATCATCTGCTAATGCAGCTCCGTGTAAACCATGATCTTGTTCAATTTGAATTTCCCTTTTTTCAACAAATTGCCATTTTTTTTTAATATATATTTCGACTTTACTGGCTTAAGTTTTTTCTCACAATAATTTAGTAACAGGTAAGCTCTGTAGGATTAAGGTCAGACTGCACATCTGTGCAGGCTGACCTTTACTGCATTGTCTGTCAAAGATGTTTTTGAAGCATGAATAAGCTGTAGACTGTGAACAGCATGAGGAACCTGTTAGTTCAGGATAGCCTATATTTTATTCTTCCCTGTTAAAGCTGTTAATTATCAGTGGGTGACAAAAACCTCATAACTTAAGCTTGAATAGCTTTGTTTACATGTCAATGAATAAAGGTTTTATGTTACAATGAAGGTGTGCAACCACATTTTGTATTCTTTCAGCTTAATTACACCCACAATTACAAACCTTCCTGATTTGTTTGTTGGTTTGAATAGGATTTCACGGCACTTTCAACAATCTTTCAATTATATAGCGGCAGCACCTAACAATGGATTCCTACTATTTCTCACACCAGTACTACCATTACATCACACATAGGTCTACAATTATCAACCCATTGGTTGGAGACAAATAGTCTGTCTGTCATAGTCTGTGAGTGCCACTGTCAGGGATTGAACCTGGGACCTCTTGATTGACAGTCTGACATGCTACCAAGTATGCTAGTTGGCGGCACAAACTTTTCAAAAGTTATACTATAGTTACAAGGTTTTGAAGGCCCACCGAGGATTTAACATGAGATAAGTAAACATTAGGTTGGACTCCATGTTAAATTTTCAGACACTGCAAATGATTAATTTATTTTATTAATCATTAATATTTTCTATTATTGCTACGAATTATCTTTCAAAAAATGTATCTTCTTTTTTTTTTTTTAACTTTCTCCCTTATTTTATAAACAAAATAAGCCTTTATTTAGATTATGAGTCCTAGCTGTCATATGATAAAGGACCATCTAGAACTTCTGTAGTCTGGCTATTTGAGAAAGAGACTAGTTCAAGAAAATTTCAACTGGAATTTACCTTTCAAAAATTCTTTTACGGAATGGATGGGTGATCATTCTAGAAGCTAAGTAAGAAACATTTCAACCTTAGCCGAGATTTTAGTCAGACTTCAACAAAACAGTGTCCAAAGGACTCATTAAGGGATCTTAGGGGTCCTTTCTTAAAGTTGGAAATGTCTGCTTAGACTCATTGAGGGATCTAAGGGGGGTCCTTTCTTAAAGTTGGAAATGTCTGCTTAGACTCATTGAGGGATCTTAGGGGTCCTTTCTTAAAGTTGGAAATGTCTGCTTAGACTCCTTGAGGGATCTTAGGGGTCCTTTCTTAAAGTTGGAAATGTCTGCTTAGACTCATTGAGGGATCTTAGGGGGTCCTTTCTTAAAGTTGGAAATGTCTGCTTAGACTCATTGAGGGATCTTAGGGGTCCTTTCTTAAAGTTGGAAATGTCTGCTTAGACTCATTGAGGGATCTTAGGGGTCCTTTGGCTTTCTTAAAGTTGAAATCTCTGCTTAAGAAGTAGCTATTCCCTAGTTTAAGTTGACGAAAGTATTGGATATATTTATTGCTTATTTGGGGCTCAACTTCTGGAAAAAATTGATTTACTGCATGTTAAGAGTCTTCCATTCTTTTCTGAAGCTGATCCCCACAGGGTCTTTGGGACTCGCATCAGATGGTTTTGAGGGACTCCTGGCTACTTATTTGAGAGTCTCCAACTAATAAAACCTGCATCCCTTAAAACACTGTCTAGTCATCCTGCGCAGTAAGCACAGTCTGACTAGGATCAACACTTTACACACTACCTATGAGAAAGGTCACATATACAAGAATTTCATGTGATATACATGTGCACCCACCCATCATAAAGAACACAGCTTGTCAATGAAATATGATGAAAGGATGATATATGATAAATTGTGTATTGAACTTCAGTATACCTGGGGTTTATATGAAAACACTTTCTAGTCTGTCAACATATTTTATTTTCTTATTACTTCAACCCTTAAGCATAAGAGTTGTCAAAGCTATTATGTATGACTCAAAGTTGTATGAAATATGCAACTCCCAGGGTTTAGGTTGGTGGCTCAGCGCAAAACAGTTTTAAGCTTAGCCATCAACATTGTTAAATTAACTTTTTGTTATGTTATCAGGCTTAAGACATTTAAGCAGGTTTAAAGCTGCATCATGTCAATATTCAATATTTTGCATCTTATGGAGAAAGAATTAGTACATTTCATTGAAATGCTTAGCATGTTTGCTTGCTAACAAGATGAAGCATTGTCATTCACCTATGATAACCAATGAAAGGAAACATCCAATTAATGACATTAAGTGTTATCCAACATCTTCCAATTTCCTGATTTCCCTATTCAGTAAAACATCTCTTTGTTATTGATTATGATCAAACATTTTCTTTACTTAGGATAATTTTAAAGGAAAATATTGATGGAAAAGGAGATTGTTTTGTAACAATTTGATTTTCTAACCAAGATTTCTATTATCAAGTTTGTCATGAACTATTTTCTTAACAATTCAGCTATGCTGACTAAGGTTTTTTTGTTTGAATATGGATTTACATGCACTACTTTCAGTATTGCAGTTGTATTGTCATGGATGGTGCACCTTCTCATGACTTGTGGTAGTTTCTCCTACCAGTGCAACTACATTTCATCAGAGCTACCAGTTGCTATCCAATGTAGGCATAATACTTGTCATGCACCTGTTTTTGCAAGACAACTGACACTTGTCACAATTTCTGTCATCAAATGTCGGATGAAAGTTGGCAAAGCAGTAAAATCAATCTTAAGACCCTTAAGTTGAGAGCCAAGTGCATAGCCAACTGACCTTAAACCTGCCCTGTGTTCAGGATGACAAAGCGGTGCAAGCTGTTTGCCAATTATACTCTGCTTCGCACACATGTACATGTGCAAAGCCGGGTATAATTGTCAAACAGTTTGCATTGTTTTCTTATCCTGAACACAGGGCAGGCTTGACCTTGCTGACATCAGCATCTATAATTGTCATAGCATAGCTTATGTTTGTTTGTTTGAGTGGGGTTTTACACCGCTTTCAACATTAAATCAGTCATATCGCAGCTGGAGCACCGAACAATAGATTCCTTGTATTTCTCACACCTGTACTACCATCACATCCTCTCCTAGCCTCCAGCTGATATCCCACATAGTACTATGATTATCAACCCATTGGTGATAGACAAATAGTCTGAAAGAATGAGTGCCGCCATCGGGGATCGAACCCTGGACCTCTAGAATGACAGGCCTATGTGCTATCAACTGCGCTATGACGGCAGCAGCATAGCTTATGATGGTTAATTATCATGCATCAACTTTATCAACATTTCTTTTTTTCCTTGCATCAAATACCTCAAAGGAAACTATGTATGTTTTTATGTTTCTCATAAAGTCAAGCTTTATGTAACTATTTGATTGATGAGAAAATAACTGGAATGACTTAGAGACATTTCATCAAAACCAGGATGTCACATTATTCTTACATCTAATCCTATGAATCCTATGATTTCCTTTATGTTAATGGCAAGTTCCTGATTAAGTAAACTTGGCATATCTGTGTTTGTGTGTGTGTGACAAACAAAATCATACCCACAGTGAATTTGGGCATGTTACATAAACTTTTGTGCTGACCCCTTGATACAGGAAATTACTATAGTTTTGCCAAATCTCCTTGATTAGAAAGGGTATTCAGTCATAACACAGTTAAGTTCACAAAGCCTCGGCTTTAATTTGTGTTGCCAAAGTACAAACCCATGTGTTGATTGGCAGAGCTGGGATTCCACCCTTAAATTCCCGCAAGTCTACCACCAAAATCATTGAGCCATACAGCAGCCATGTACCAGAGCCAATGGTACATAAAGCAGGGCCTAACATTCTTCAAGTCAAGTAGATTTGTAAATAGTAGCTTCCATTTTAATCCCATTTAATCTTCACCCTGTATTTCATTTAATCTAAACCAATAAGTGGTTTCAATAAGACTTCCAGTGCAGGCACATCTAGTGGAATTTGTAAAGGCACAGTATTGCCCATAATAAAAGCACTCTCCCTAATAGTAGCGTCCCTACATTTTGTACTAAGAACCCACTTCAAATACCAAATTTCAAGAACTTGTTGAGACTTCTTCTGAATCATTTATATGATAAGCTAAGGTAGTCACAGGCAGGGATGATGTGGAATACTCATGCCCGACTTATCCTACACAGGCTTTTCCACTTGCGGGCAAGTACATTTTACAAGGCTGCTTGTCCATGGACAAGTAAATACCAGAGCAAATCTTAGAATAGTACTAAAAAGGCGTTGGGGCAAAGTCATTCTAATGTTTTTATCAAAGGGCAAAAAGCAGTGTCTTTAATAAAGAAAATGCTTGTATACAGCATTTTCTTCATTAAAAACAATGTTTTCTCAATATTTACCATTCCAATTTTTTGCCGACAAGTTCATTTTGATCTTGGACAAGTGAGAAATCAATTTTTACTTGTCCATGGACAACAGGAGAAAATTTGTATTTCCAGCTGGTCATAGCGAAATGCCAAATGCCTCAGATTATTTAAATTTGCAGCAGACATCTTTAAAACTGTGTGTAGGTTGAAGTATGGCCTATGTCATCCGCCCCCTCATAATCTTGTTTAATCAGCAATATAAAAATTCAACCCCTAGATGAGAATGTTAGGAATGTTTATATTATACATCATTGATAAACTTTGCCCTCTTGCATAAAAGTGTGATGATATGGCTCATAGCTCTCATATCACAATGTCAGGGCAAAACTAAAGTAAGTTGAGGTTTCAGTGCAATACTATTGTAAGTGCCTATAAATTTATATGCACTTACAATAGTTTTACGTTGACCCTTTGAAGTGTGTAATTATCATTAGCACTTGCAATACTTTTGGGCAGACCCTATGATATATAAAAGTGTAATGGTATGGCTCAAAGCTCTCATATATGATAGGGTCAGGGCAAAGCTATAGCAAGTACCTTATAAATAAAGGCTCTTACAATAGTTTTGCACAGACCACTTGATATATGAAAGTGTAATGATATGGCTCATAGCTTGTCTATGTTATGGCTCATTGCCTGTCACCTATCAAATGTTCATTTCTGTCAATTTTTCAAGTCATCTAACTCATGTGAAATACATGCTGCAGGGTTTTCCATGACCCCCTGTTTCTTTGAATTTGGACCCCCTTTTTTTTAAAATGATCCCCAAAATTGTCAAAGAAACATTCTTTATCTAGTTTAAAGGGGGTCAAAATGTGGCAAAATGACCCCAAGTTTTTTAACAGAGGAAAAACCCTGATGCTGGTATATTCCTTTGTTTATCAGTTGCGGATATCATTTTCTTTTTTTGCTATTTATCAATCAATTGAGCAAAATGATCTCTTAGTGGTTTATAAAGATTTTGAGATTTTGATCATATAGATTGCCAAGGACCTAAATAAAGCTTAAACATCTACTTAGGGAGAGTGAAATTTCTATCAAGATTGACACTAAATTCAGCTTGTCAATGATAAAATGGTGATGATATTGCTTTATCTGTTACCTGAGGTCAAATCATTTGCCAGCTCTATGACACATAATTAAGCCATAAGTTTGTGTTATCTATCACAAATATTTACCAAGGCCAAAAGGTCAAAAATTATAAAGTTGTCATTGGTAAAATGAGTTCTCCTCAATCAATTTTAAGTCTGCCTCACTGTTTCACCATATTTCTTCTTATGTAATGTTCATAAGAGAAAAACACAACCTAGCTCTCATATTATACGTCTTTTTTGAAACCAGAAATCTGCCAAATAAATATTTAGATTTTAATAATAATCTTTTTAATCATTGATCCCACTAAACAATGATTTATCTATTTAGAGGTTAAAAGTCCTCAATTTAGAGGAAAATCCTTGTAAATTGTCAGCGAATTTGGGTGAAATTATCAAGTGATGACATACAAGCAACCTCAGTACCAGTAATACATTTAAACCCATAAACGAAAGATGACTTAAATATTTGTCCCACACTATAGACTTTTAAAATTTGTTTTTGTAGAAGGGTTTGAACTGCAAGGTTGATAGAAGATCGATCATGATTGTATAGTTATATATCATATAACTATTGATGTAGAAAAACTTCATACCTGTACTTTCATATGTGTATACTAATGTACTGGGTATATCAGTCAGTGATCAACACTTGCACTGTCACTGCAAATTAGTTCAAGAACTGGTTCTAGTATCTTCTAGTATGTTAAATGGCAGTTCAAGACCTCTGTTCTAGAACTGGTTCAAGAACTAGTTCTTGAACCAGTTCTAGAACTAGTCCTTAAACTTAAGTTCAAGAATCTTGAATGGGAATTCAAGAAATTAAGTTCCAGAACTGATTCAAGAAATAGTTCTAGAAGGTCATGAATTAGTTCTAGAAGATAAAGAAGTTCTTGAGCTGCCATTTGACATTGCAGAACATTCAAGAAACAGTCCTTGGTTTTTTTTCACAGGGGTAGTCCTACAGTCTGGAACTTGTGAATTCTTGGCAGGACTGGTGCAAGCTGCAATCTAGCTTGTCCTTCAGACCTTGATCATTTTCAAACATAAAACCTACACTATTCAGTTTTCAAAAATAATTGCTTTTTTGCCACATCCAAATCTATAGAAGTCTAAGAAAATATTGTGGGAAAAGAAGAAATTGCTTGTAACAAACGATTTCTTCTTTTCCCACACTATTTTTCTTCCAAAAGACTATGTACATATTTTTCTATAATCTACGTTGTTTAAATGGAGGACCTGTTAATATCGGGGAGAATCTGAAAGACGTAGGACCAATATGTGACAGGTCCTGAAGGCTTGTGGTAAAAGGTAGTAAGTGTCAAACCCTGTATCTAAATAAAATTTTAAGCTGCTTCCAATAATCTGTAAGTTATATCATAGTTCAAGAATACTGCCTTCCATGTGTAGCCAGTAAAATCATAATGGTTACATATCCATTTAACTTAAACCCTTTATGAATCCAAGACCATAGCATTTGGTAGAGCAGTGAAATTGGGTTGCAAGTCTGATCCCTGATAGACCCAATATTCTTTATGACATTTGTCTAGTTGGGATTTACTGTTGTAGAGAGTTCCTGGAATTTCTGGTAATGTGCTACAGTCACTGTAATATAACTGAAATACTGTAAAAATACTTTTGAAAGTGGAAACAACTCTTTTCAAACAACCTTGATAAAGTGCTAAAACTTTATAAAGAGATGTTTTATAACTTGAATCAGGACAAGATGCATTCCATCCATTAGAAGTAGTGTAAAACTTGAAACAGGACAAGATGCATTCCATTCATTTGAAGTAGTGTAAAACTTGAATCAGGACAAGATGCATTCCATCCATTTGAAGAAGTGTAAAACATGAATCAGGACAAGATGCACTCCATCCATTTGAAGTAGTGTGAAACTTGAATCAGGACAAGATGCACTCCATTCATTTGAAGTAGTGCAAAACATGAATCAGGTCAAGATGCATTCCATTCATTTGAAGAAGTGTAAAACATGAATCAGGCCAAGAAGCATTCCATCCATTTGAAGAAGTGTAAAACACTAATCAGGACAAGATGCATTCCATCCATTTGAAGTAGTGTCAAACTTGAATCAGGACAAGATGCATTCCATCCATTTGAAGTAGTGTCAAACTTGAATCAGGACAAGATGCATTCCATTCATTTGAAGAAGTCTCAAACTTGAATCAGGACAAGATGCATTCTATTCATTTGAAGTAGTGTAAAACTTCAATCAGGACAAGATGCATTCCATTCATTTGAAGTAGTGTAAAACTTGAATCAGGATAAGATGCATTCCATTCATTTAAAGTAGTGTAAAACATGAATAAGGACAAGATGCACTCCATCCATTTGAAGTAGTTTCAAACTTGAATCAGGACAAGATGCATTCCATTCATTTGGAGAAATGTCAAACTTGAATCAGGACAAGATGCATTCCATTCATTTGAAGTAGTGTAAAACTTCAATCAGGACAAGATGCACTCCATCCATCTGAAGTAGTGTCAAACTTGAATCAGGACAACATGCATTCCATCCATTTGAAGTAGTGTAAAACTTCAATCAGGACAAGGCACATTCCATTCATTTGAAGTAGTGTAAAACTTGAATCAGGACAAGATGCATTCCATCCATTTGAAGTAGTGTAAAACTTCAATCAGGACAAGACGCATTCCATTCATTTGAAGACGTACAAAGCTAGAATCAGGACAAGATACATTACATCCATTTGAATCAGTGTGATTTGTGTTATATTTCAACTGTTTGCAATATAGCCCCACCCAAAAAAGTTATAATCCTAAAATTGAGTCTACTTTGCAATACTAAAAACATACTGTACAAAGTATGTATAATTGCTTTTATCTATGAAGATGTAAATATGTCGGTAGACATCAAAATTTTTAAAATGTTTGAAGTTATGAATAAGCACTTCATACATATCCTGGTGTGACTATTGCAAACATCGTCATAACTGGTTATGTCAAAATTGTAAAATCTTATCCTTCTTTAATCTTTGCTGTCAAAAGAGACTAGGATCAGTCTCATCTTAGTTTACTCTAATTGCTTTTTACTTTTTCATTACAGTGGGAGTGTATAGAGAGAGTTCTGATGTTAACTATCTCTAAAGTACTAAAATTATGCTGTCAAAAAGGTATAAAACTTAAATAAGTATCCAAACTCAGACAATTGTGCTTGTCACCTTGACGTGAGTCTCTGTCCTAGTTGTGCTACAGTTTCATAAACTTAGAATGACTGTCTTAATAGCCCAGCAGAAAAGGTCCTAAAGGATTTGAAGGTTGTGAGATTGTGTCCCACCATGAATGGGGTGAGCATATGAGTACAACACTTAACCCTTGCCATGCTGAATAAAAATCTTGGCAATAATGCATTAAAATCAAGGCACTAAGTGTCCTAATTGGGAGTGTTTATTTTGAAAAAATAATTTTCAAAGTATCTTTGCTTAAAAAGAATTCAGGTTGTACAGACAAAGATCAGATTGCACATATTATGTGTAAGTTGATCCGTCTTTACGCCCTACCAAAGCAGGAATATTCCCGGTTCCGCATAACAAGGGTTAATAGCTGTCTCTGTTTTGTGAAATTTGTAGAAATGTGTTTAAATCATTGCCTCTCTCTCAAGAATATTAAAACATATAGATTCAAAAAGTCCAGAGCAGCATAAAAGCTAAATCTTTCGTTGCAGTTGAACTGAAATAAATTGGTTATAGACTAAACTACAAAGTGTACAGATAGACTTCGAATACAATAATGTTGACCTAGGTAAAGGTCTTTCATGGGTCAGCCATAAGTAATCAAAATAGTTGGTTGAGTGCAAGCTTGCTAAAATCTTTTTTATGGTAGTTTTGAATACAAACTAACCTTACACATTGAGGGGCAAGTTCAAAACCACTGTAAATGCCAATAAAATTACTTGTATACTGATAACCACTTAACCCCTTGTCGTGCTGAATATAATTTGGCTAAAAAGATTCATCAAAATCAAAGGGCAAAAAGCACTGAAAGTACCAACTGTAGGTCAATTTTCATTTGAAAAAATAAATCTATTGACAATTCTGGTTTGAAAGTGGGAAACAGGTGGTGTAGACTAACATCAGACTGCACATTTGTGCAGGCTGATGTTTGTCTATAGCTCCTTCCAAAGCAGGAATATTCCGGGTTCAGCATGACAAGGGTTAAAATAGTTATGCAGTGTCCCCCAAGACACTGTTATGTACTCCATTTTGTGGAGCTTGTTAGATCAAATGCTTTTTACTCACTTTTTTTCACAGAATAGATATCGAAGTAATATTATTAACCAATTTAAATCAATGTCTAAAGCTAGTAATAAAATTTGCACTAATTCTTCAAAATAAGTCTGTAGTAGTTAGATTGGTGAAAAGGGGTGGGCAGGAGAGGAATTGCATAAGAAAATTTCTTCTGAAAAGAGATTTTGCATAAGGTTAAAAAAGTAACCCAAACCCTTAGCAAATAAAGACTAATTTCAACATAGTCATTCAATCTTAAATAGCAGTGGATCAGGCAGCAGTAAAGAGAATTTATAAGATCTGGAAAACTGCAAACATGACGTTCATCCCGATCATGGGCAAATGCACAAATTTTAATTGGAATTTAGTTATTATTAGTTATTTTCTCCTCATCTGAAAATGTCCCAGGTTAGGTAAAGGTTATCTCTCAGACAAGGAGTGTGGTGTATTCAAGGCAAATAAATAAATCATTAAATCTACCTTATCACACTTTCCCCTTTTTTGTTGTTGTTTTTTTTTTCTTCTCAGATTTAAGACTGTCCAAGTTGAAGTAGCTGAAGATGACAATAAATAGTGGGCTTTATACCAAATAAATTCATTCAGTGACCAGTGTGCATCAAAATATTGTTGAAAAAGAAATTAGTTGCAAGCAATTTCTTCTTTTTCAACAATAATTTCCTCCAAAATAAAATGACAAGGATGTTAAATCATGGGGCTGCAAAGGGACACAGGAATAAATCCACTTTCTTATACTCACTTCATTCCATTTGGGGTTCAAATCTGACTTTTTCACTGTTGTCTTCTTGGATTGACCTGAAAGGGACAAAATCAAGTTGAACCTATAGCGCCACTCAATCTGGCATTTTAACATGCTACATAAGAATAAAAAATTATTATCATTAAAAACATTAGGGGAAATGGAGATATTACTCTCGCCATAGGAACACTTTCTCCTTTTCTCACAAATGTTTTCTATTTGAAATTCTTGTATTTAATTAAATGCAATATTCTCTGAAGACCCTTGAAATTTTCTCCGTTCCACTTTTCTGACCACATTTCTAAAATGAGCCTGTGCGTGACATTTCCAACAATTTGAAATCTTCATGAGGTGCAAACGTTGACAAGAGCACACATCCACAAACTGTAGATATGAAGTTACCTGATGGTCTACAGATACCTTGAGTCCTTATTTATCTACTGGGTGCATAGAGATGACACTGGCCAGACTGTGCAGATGCACAGGCTGGTCAGAGTCTTTGCTTTGCATATATTTGAAATTGTTGGAAATCTCACACACAGGTTCAAATTTTATTTTCTAGTGTTCAGGTTGACAAGTTAATTTAAAACTTTGGACAGTCAGATTAATTTTTCATCGAATCTACAAATAACTCTAAGATGGATTGCAGCGTGGGAAAAGAAAAACTATTATCTTGAAAATCACTCTTTTTTACAATCTTTTAAGAAAAGATATGAGGTAAACTATTCGTAATCTCTGACGTAATATTTTTTTTTGAATCATGACCTTTATAGTGTATGTTGGGTTAGACATACACAATAACAATGAATAAGAATATCAAATTGTTAAACGTAAAATGACAAAAATTGCATGTATCGGGTCTAATGCATTTGGACTAATATTGGGGATTGTGAATACCTTTATGAATGCGTGGGAAGCAATTTAAACCTTAAATAATGCTATAATTTTGTTTCTTTACATGGTTCTAACTAATCCACTTTTGACATCTCTGCTACCAAGTGACAGATCTAGAGGGGAGTGGTGGGGCTATAACACAGGGGACCTGTCTTACTAACATTTCTCATACCTCAGGGCATTTTTGGCATTTGAATGTTAAACATCTGTACATGGAAACATACAAAGCACTAAAATGCCCTGTGTTCTCATACCAGTACATTTACAACATTTACTTGTAAGCATTCACATTTACTTGTAAGCAATTAACTCTGGGAAAAATACACAATCTGGACTAAGGGGCCCAGACTGCTAAAGCCCAGTATCTAAAATAAATCGTATGGCCATTCCCCTAGAAATCTAGGGTCCAGGACTAATCTTTTAGGGCCATGTTAGTCTGGGCCTTGATAAGTCTTTTTTCTCTGCAAATGATCAAGAGGGTGATATTTACAGAAATCATTGTTGCATCGATTTTGATCATTTTAGCCGTACGGGCTGTAGTTAAGATGTTTCGATCACTCAAAAACAATGCTCTTATTGGTTCTCTTGCCCTTATTTCAGTTTCCGAATTCGCCGACGCCTCGAAGGTTCCGAATAATCTGCATTTTCCCGACTACAACCATGACACTGTACTTGTCGTTTATTCTTTTCCTGCAACATTTAATGACAAACGTATGACAAGTTTTTTTGTTTTTTTTTTAATACTACGCCCTTTAATCGAATGTCTTGTCAATATACGTGCATTTTACATACTTTACAGGTGAGACGATGGATAATTTCTACACAAAACCCGATGAAGCGGAAAAAATAACATCCCCCACTTTTACTTACCTAGATAGGTACATATTGTATACGGGTCACTTTCGCCAAAAGTTTCCAAGTTTGGCACATTAGATGCCTCAATAACGTCGACCTTTAGCGACATTTTTAATTTCCTAAATCTATCAGAACATGACACGAGATTTTATTATTTATTTAAGCACATTCCAACACGATTTAGTTCAACATCCACACATAAACCGGCACACCCCAAAAATATCGTCTGTACACACCAAATGAATTGTGGGTAATGTCATGGCCAGGTGAGTCAGGATCGGTAACTCGTATTTTACAGGTGAGACAGCACAATCTGGTTGGCCTCCCTTGGATGGTTTGGTCTAATCAGATTAACCCTTATCATGATGTCTCAGTCTGCTGCATACAAATACGCAGATGTTATATATATATATATATATATATTTCGCTGCTGCTCATCAGGGCGACGTTAATAATTATTAACGTCGCCCTGATGAGCAGCAGCGAAACCGGTTGGCACTTTATTAAAATTGATTTCTAGTGTCGTTTTTTGCTTAATTTATATAATTCTTGTTCTGGTTTACTTGGAATTTGATCCGTCACGTAAAAAGGGACCATCTGGGAACTCTGTAAGATAAATATTTGGAAACGATATTGGGTCAAGCATAGGTCAACCAGAGGTCATTATTTAAAAATTCTTTCACAGGAAGGTAGATCGATCATTCTAGATTCAGTAAATAAGCAAAGTACAAAAAGTTTGGATCCTAGTCAGTCTGCGCAATCCGCACAGTCTGACTGGGGTCGACATTTTACACAGTACATAGATGGTCCCTTTTCACGTGACGGGCCACATATATATATATTTCTAATAATTTTATTTTTGTAATCATTATGGGAATGTCAGAAATTAGACTATTAGCTTGAAACAAAATTTAAACTCATAAGGATAAGGGTCAAGGTCATTGGGCATTTCATGATTCTGCTTACACAATTCTCAATATTTGACATGATGAATAGATTTGTTGGAAAAAAAATTGTGGAAAAGAAGGTTTGGCCTCATAATTATGCATGATCATGGTTTGCAATCTTTCTCAATAAAGCGCATTTTAATACATTTTTATGCCAATTCCAACAGTATATCAGTTTTATTACAGCCGCAGGTGCATCTGCCTACAGCTTTCTGAAGACTGCAGGTTAAAGACCACTTTTAACAGTATTTGAATCATATTGTGGGAGCTGAATCACATAACAATGTATTTCTGGTCACAACAGAGAACAGCTGGTGGCTGGGATGAAGTGTAGTAGTTTACTGGTGTGCTTCTCATCCCAATACGGCTTACAAAAATTCACCCTTGGTCCAAGAAAAAAAATTATTACGGATATTTACTGGAACCATAGTACGTGAACAACTGTGCTTTTACTTATGCCTGTCAGTAACAGAGCTTGTAGCTTGGCACAAACACATTTTAAAAATGTAGTTGATTTGTGATTCTCCTAACTTTCCAGTCTATTTCTTTAACCTTCCCAATTTGTTCAAAACTCATCACTGGTTCAATGTCTTAAAAGTTGCAGACAACAATTTAAAATTGATTTGGAAGATGGCTTAAAGACATCAGTTTTATCATTTTTTTTTCTTCAGATAAAAGGGACTAAATAGAGGCTCCCTGTCTTTGTCTTGTAATGCTCTGGCAAGCATTTTTTAGAATACAGTATCTTAATGTCTTTTTTGTCTTTTTTTAAAAAAAACACAATGTCCCTCAAACAGCAAATATTTCAAAACTTTGACCTTTACCTTGTCATGTGACCTTGACATTTTTATCTGCAGATGCATATCAATAAGCTCTATAGTCATGTCAAATATGAGCATTGCACCCTAAATATGTTTTAAGTAATTGGCCAAGTTAAGTTTTGCTGACAGACAGAGACCAACATTAATGGGCAGACTGACAAAATCTATTACAATTTGAAATTTCCATACATTTTATTGTCCATTCGAAGATATGAGTTGAAGTAACACAGATTTTTACCTGAATGGCAATTTTTCTGTTACAGACCATAATCACACATCCATAATGCATTCGGAACATTGCCCGTAAACTGAAAAGTACCTCGGACATAAGTGTAGTAATTTTAGGTCATTTCTTAGGTTATTCGGCTCCTGGTGGTTCCTTGGTTAATACGCTTGAAGAAAAACAAATTCCTTTATTGCTTTCCGATCGTTTGCGGAGATCGGTTTTGGCATGTTATAATTTGAAAGCAAAACACAGTAAAACACTGCGTTTTGTTTTCCAATTATAATATGCCAAATTTTAACCTTATGTTGAATTCGTTTTTCGCATTGCCATTCACAGTTATGTTTGTGACGTCATATAAACCCACATGCGAAATGACGCGTTTTCATGGCTGCGCCCTTATTATTCCCGAGGTCTATTCCGTAGAATTGCCGAGGGTTCCCGAGTGATCCATAATGATGATGCCAAGGAGATGAAATAATCATTTACATGTCCCTTTTTCTTTCTGTTCATTAAGCTTTTTTAATAATAATGATATATTAATACACTAGCTTTCAGCGGCAAAGCCGCCTTCATCAGGTGAATCCTGTGAATTAATAGGATTCACCTGATGAAGGCGGCTGTGCCGCTGAAAGCTAGTGTATAAATATAATATCATTATTAAAGTATAATCTCAAGAAGAGAACTTTTTATTCATTTCAATAAGCTACATTAAAGGGTCAGCATGCAACTTTAATAAGTGCTATTATATTTATATGCACTTGAAATAGTTTTGCATTGACCAATCAAAATAGTCACAAATTGTTTTATTCAATGTTACAGATTTCGTTGACTTGTTTGTTTTTATGGGGTTTAATGCATGTCTCACCTCTTAAACATAACTTTTAAAAGATACACATATGTAGCAAAAGCTGGTTTCCCTTAACTTGATCTGTTGAGAAATAGAGCAGTCAAAATATTCAAATCTGGAACCAGTAATATTGTTGTTGTAAATGGTAGTAATAAACAACAAACTGCAATAATGTAATTTCAACTTTTATTTTGTGTTATCACATCAGGTCAAAACATAACAAAATGTGGTAATATATAAAATAAGTAACACCATGATTGTACACATTATATTTTAACTTAGTAAAAACATTATCTTTGCTATTTCAACTTGTTAGAAAATAGAGGACAATTAGCAGGTTAGGTCTGATATGGTAAATATTTCACAAGAATGTATTACATTGTATTAGGGTTTCAAAAACAAGTCCTGAGGACAAGTTTTTTCACAGCATAATAACATATTTGAGTCACTAGTCAATAGTGATGATACTAAAATTATAATATGACCTACGTCACCGGAGTGAAATTAGCCCTGTTGAATATCTTTTATATTACACAAGTGTTTATAACACTAGTGGAATAAGTATGCAAATGAGCAAAGAAGAACAAAAAACATATTTTTTGGTAGGAAAATGACGTCATGATGGATCTACTGACGTCATTTCGCAAACGGTGTTATATGTTTCCCGGAATAACATGAATCGATAAATATCGTCATTTTCTTGTTTTATCACCAAAATTCTGGTCATATTATAAATAGAATATAAAAGTTGTGCTCATAAAATACAGAATATATTAAACTCGTCATCTACAACAGATAAAAACTTGGCACAGCCTCGTTTTTATCTGTTTATAGATGACTCATTTAATAAATTCAGTATTCCATGACCACTCATTCAATAGCCTCTATTTATCACACTGGGTAATGTCAAGATTGCACTGCCAGAATTGTAATAAAAAGTCATCATGCAATAATTTCCTAGGATGACCTTGACAAAGTTGAAAAAGCAAATTAATGTAAACAAGAGCCATGTCGGACATGGCCATCCCCCGCCGAGAAAGCTTGATAGTAAACTGAAGCCTAATAGATTAAGGGTTCTACTTTAGAAATTAAGCCCCTACAAAATCTAAGTCTTTAAAATAACAAAGGGCAGTAACTCCAAAATTATGCAAGCCAGAGTTGTAGTTATTGTGCACTGCACTTCTCCTGCATGAGATCTATCCACCCATAAAGTTTCAAGTCGATAGCTTTAAAAATTTAGGAGATATGCTGCGGACAAAATCTAAGTCTTAAAAAAAATAACAAAGGGCAATAACTCCAAAATTATGCAAGCAAAGGTTGTAGTTCTTGTGCACTGCACTTCTCCTGCATGAGATCTATCCACCCATAAAGTTTCAAGTTGATAGCTATTATACTTTAGGAGATATGCTCCAGACAAAATCTAAGTATCAAAAATAACAAAGGGCAATAACTCCAAAATTATGCAAGCAAGAGTTGTAGTTCTTGTGCAATGCACTTTTCCTCCATGAGATCTATCCACCCATAAAGTTTCAGGTTGATAGCTATTATACTTTAGGAGATATGCTCCGGACAAAATCTAAGTCTTAAAAATAACAAAGGGCAATAACTCCAAAATTATGCAAGCAAGAGTTATAGTTCTTGTGCACTGCACTTCTCCTGCATGAGATCTATCCACCCATTAAGTTTCAAGTTGATAGCTATTATACTTTAGGAGCTATGCTCCAGACAAAATCTAAGTATCAAAAATAACAAAGGGCAATAACTCCAAAACTATGCAAGCAAAGGTTGTAGTTCTTGTGCACTGCACTTCTCCTCCATGAGATCTATCCACCCATAAAGTTTCAAGTCGATAGCTATTATACTTTAGGAGCTATGCTGCGGACAAAATCGAAGTCTTAAAAATAACAAAAAGCAATAACTCCAAAATTATGCAAGCAAGAGTTGTAGTTCTTGTTCACTGCACTTCTCCTCCATGAGATCTATCCACCCATAAAGTTTCAAGTTGATAGCTATTCTACTTTAGGAGATATGCTCCGGACAAAATCTAAGTCTTAAAAATAACAAAGGGCAATAACTCCAAAATTATGCAAGCAAGAGTTGTAGTTCTTGTGCACTGCACTTCTCCTCCATGAGATCTATCCACCCATAAAGTTTCAAGTTGATAGCTATTATACTTTAGGAGATATGCTCCGGACAAGATAAGTGACGGAATGACGGAATGACGGAAGGACGGAATGACGGAAGGATGGAATGACGGAAGGACGGAATGACGGACGGAGAGCATTACTATATCCCCTTCGCCGAAAACGGCGGGGGATAATAAAATAGCCATAGGAAATAGTAAAGCATGTAAAAATGCTAAATCAAGAATAATACTTGGTAAAAAAAATCTGCATGTATGTAAACAGTTTTGATGGCCTGCATTAAATTATGAATGTAGTGTAAACTTATTTGTATGACTGAGCATTTTTGATACTCAAAGTGTACTGTTGGCACTTGGTCTTTCCAAAGAAAATTGTTTCAATCAGTCAAAAACTTCTTTTAACAAATTGTTCAGCTTACTTTGAAAAAAGTTCTATGAAAAAATATTGGAACATAAACTAAAGGAGGATTATTTAAGAAGTTACAATTAACATTGTGACTGACCATAGCTTAAAAAGAATCCATAGTTTATAGAAAGAAAATACATACAATCAGATTCATCCAATACCACTTGACAGAATTAAAAACATAGCATCAAAAAAAAAAGAAAAAAAAAAAGATGCGCAACAACATGTGTTTGTGAAACAGCAAAATTTCAAGCAGTTTTATCTTGATAGACCTTGATAGATGACCTTTACCTTGGAATTAACAAATGCATATCAATGAGGCTTATGATGGATACAAAATTTGTACATTGAATTTTGAAAAGGCTTTTAATTATTGCAAATTGTCAAGTATTTTGGAAGTGTTCTGCAGGCAGAAGGATAGACAAAGAGATATTGAGACAGAGGTAAAGCAACATGCCTCTGAGCTTTTGATTCAGGGCACTTGATAGAAATTAGTTTCTCATACACCTAAATTCTTTCTATTACATTTTTATATGTGAAATAACATTACAAAGTTTTCAATTGAGACAGGACTTAACGTTCATTATGAATGGACCCAAGAAATGGCACATCAATATTTATCACAGTAAATGCTTTTTGACTTTTTTCTGTTTTACATTTTCCATGTTTTAAAGATAATACAGTTGCTTCAATTTACTTCATGCTACTTTACCAAGCTGGTCTTCCTTATGTGCAATATCTATTATGCCAATTTAAAGATAAATATGCTACCAGTCACGCAAAAAGAGACCACTTGAGTATTGCATTAAGTGTCGATCCTGGTCTAAGAAGCCTGACTAGGGTCAAAACCTCTCAAACTAGCTGATTTTCTGAATCTAGAATGATCACTTTACCTTTCTGTATAACTATTTTACAAATTAAACCTATAACTGACCAATGCTTACCCCAATCAGAAGGTCCCGTTTTTGCTTGATGGGTCACATATTATAAAATGAATAATAATAATAATGATAATAACATTTAAAATCATACAACAAATGAACACAAAAATATAACTTAAAGCCATAAAATGTAATACTTTCAAATTTGATTTGACAACTTTATGATGTAAATTTTTCTCAATTACCTAACTGGCTATCTATTCCAAAGTTCTAATTACTCATTCTACAAATAAAAAGGAAACATAATCACTTGGAGTAAAATCATTTGGCACTTTGAAATTGTAAAATTCTAATGGTTTTCTAAATGTGATCTTAACTATTTGTGTGCTCTATATTGAATCTAAAAATCTACTACCACTCATAAATACCTAGATAATTTGCACAGAAACAGTGGAATCATATTAATCACCAATAATAAATCACCAACAGTTCTGTTTCAACTTACAAGAAGTTACAATCAAAAGCAGCTTATTTTTCACTGACTCTAATTTTTGTGCATATTTGCCAAAAAGTAGTAAAATGCATAACTATTAATTGTTTTTTATTGGTTTTATTTTGCAAAGTAAAAATTGTATTATATTATCCCCTGCAAAATAAGTATTGTATAATTCTTAAATTACAGCAGTTATTGGATTCAGTTTAACACTGGAAAAATTAATAAAATAATGATACAACTTATGAAATGAATATGATTTATCTTTCACAAGCATTTAACATTTAACATTTAGCATTGAGCCTGTCAGATAGGCAAGTTTAACTTTTCTAACAAACAGACAGAAAACATAGTTAACCCTATAACCCCATTTATTGTCATCTCCAGGGAAAAACATTCACTGCTCCCATCTCTTTTTTCATTAAGGACTTGTTTAATCCTTTGCTGTTTAATCCCTGCTTTTTACGTGCCTGTGATTTTATGATTGAGAAAACATTGTAAAAAAAGAAGAAATTGCTTCTGACAAGCAATTTCTTCTTTTTCCACACTACTTTCTACCCTACTGAATGGTTTGGGTTTTTTTCAAATAAAATCCACTTTTAATTTTCGTCTGCAAAACCTTTGAATTTGGCCAGGTCCAAAATTTTGTAAAACAGGAAAGGGTTAAATTCAAAGAAGCTGCAGAAAATAATGAAAAGCTGGTTCAATTTGAATTTAAAGCATCCAACTGGTTGGCTTGTTAAAAGCAATTATCCACAATTTTTTTCTCAAAGTTAAAATCACATAATCACATGGTCATATTAAAATGCTGGGACAGTAAAGAAAAGGTTATATGGGAATAATTACAATGAAATTAGTAAACCGAAAATAAGGAAATATGAGGAAATTAATTCTTTAACACACAAACATGGCAAATGGGCAGTTTGAAACATATAATTTAACAAAAAATATCACAGAACATGAAATTTAATTTAACAAACAATTATCAAAAATATGTTAACAAAAATATAATGATCAACATTTTTTGGTTCTCTGTAAATCATACCCTGGTAACCAGTCTATATATTGGTACCCTATTAATTGTTCACAGATCTCTATGATGATGGAAATAAGACGGAAAACAGCACATAGATTGGTTTCTGTAGACTGGCCAATTGTAAAACCTGAAAATACAGTGATTTTGGTCTATGAGAACTTAGTATGGCCATTCAATTGAAGTTCTAATCAAAATGACAAGGAGGAGAGTAGAGGCAAAGTTCACTTCCATGTTTTTTTTCAAGCTGATCTATGTCTATGTTCCAAAGAAACACAGGAATAATTAAGGATCATAGTGATTTATCAAGTTACTCATAATATAATACAACAACATTGTGGAAATAAAAGAAAAAAATCATTAATAGTAATTTTCTGGTATTCAATAATTTGTTAAATATTTTGCATTCCTTAAGTCCTTCATTCAATTTTTTGGAACATTTTTTTTATTTCTAACCATCATATTATTGGTGTCAGATTAAAACTTAGTAAATTCAGCTTGATATAAGCTGCAGCTACACAATTTTGGTTGCCCATCACAGTTTTTTTCTTCACTACTGTTTGGTGTCATTTTAGTCCTTGCTATGCCTTTGCAGGTGGTATAGACAAAGATCAGCCTGCACAAATGTGCAGACTGATCTTAGTCTATACCACCTTATTGTCCTTTTCATCCCCCAAAGTATTCGTTTTAATTTTCACAATAAGTACCGACTCACCAGTGCATCAAGTGCTTTCAGTACTCCGATTCTCATGCAATTTTACCACAATTTTTTTCAGCATGACAAGAGTTAAGTCAAGACTATACCTGAGATTTACTGGTCTTCTCTCCCAGCCCAAACTTTTGACTCGTAATTCCTGTAGACAGTATTTGATTATCTCCCTTCTCTACGTACTGTACGGTGATACAGTATCGTACTTCTCTGTCTGCGCGCATGGAGAAAGTGTGGCGCTCACATTGACGGAAACTCAAGATAGGATCACCAGGCTTCAACCTCTGTCATGGTAAAAAAAGATGAATTAATTAATCATGTTTAAAGAGATAATTGTTCAAATACCAGGCCTGATTAACCAGAGCGGGATAAAATCTCTTTATGAAAAAATTTCACACTACAATATCCCGAGACAATCAAACCTTGCATGATGATGTGCATATAGTTGTACATAAAACACTTTTGTGATTTGTCAAAAGGACTTTTTTGACAAATCTGAAATTTCAAACCCTACTATGTTGGACATTTAAATTATAACTTATAGCCTTTTTTTCAGGATTTCTTATTTATAACTGTTAGGCCATTCTGTTTAAAACTAGACTTATTTTTCAAAAGTTTGGTACCAACCATGATTAGCCTATGCTTTACCTGTTATCATTTTCAAGATTTTGTTGAATAGACTTTGCTTGTGTTTCATTTTTAAAACTAGTATTTAGATAATGAAATTTCCAACATGAGTTTCTTTTACAAAATTTTGAACTTTGTTGAATTTCAGGGTTTTTCTTTTTTGTTAGTTTGGGTTGGGTTTTTTTTTCAACTTTTTATACTGAAAACAGCCCTTGTCAATATCCTGTTGTTTACCAAACTGATCATCAATGATCATTTACCATTTTCATGCTGTTTATTGGATATTCCTGGTGTATATAAAGCTTTGGCAGACATTGAAGACTAATATAAGACTAAGAAGCACAGATATTAAATCCAATCTAAGTCTAAACTGTCTGTTTTTCATTTAATTTTTGTCAGAAAAATTTGAGACAGACAGATAGAAATGTCCAAACTATTGGCATACTTTGTTGAAAGAAAATTCAAATTCAGCAAGATAAGGGGTCAATTTATTATCTTCTATACTATCTGGTTACCTGCATATAGAATGTATAAACTCCATCTTTAGTTCCCACAGCCTTCAGTTCAAAATGGAATCCATGTAGAGACAGAACTTCCGAATGGTAAAGGGGGTCCTAAAAGGGGGAAATAGAACAAAATATTCAGCATTTTTTTGTCTGATTGATTATTAAGTTTCTCCTGAGAAAACATCCTAAATAGGTAAAATATATACAAGACTCGTCTTATTCTGATTAAGGTGGTGCATCTTTCACAATGTTAACTGAGGTTTTCTATTGAAATCATTAGGCAAAGTGGTCCAATATCAAAACATTAAGCCATTATTCAATCTTTCCTGATGCGAAAAAAGGGATATGCCAGGGTTATTTAGTTACCTTTTCTTTTTACTCCTCTTCAACCTGGACTAGTCAGAAAACCAAGATGTAGCTTGTTTTTTTTAACCAAGCAAGCAAATAGGTGAAGGAAATCTATTGTTATAAAAGTTGGAATCTCCTTGTATCTATTTCTGTTTTTGCCGAGGTCATTTTGGTTTTGCAAACATGTTATGAATACCTGATGGTAGAACAAGAAAAAGCTAGAAAAAATCAGTCAATTGATTTTGGTTTGACATCAATAAATCATCAACTATGCCCTGTATCAAACTGATGGTGTGGATTATGAAAGGAAACTTACATCATCAATAATAAACCCTTGTCGTGTTGCCCCTTGGTTAAAATTCTTCAGTAAAGACATGTCACCTCCACCTTGTAGCTGAAATAATCAATTAAATATAGAAACAATGAGCTACTTCCTTACAGATAGAATGTATTCATTATCTAAAGCTGCTTGCAATCCTGATAAAACTTTTAATATTCAGGGCTGGAGATAAGTGGGAGTGAGGTATTCTAAATATGAGGCTGTGCATGACATTTCAAACAATTTCAATTGTGCGCAAAGCAAAGACTCTGGCCAGTCTGTGCATCTGCAGTATATTGATAGGTTACAGTCTTCATCGCTCCTTAGGTGGTCAGCATATATTTTTATTGCATTTTGTCATTGTCTACGCTAGTCAAAGTTTGTACCTTGCTTATGTGTGTTTTTGTTGGAAATGTCCCGCACAGGCTCATATATCATTTTACACCCAAACTTAATTTTGTAGGCACTATGAGCACTCATTAACTTTGTCTTGACCAGTCTTTTCAAGTAAGTATCCACAACATAGAATTTGATTGAATGATAGTGTAATTTTTCATTTTGGACTCAAAATCATCCCCTATAACAATTCAACAGCTAAGATTGAAAAAGCTCTGGGTTAATAAACAACAAATCTGTTTTCATATCTTGCTCTTAAACTACACCAAATTACAATGTAAAGCTTGTTCCTCCCTATATGAATTGTAATCCAAACAAAAACAGTGTTTTGATTGGTTTAAATCCCATCATGAGGAAATCCATTGCACTTAATTTCTGTATAAAATGCATAGGTATTGTGGGAAACCCCCCGCTTTTGACCTACAAGTCTAGTGTTGTAGAAACTTGAAAGAAACACATTCACCTTCTATAACCTAACATTGCTATTTTCAAGAAGAATTGTTGTTTACAAGCATGCAGTATGATTCTTACCTGCAGCTAACCGCAGGTCAAAGAAGACAAACCAGCAACCATCTTAACTTAGCCTGATTGCCCCGAGTGTATATTTCACTACCTTTATTGGAGTATCAAGTGCACTTGCCTTAGCACATGGCTTAAACATAATGCCTGTTTGCCAATTGCTAAGGCAATTGTATTTTATACTGAAATAAACACAGTGAAAAATAAAATCAACCCTATAAAGACTATGATGAATCCAATAAGATATTGCAAGGCAGAATCTAACAAAAAATTAAAACGCAAGGAATGATTTCTGACATTATTTTTTTCTTAAGAAGTTTAGAAACAGGGGTCCCAAGACCTCACTTAAGAAGCAAAATAGAAGTTTAGGTTGACAATAAGTTATGACAGCCTCTCTAACAAAACATATACTTACAGCATGGTAATGTTGTGATAACAAGTCAATCAGTTTGTCTCTTGGCATGATGTTCATTATCTGCATATCTTGGATATTTCCAGCTGAAATGAAAGATATATTTGTGAAGAACTTAAATCTCGAAACTTTATGTGTTAACATATTTTGAGCCTAGGTTTAATCACAAGTTTCACAAATGCGATCTAGCAAAGCCACTGGGCAGCTTTGCATGCCCACAGACTGACCAGTCAATGTTTAAACACTTGTGAAATTCTTGGAAATGTTGTACTGCTCAATCTTTATACCTCCTCATATGTAAAATAGTTGGAAATGTAACTCTGTTTTTACAGATTTTCAAACGTAATTGCTGAAGTACCTGGCAATGGATTTCAAGTATTTCTCTCGCAAGTACTACTAAGACATCTTTTCCAAACCTCTAGCCGCTCATGCCATATAGTTTTTACAATTCATAATATGACATACGGCAAGACAGAAAAAATAACCCTGTTCAATATTTTTGTTATTACACATATATTATTACACTTGTGGAATAAATATGTAAATGAGCGTATAGTGTATGCTGATGCTAAAATGTAGTGAAAATGATGGCACAATTTATAATTTGTCATTTCATAAACGGCAATATATGTTACCCAGGAAAATTTATATCAATAAAAATGTCAAAAATTTTATCTATTCATTGCAAAAAATCTGATCATGTTATAAATATAATATCGAATTTATGCTAAATAAATACCAAATTTATCAAACTCTATATCTTAAACAGATAAAAGCTTGGCAAAACCTTATTTTCATCTGTTTATAAATGTTTTGTTTAATCTAATTATGACTTACTGTCTGTGACCCCATGTAACCTCACAGCAGAAAACAAAGGACCATAGATCTGTCCATCATCCCTCTCTATAAATGAGGTAGTCTTTGGTAAACTGTTACAAACAAATAAATAATTCTTATCAACCATTAAGTATGGATTGATTGAATGGAGTTTAACGCGGATTTCAACATTATTTCAGTACTATCGCAGCAGCTGGAGCACCTAATAATAGATTCCTGGTATTTCTCTCACCTGTACAACCATAACATCCTTTCCTAGCCTCCAGCTACTATCTCACATAGGTCTTTGATTATCAACCCATTGGTGAGAGACAAATTGTCGGAAAGAATGAGAGCCACCATCAGGACAACCATTAAGTAACTGTTTATCTCATTTTTTAATTTTAGATCGGTCCAAATTGAAACAGGTTGCAGATGACAATAGAAATATTGTTTGGATTTCAAAACAAGAGCTGTCACTGTAAGATGACAATGCCCCCGACACCGCTTTGATTTTAAATTATGGCCAATCTATGTTGAAGGTCAAGGTCATCCAGGGGTCAAGGTCACCAAAGTATGTGCCTACAGAAAGGTAATGTACCAAGGAATGTTGTGGTAAAGTATGATGCGAATATGTTAAGTAATAAGGAAGTTATGGCCAATGTTAAAGTTTTTGGACGGAATGACGGACGGACGGACGGACGGACAGACGGACGGACGGACGGACGGACAAGTCAAATTTATGATGCCTCCCTATCGGGGGCATAAAAAAACCTTTTGGCAGAAAATAGGTAAAGGAGAAATTGCTTTTAATAAGTGTACCTATACAATCAATATTTGTATACAGTCTCATTACTTTTGAAGGAAAAATGAAGGTTGGGTTTGCGACACAAATTGGTAGAGTACATGTGCAAAGAGGAAAAAGAAAGTCTTAGTCAAAGGGGAGATAAAACTTGAACCAAGAGGAATTAAGACTCCAGAATTGTGTCTTGAAAACTCAAACATGTAATGAAGGTTTTTATGAAGTTTCATTACTATTGAAAGACTAGAGGCGCTTGAGCGCCTGATTCGCTCCACAGGCCTGAATATCCTGATAATGACTATTAGAGGATGATAAAGCTGTTTCAATGAGAATTGAAGTGAATGAATGAGTGAATGTTTATTTCAAGTAAATAAGGGTCATATGCTGAAAAATTTCTGCATAAAAAACTCATGATCAGTGAATAACATCGAAAATTGACCTCTACCTGTTACACAAATATTTTTCATTTAATCACAATAATTTTGTGCAGTCTGATGATGGGTCACCCAAGGATCATTCTAGTGAAATTTTTTTAAAATCCAAATATAAGAATTTCAACACTAGCAGAATGTTACTGCACAATTAATATACTGGTGTTGGTCTGCAAAATTTTAATTGTAGATCTTTCCACTTTTAGTTAAACACTACTAAAAGACATTACATCACAATTGTTTGTCATCAAAACGAAATTCTAACTAATGATAGTAAGAAGTAAAATATTCAATCCAATATATTTATTTTATTCTGCCCAATGCCTTAGAGTGCAGTCAACTCAACTCTTTCTACCCCACTCTGAATGTAAGGAGGTCAGAACATCATTTTACACTCTGTGCAGATTCACCCTTCGTTCAACTAAACTCACCAATTCTGAGCGGGTATTCTCAGGCTACTTATTTCAACTAATGTTTCTATACATTTGAATTTCAACGAAGGTTTTGTTCCTTCTAATCTATAATCATTACACCTATTAAATTTAACAAGTCTAGAAAAATTCATCATTGAGATGATATCAAAAGGGTGATCAAATATTCACTTTATATGTTATAATACCCTCTACCAATAAAAAAAATATGCTGTTCATCTAATCAAAATATTTTTTTGCAGACTGATACAACATCACAGAAATAAAATTTCCATTATATCTAACCTTTCTGGATAGTTTGTTTTACCCTATATTGGATATTCCACCAAATAACCTATCTAAAGAAATTACCTCTGCCCATAAAAGACATATTTTTTATCTGATCACAATATTTTTTAATAGACTGAAAATTAAAGGATCACTAAAGAATCATTCTAGTAAAATTTGGTTGAAATCCATTGATTAGATTCTGAGAAAATGATTTTCAAAGTGTACACTATATAACATATAGGGAAATGACCTCCGCCCATAAAATATATATTTTTCATCGGATCACAATAATTTTTGCTATACTGATAAAGGGTCACTCAAGTATCATTCATGTAAAATTTGGTTGATATCTATCAATTAGATTCTGACAAAATGATTTTCAAAGTTATCAATATATAACATATAGAGAAATGACCTCCGCCCATAAAATACACATTTTTCATCTGATCACAATATTTTTTTATAGACTTGTTGATGGTCACTCAAGAATCATTCCAGGGAAATTTGGTTGATATCCATTGATTAGATTCTGAGAAAATGATTTTTAAAGATTTCACTATATAACATATAGAGAAATGACCTCCGCCCATAAAATACATATTTTCCATCTGATCACAATGATTTTTTGTAGGCTGATAGAGGGCCCCTCAAGCATAATTCATGTGAAGTTTGGTTTATATCCATCCATTAGGTTTTGAGAAAAGCCACATATTACCATATATGGAAATTAGCCACGCCCACTACAGCCATGATTTTCAACCAATTAAAAATCTTTGAAGGAATCTGATAGAGGGTCACACAAGGAACACTCCTGTGAAATTTGATTGGAATCCACCCAGTACTTCATGAGGAGAAGATTTTTAAAGTAAAAGTTTACGGACGGACGCACAGACGCATGGACGACGGACACCCCGCCATGACAATAGCCCGCTGGCCTTTCGGCCAGTGGAGCTAAAAACTGCTGGAAAAGTTTGCGACACATGACTGATAGTATTTTGTCCATGGATAGACAAATGAACGAACACGGGCCATTTCAGTATACCCTGGTAATATTTGCTTTGCATGGTCTAAAGAAATCATTTGATTGTCTGGGTATGATAATTTTCTAACTTTTGACTTTGTTGAGGTCAGGTAGCCTCTAATCTAATGATAGTTCTTATATCTAGTTACCTATTAAAGTAGGATAACACAGATGAATGTGAAGGCATCAGCTGAAGATGTGGGTTGAGCTGCATGAAGAGCCAGTAAGCCAATGTTCTATATACACTGTATTCATTGAAGACAAACAGACGGTTAGACTTCAAGATCTTCTGTAACAGTTCCATTGGCATCTCTCTCAATTGTATCTGATTAGATAACTGAAACAAGAATTATATCATCAGTTGTATCTGATTGGATAACTGAAATAAAGATTTAATAATGAGGGTGATTCTTTAGGAAAGAATAAAAGAAATGGTTTTTCGGATATATATATAAAAAAAATTAATTGATTTTTTTGTGCTGACTTGTTTTCAGCACTTATATTATTCTCTGAAAATCATTAACTTTTAATGTATTTATTCAAGAACTGAAGATATATTTTTTTTAATTCACATGTATAAAGACTTCTAAAAGGGCATCACAAAAACTTACATCACTTATAAGATTGAGCTCCAACCATCTCTCACAGGCAAGGACTACATGTTCTTGTTGATGCTGAAAGACATGAATGAATTGAGTTTTATTTTCTATAAAATCTCAAATATATGACCAGTCTACATGCCTCTTAAGCTGAGATTTACACCAAAATTTAAATTCACATTGTCAGTATGCAACCATAATGAAATAATTATCTTATAACTACATGTATACAACAAGAGGCCCAAGAGGGCCTGTATCGCTCCACTGGCTTTAAAATCTTTAGACTTTCATTAAATAAAGCTAACTTAAAATGAATACATTAACACTCCAAAATCTCCTAAGACCTATTTAGTAATGATTAAATGGTTCTGGTCCATATTGCACCAAAATACTCAATCACAATGAACCTGCAACCCTTGACCAATCTTATTAAAACATAAGGTTCAAAAGATGTGGTTCAAAGATTTCGGGCTAAAAAATAGGCGCCACCTGACATGCCCATATTTATGGACCAAACGAAATTTCTTGAACAATTTAAGTAAATAGTCACCCAAGAAACATTCTGGTAAAGTTTCATTGAAATTGGCTGAGTGGTTCTGGAGGAAATTCGTTCAAAGATCTTGGCCTCATTATAAGCCCACCCTTCCACGCCCAAATTTATAGGCCTATCAAAATTTAGCAAATAACTTTTGAAAATAGACACTCAAGGAACATTCTGGTAAAGTTTCATTGAAATCAGCCAAGTGGTTCAGGAGAAAATGTCATTTGTAAATTTCGGGCTCAAAATAGGCCCCGCCCTGCCACGCCCATATTTAAGGACCAATCAAAACTTCTTGAACAATTTAAGTAAAGGGTAACCCAAGGAACATTCTGATAAAGTTTCATTGAAATCGGCCCAGTGGAGGAGATGTCGTTCAAAGATTTTGGGCTCAAAATAGCCCCGCCCTGCCACGCCCATATATATGGACCAATCAAAATTTCTCGAACAATTTAAGTAAAGGGTCACCCACAGAACATTCTGATAAAGTTTCAAAGAAATCGGCAAAGTAGTTCGGGAGGAGATGTCGTTCAAAGATTTCGGGCTCAAAATAAGTCCCACCCTGCCACGCCCATATTTGGGGGCCAATCAAAATTCTTTGAACAATTTAAGTAAAGGGTCACCTAAGGAACATTCTGTTAAAGTTTCATACAAATCGGCCCAGTTGTTCAGGAGGAGATGTTGTTCAAAGATTTCAGGCTCAAAATAAGCCCCACCCTGCCATGCCCATATTTATGGGCTAATCGAAATTTCTTGAACAATTTAAGTAAAGGGTCACCCAAGGAATATCCATGCCAAGTTTCATTGAAATCGGTCCAATGGTTTGGGAGGAGAAGATTTTTAAAGATTTCAAAGTGAAAAAATGCCACGCCCTGCTAGCCCATATTTGGGGGCCAATCAAAATTCTTTGAACAATTTAAGAAGGGGGCCACCCAAGGATCATTTCTACCAAGTTTCGTTAAAATCCGCCCATTGGTTTGGGAGGAGAAGATGTTTAAAGAAAAAGTTTACGGACGGACGCACGCACGCACAACTGACACTCTGCCATGACAATAGCTCGCTGGCCTTCAGCCAGTGGAGCTAAAAATCCATGACATAACATCCCATGTGATTTTTTTTAATGACATGTGGATATTTTTAGAACAATGACAAAATGAGGTTATCTTCCGCAACTTGCATTTCCGTTAGAAATATCAACAAAAACAAGGCAAATTGATGTTATTAGATAAATATAATACATACTTAATGTATTGTATGAAAAAATATCTAACTTAGTTGCAGGAAATGATAATTGTCTTAACAAAGCGGATAACTATCAATTCTCCCAACCTCGTTAGATAATTTTTTTTCATACAAAACACTTAATATGTTTTACATAAATATACAGCTTTGTTCAGGCTGTATTTACAACATTTCAGTTGCCCATTGATAATTTCCATTCAAATGATATTTTCAAGGTCAGACAAATTGATCATGTGACAGACGAAATATTAATTATATATAAGGTATTGCATTTTATTGCTTAAGTTTGCAGACAGACAGACCAAATTACAGACAAAGGGACAGTCAGATAATTGTACAACAATATGGCCCCATTCTAATATTTGAGAGGCATTAAAAACAAACTCACTCTAAGGGCTACATCATGGTATTTACAAACTGTATGACTGGATATATTCTTGAGCATCAGTTTTACACACCTGTAATAGATGAAATAGAGGATATTGAATGAGTTGTCATAGAATACCAAATTAATCAAACGAGTCATCTATAAACAGACAAAAACAAGGCTTTGCCGTTTTTTTAATTGTTTTAATGACAAATTTAATAAATTAGGTATTAAATGAGCACAAATTTGATATTCTATTTATAATTGGACCCAAATTGTCGTGATAAAATGGAGAAATTCTGGAGAAATTCTGGAAATTAATCCATTCAAGTTATTCCATGAAATAAATAATGGCGTTTGCAAACAGACGTCATCAAATACCTTATGACATAATTTTCAAAACAAGAATATAACTTTGCTATACGTTCTTAGCTTATTTTGATAGTTCTTCAACTAGTGTAATAACCCTTGTGAAATATCAAAAATATTCAGCCGGGTTATTACACTCCTGCTACGTAGGTCATAAAATAAAGTCTTATTTTCTAAAAACTTAACAGGGCCATTGCTAGCAATCCACCCCCTTTTCTACAAACACATCACCTGACTGCACCTCAGACAAATCAAACTGTCAGTATTCATAAATCAAATACATGTAGTTGTCACCTATTTCAACTCTTCAGCTTGGAACAAAAGATGGATGCTTGACAAATGGTGATCACAATAGCTCACCCTGAACAGTTTGTGCTCAGCTGAGCTATAAAAGCTTGCACAATCATTTAGAATTCAAAGATATACATAATATAGAAGCCATTACATTACTCTCTTTGATCATAAAATTCAATTGAACTTCAACCCATTCCTACGCAATCCCACTTGATGCTCCTGAAGATAAAAGCTTAAGGTAACAATGTGTGAAATGACCATATTACAATTTCTTCTTTTTCCACAATGTTTCCTTTCCAAAAGGACAAATTTTCAGTATTTCATCGTATTGTGTCTAAATTGTCTTTCAATTTGGACCAATCTAAAATTTGTCTTTTGGTAACAGATTAAAGCATTAGAAGCAAGAAAATAGTGCAAACTTACGCTTTAATCAATGCATTATACTGTAAGATACAAGCAGCAGCTAGAACCCCAGCAGCATGATCCTTGTCTATCTCTATATCATCATGGTACATGTTGCCTAGAGCAACAGCCATAGCTAAAATGTAAAACAAGATGTTGTTTGTGAAACAAAAACTTTCAGAAGTTTTACCTTCATAGATGACCTTGACAGAAGACCTTTGTGTATCTGCAGATGTGCATCAATGAGATCTATCATCATGCCAACTATAAACATTGTATCTTAAGCTTGAAGTTATTAAAAAATGTTCAAATTTTCTGGTTAGCCAGTAAGGTTTGTTAGCCTTGGTAGATGACATTGATTTTAATAGATTACACTGACCTTCATTCATAAAAGATTCAAGGAGACCAAAGAAAAAAAGGCCTCACAATACCTATTTAGAAGCAGCAAAATGTTCATTTTCAATTACTGCAAAAATTAATATTTTTTTCAAATACATAGAGAAATACAGTTTGTCAATTTCTTGTTTCTCTCAATTATTTTTTTCTTTTCTTTTCAATAGATTAAATATATATATGTATATGTTAAATTTTTGTTATGTTGAATTTGTGAAAAAATATCAAATAAGAAGACCTGTGTAGATCTAGTTAAACTTAGGTCTACCCTATTTTACATCCAGTGCAAAACAAATTCTTTAGTCTCATCAATCCTTCTAGATTCTTATTCCTTCAGTATGCACAAAAAGTTAGGACCAACAATTGGCCCACCCAAAGATTTATTTTTGATTGAAATATAATGTCAATGATTACACAAACCCTGTTGTGGTACTCATTTGAATTGTCTTGACAGGACAATTCAAATGAGTACCCACAATATAGGTTTTCATTTAGAAATATCGACTTTAGACTGGCTCTATCCCCTCTAATCTGGATCTTTGTTAATTTCATAATGATAATAAACACACTTGTCAAGTTTCAAAAGGACATCTTCAATTACAACAGAGAAATGTTAAAGATTTAAGTAAATTTTCTCACAAGATTTTGTAATCGCCGAATCATGTATATCAATCTGTATGACAGTGAGGTTATTTACCCGTTCTAGTGAGGTGTGTGCGGGATGATCTAGTTTTTGGTTTAGGATTAATTCATAGCTACAGAGAGAGGGAGTAAAATCAATTTTAGATTGAAATATTTTGTCAATGATTACACAAACTTGTAAAAATGATTCAAATAGGTACCAACAACGTAAGGTTTCATTTGGAAATAAGAAATTAAGACTAGCTTTACCCCCTCTTTTCAAAACCTCTGTTTATTTCATAAATAAGTCCTAATTTAATTTTTACAAGTTTTTGTGATCACCGGATCATGTATATCAATCTGTATGACAGTGACCTGATTTACACGTTCCTGTTAGGTGTGTGCGGGATGACCCAGTTTTTGGTCAACGATTAATTCAGAGAAACAGATAGAGGGGTTAAAATCTATTTTAGATTGAAGTATTGTCAATGATTAAACAAATCCTTTGTTTTGAGTATTCATTTGAATAGTCTTGTCCAGACAATTCAAATGAGTACCCACAACATATGGATTCGTTTGGAAGTTACAAATTTAGACTGGCTTTCCCCCCTCTTATCTTAAATTCTCTTAATTTTTTAAATTAGTCCCAAGTTAATTTGCTTACAAGTTTTCGTTATTGCTGGATCATGTTTATCCATTTGAATGACAGTGACGTTATTGACACGTTCCTGTGACATGTGTGCTGGGTGATCCAGTTTTTTGGTTTACGATAAACTCACAGCAACAGATAGAGGGGTAAAATCTATTAAAGATTGAAAAATTTCGTAAATGATTAAACAAATCCTATTTTGTGGGAATTCATTTGAATCGTCTTGTCGAGACGATTCAAATGAGTACCCACAACATAGGGTTTTGTTTGAAAGTTACAAATTTAGACTGGCATTTATCCCCTGTTATCTGGAATTCTGTTAATTTCATAAATAAGTCCTACATAAATTTTCTTACAAGTTTTCGTGATCGCCGGATCATGTATATCCATCTGTATGACAGTGACATTATTTACACGTTCCTGTGAGGTGTGTGCCGGGTGATCTAGTTTTTTGGTTTCCGGTGTCTCAGCTTCTGGCACTGCCGTCCCCTCTACTGTACTTAAACGGTTTGAAATTTCTCTGTACTCATTACTGTAAGAAAAATAACAATTATTGGTTCTGAAATGTGGGAAAATTAATGGCATGCTTGTCAATTTTAACATATCTAGTAAGATAAGCAAAAATAGATTCTTAGATTCAGTGTCAACAATTTCTACTTCCCTTTATTTTTACACCCTATAGAATACTTATTTTCTAAACTTAACAAGATGTGTTCATAAAACACTGATGCAACTGAAACAGCTTTTTATTTACTTTTTTTCTTAAATTTTATCTTCATGATAAATATGGCTAAAATTAATTTGCAATGAATGTTAAGTTTTTTGGTTGTTTTGCAGACAAACAGATGGACAACGGTTAAACAATGCCCACAATCATATTGATGTTGAAGCATAAAAAGAAGGAAGTGCTTGTAGCAAGGCTTTTCTCTTTGTCTGAATTATTATATTGTATTTCAGTGATAATTTCGGTTGTATAAACCCTTGACATGCTGCATAAAATCTTTGTAAAATTGCATAAAAATCAATGTGCTTAAATCCCAACTAATACTCAGTATTTATTTTTCAAAAATCTAATAAATCAACTTTTCTTAATTGAACAGGAAAATTTGTTCATATAGATTTAGATCAGACTGCACATATGTGCAGGCTGATCTTTGTTTATAACTCCTAAAAAGCGGGAGTATTTGGGGCTCACTTTGACAAGGATTAATAAAAGTTATTACATGGTAAAATATTTGATTAAGCAGATTACTTTATGAGTGAATACCTGTAAAAGTTACTCTTTTTTATATAATTATCCAGTGTTTCTGAAGCAGCACTCTTATAATACAGTTGAGGGGTGGGGTCGTCAGCTCCCTTCAATAGGGCTGTCAAGGTCTCTGATTTCTGTAAGAATGGTCGATGGAGTTCCCAGTCCATACCCAAGCAGTGTAACAAAACATCTGAAAATGAAAGGAGTGGTTCGTTTAATAATACAGTTAAACCCAGTTCATTTATTCAAAATTCCAGATCAGTCTAAGAGGTTTCAGATGATTTTTCATTACGATAATAGGGTGCAATTTGACATGAAACCATTATTGTGAAATGAAATCAAGTTTTTGTGGAAAGCAACTTTATTACATGCAATTTCTTCTTTTCTCCCAAGATATTTTCTCAAGTATAAAAATCACAGAGCAATAAAATCCTGGTACCAGTTTGAGGGGTCAGCGCAATACTATTGTAACTGCATATATATTTATAGGCACTTACAATAGTATTGCACTGACCACTCAATATAGAAAGGGTTCAAATGATCTAGATTTTTGGTAGAACATGAACGCAACATTTTTGCGCTTTAAAAATAGTGCAAGATATTCTTGTACACATGAAAACAAAACGCACCCTAATTCTTTTGAGTAAAAAGTTGTTATAAAAGGATTAAATGTGACCTTTACTTTGATCATATGACCTTCATTTCTTGTGAGTCACAAAATTGCAAGGAGTATGATACGACTTAATTTGTGATGAAGTTACAGGAAAATCTTTAATTTACAGGATTATTTTTAGGAAACACAGAAAGTTAGCTGGACTTAAGGTTGGATAGATTATGGATAAAAAAGATCTGCAATCAATTTAATTAAAGAAGACAAATAACAAGAGCTGTCACTGTAAGATGACAATGCCCCCGACACCGCTTTGATTTAGAAGTTATGGCCAATGTTAAAGTTTTTGGACGGAATGACGGACGGACGGACAGACGGACGGACGGACAGACGGACGGACAGACGGACGGACGGACAAGTCAAATTTATGATGCCTCCCTATCGGGGGCATAAAAATAATTCAATCAAGTGAGAACTCAATTCTTGATGCTATCCAAATTAAGGTGTGTTATTATTTGTACATGTGCATGTATCTTATCAATCCAAAGGAATTTTCCTAAAACAATGATAGAAATATTTAAATTCAAAGTTATCATGAGCAAAAGGATTTCTCAATATGGAGATCAGGGATAATCCAAAACAAAATCAATGTTTAATCTACCAAAATTAACTCCTATAGTCAACCTGGCATTATAATATTTTCTCCAAAATGTTGGAGCTCCATATTGAACAACCTGTATTTCGAGGGTTTAGCGCAAGACTGTACTAAAGGTATAAACAGTGTATACAGTAAAAGTTGTGTTAAGCGACCACCTAATGGTCAACCAAAAAGCGGTCGTTTATGAGAATGGTCGCTTAATACAAAATATTAAAATAAATGTACCAGCTCATTTTGATCGCATTTATAGATTGTCGGTCAAGTCGTACTGAACCATATGATGTTCGAACCCATTAGAATCATCTTATTGAGACGATTCTAATGTGTTCCAACAACATATGACACGACAATAACCAATTTGTAGTTTAGAATGCCCTCTTTTTCAGAGATTTTGCTTCCGGTGAAGGGACTTTTTATGGTGGTCGCTTAATAAAATTGGTCGCTTAATACACGTGGTCGCTTGAACAATATCGACTGTATACACTTAGTACAGTCTTGTACTGAACCCCTGATTTACAATACTTTGGAAGAAGAATGAGTACTTTCACAATAAATTGCATGATTGAACAGAAGAAAATCCAATTTTCTCCTATAGTTGTAACAATAGCAAATAAATCCAAAATAATTTCATTTGACTACAGAGATCAAGATATATGCAAGTGTAGTGAACTCTACAAATAACACCCCCTACCCCAGACCAAGGAAATATCATAAGATCCAAATATCTTTATTACTGATGATTTTTTTTTTTTAACAAAAAGTCTGCAGTCGGGCAATGAAATAATCTTCATAAGCTATATGATAACAGAATCAGTGCATAAAAAGAAGCAATCCATTAAGTTACTTATTTATACTAACAAATTGTTGGGTGGTGACCAAAACATCCTATTTAGCTATAGACATGACATTTTGGTCACACTAACAATATTTCATTCTAAAATCAGTTAGAATACGAAATCAGACAAAGTCAATTCTAAAAAGTTAGTATTTCAAAAAATGAGTGTATGGTAAGGTACAGGGGCCATTTTTTCATTTTTTAAAATGTTTCTCTTAACTTCTTTTTAGGGTCATAACAAAATGTGTTTCAGATTGTTTATGGTAAGGTACAGGGGCCATTTTTCATTTTTTTAAAATGTTTCTATTAATTTCTTTTCAGGGTCATAACAAAATGTGTTTCAGATTGTTTAGGAACGGGTTAGCATGATAGATCACAAATATAGAAATAAGAATTGGCTTCATGCAGATTATGGCACAAAAACTAGTCTATAAAAAAAACCTGGGCCTGTTTTACTAAACTTTTATAAAAAAACAAGATGTGTTCGTGAAACACGAATGCCCCCGTAAAGGCATTTTTTTTCAAAGTTTGACCTTGACAGATGACCTTGACCTTGTCGAATGACCTTGACTTTGGTACCAGCGGATGCAGATCATTGAGATCTATCATCATGCCAAATATTAGCTTTGTATCTTGAATAGGCTTGAAGATATTGGCAAGGTTAAGTTTTCGGACAGACGGACGGACAGACGGACAGACGGACAGACAGACAGACAGACGGACATGAGTAAAACAATATGCCCCCGATCTATCGATGCGGGGGCATAAAAAGTAATTGTAGGTCAAAATCAGAAATGGTAACTGGTGTGTTCTTCATTGTTAGAAGCTACCTTGCAATATCTCATTGGAACTATCTTTAGAAGACAATTCCAATGAGATGATGCATGAATTCCATATTTAGTTACTACTATAGAAGCAACTTTAATTTTTGACTTAATAAGCAAAATATGACTTTAAGATGTTTAGTAAAACAGGCCCCTGTAACCAAAGCAAATTCTAAAAGCATTCTAAAATTGTTTGATTGAATACTTTTAAAGACCACTTTTACAGTATATCAAGAAAATTGTTGCAATTGGAGCACCCAATCATGGATTCCTGGTATTGTTATCATAATATAATTAAAGGACAATTATTACCTAACAACACAAATGAATGTTTTATGTAAAACAAAATTAATCATCCTCTCTATAAGAGAAAAACCTTGCCAAAACCAGTTTCAAGCCGGAAAGTTAGCAGCCAAGTTTTAAAAGCATGATTAATTATTATGCAATAAGTCTATGATAATGTATATGTGTGAGATATTTATATATGAACACAAAATTTCAAACTTAGAATTTATAACCATATAACCACATAATTTCTCCTAAAGCTGTGACACTCTTGGTAATTAAACAAGAATTACAGGAGTAATATAATGTGCTAGCTAAAAATAAAATCTACACCATTTCCAAATAATTTAATTCTAGTTGTATTTACAAACATTTGTGTATTCTGGTTAAGTGGAAAAAGGTTTTATTGCTGTATGAAAACAATTTTGATTGTAAACTTCTGCCGAAAGTAGTCCCATAAAAAATCCATGTATTTGAGGGAAAATTTTTATTTTTTTGCTTCAAGAAATAAAATTACCAGATATGAAAAGACTTTTTGCTGATTTCATGGAGGTATGAAACTAAAAAACCTAAAATCACTCATGTATGAATCTGACTTTTTAATTCATACAGAATGATAGGATTTTTAATTTCATACCTGCATGAAATCACAAATAATCTCATCATCTCTTAATTCTGTCACAATTCAGGGATGATCGGTGGACTACTGCTATATGAGGGCTGATTTGATAAAATATGTCTTCTATCCATATGATGTAAGTAAATACTGTCTATTAATCATTAACACATAATGGCACTTATAAGGATGCCGTGCTTGGCTATATAACTCTTCTTCCAAAATGCATTTTTAGGGGTATATGCAACACTATTTTAAGTGTCTTTATTTTTATAGGCACTTACAATGGTGTTTTGCTGAGTGCAGTATTCCAACTGCTGCTTCAATCTGGGGGTGAAAATGGGTATTTTACAGCATGCATGCACCTCCTCTATATGAGACTGCTTGCAAAAATAGGGGGTACAAGCTTCAATTTGGGGGTTAATCACCTCTATTTGAGGGTTTGGGGGAACACTGCCACCCCTATATTTTAATTCATCTCTTTATTGTTTATATGGATTTCCCTTTTGATAGTGAACTTACATGCCTAATTTCAAGACATGTCATCAATTATAAAAAGAGAATGGAATCAGTGTTAACTTATGTCATGTGACCTTTAATTTCATCTCTATCCACAACAGAAAGACTATCACAAAGCTTTCACTATTTTTCTCCAAAGGTGCCAAGCAACATATCTAATAGTTGTTTGAATTTATTAAATCTTTCGAAATTTGACAATTAACTAATTATTTATTTAATTTAGGAAGAAGCCAAGATAACATGCTTTTGCATATTAATCCTTGTCATGCCTAATCCTGGATATTCCTGTTTTGACAGGAGGTATAGACAAAGATCAGCCTGCACCTATGTGCAGTCTGATCTTAGTCAACACCACCTCTGTCCCCTTTCAAGGCAGAGTTGTTAATGAATTTAATCTTCAAAAGAAATATCATCTACACCCTTAGATTCTAGGGCTTTCAGTACTTTGATATGAGTGCAATTCTGAAAGAGGATTTTAATTCAGCATGACAAGGGTTAATGTTATAGTCTTCTCTATACTTTGCTAAATACCTCGCTCTCTTCTTCCATACCAGAAATTACAACAATCTCTTTTCTATACTTTATTGCCTATTGCGACGCATGCTAGCTAGAACTCCTTAAAAGATAGAAGTAAGGGAACATCTACATTATTAAGATTTGTGCGTTTCTGTGAAGTGAAACGGACAAATAACTTTTATAGCCTTAGCTCTTTCACTCTCAGGATCCTGTTAAATTTTCCTGGAGTTGCGCTCAAATTCCTATGGTATTGAATTCTTAGCTCAATTTAGGATCGATACAAGCAATGAAACGTTATACAAAATCCTTCAGACCTATTCAAGTTTGACCAAAGATACTAACAATGTAACAAGCTTCCATGTATGCTATGAGCCACACAAAGATGCGAATCTGAAGAAGCAATTGGACCTGTACAATGCTTCTCATTCAAATCTATACTGGTCAAATACACTGTCTACTCTAGCTTATATTACATAAAAAGTCCGTGTAGACTATTACACCGCAGTATTTTACAAATTGTAAAACAACGTAAATAAATTTCTGATAAACAATAAATCGTCTGATGTTTTCACATAGCCCGCAACCATGAGGTCTCTGCTATCAGAATATCTCTTTATTGGGTTCCCAATGAGAATTCTTCGCTGATCCGAACGTACTTGTCGTTTGGACCCTGATTATAACTGTACTTCTATTCATAATAAAAACACCATGCTTTCGACTTCACAATAGCACATAAAACAATACTATTTCACTTAAAAACACAAAGCTACCACGACAAGCTTTACACGAAGATTTCACGATTTGAAATACATAACAAGCGAATCTTTATCCATCGTTGAATGAACTCTCGTAGGCAACTGAAATCATAGGAAGTCGTAGAAAGTGAACCAGAATATCATGTCAGAACTGTGGACGCCATCTGCCTGCCTATAATCTGAAAAAATATAACTCGTGTAAGGATTGGACACTAAACCCTCCTAGAACATAATTCGTGCCCGTCTTTAAACTCAATCAAGCACGTTCGAAAAGATTATTGAATTCGACCTTCCAATTTTTCCAAGGCGAAAAAGCTTTTCCGAAGAAATTTTAGATTTCTAACTCATTTTAAATGAAACGGAATAAATATGAAATATTTGAAAAAACTCCTTACTCCAGATTACACGGGATGAAACTAATATAGACATTATGTAACGTTTGTGCGTTCGTCAACCAAACCAAATAACATCCTAGGTGATCAAACCACCTATTCGCCTCTAGGAACCGAAATCGACTCATAATGATTTCGTCTCAACCTATCACCTATGATTTCAAAGTAAATTGCAATTTGCCAGTCGGCCCAGATCGAATTTTTGCCAAACAGCTTTCTCATAATCTAATTAGGGAATAGCATTTTTTTTTATTTCTTATTTTTGGTGAACGAAATTTTCGTTCACCAGTGTTATATACCGTGTATGGAAAATCCTGTAGGATCTTAATAGGTTTTAAATAAAGCAGTACCTCTTTAGATTCAATTTAGTATCTATAGATACTTCTCTCTACAAAATCACTGTTTGTATCCTGAAATGCATGATTCTAGCATTCTTCATCAAGTGAAGATAATGAAAATTACCCTTTAAAAACACAAAAATATCTTGGAATGTCTATACGGGCGAATTTTTGATCGGCGTAAGATTGTCGAGATTTGAGAGCAAAAACAAAGGTTGTGTCTGTACACTGTATAGACAGATACTATGTTTTTGATTTAAACCTTCGCTATTGCAACTTGTAGTAATTTGCCGGAAATGTGTGTTTATTGAGGTCGTGAACTCTTGAACTTCTACACACCCCTGATTGGCCATATCCCACGTGATGACCTACTACGATTTTACCTGCCTTCTTATGAATGAAGTCTTTGTTTATAAGTTACGAAAGGTCAAGTTTACAAACGAATGGAATGATCCTGCCGTATTTCTCCTATTAAACGCGCCCGAGCGCGATGCAAAACGTCGTGGGAGGCGCTATTATTTCCAGACTCTTTTGCTTAATTAAAAGAAATTACGTATTTTGGTACCAAAGAGAAGCAAACTGTTAACATGTTCGTAATTATCGATTGAAATACGTACGCTACCCAATACGCTTTTCTATTTATCTATTAAGGCTATAGATTTAAAAAATAAAATAAAATGTTAGCTAATGAATTGTAATTCTGTCATTTTAAGTCATCTATCGAAATACGGTCACCCTCGACCATTAATTGCAGCTTTCAAAAGCAAGTGATTGTGTTAGCAGAAGCCGAGATTATTATTATTGTTATTATTTGTACAAGGTAGGAAATTCCAGACGATGCAATATTCAATGTTCCGCTACCGATGGACAAAGCGGTCTAATAAATCATTACCTATTCACGTATGAAATAAATAATCCTGTATTAAATCCTAAAATTTCGTGATGTGTAAATGCACCAGGTACATGAAATGAAAGTGTTTCGTAGTGAAAACACAAACCGTCTGGAGCTAGCTGGGTCACCGCGTGTCGGCACCCTTTGAAGTCCCCAGATTCTTGCAAGCGGCGACGTCGCTTTTGAAATAAATCACACACGAGATTTTACGGGTTTTTTCCTATTTTAACAGTATGAATTGTGACTAGGATTTAATCATTTGACTCGGATATTTTTTATATTTGCAGAAGGTGAAATGATTTCAGAAATAATTTCGTAACAACGAAAGGGGATTTTGTTCGCATGTGACTTATGAAGAATAACGAGAAATAGTTTTAATTTTGTGTTAAATTTTAACCTTTCGCACTTCCGGAAGACTGCGCGATTTAGGACGCGCTAGTTTTTCAGATGTTGAACGATCTTTTAATGACGCAACCAGCCTTATCCTGATAGGAATTTAAGATAGCTAACCCACAATCTAATGAACATTACGTCGTGGAGTAGCAGTTTTTGAATTTAAATTCGAGACCGGATTTTTCACCACGGACCATGGACGGTTGGATGCTGTTGATCGTATAGTCAAGGGCCTGGGAATCGTATTTATGGGGGAGCGCGTTTATTAGGGAGGGCGCGTCTAAATTCTCATTGAAACATAAACACGCACCACTTGACCATGACCAACCTTGATATGAAATAAAATTTAAACCATTACCAGACAACTTATGTTCTCAACTACCAAATTTACACCTCTTGCTTAAATCCCATTTTTATCTTAAAGCTTGTTGTTGCATACTTGTGTAATGTAAATATCTTCGGTAACGGGTATTTTTGTATTATATTACCCAAATCCAATTTCCTGTTTTTTTTTTTTTTTTTTTTTCGTTTCAAACAATTCCGGAAAACAGGGGATATAGCAATCTCGGTACGATTTACTGTTAATATATGAATGTCGTGAATAGATAAATAAATAAATAAAAGAATCAAATGAGCAAATATCCCAACACGATAGACCTAATTTCAAATTTTAACATCGAATGGATTTTCTTTTCAAAGTACTTGACATCGTAACTACAACTGTATAGTAGCGCTTCTATCCCTCGGATGGCTCTAGAATTTCCTCAATACAATCATTCATCTATTTGTTTTACCGGAAGTATGTAAAATATTACAGAAAACGAAACTTGGATTGTGAATCAATCGCCTGTGGACTGGAGCATCTTTACCTTAATATGGAAATTGGTATATCTCGCACCAGAACTATAATGAGCATACATCCATACGTAGCTGCCATCTTCTACCCTCTAAGGTTTACGATTATCTGCCGTTTGGTAGGCGCAATAGAATTTAAACAACGACTATATTTTGACCATTCATTAGCTGTACAAAATACCTTCCTACATAAATTTCATCGAATTGATTTTTTTTTTAATTCTTTTTTACGCAATGGCATCAGATGATTATTCTATCACGAGACTGAATATTACCGAAAGAGACCAAAACCCTGTAATTACAATTACGAAACAGCGGTCTTTTAATTCGGAGGATAGGGTGGGGGGGGGGATTCAGGTCGTACCAGAGCCATAGAGGATAACGCTTAAAAGTCAAAATGCAGAAAGGCTGCTGTTTAATCTGCTAAAATATGGGTTCCACATGTGGAAATTGAATTACCTTTCTGACTGCTATTTTTTGAGTTAAGAAAAGAATCATTAATCTAGACACTATAGTTGCCTGTTTTCTTTTCTCTAGGCTTATCGCTCTCTGTCTATCGGTCTGTCCATGTCTGTCACTCTCTCTACCTTTCTTTTCCTCTCTTTCTCATTCTTTGAATTTAGAATTTTGACGAGACACTTTCCCTTGATTAGTTTTTATATTTATAATTTCTCTTTTCTCAACGAATTCAATATATAACTTTAGAATGCCAACAGATTCGTTCACCATCAGTACTTTCAGTGCTTTGATTTAATCTGAATTATCACATTTTAATTGATCACATATCATGTTGAATATACATTTTCAACATTTCTTCTACCCTTTCCGTACTAACTCGGCATTGTCATAATAGCCTGAATGGCTTTTTCTGTATTTGAACTCAATTTGATTACCATTAAGCTTCAAAATAAGCACAGTTCACCATAGTCGCTTTTCTCGACTCTTCAGTTTCCTTTTGTGTGTGTGTATTTAGCGAACCTACAACACAAACGGCAACATAACCAAGCCTTCAACTAAGGCGCCCGCACAAAGGGTAACACAAACAATACTTCAACTAAGGCGCCCGCACAAAGGGTAACACAAACAAGCCTTCAACTAAGGCGCCCGTACAAAGGGCTAGATAACCACATTACGCGTATACTCAAACAATGTAACAGAAAACACTTCATTAAACATTCTTTACCGGAAAACAATTTTGGTATCTCTCTATATATACGTCTGATCCTAGTTTGAACGCGAATTCATACACTTGTGACAAACGCTCTAGCCGGCAATATCATCGGCAGCAACAAATCTAGAATCATTTGCGCCAGAAAAGTCATGCCCCTCGAGTTCTAAATCCGGCATTCGCTCACAATTCTCTCCTTTCTTACAACATTCCTCAGGATACCGGAATAATTATAATCTTACTTATAACAGCTTAATATTGCTGATAACTAGATGAAATGAACTGAGATTGGGTGAACGTCTCTGTCAATTTCAATTAGTAAAGTATACTCAAGTTTTTGTACACATTGTGCCGATAACTATATGCAAAAAGTCATAACAGCCTATCAAATTTTACTAGCTTTTTCCGTAATTCATCAAATCTTTACTTGACAGTGCCGTATTCCGCCTCCGACAACGGCTTCCGTTTATATATATGTTGATCCAAATCCGATCTTAAGAAATATAAGCAATTTACAACTATCTCAGACCTTCGAATTCTAACTTTCAATTGCTAATTGATGTCGAATACTTATTCTGAACTACGAGATGGGCTTAAAATTTCATTTCATTGTAGACTAGAAAAGCAAAACCCTGCTAGGCTCTTCTGTAAGGGAATAAAATGTAAATCGAGATAAGTTAAACAGAAAACTAAATATCTCTGCAAATTTTGATCTCTGTTAACTAAATCTTATTCAACTTTAATAGAGCGGTTGATCAATCCACGACACTTAAACTGATTGCGTTATATAGCGTCACTTAATGTTCATGTAAACCGATCTTTCATCTACATCCGCAGTACTAGGTACAAAAAATAATCGTTAATCTCAATGGAATTCAGGCCCACATTGCCATCCATGCCATTTAGGCCACATGGCCAAAAAACAACTTTCAGGGTGCTTAATAAGTTTTGTTGAATTTGTCACAAACATGTAAATACAGCCGTACGATTTCACGTCTGTTACTTTGAGCATCGCCGGATGGAAATGATATTTAATAACAGCCTTTTTCACTGGTGCATGTTGATGCATTTATATACGCTCTTATACGATTACCTTTCTTTTATAACCAATATTCCTGTAAGTTATCATAATAAACAGAGACAAAGTTATGAATGAATAATAAGGATATTCTACCTTGCCAGACCTATCGTGCAAAATAAATTACGATAATATATTTGTCAACAAGTTCAATTGGGTAACGAGAAACAGTTATCGCCTATCAAGTTCAGTGTAATAAGTAATCTTTAAAGGCCCCACTTTAAGTGTAGTTCTATACATGTATGCATTAACTGAGTTCAAGCATACGACATAAGTCGGTACCCATTAATATGCTGTTTTTCCCGCTTTGGTGTATTGACAAATTACTTTAGTCTAACTTTTCTAAAGAAAATCATCAAGCTCATTATTTGATTTATACCAGTTTTTATTTTCGAGACTAATCTGGTCCTGTAATGCGACCTTTAATTGCATGTTAAATGACATGAAGAATCAATTGATCGATTGAATGGATTTTTTCGCCGCTTTCAACATTTTTTGAAGAATACGGCATCTTGTGGCCTGCTCACATATACTATCAAAACAAGAAACCCTTTTCTTAATAAGCCCTACGTGTAAGACAAAGTTACTTATCTGTTTCTACACTTCTCTATTTGGTAACAAGACGACATTCATCTGTACAGTGCTGTTATCGCCTATGCTCATGAATTCCTGTTTCCATTCGTTGAGTCTTGAAACTGGCTACAATATTGGTACTCGCTACGCTGGAAGTTTGCTATGTAGACATGCTCTATTCGACTGTAAGGATTTTAAACCGGCTCGAGGACTCCATCGCGTTATGTATCAATTGACGTGCTCGCTAGAACTGATTTAATCCTGTATTCTCTACCCCTCCACGACTTACATGTGCATTCTGATTGGTCAGAATATCAAAACAACTTCATAACAATCTACCTTTAGCCGAGGCGTAACAAGAAGACAGCCTTTTTCCGCTATACTGGCGTAACGCGGAAAAAATTAAGTCCCAGATATTTTCTGAAAATAAAACAAAATCTTGCCCCCAAAAATCGGGTCTCCCCCATTAGAAATAGGTATAGATTTATAAACACTGCCTTTCACAACATGTTATATCTAGCAACACTGAAAATTGACACTGATTTTACAGACCATAGTTGTGAAAGACCGATACAGGTCCTCTAGTTCTATATGAAACGCCTGAAATGGGATGAATTCTACATGATACTAACAAAACAAAAATCAAAGTGCTGTCAGCACTGTAAATCGGACATCATCGGAGAGGCTGGGATAGTGCAATAGTTCGCCAATCAAAAGGGCTCAAATTTGGACAATAAAAGTTGGTAAAATCTTTGCCCAATTTGTGAGTTTTTTCTCTTAACACTCCATCTTTTCGAGGACATCGCCAGCTCATCCAACCTGGTGGGTCCAATTTTGAAAGGTTGCTGATTCGATAGCCCTCTGCTAGTCTAAATTATTTCTTAGCAGATCTTTTACGTTGTTATAATGAGCACGCGCCAAGCTAAAAGCTTGTCTGTTAATATTATTCCTCTCTATATAGAGGTTAAAAGCCTGTTTAGCAACAAACATATTTCATTAAACTATTTACAATTTTGATTACCAACATGTTTGTATTGTTTATCTAAAATGACCTGGCACTCATTAACTTCCGTTAACGCTCGAGTATTCCCGCATGGTTACCCAATTTCATTCACCGTTTTAGTTATTATTTCACATCCTCTTCAAAAAGTCGCGGTAGCACAGTGGTTACAGACGCCTTCCCGTACAACGATAAGTTGTTGGGTCGAGTTCAATTCCTGACAGAGACACATGTTATAATCATTGTGATTATCGTTAACATATTGATTTTTTTCGGTTTTTTTTTCAATTACATTTCTTATTATTATTTTGTATCTTGTTTGGGGTTTTTTGTCAGTTACGATCAATATATTTTATTCTGACATCATTCAATTTTGTGTGTTTGCACCAACCAAGATTATTGTATTCTGGTCGAGAGTAAGATTTTTTTCATACCTCAATGAAAAAAATAATAAGTTGTTAGTAAGCTTGTACTAAAAAGTAGTCACGATAAAGATCTCATTTGCTCCATGATATTGAATTAAAAGATAGAGATAAGAGTTAAACAGGAATTCAATTAATGTGTTCAAACCCTCTATGTGTTTTTAATTTCATACAATCACTTTTTTTTTAAAAAAAAGTGCCTCTTCATCTCTTACAAAAAGATCTAGATACTTTTCAAAATTTATATTTTTTTCAGTAATTACCAATGATTAATGGACATGACTTTACAATACTTAGTAGTCAAATTGAGGCTGGCGAAAAGGCTGTACCGAATACAAATAGTCTTAGGCAACACTGTGCAAAATATCAAAAGTATCAAAATCGGTACTCAGTTAAGTGTTCCCCAAAAAAGAAATAGAAATATTTATGGTCATAGTCCGGCTTGAACTCGTGGCCTCCCGATTATGGGAACGCAGCCTAACCACCACCGCTAAATTTCCGTGTTTACTTTGAATTGTGATACATATTTTTCCATCTTAACTTCGCGAGTATAAGTCTATATTAAGAAACAATTTACCGACTATCAATAGGGGTCAAAAGGAATATTTAATGAGTGCCAGGTCATTGTAGATAAATAATATCCTATATCAGTTTATCGTATGTTTTTGTCGGTTTATTTGTTGTTGAATAATTTTTCTTCATACTCAAATTTGAATTTATTGAAAATAGGATTGGAGCGTGATCAGAGTGCTCATTGAAATCAAATATTTCAAAATTACAAAAATATTTCTATTTGTTAACACATAGTCAACAGTACTCGTTCCACCATGCGAAAAAAAAGTAAACTTCCCACGCTCCCTGTTTGAGTGCAGACGACTATTGACCAATAACAAACAACTTAATTGACACATTTCGAGCAGACGATGTCCATTTGCATCTACCACGTGGTCTGAATTTACGCGTGGGTTTTAACGCGTGATAATCATAACAGAATTTGATTGGTTGTCAGCCCTACAACTGGTAAATGACCGTTCGAGAAAAACATCAGAGCAGTAATATTGTAAGTGCTACAAATTTATTATACACTTAACCTATTGTACGTTTCAACTCCTTTACTCAACCGAAAATCTTGTTATAAACACTGAAAATACTAACTGGTTATTACTAAAAGCGAAAATTACATCAAATTTTGTATTAGCCTCTTCTCTATTTGTCGAAAAGTAAATAAGATAAAAACAAAGTTTGTAGATTGTGACTGAAAAGGCCGTTTCTTCGGTGTTTGAAAACACATAATTTGGTTTGAACACATTGCTCAGAAGATAATGGTAAAAATGTAGTGGGTCAGACACACTGGATTTATGGAAAATGGTAATTATAAATCGACTGCTTCGCAGTCCGATTTAACAACAAACATGAGACAAATAATACTGTTACACTTACAAAGTGGACAAATAACCCTACATGCACTCTGTCACTGTATTATAAAATGTTTTCTGGAGTTGAAACTGATCAAAATTTAACTTGATAAAGAACTTGACCTTTGATCTTTGTGACTGAGAATTAATTCATCACTGTCACAGATCACAAGGATGATAATTGATACAAAGATTCAGGATCCTTGTTTGAAACGGATTTGTATTCCAGCATATAAACCATTTTTCAAATAAAAGTGCAAACCAAGTTTATACAAGAGTACCGTCTATGGGAGCAACGCTCGGCTGCAGGTGCTGGTTAATGCAGGAAAATCTAAGGCTCTATCACTTAATATGTTTTAATTTTTTCATAACTTTGACCTTGAAAAAATGACCTTAATCTCTACTTATGACCTTGAACTCTGTACCAACAGAAAGGTCTAGTTTCAAGCAATCATCATATGAAATATAAAGGCCATATCACTAACCATTCAAGAGTTATGGCCAATGTAAAACTTTTATCTTTTATAACAAATTTGACCTTGAAAAATGACCTTGACTTCATTTTATGACTTTGAACTTGTTACCAACAGAAAGGTCTTGTACCAAGCAATCATCATGTGATATATAAAGACCCTATCACTAACCATTCAAAAGTTGGTGGCCAATGTTAAAGTTATAAAAAAGATAATGAATTTAAGCTTGAAAATGACCTTGACTGATGACCTTGAACTTGGAACTTACAGAAAGGTCTTGTCCAAAGCAATAATCATGTGGAATATAAAGGCTATATCACTTACAATTCAAAAGTTATGGCGAATATCAAAGTTTTATTTTTTATATATATATTTTTTTTACAGATTTGACCTTGAAAAATGACCTTGACCTCAAATGATGACCTTGAACTTAGTACCAACAGAAAGGTCTTGTACCAAGCAATCATTTTTTTTGAAAACAGCCAAGCTAAAAGTTTGATAAAGTTTGAAATTTAGTGCTTTGAAGTCCTGAAGGAGAGGCAGTGGCTAAATACCACTGTTGACCAAATGACTACAGTTGGATAGACTGGGGCTGGCCTAGAGAAACACCATAATGATGGTTGCACTTCAACCTTCGAATTAATAGTTTACCTTATTGACATTTGACATATGGCACTACCTTGAGTGAGGGGGAATCTCTTGTGCACAATAATCAGTAACATGGTCAAATCATTTTTAGCAAGAGCACAGAAATAAACAGATTTCAGATGGACAGAAAGACAGACATGGTGTATAGGTTATATAGCTCCCTTACAGGGATTATTTTGGGTTGGGCCGTACTGATTTTGAGGACAAACTATTTGTTTTAGACTGAATCTGATTACAGTTTTGAATGGGCCCCATATATAATCTATCCAAATCTGATGCTTATTTTAATCTAGGATAGGTATTAAGGATTCTTGGGCCCAGCACTTTTTCCTAATGGCCCATCAATTTTGCAGATGGCCCATCAAAATCTTAGATTCTACATGTAAATGAATAGGACATGGGCCATCGGCCCATTTCAATGGCCCATCATGTAATGGATCCAAAAAGATCCCTGTCCCTTAGGTTCATGCGTAGGGAATTTTGAATATCTAAAACATTAACCTTAAAGGATGAAGGACAATCCTTTTTACTTAAAAAAAGATGAAATATTTTGATTTGAGGTAAGAACTGATTGATTGAATGGAGTTTGATGTCACTTTCAACATTTTATCAGTTATATCGCGGTGGCGGGAGCACCTAACGATGGTGTCCTGGTATTTCTCTCACCAGTACAACCACCACATCCTTTCCTAGCCTCCAGCTGCTATCTCACATAGGTCTATGATAATCAACCCATTGGTGAGAGAAAAATAGTCGGAAAAATGAGTGCTGCTGTTGGGGATCGAACCCGGGACCTCTACATTGACACTGACGTGCTACCAACTGCGCTATGACAGCAGCTTTTGCGGTATGAAATAAGTCAATGTATGTTCCTGTCTAGAAACAAGGTCATAAAATTCACCAATAATTACCATTGGAATAAGGAGTAAATGATTGATTTCAACGGATTAAAGTTTGTCATAAACTAGGGTATTATATCTACAAAATATCAATACTAATAGAATATTGTTTTTTCCCTATAATACAAAGCTTATTGAACATTAGATTATTTCAAAGTTCAATATTGTATCAAATGAGTACATCTAACCTTCTCTTGTAACTATTCATTGTACAGCTCCTTTCTAGAATTTGCATTATTATGATGAGCAGTAAAACTTACTATCTTTAGTGCATACTAAAATTTATGGTAAGAAGTGACTGAACTTGAACATTATTACAGTAAAAGTTCTAATAGAGCCCTGTGATCTAATACAAGCCCATCATCTTCTTAAATGTCATATTCAAATGTTCTTTTAAATGATTTTAATTAATTAGGGTGGCATTTTTGGCCATTTTCCACATTTTAACAAATGTAAACACTAATAAAACCCCACTCCCTTCAAATATAAAGATGATGATTCTAATAAACCCCCAGGGTTGTATGAGACCTTTTATGGTACCGGCTTTAAAAGTAGAATTGTAACTTAGAATTAAGAAATTAAGGCAATACAATGTTTTCGACCAAATTAATGGACAATCTATAAACGATAATTCCTCAAATGGAACCAAAACATGTGAATTTAGTATTTTTGGGGACATAAGATGAGTTTTAAATGCAAAACTACCGCAAGAGTGCAAGCAGTATCTAAATGATATTTTACTGGTGCTTCGACATCTAAAATGCACTTTTTTTAATTAAAACAAATATGATAAAAGCAACTACAAAAGGGCAACATGTTAGACTAATTAAGTGAAGCTCTAATTGCTGAACTAGAGTGAGCTAGCCACTTACCAAATTGGGGAAACAAATTATCTACATCATAAATAAGATTAAAAATGTATAAAACACCAGAGAATCAGCTGGCAAAACTAGACTGTAGACTGTAGACCCCCTACAAGTGCTTGACAATAACTAAAAAAGCCATGTTCCATCAAAGGGCCATAACTATGTCAAAAGTCCATGGATCCTGACCAATGCTTATCTATGCCTGATACTGATCACATCTGTAAAGTTTCAATGAAATCAGCCAATAAGTTGCTGTAATATTGAGTCACAAAGAAAAAGGTACAGGCAGACCAACTAACCGACAGAGGGACAGACTGACAAACAAGCTGACTCCTATATACCTCCCACACATTGTGGGGGAAGTAGGGGAGGGGGGGGGGGGGATGGCATGCTTCAATTCAAGTCTTTTCAAAAAATTGTAAAAGAAATCCCAGGACTTAATTGTTTTGGTTTTTCGAAATTTTAGACAGGTCTAATTTAGAAAAAGGTTGCACACAAAAGGGTAAGCAACTTTCAATGGAACCATGTTATGTTGTAGGAAAATATTGTTGAGAAAGAAGAAATTGCTTCTTACAAGCATTTTTTTCTTTTTCATCAATACTTTCCAATGCCTAAAATCACAGGGGCAAGGGATAATTTAGGAAAGAATTGATTGCTCACATACCATATATTTAGGTAATCATGTCCATTAAGCAGCAATTATGTTTTGGTTACTATGTGAAAAGATTCAAAATGTATGGCCGTTACTCAAGAAGCTCCAAGGCAGAGCCATTTCAAAATTTACCAAAATGCTAATTACACAAGTATTAAGAACTAGTTGCTATATAAATCCGTCCTCCTTGAACCTAAGACTATGTTGTTGGTTCTCACCTAGGCTTCAGCTGAAAATCATGTGTTAAATCAGAAAATTCTTATATGTATCATCAACCAACAACCAAAACCTTAAAATTACTCATTTGTTCAAGCCATAGACACAAGATATTGGTCACCCAATGATAATATAATACACCATACAATGATTTGAGATGCCAGAGTTGTTGAACCATTGAGTGGTTTATGTTAAATGAAATTTATCCTTTTCTCATCATCTTTTCTTGAAAATAAAAGATTAAATAAAAAAAAACAATGCTACTAAATGCAATAAGACTTCTACTTTAACAGACATAAGCTTTGTAAGCCACTATTTCCAAATAATGTTTCTGAAGAGTTTTTTTTATTTATTTATTAATTTATTAATTTCATGAAAAAGAATTTTATTTAGAATGAGAGGGGTAGAAAGAGGGTCTCCAGGATCCTGGTTATTCTACTGATGTCCACATAGTGACCCATCATGTGACAAGCAAACATCTTGAAAGTGCTAACCCTTGTCATGCTGAACTTAGAATATTCCTGCTTTGGCAGGAGTTATAGACAAAGATCAGCCTGCACATAATGTGCAGCCTGATCTTAGTTCATACCACCTGAGTTGCATTTTTAAACCAGAAAGGTGTAAACAATGCATTTCTGAAATCGATATTCACTCATATTTGGTAACTTCCAGTGCTTTAAGCACTTTGATTTTACATTTATTTTGCATTATGAGAGTTAAAATTATCTCGACTGATTAACCAATGATATCTGCAGGATGACTACACACAGGATGATAGAGCTACTGATTGAGGGGGCATTTTGCTTTTCAAACAGAAATATTAAGAGTTTATAAAGTAATGACTTAAACCTATGTTGTTAGTACTCATTCTAGAAGTCCCATCGAGACAATTTCAAATGAGTACCCACCACAAAGGTTGTAATGTGAAATAAAGATTAAAGACTGGTTTTCCCAATCTTATCTTGACTCCTGGATTATTACAGACAATTTTTGGCTCAGGTTTTATCAAATGGCCAGTCTATCAATTCAATATCTTCTTTTCATTCTTTCATATATGTTTTCATATGTTTATTCCGCTAAAGCCTCTCTTACCATATGGGTCACATTGTATCAATTAAGTCACAGTCAGTCACAAAACAATCATATTTACCTGGTCCCATGTTGCTCTTACTCCGTTTAGAATGGTATAAAAATATATCCTTTGGAGTTACAGGCCTTGCATTCAAGGGAATAAACTTCTTTATGGGTGGAATACTCCTACAAATATACAAAAGTAGTTTGAGTGTTCAAGGGTAAGTGTTTGAATCTATTGCAATCAAACTAAAACTAGACTGTTGCAAATTGGACTATTACCTCGATACAAGTGCTGGTCAATATTGAAGCAATAATGAAAAGCCATTTTCCATCGAAGGGCCATAACTCTGTCAAAGGGAAATGGTTCGTTACCACATCTCTGTCTGATACCGATCACATCTGTAAAGTGTCTATGAAATCTGCCCATAAGTTGTTGTGAAAACTTCCAGACAAAAAAAGCTATAGACGGAAGGACCGACCTACCGACAAGCTGACTCCTATTTTCTATGATTTTGTGGGTATAATAAATGAGTATAAACTAAATTGATGGAGAAGATCATCAGAAATAGTTCTTTTCTTAGAAAATTTTAAATGGCCCAATCTATTTGAATGCAATTTTCAGGCTAACCAGTCCTGATTTCAGAATGACAAAATGGTGCACACTATTTGCCAATTATACCCTGCTTTGCTCACAGGAGCACATACAAAGTGGGGTATAAATTGCAAACAGTTTGTACTGTTTTGTCATTCTGAACACAGGGCAGAGTTTAATTTCTGCTATTGGTGAGTCTTCTTAAAGTAGAAAGATAACTGAGCCTGTGTGTGACATTTCCTACAATTTCACACCTATGTGCAGTACAAATATTGAGAAGCGTTGTTGACAATGACACAATGCAATTATAATATAATTACGCTGACCGCATGAAGATGGATTAAGACCTTATCTATCTAAATACAGCATAGTGAAGTTTCTGGTTAGACTGTGCAGCTGCACAGGCTGACCAGAAACTTTGCTTTGCGCACATTTGACACTCAGACTCAATTCCAATAGCATATATGGCCATTTTTAAATTCATAGGCTTAATGGAACCATACTATATCCAATCTTTTCTTTTATTTGTCTTTTGTAATGAATTCCAAGGCAGTCAGCTACATGACACTTCAAACAGTTTGATACAAAACACATGTTTACCTTTTTATTGGAACGGCCATGGGTGCAGTTGAAGGAACTTTAGGTTGAGGTGTCATGGCTGTTACACTAGACTCCCTGTTGGGTTTGAGTTTGGCAGGTTCAGTATATGGACGATCTTGGGTCTGTCTAAAAGCATACTGTTGGTTGATGTCCAAGTTCAGGTTCATGTGAGCACTTTCAGCTGTAATCAAACATCATATCAAATCAACTCATCTCAACTCGATTTTATTCAGAATAAAACTAGACCTGTCCCAGAGCGGACTAATACCCCCCACAAGCGCTTTGTCAGAATACAAGTGCTATTAGTGCATGATGTGTTTGTAACTTATATTGAGGTCATATGAAGCATTTACATGAAGTTTCATGATTCTAGGTCGCTTGTTTTTGAGTTAAGAGTCCAGAAATGAAAATTGAACAAAAATTGACTGATCTTGACCTTTGACCTATGTAACCCAAAAACAATAGGGCACTTCCTTGGATCATAAGTTACATTTGCATAAAGTTTCATGCTTGTAGGTCACTTGGTTCTCGAGTTAAAGTCCGGAAACGAAAATTGAACAAAAATTTACTGTGACCTTGACCTTTGACCTATGTAACCCAAAAACAATAGGGCACTTCCTTGGGTCATAAGGAACATTTGCATAAAGTTTCATGCTTGTAGGTCACTTGGTTCTCGAGTTAGAGTCCGGAAACGAAAATTGAACAAAAATTTACTGTGACCTTGACCTTTGACCTATGTAACCCAAAAACAATAGGGCACTTCCTTGGGTCATAAGGAACATTTGTATAAAGTTTCATGATTGTAGGCCACTTGGTTCTTGAGTTGGAGTCCGGAAACGAAAATTCAACAAAGGCTGACTGTGACCTTGACCTTTGACCTACATAACCCAAAAACAATAGGGCACTTCCTTGGGTCATAAGGAACATTTGTATAAAGTTTCATGATTGTAGGTCATTTGGTTCTTGAGTTAGAGTCCGGAAACGAAAAGGTCTACGGATGGACGGACGGACGGATGGACGCATGGACAGACAGACAGACATGGTGAAACCAATATACCCCCCTCTACATCGTAGGTGGGGGGTATAATTACAAGTTCATAGCTGATTACAAAATAACACACACATATACACTGACATCACTCTATCATGGATAGGATAATTGTTGGTTTAATTTTTGAGGGTATATGATAGGAAGTCATAACAGGTTTTTTTGGAAGTCTCAGTTCAAAACAGTTGTAACTGCCTATAAACATATAGGCAGTTACAACTGTTTGCCCTAAGTCATCAATATGCAGATTAAAAATAAAATTCTTATGGGTCTTCCAATGGAAATGTACTCATTTTATAATATTACTCAGTTGGAATGTAAAATGGTGTAACTACAATTTGCTTACTCACTGACAAATCACTTCTTAAATAATGTTAATTTTAACATTTATGCAGCCTAATCTTAGTCTTTATCAAATGATTTGCCTATCTAAACCAGAAAAGTTATGAAAATTATATTTTGAAAACAAATATATGTAGACTAATGAAAAGTGCAGCCAGTTCTCTCAGCTCTTTTATTTAAAAGCAATTTTTACCAATATTCCGTGGTTATTTTTGGTTTATTTTTTATTTCAGCATGAGAATGGTCATTAGAAGTGGTCAGTCTGGAAATATGAGCCTGTGTGTGGCATTTCAAACAATTTTGCATGTGCGTGAAAGGCCAACATTAACTAACCTTTACTGCCACATAGTAAAATTAGAGGTTTGCCTGACTTTCTGAAGACCTTTTTGGACCTTATCTTTCTACAACATGCAAAAGTGAAGACCCTGGTCAGACTGTGCAGATGCACAGGCTGGCCAGTGTCTTTGCTTGGTGCACATTTGAATTTGTTGGAAATGTCACGCACAGGCTCATATAGTCTATAACTGAGATTGTCTATAATACCTGTAATGATGTTGACTAATGTCTGATTGTATGGCATCATAACAGCTTTAATGGCTTGAGCACTACCCAGCAAGTCACTTCCCAATGACTCGGGTAGACGCCATCTGTTGGTATGTCCAACCTGCTTCCTGACACGACATCTAGGAGTCACAGGGTGCTGAAGTATAGGAAGAAATCTGTCAGAGTTACTGGCCTTGATTTGAATTTTTGAAATCTGGTAAACTGATGAATAAATGAACCTGAAGGTGATTTTGCCAACAATTTCACCTGTGCAAAATTGAGAAACAATGTGCTCTCTGACAGAGGTACAGAGAAGAGGGGATCAAGCCAATCTAAGAATTAGATCTTTATTTTCATTGAACCCCCATGCTGTTGATACTCATCATCTTGATGAGACGATATACAATGCCTTGAAAATATCCTCTGATTGTGCATTGAGACTGAGTCAATAACTATCTAATGAGCACATAGTGAAGATTCAGATCAGCCAGTGCTGATGCACAGACTGATCTGAGTCGAAGCATGACTTTTCGCACTTGTGAAATTGTCGGAAATGTCACTGATAGGCCCAAACACCGTAATCAAAAGACAAACACTTGTGGACAAACAAGGGATCAGTGCAAAACTTCAGCAAGAACAGATTTCAATTTCATTTGTAAGATTAGAGATAATCACCAGGACAATGGCCAGGACTCTTATCTCACTCTTTAAAACACTCTCATACTGTAGACAGCATGGAATAGGATCAGCCTGCATAAACATGCGGACTGATCTTAGCCTACACTGCCTGCTTTCTACTTGGTTATTGTTGCAAAAGACTTGATCCCTACTAGTTGAAATGTCAAAAGGATAAGAGTTGAAATATTTTTCCCAAAGAAATGGCCACCTGACCATTGGCACAGTCAGGATTTTAACCAACAACACTCATTTCTCTGATCATTTACCTGCCACTTTTACCACTAAGCCACACAGGATGAGCTCCATGCCAAAATTTCAACTCAAAACAACTAGCAGTCCCATACTAGCTATTTTTTTCTTTTTCCACATTTATTTCTAAAATTTTAAGTCATAGCTGCATAAAGCCCAAGGACTATGCAAGAAAGGGTTCAGTGGTTCTGAAATATGCCCGAGTTGTCCATGAAGCTGCACAGACAAACAGATTTTCATTGCTTAGTTGTCCCTGGACAAGTGAAAAATCTCAAGGAAAACAAGATGTGTTTGTGAAACACGAATGCCACCAGAACAGCATTTTTGACCTTGAAGGATTTCCTTAACCTTGTCACATGACCTTGACCTTTTCACATGACCTTGACTTTGGTGTACAGCTTTGTATGTCAAATACTTTTGGAGAAAAGGCAAAGGTTAAGACAGACGGACAGAAGGACAGACAGACGGACATGAGTAAAACAATATGCTCCCGATCTCTCGATACGGGGGCATAAAAATCTAATATCATCACAAAGTAAAGGTTAGATGTTTTCTAAAAATGAGACTTAAATAGATAGCTTAATCCCTAAGTCAACAGTAAATGATACTATTTTATGGATGTTTCTTATAGCAATACCAATGTTAATTCAATATCAGCAAAAAACAATGCTTATGATAAAGAACAGACAAATTGGATTTTGATATAGACAAGACAGTTTGTGATTGTCAGATGTACATGGACAAGTTGACTTTCAAAATATTTCAGAACTCCTGGGGTTTAGGGTTAACACATTAACCCTTTCCTGTTTTACAAAATTTTGGACCTGTCCAAATTCAAAGATTTTGCAGACGAAAATTTAAAGTGGATTTAATTTGAAGAATAACCATTCAGTAGGATAGAAAAAAAGAGTTGAAAAAGAAGAAATTGCTTGTCAGAAGCAATTTCTTCTTTTTTCACAATGTTTTCTCAATCATAAAATCACAGGCATGTAAAAAGCAGGGATTAAACAGCAAAGGGTTAATCAATCAATCTACCCAGGTGGAGAATCGTCACAAGATATGCCCACCACACAGCCAGATGCAAAAGTATGTAAAAACAAGAGCAAATACCTAAGAAAATTAAGCTAGGTAGAGTTATGGTTGATGTGCACTGCACTCCATCAAAAGGAGAAGATAACAGTTATAACAGTTATAACTGCAAAGATTCAAGTCAATAACACTTAAGGAAACAGAGTTATGCTCCCGACAAAGAAATGTACACTGCCAACCAGTCTGACACCCAGAAGTGGACCCCAATGGTTATCACATAAAACATCCAAACTTCCAACCCAAGAATAAAAAGTCTATTTAGACCTGCCATGACCCTCAGAAAATGTAACTATTTCACCTGAACAAGTCTTAAGTAAACAGCTAGATTGAATATAAGCATTAGATCAGTTTGACAAACACTCCAGTTTATTCAATTCTTATTTACACAGGAATATTCTATTATCAAAAACAGCTTTAGACACTTATAGGTAATCGACAATTGACAAAGAAGGGCTCAGTTAACTCCTTGTCATGCTGAACCTGAAATATTCCTTCTTTGGCAGGAGGCATAGACAAAGATCAGTCTGCACCTTATGTGCAGTCTGATTTTAGACTATACAACCTGATTTTCCTTTTATCAACCAGAAAAGATTGGAAATTATTTTTTCAAAATAAATTCTGATTTGAAGCTAAAGCATACAGTGTTTCAAGCTATTTGATTTTTTTACTCAAATTTCCCAAGGCCTTTTTTCAGCATGACAAGGTGTATGACTCTTGTCAAATAGGAAACTACAAATCAACTCTTAACCCAACTCATTACTATGTAAGTTTGTCTAAAAAAAAACAGGTTAACAGTTAACTCTATAAATGAGTTATAAAAAAATATCATGAGAATTAATGGTAGATTTAGAGATAATTTATTCGTTATTTCTGGGGAGGGGAGCGAATGGGGTTTAAAGCTATTTTCATTAGATTTAAATCTATAGAAATGAGAAAGGTTGTAAAAATATAATATATAGCCTATAATACGAGAAATATATAGTAATGAATTAAGCCTTAATAAGAATTAAAGATTGCTAAATAATTGAACTTACCAAGGATAAATTCCATACAAGAGCATAATGATGGTAATTATTGAATAGAGCGCAATCAATTTTCTCCCTTCATTCATTTTTGCCATAGTTGAATTAACTTAAACTATTTATTCATAAGTTTGATTCCCCTTTATAATTTTATAAAACTTAGCCCATTAAGCCCTAAAATCCAAAAGTCCCATGATGCATATTCTCCTAAGGAGTCTAGGAGGGACGTATTTTAAAAAAAGCCTTTAAGGGCTCAAGGTTTTGCGCATCTGAGACCCAAAAATAAGTAGCAAGGACCCTCAAAATGATGTGAGCCCCATTGACCCTCTAGGGATCAACTTCAGAAAAGAATTAAAAATTGCTTTATACAGTCTTCAATTCTTTCTTGAAGCTGTACACCAAATATTAATATACTTCTATCAATTTCTTTACGTTAAGCAAGGAAATAACTCTAAATCTACAAAACAACATTATAGCCTAAAAGAAAAATAGTCTATATCTAAAACAGGGACTCACAAAATCTAAGAATAGACCCCTAGATCCCAATGATTGAGTCCTTTGGGTCCTATTCTGTTGATGTCAGACTAAAACCCGGAGAGCTACAATATTCATGGACTTTCTTATTAATTAATTTAATGTGCAAGGAAATAATAAACAATCACTGATCACAGTAAAAATATCATAAACTGATGTGCTACACTGAAACATGAAACTTGGTATTTCGATGATCAATATAGAAATAATGCGAAACTTTCTTAGAGCTTGCTTGATCAAATACACTCATTTTTCTATGCCACACAAAAAGAGCCAAATTAAAATTGGATTGATTGATTGAATGGAGTTTAATGCCACTTTCAACATTTTTTCAGTTATATCGCGACAGCTGGAATACCTAACAACGGTTTCCTGGTTTTTCTCTCACCAGTACAACAGCCACATCGTTTACTAGCCTCCAGCTGCTATCTCACATAGGTCTATGATTATCAACCCACCCGTGAGAGACAAAAAGCCGAAAAGAATGAGTGCTGCCATCGGGGATTGAACCCTCGACCTCTAGATTGACAGTCTGACGCACTACCAACTGCGCTATGACGGCGGCTGAAATTAAAATTGGAACAAGAATACCACATCTTATACATGTGCTCAGCTATAAGTTGCTCGTTGATGGATAATAATTCCAGAAAATTATATAACCAGTGCCACTTGAGCGGTCTTGATCTACTGGTATGATTAGAGGAGAATTTAAGTCTTTTTAAGTGTTTTTCTCCCTTTCAATTTTCAAAAAGAAAGATTAGTCACATGATGAAATATTTCTGCAAAGAAAAATTCATTATTCAATGAACAACATTTAGAAAATTGCTGTCTGCCTGTTCAATTCATTAATACAGTTGCCTTTGGCCAGTGGGGCTAGATGATTCAAAATTTCTAAATCAGAAGGGGAGCATAATTTACACAAAAATGTTCTACAAATTATCTTCTTGATTGCATGATTTGCTCTTTTAATAGAGTGTATAAATTCCAGGTATCAAGTGAATGCCTTCAGTCAACCCAAATAATACTAGAAAGAATAATGACTACAACGAAGGCTAAAGCAATACCTCTTGTTTTCCCCGCACTAATAAAGATAGAGTAAAATAAAATCATACCCTTTCTGGAATACGTGCATCAACGATAACCCCCATCAGGGCAGAATAAGGTGCACTTTGGGTAGCCCTGAAAAACGATACATGTGTTTATGAAACTAAATACCCCTGAAAAGTCAAATCGTATATGAGGTAGTCTAGATAAATCGAGGGGTCTGCGCAAAAAACTGTAAGTGCGTGTTAATAATTGTACTTACATTAGTTTTGCGCTGATCCCTTGACATGGTTTTAAGCTAGCCAGATGACCTTGGTATTTGGATAATTCCCCAGAGATCTGCCAAGGCTGCATTTTTGAACTTATGTCTCAAAAAAAATTCAAATCTTCCCAGATTTTCAAGACATATGGGACACTAACCTCTTGATTGAAATTCATGGAATGAAAGCATGTAATCATGAGCCATCAATTTTGTAAAATGTTCCCACTTTTTATCAGACAGTAGGGACATTGTCCCTTTCCTATAGTTACTTTGGCAGATCACGGCAGGGATCATTTTGGGGTGAGGCATTGAGAGATTCTCTCATTTTTCTACCAGAAATCTCATTGAAACTGGTTTTAATGAGAGAAAATCTCAAAACAAAAGGAAATTTGGTGAAGGATTTGGTAAAAATTCTCACAAAAAGTTCTTTATTTATCTTATAATTTTCTAAACAAGATATTTTTTCATGTGGTATTATCTCTGCTACAGTAATCTTAGCAGATCACTGTATAAGCAGATAATTTTGATCATCTCTTCATATCAAATACATCATGCTGAACCTGGATTGTTCCTGTTGCGGCTGAAGGTAGAGAAAAAGATTGGCCTGCACATATGAGCAATCTGATCTCATTCTATACCTCCTGATTTTCTATCTGAAAACTAAAAAGTTAACCCTTGTCATGCTGAAAAAAAACTTGCCAAAATTATATTAAAATCTAAGTGCCTAAATCTTTGATTACCTAATTGTGAGTTAGTATTAGATTACAAAAATATGATTTTGAAACTTCTCTGGTTTGAAAAGGAAAACAAGGTGGTATAGACTAAGATCAGACTGCACATATGTGCAGACTGATCTTTGTCCTTACCTCCTGCCAAAGCAGGAATATTCTGGGATCAGCATAACAAGGGTTTACACTTTTTCTAAGTAATTAATATTCTGTTAAGCTTTTAAGTTCAGTGTCACAAACTGACCGACATCACAGACAGATGGACAGAAAGGCAAGTATTCAACACAATGATTACAGGGTTTGACACTAAATTCAGTGAGTAAGGAGTCAAGCAGACTCCCAACTTATGAAATCATGGAGTTCAAGCCTAAAATAGAGAGTCTGAATTTTCTTATCTATGGGAACTATTAAGAAAAAGAAGAAATTGCTTGCGGCAAGCAATTTCTTCTTTTCCACAATAACTCCTTGATTAGTCGATGCAACTACCCTATTTCTCCTAATAAATGCACATGGAAGCTATATATGGTCAGGGAGCTTTTATTAAGTATGCATGTTCTGTTTTAAAAAATCATTATCATCATATTGATGTCTTTTATGCCCTTTTTCCTTTAATTTGGGGTGAATTTCCTCTTTTCTTTTAAACAATCTTAAATTAAGGAATTTAATCTCAAATTAGAGAAGTTTGAAAAAATTCCTAAAATTTCGTCTTTGGAATTGAGTTTTCTTAGTAAAAAATGTAGGGGTGCTACATTTAGGGAGGGAGCTATTATTATAGGAAATACAGTAGTTATTTGATGCAACATTTTTTGTATCAAACAGAGCTACAGATTATTTTTTGTCTTAAAGGGTTTTTACCCCCTAAATTTTTCTGTAATGTTGATTTATAATGCAGCAATGCTGAAATATATGTTAGGGTTAAAATATGAATTGTTATCATCTTTAATTGTAAAAAAATAGCTATTAACATCCTTAATAGTATCTTTGAGAAATATTTTACAATTGCCCTGTTGAATATCTGCCATGGTGTCACAACGCAAATTCTTATATTTAATGGATGTCCTGTTAAGCTGCTGCCAGTCTAAAGTTGCCTTCGCAGAAAGAGCATCCATGTTTCCTTGCCAATAATTCGCTGGAGGGAAGGGATGAATGTATAATTTTGACCAACTTACGATGAACAATAGCATAAGGCCCATTACCCTTTGATATTTTAAAAAAAATCAGAGTGGCATTTGATGACGAAGGACCCAGAAAACTGCCAGGCAGTTGGCCTGACAGTCCTTTGTGGACAATAAACTGTCAGACCAAAGCCAAACCTGTCAAACTGAAAATTTCATTGGGTAAATAGTATCACCCTTGTTTTCTTAACTCTCTGAGAGAGAAAACTTCTGAAATTAGAAATAACATTATTACAAGGTTGTCAGAATCCTCTCAATCTGTCAGTGCTTTCAGTGTTTTTGATTCAAGACTGATGAATGCAGGGTTAACAGGGTTAGAAAATAGAAACTGTTTTTGTAAGTCACAATGTTACAAATCACTTGTTTTTTTCATTTAGAATAAAAACGGAAATAAATTGGTGGTTCGAACATTTTTGGGTACGAATAAGCGGAAATCAATTTAGTCTTTGTGCTTTTCAAACTGGATTAATACGAAAAATTTAGGTAGAATAAGATTAGCTTCCAATAATTCTTTCTAAAATTGATCCCAAAATCACCTATTCTTCCTCTTTATAGATACGATTTGTAAAAGAGAATTTGCGCTCTGGCAGTTCCGAAAGTCGTAAAGAAACTGTTAATAGATGAAATCTAAACCCATGTAAAGTTGAAGATTAATGTTTGTTTCCTTGAGAAAGTTATTCAGAAAACTATTTTCAAAGGTAAAAGAAATTCTTAACTTATTAAAACAGATTGATTGCTAAGAAAATAGTGTCGATCATTCGGAACGGAATGGTACAATTTAACGGATCCGTTTTTCACCATGACTGGAATGGTTGTGTTCTTCTGTGTCAACTTTTCGCTTTGAGCTCGCCGATGTTTGGATGTCATTTTCCATTATTGTTTGGGAATATTTAGTCCAGCTTTTCATGTTTTATTCTAATATTAAAATTGTAGAAGACGGAAACCAGCACTGGACACGCTCGATAAGTGTCATCTGTAGGAAATTTGAATTATGTTCAGGCGTCATATACATGTACGAAAATACGCATTTAGAACCATCGGTAATGCTGATCAGCGATTTGAAATGGGTTTTTGTACCCCCTTAAATATCTTAAAATGCGTTTTTGTTGATTTTAAATGCGTTTTCACGCAAAAACGCATCTTATCTGTAGCTCTGATCAAAGAAATCTGACATTGAGAGAAACAGGAGTGGTTGAAACTTTGGAAACTTCTCCAAGTTCTATGACTAGCAAGTCCATGATCAGAATCCTAACTTGCAACTTAAAGGAGTCTTTCACATAGAATAAGCAGTCACGGATTCCCCTTAATGTCGAACCCTAGATCAGTTGGTGATGATGAGCCATCATATCTCAGATTAGTCACAGCTTTCAGCGAAACACTATTTTTAGTGCCTATATATAATATGAATTTGCATTTACAACAGTTTTACGCTGACCCTTCTTCTTTTTCTTCTGATTAGAATTTATTAAGACAGGCTCAAAAGCATGTTAACCAAAATCATTGGGGTAAAAGGAGAAAATATTTGTTTAGATACATAAATGATGTTGATGTATTGCTAAAAATGTTACCAATGAGCCTTCAACAGGTTCCGAAAATATATATTTTATGAAATAAAAATTGAATTGGCAATGCAATTGTGGGAAAGTTATGCTTCCTGAACTTGTTAAAACTGTTTTGGAGTTTATGGACGAACAAACTCGGTGCGAACTGAATGGGTAAATTTTGACAATCATCATTTCAATTAAAAAGTTTAGAATAACTATATCATACCTCGGATAAGATAATGTAGCTTTAGGAGCTTGTGGCGGAATCGCCGGGAAATACGGAGCCTTCATTTGAGGCTGCACGTAGATCCCCGAAGTTGATACCTCAGCCATTTCGTCTACTATGAAAACCTCTGGTATTCATACGCTAAATAAAAATAGTTCTATTAATCTTTTATATATTAATTTCTTTTAGCTTTATTCTGTTGTGATAAATCTATAATTCTATCGTTTTCATAATATTTACAGAATTAATTTGAAGGCACCTAATTGAATAATTCAATAATGGTGAAATGTGCGCAGCAATATTAAATACTACCTCCGTTGCTAACCACGCTGACATTTTGGCGGGAAAAGAAGGGCGAAAAGGGGGCGTTTGTTATTTATACGAATCGCTTTATCTTTTCTTTTTTCTTACAAGGTTTACTAAATCCACTTGCCCGGGACAAGTGAAAATCGCTGTGGGCAAGAAATTTCAGAAAGTCCCTTGCCCATTGGAATTTTGGAGCAAATAAATTCCTGTAAGGGATGCTACTAGAGTAAAATGTCCTAATTCCGACACCCTCCTAATTCCGACACCCCTTCATATTTCAATATCCTTTGAACTTGGGACTTGTAATTCATTGATATTAGATTATTAACTAAATTGTTACACATGGCTTTGATGGAAAATTTCTATCTTTATGGAATATGGATGGGAATTGCACAACTTATTTTTTTGTAAAGTGTTATTTTGACAGGATAGCACGGTCAAGGCATCTTCGAACATGAAAAAAAAATGGGATAGCCAAACTTGATATTATAAAGAATGACTTCACTGCTTGCCTTTTAACCAATATTTTACCTTTACAAACTAAAAATTAAGCTCATTTCAGGGGCGTATTTACGATTTTAGGATTAGTACGGCCAACGGCAAGGGGGAGGGGGTCGATGTTAGCGCCGTGGTAGAGTGTCGGAAGCTGAAACCCTTATATGATGTTTTCATGACTTTCAAAATTCAGCTCCTTGCTTTGCCTTTAGGGCCTATAAATTGATATATAATTAAATTGCTTGTTTGATCTTAATGAAATTACCACTGCTTTTTAGCACTGCCCTTTCCTTTACACGTAATTCAAGCACCAAATACTCCATTTCCTTTCCGTTTATTGGCTAGATAGACAAGGATCATATTTGTGGTAAAACCTTATTACCATTATTATTTGTAGAAGGCTTCTTTGTGCAATGTTGACCGAATCAGATGGGACTTTTTTTTTAAAAAAAGCGATAGTTTTCTGCCTGTTCAATTTCAGCCTATGCACCTACCATTTGAATCAATAATATTTAGCCGCGACATGTTTTGCGTTTTCTCACGTACAGTCGCACGAAAATTGAAAATATGTCATTGTATCATTGTTTGTATCTGGTTTACACACGTTCATGGTCTTATTCAAGCAATTTTGGAACCGCTTTTCATGAGACCAGAGCATATGCACGTTTAGCACATCGGTGAAATGTCGACCCTTAAAATACCAGACCCGCTTTGTGTGAATGTGTATACCCAACGATTTCGAATAGAAAAAAAAACATTAAAAGAATTAAATTTACAGCATCAACCAAAAAATGTTACACCTCGAAAATGAAAACAGGGCATCGACTTGACATGTTTGGTAGCGCTGCTTTGCCTAAACAGGGTTTTGCGAGCGTTCGTGATCAATATATTTCTAATAATTTACTCGTATTGACGATGATTTCGTCCTTACCCGCCATCAGAGATGAGTAACTAAGCCTAAAGAAGACCATGACATCATTTCACGTCACGTTGCATGCTGAATTTCGACGGTGCGTCTTCTCTAAAGGCTTAAGAGACGTCGAATTTCAGCACGAACGTGACATGAAACGACGTCATGGTGGAGCTATGTTATGTATATCTGGTATCTCTTTGTTTAAGAAAATGGTCGACTCTTAAGTTGTAAACCCAATTAAAGAATCAACAGAATTGTCATAAACTATGATTTCTGTTAACAATATCTCAGCAAGATTTACAAAGTTTTTCTTTCGAGTTGGTTTCTTCTACTTAGAACAACTGGGTTTTACGCAGAGCATAACTGGAACCCGTTCGGACCAAATCGAACGATATTCGTAAAGGCTCACTAGATCAAACCGCAAAACAAATATTAAGCCTAGTTTGTCCCAAAAACTCTTGAAATTCTTCGGCGACGCATCTCGTTCTTTTCTGCCATCATACCGTTTCACATATAATTATGTAATCTTACCTAATGATAGTCACAAGAAAAAAACAACAAATGATTTTAATCTTTATATTTAGTTCGATAAAAAGCGCCGTACAGGAGCCAAATTTGACTCATAGATGTACCATCTTCAAAGCTTTTGCAGATGATTTATAGATAATATTTCATGCAGATTAATAACAAACGGTTGACCTTTTGATATTTCACAAGAAAAGATGAAAAATCGGCTTCTTTTTATTTGTAAGAAGATGCGTCAGGTTCAAACTAGGATTCATGAATATTACTTTACCAATTTTTTAGAGGATAATTGGACATAACATAAGCAAAATTTAAAAAAGATCTCCCATTTTCTATAAACAAAGAAGGATGTTCTTACGCGTAGCTCAAATTGTTCCCGTTGGTATCAATTCTATAGATGCAAATTTTCAAACCGTTAAGCCTTCGAGTTTATAGCATGAAGAATGTAAAAGAATATGTATTTTAATAGTTGTTGGTGTTACATTTTGAAATCTAAATATCGTACGGTGACGGTACGACCTCAGCGTCTGAGCAGTGGTTGTGCGGCGGATCCTTTATTTTACTCAATGTACGCTATTCGGCCTTGCGCTGTTTTAGAAAAAGATATTTTATCAAACTTAAACACAGGTTCTTAGCGCCCGTTCAGCCATGATTCGATTGAAAGCTTGACACCTTTAGGTAGTTGCATAAGAATCTTGTGCCCGTTATTTTCGCACTGACACGGCATACTTCCACACGATGATAGCAGCTACATGTATATTCAGTCTTCAAAGGCTGAATATGGGCTAGACTTTATTTTGGTATTCTAGATGTTGTAAACAAGGGTGAAATTTTTGTCTAATAGAGCGAATATTTCAATTACAATTCGAATTCATTATTCTGAGAAGGAAAAACTAGATTTTTTTAATATAAAAAAGAAAGCGTTTCCACATATCTGCTATTAATTTCCACCGCGGTCATCTGCAGAATAATTATTGGTGCGGCGAAAGCAGTACCGGCCGTATCGCTAACTACGCTCATGCATTTAATGAAAAGTAGAGGTGTCGGGAAAAAGGACGACAATTTGGTCCCTTTATCCTAATTCTGACACCCTTGAAATGTATATAATTTCTATTTCAAGGAATTATGATTTAATGTCCAAGTGATTAAAATTATGGCTAGAAATAATTTCTTTAGACACTACAAAGAATGTGTAATCAATTAAGAAAATGAATCTTCTGTGAAATATGAATTCAAAATATTTAAATGATTTGACTTGACCAGAAAGATTCTCCCACATTAGACTTCATATATCAATTATGAATAAATTAACTTGTACGAACTTTTCAGTCTTAAAAGTTTGTGAAATTCTATTTATTTATACAAGTAAAGTTAATTACTTTTAATCTACAAAATTGAATAAGGGCTTGATAAGAATAAGCCAATATTTTCAGACTATTGGTATCAACCAAGGCACCCATAAATCTTACAAATATAGAAAAGCATTTTGTTTTGTCTTTGAAAATTGAAAGCTGAATGTTTGTACTTTTCGCAAATACTGGTTGATTGGTTTCTTTTGAGATATATCATCTATAACTATACCAGTCTGTGTTAACAATGTCAATGAAATGAGCGCAGTCTCTTCGAGCAGACTTATTATTATATTGCAGACCGAGTACAAGAGTATATATGTCTTTGGATGCATTAAGTTCTAACTCATCATTTCAAATAGGATAGAAAACTAGAGCCGTGGTATATGGGAAATAGACACGAGCGTTAACGAGATTTTCTATCTGACTTAGACCACGATTTTCTTACACCATCTGTAGTTTTCACCCGAAGCTCTAAATAATGAAAACTATTTAATCTCGCTGTGATATTACACTCATCAAGTGTGAATATGCTGAAATCACCTATGAATCTATTTCCGTTACTATTTTCAGATGTTTTGCAATTTTGCGAATGTCGAAAGTTTTTAGGAAAAAAGAGCTGTATAAAAAACTCGTCACTGATCTTTTTGAAATGACTCGGCCCCAAAAACCTGTCGAGATTCACGTGCAAGAGACACTACAACCGAATATCTGTAATTAGACCACGCTTGAAGCGAATCGGCCAATCGGAGAACAGTACATGTATTTCAAAAGTATATATCACAGATACAACTCAGAGCGTTGAATTTACAGATATACGATGGTAGTGTGTCTTGCACGTGAATCCCGACAAGTTTTGGGGGCCGACTCATTTCAAAAAGATGACATTTTATGCAGCTCTTTTTTCGTAATGACTTTCGACAGTCTCAAAAGTGCAAAAGATCGGAAAATAGTAACGGACATAGATCCATAAGTGAGTTCAGCATATTCACACTTGATTAGAATAATATCACAGCGATTTTGACTCTTTTTCATTATTTAGAGGTTCGGGTATAAACACAGATATTGTAATAAAAGCGTGGTCTAAGTCAAATAGAAAATCTCGTGCCGCAGTATATGAGAAATAGACACTCGCTTACGCTCGTGTCTATTTCCCATATACCACGGCTCTCGTTTTCTATCCTATACATGTAATGTTCGGAGTTGTATCTGTGATATATACTTTTGAAATACTGTTCTCTGATTGCCCGATTCGCTTTAAGCGTGGTCTAATTGGTTATATATTTTATAGACAGCTTGATTTAATTTTATTTGGAAAGCAATGATAACCTTTAATTTGAATTATATTTAATACATTTACATATATAAATAGTTTCTAAATTAAATCCAGTCATATTATCTTATTGTTGTAAAATGACCAAAGTCTATTTCTGCTTAATATTTCGTCAGGCACATCGGCACATGCACATATATAGGTCTAGCTTAATTGAATGGGTTTTAGAAACTGCATAATGTTCCAATGCAAGATTTTGGTAAAAGAAGCAGATTTTTTTATTTGGAATTAAACACGGCAAACTGAGGAGCAATTTATTATGTGATCAGTGTTTAAGTTCCTTTTAATATTTGTATTTTAAGTAAATATTACACTAACAGTACACCAGAGCATGAAAGAAATACTTACTTTCCATCATATTGCTTCAAATACGTTTTAAAATGATTATTTTGAACTTTATTTATCATGTTTATGTTAAGTCAAACATCTCTGAGGTTTTTGCATTGATTCCAAAGGGTGTCGGAATTAGGGAGTGGGGTGTCGGAATTAGGATAACAAGTAATATTTGGGGATACCGGGACACATATGTGAAAGAGCATTTGATTGGTCAAATTTTTAGGTTAAAGACTTCTTTAACTATTTCAATGACCAATGAAATGCCACTTAAGAAGCTGGTAGATTTCCTTTAGGGAAGAAAAGAACAAATAAAATGATACATTTATTTGGCCTTAAGGCGTCGATAATAGGACACTTTGCTCTAGTACGAGGGTTGTCCGGAAAGTTCGTTGACTGTCCGAAATTCTCATTAACTACTTCCATTTTATTTATAATTCTTATGCTTTAGCAACTCCGCCTAACGGTACCCGGAGCACGTCGAAATTTACCGATCATGAAAGATAGAATACTAATACAGTTTTTTTAAGGGCGAGATCTTTAAAGAATATCAACTTACGTATAACTTACGTTGACCGGATCATTTGTAAGTCTGCGACTTCTGAAGATCCACCTCTTTTCATTATATTTTCTGTTTGTTGTGGTTGGAGTGTAGCATTGCGCCTCAAGTTTACTGGGATGATGTCTCCAATACTGGTTGAGTTTATTTTTAAAAGAGTTAACACTCGGGGCATTTACTATGTCATTATCTAGGTTATTCCCGGAGTTGTCAACGACCCTCAGACTAAAGCTGTTTTTCTTTATTCTTTTTTTGATGACTTTTTTTTAAGTTTGATATTGTGTCCTCTTGTTCGATAAAAGTTTGCCATTGGTAGCAGGTTTGGTTTTGATGGTATGTTTATATTATTCATTATCTTATATACTTGTAGTATGTCTGCTCGTTTTCGCCTATATTCAAGTGTTGGAAGGCCTAATTGTTTAAGTCGTTCTTCGTATGTTAGGTGGCTTAGGTTCTTAATTAGTTTAGTGGCCCTTCTTTAGGCATTTTCTATAGCTATTTGGTTTTTTTGAGGTGGGGTGACCAAACTGGGGTGGCGTATTCCAGGTGTGTTCTTACTAATGACTTATTTAAATGGAGGAAGATTGTCTTGTCCATGAACTTGAAGCGTCTGTTGATAATCCCAAGATTTCTGTTTGCCTTTTTAATTTTTGTTCAGAGATATGGGTGTCGAAACTTAATTTCTTGTCTATCAGTACTCCAAGATCGTTTTCTTCTTCCACATCAGAAATTGGTATTTTGTTTGAGTATTTTGTTTGCATGTAGCAGATGTTTTCAGTTTTTTTTGCCCGATATGAAGTCTTTTAGATTTAGTTTCGTTAAAGTCCATGTCCCATTTAATTGACCAATCACAGAAATTTATTGTTGTTTGTTGTAGATTGTTGATGTCATTGGTATTTTGAATTGCTGAGTAAGTTTTTGTATCGTCGGCAAACATTTTGACAGAGGAACATGATATGACTGGTAGGTCATTGATGAATATCAAAAATACTGTAGGGCCTAATACACTCCCCTGTGGTACGCCACTTAAAACTTTTTGGCTTGATGAATGGGTTTGATCGATTGTAACCTTCTGGGTTCGGTCTGTTAGAACGTCTCTAATCCAGTGGAGAGTTTTACCTTCAAAACCGTATGATTCAAGTATTGATACTAGTTTGTTGTGGGAAAGGGTATTGAATGCTTTCTTAAGGTCATAAAAAATGACATCGACTTCTTGACCATTGTTTAATGATGTTTTCCAATCTTCTAGGGATTCTAAAAGTTGAAGTTGGCATGATTTCCCTTTCGTAAAGCCAAATTGTACTGGTGATATTAGTTTATTTTCTGTCAGGAGATCCACAAGTCTTTCTTAAATGAGCCGCCGTCATAGCGCAGTTGGTAGCGCGTCGGACTGTCAATCTAGAGGTCCCGGGTTCGATCCCCGACGGCGGCACTCATTCTTTCCGACTATTTGTCTCTCACCAATGGGTTGATAATCGTAGACCTATGTGAGATAGTAGCTGGAGGCTAGGAAAGAATGTGGTGGTTGTACTGGTGAGAGAAATACCAGGAAACCATTGTTAGGTGCTCCAGCCGCCGCGATATAACTGAAATAATGTTGAAAGCGGCGTTAAACTCCATTCAATCAATCAACTTTCTTTAATGATTTTTTTGCATTAGGTTTGAACAAATCGGACTGATGCTTATTGGTCTATAATTTTCTGGGAGCCTCTTACACCACTTTTGTAGATTGGAGTTAAAATAGATTTCTTCCATTCTGATGGAATCTTTGAATTTTCTAATGATTTGTTGAATATTTCTGCTAGTGGTGTTGATAGGTTGTCTTCACATTCTATAAGTAGTTTTGGATGGATGTTGTCTGGTCCACAAGCTTTATTTTGTTTGAATGAATTGGTTGCTTTCTTTACGTCCTGCGGAGATATTGTTATGTCATTGATTCGGGCTGTGATTCTTTTAACTAAAGGTGATGTGATCTGTTCTTGGTCTGTTTTAAAGACACTTGCAAAGTAGTTGTTTAGTAAGTTGGCTCTTTAGAGATCACCAGTTATCTCAAACCAAGCTTCATCTTGTAGGGAACCTATGTTGCTATTCGTTTTACTTTGAGACTTGACATATTTCCAAATTTTTTTACTATCTTGTTTGATGTTGTATGCCAGTTCTTTTTCATGGAGGTATTGTTCATTCCTCATGGCCATGGTTGCTTTATTTCGTTGTTTTTTTATAGTTATCAAAATTTATTGTTGTTTTACAATGGAGATATTTCTTTCAGGCTTGTTTTTTACTTCTTTAGTACTTTTTTGGTTTCATTGCTTATGTGTGGTAACCTGTTGTTTCATGTAGATAAATTGAACAATTCAGAGTTTTGTACGTTTTGGGTATGGCTTTTTAAGAAAACGAACATTACAGGACTGACCGGAATCTGGGATACCCATGATCTTAATTTGTCTCAGATACCAGCAGTGGTTGAAACATATATGGTTATTTGGGGTGTCTTGAAATTCAGTCAATTTCTTTAATTCTTGGATAAATGTAAAAGGATTGCAATACAAAGCGGTGAAATTAGATTTTCTTTTTTTCCCTGGTTATTTGCAATACACATTCTTCCTAAAAGTGGACAAGGCTTGCTCTTTCATAATCCTGACACAATGCAACGTGTAGATTGAAATATAGGCAAATCACTGATACATAACTTTAATTGTTACTTAATAGATTCAGCCAAAAGTAGCCTTATTTATGCGCGGAGGTCATATGGTGCCTTAAAACGTCATTTTGTGCTCCGCACCCACAAACATACCTTTGCAAAATTCAATGCATTTTCATGATTAATAAGAGAATCTCCTTGAAATTTTGCATAACGGTTCTTTGAATAACATTTAATATTAACGTGTAGTGTTAAAAAGGCCTAGACATACAGTATGTATGCACTAGACTTTGTCTACGAACTTTCCGGACAACCCTCGTAGATCTACCCGGCAGGGGAAACAGTCTGAAACTGTTCAAAATCCGAGCCAAAAGTAGATATGAAAAAATTCAGTTTTAGCAACAGAGTGGTTAATACTTGGAACTCACTTTCTAACGAAACAGTTAGAGCCAATACGGTAAACTGCTTCAAGGCTAGGCTTAGCAGAAGCTGGAAACCATACTTCAAATTTAAAGCGAGCAGCATAAAGCGAGCTGTGAGAATCTTTTTCAACATCAGTAGAACCCAAAATATCTAGAAATCTAGTCAAAACTTTGCCAGTTTGCTATTACAAGAATTTCAAACCTGTTGAGCTATTCAAGCCATTCATTGCTTTCTAGTTTATGAATAAGATAGACATGTATACTGTCAAAACCAAACCTGCTACCAATGGCAAACTTTTATCGAACAAGAGGACACAATTTCAAACTAAAAAAAACAATCATCAAAAACAGAGGAAAAATAGCTTTAGTCTGAGGGTCGTTGACAACTCCGGGAATAACCTAGATAATGACATAGTAAATGCCCCGAGTGTTAACTCTTTTAAGAATAAACTCAACCAGTATTGGAGACATTATCCCAGTAAATTTGATGCGCAATGCTACTCTCCAACCACAACAAACAGAAAATATAATGAAAAGGGGTGGATCTTCAGAAGTCGCAGACTTACAAATGATCCGGTCAACGTAAGTTAAACGTAAGTAAGTTATGGTGTGCGTCGAAAAATAATTTGCATATGTCACGGTTGCTATCTTGTTTTACTAAAAAGCTGCCTTATCAATCTGTGCTCATGATTCATTTTCAGGAGATTCACGCCAGAAGAACAAATCAGGCGCACATGTCCCTCTTGTTAGCTCGCTGAACCATACTGAGTTGTGACACATTGACCAATCCTCTGTCACTGAATCAGGCGCTAGACTGTCACCAAAAGCAGGCATGGATCCGATGAACTGCTCTAGTCATGAGTAGTCATGGGGAACCATTGAACTGCGGCAAACGGTTTCTGTCAGATGCCGTCCGTGAATCGCTTTATACTGTAATGCCTCTCCTTCCGGACCCTACACATAACGACGACTAAGGGGACGGGTAATTCCCTGGACACGGGTATCAAATTGGTAGAGTGCGGCCTAGGTCAAACAAGGGTCAGGAAGGAAAGGGATTCACCAGGGACCTCTGGGAACGAGATCCCTACACGACGAGTTATCCGTTACAGGAGCAAGGGAGAGAGGGTTCTAGCGACCTCCAACCGCGGACGCACACATTTTCAAGACCAAGTTAAATTTAGGAATCATAGAGAGGACTAAGAGACAGCCCTTTCGGTTTAATAACGTTTTAATAACGAACAACTGACAATCTCTAGGTAAATTAACTAAATCTAACACCATACATAAAGTCAATTAACATTTTCAAGATTCTGATTAACAGAGCCGAAGCCCAGAGAAATTTCGGAAGTGAAGTGGGTTGACGAATCCTGACGGCGCCGGTATTTATACTCGCAGGTCGGATTGCGGTAATTTACGCGTGTAGCACTCGGGATCCTCACCGTGAGGATTCCGACTGCTACACGAGAGGAAAACTTGCCGTTCGGACGGTTCCGTGTGAGGAGTCATTCCTCACGGCTTTAGGCCGAGAGTAATCCTCATGAGTAAACTCCTCATGAGTAACTCCTCATGAGTAACTCCTCACAGGGAAAAGTACCTCACCAATCCTCACAGCGTGGGGATACCGGGCCATTACTCAGCCTTAACAAACGTACAAAAAAAATAATCAATTCTTTCACCACTTAGAAACACATTCAATTCACTCAAAAGAACTAAAAACTGCAAGACATCCAGACTTGTACTTCTAAAAAAATATCATTTGACGATAAAAAAAAAAACAAGTGCATGTGAACTTCAATAGGTATCTCTCGACCTTCAATAGATACATGTAGCAGCCTAGTCAGTTTTCATTCCAATGGATATACCCTCAAGAGGACCTATTCCTCACAATAAGTTACTGATATATTCTGTATTGTCAATGAATTTCTTCCGTGTTGCGAATAAATCGGTATTCATTAAAGCCCGGTGGCTTCTCTAAACTCTTATGATTTCATACGGTTATCCGGTTGACTCTGTGTGTTGGTTTCTTCAGTAACCGTTGACTAGCGATTTACTAGAAAAATTGATAAACGAAAACGAGATTTTATACTCCATGCCATTTCAAACTTGGACATAACTTGAACAATGGATTAGTACTACACTGGCCCTCTTCTTTGATGAAATTCGGTCACAAACTTGATTATTTCAACTTGGTCTAGTACTATGATTGATTTAAAAAAGTATGATTAGTTCACCGATGAAATAGTGATGTTGTACATGTAGCTTTCTGTGAAAAATATGATAAGTAGGCCTACTTCTTGTGAGCAATTGCACTAGGTGACCAAAACCAATTGGTCATCATGCAAATTTCACAATAAGTTTTTTTTTTCATTTCAAGTACACCTATATTCAGCAAGCAACCTGTCTTAAGCAAGCGGCCACCGAGTTCCCAAATGACCCAATTGCACTTGACCTGTATTAAGCAAGCACTTGTCTTAAGCAAGCAATTTTTGAATGTCCCTTAACCCTTTGCTGTTTAATTCCTGCTTTTTACGTGCCTTTGATTTTATGATTGAGAAAACATTGTGAAAAAAGAAGAAACTGCTTCTGACAAGTAATTTCTTCATTTTCCACACTATTTTCTACCTTACTGAATTGTTCTTTTTCAAATTAAATCCATTTGAAATTTTCGTCTGCAAAACCTTTGAATTTGGACAGGTCAAAAATTTTGTAAAACAGGAAAGGGTTAAGTGCTTGCTTAAGACAGGTTTGACTGTGTACCTATTCTAATCTTTCAAAATCGTCCCATTGTTACTGTTTAATTCATCTAGCAGATAAGTTTTACAAAGTAGGATGGAAACAGATGCATTGAAATAGCATTTAAGTAAACTAAACAAACATACATTGCGTAAATTTTAAGTCTGTCATCTTCTTACCATTTTATGCCGCATTTTCTTTCTTTACTTGATTAGAAGCGAATGAAGTTGATGTAGGGTGTTCGTTGACGCAGGAACGCAAGAACGACAAAATTATAGCGTGTGGACGTCGCGTGCTTAAGAATGACGTAAGATTATCTGGAATAACACGAATTTAGGGTCCTCCACGAAAACTGGGCAAATCACCATATAAACAAATCTTTGGATATTTTCACCAGAATGCCAAAATTCCAGTTCAATATAGATGACTAGTTCACGAGTAACTTTTAAGGACTTTGATGTCAAGAAATATTTGAAAGGTGCTTCATTCTTGCCTTCAATTCTTAACTGAATGGTAAAAAGGTTCTTGTTGAAATTAAAGAACTAGCGGTAGTCTAAACAATTTTAAATGTGATGAAAAACTACTATATTCCGAAAAAGAACACTCGCCAATCCTTAATAACACATCATTCAATTCAAATTCAATAATCTTGGAACTGATTGGGCTCCATATTGTAAGTTTTGACATCATTTCCAACAATGCATCGATACAATGGAGTGACTTCAAAATTCCCTGAATTTAATATGGCTGCTTATTGTTGTTATTTTTATGCCAAATAACTGTGTTATGACTACCATTTTGTGCTTTGTAGTAAGTTAAAGAATAAACTTATTTGGAAATATTTATGAATTAAGGCAAGATTGATATTATAATCGTTTTTCATCAGTTAATGCTAAGTAGATCGATACAGTGGGGTTCCAGGCTACAAGCAGCATGAGTCAGCCTTGACTGGCGAGCCTGCCTCAATCTGTCGATATTGAGACAGGTAAAACCTAATGTTAGCATGAATATTATTGGTCCGTTGTATCCTCTCGTTTCATTGGCCAAAATGTATTGATTATTCTGATTGGTCGTTTTATAATATATGGGCGTGGCGTGTTAAAGCTGTAGGGAAAGTAAGGAAAACTCACTTTCTTGTTTTTGTTCAAGAATTAGAAATTAAATATTATATAAAATACCGATTTCGAATAAATAATTTCTGCCAAGATAATTATCTTTTATAATTTTGAAAAAAACTTGACTTTTGATAAGGCTGTAGTTTAGACGTTTGTTTGTCAAAGTTGCTGGTCTCCCCCCCCCTCTCTCTCTCTCTCTCTCTCTCTCTCTCTCTCTCCCTCTCTCTCTCTCTGTGTTGTTAGAATGTTTTTCTTCGCCCAAGGCTGCCAAACGCTCCATCTGTGTTAGATAAATGAAATGTTCGGAAAAGGGGGAAATGTTTGTTTCATATCTTAACATTATCATATCAAACTATATTTTCATTCAACATAAATTTGTCTAACTCAGTGTCAGTAAATCTTCTTGTTGAGATCTGATCCCTCTTTTTTTATATTGATCCATTTCAGAAGAAGGGGAAAAGTATTTGAATGCTAAAAATACCACGTTTCCCAATATCTTATATGAGTTGAGGTGATGTGATGAAGTTTTGATTATTAAAGGACAAAGGCCGAGTACAAAACGATATAATAACACAGACAGAATTAAGGGTTAATTACAATTAAATTCCCGATTTCAATATAAAGATGAATGCGACCGCGGTCTTGGAATTGCGTGTCATGTATATTCTGCGTTGAAACATCTGGGCTCCCTTCTTTCCGAAAAATGTAGACGATAAATATTTCTAATCCTCTCTTTCTCTTAACTCTATTCAATTGATTAAAATGATTTCCCCAGATTTTTAAGTTTATTATATTTTTATGGGTCCCTAAAATCACGCAAGTATAGTTAGAATAAAACTGTAGTTGCGCGGCTTTGGTAGCACATCGACGATTAATGATCCGAATTCTTTTCTTATGAAAACTGAGCAGTATATGCACAAGGGAATTTTTCACTATCTAAGTTATCTATGTATTTTCATTTTCTTTTTGCATTTGAAAAAAAAATATGAACATGAACCTTACAGAATTTACAGAATGCATACTTTAATTTCATGTTTAAACGATCATGAAGGTATCGGAGGGTAGCGTAGATTGGGACAGGTTAACCAGTCTAGAGTCAGCCATCCAATGTTGGAAGCAGACTATGAATCATTCAGATGAGCGACTTAAACCCGTCTTTTATGCAATAAGTGTAAAAATATTGCTAATTCTTTTTCATGTATTTCATTAAATTCCTAATAAAAATTAATCGTTACGTGAAATGGCCGAGTGAGTCGGGCATTTTACGAAATAGGCTACCTAAATTTTTAGGCATTTTTGATTTTTCTTAACGCCTCAAACAGATATGATTACTGAAAACTAAGGGAGACGACTCGTACGGTAATGAAGTAGTACCTCGCAGCCCTTTTGTCATTTTTATTTTAATTTTTCTAATTAATCAAGGATCACATACAGATAGTTGTATGAAATTATATCATTGCAATAAGATATTTTTTGAAGAATGGTCATTCTTTGAGTGCAAAATAGAGAAGAAATAGAAACATTTAATTTCGTAAAATATTTCATCACGATTCGTTCATTTATCCAACCGAAAAACGATCAGCGCATTCCATTATTTGCGTTCGTTCTGAATACACGCCCGTAATGTACGATTATCCTGTTTTGCTATAATTAACTCTTCCCCTGTGAATTTTCCCGTTTTGGATCATTTTGGGAACTGAAATAGGGAGATAGAGTGTAAGTATATATAGCATTTAGTGATAGTGTTGTCGTACATTGTGGCAGAACGAAAGAATGTTATTGTTTTCTTCCTCGTTTTGACGGGGTCGAAAAAATGGCGGCAATTTTTGATCTTGAAAACTAGTTTATCAGACGTTATTTGAAATGATCAATCTTAGGCCTTACTTTGAAATAAAATTAATTCCGAATACTGCTTTCATTCTTGCATTTCTTTTTAAAGAAATATATCTTGTCCTTGAAATGGTTGGAAAAGTTACTATTTTTAGGCATGAGAAATTGGATAAACTCCACCCCTTTTCCTGTGACTTGCTTCATACTGAACAAAGCAATGGGTTGGATTAAGTTAACAATATTGAAAGACTAGCCTGTGTTACTCTAAATAAATAACCGCTCAAAAATTATATTCATCAAGAAGCATTTTGTTAAATAAAGAAGAAGGAAGTTTAAATTGAAAAAGTATGAATTATGGCTTAAAGGTTATTTTTTTTTCATGATCTTGGATAATTATAACAGTCTCATATCATTACTTTAATTACAAAATATACTGAGCGACTTTAAAAACGCAACAAAGTAAATTTTAAATTCAAGCAGAGAAAAGTAGATTTGTTATAATTAAATTTAGCTAAAAACATCCAAAGAAGATACTCTGTTGATTCAACTTAATCTTTATTTGATCAGAGGCTTTGGTTAGTTTCGGCATAGCAATCTACTGTTCACTCTTTCTTTTTCATTGCACTTTTCATGGTTGATTGATTTATCAAATCAGAAGTGAGGAAGGAAATTCATGATGGACATTTCAAAAACCGTTAAACGAAATGAAATCGACCCACTCACCTTGCAAAGTCTGTACTCTGAATCAAGTTTGTCAAAAGGAAAATTGTTCTGTAGAATTGCAACCTGGGATAGACGGTTACCAGTCAACTCCGCCCATCTGAATGACAGATGTTTCACTATTTAGACGTTTCCTACCAAGACGTTTCCTACCAAGACATTTCACTACTTTTTGGTAGTGAAACGTCTTGTATATTTAAGAGTTTTATATATATAAAGATGTTTATATTTTTTATATTTATTTTGTATTTTTGGTGTGTTTTAAGAGCAATCATTATCAAGATTTAGCCTCCACCGAAATTATTCATTCACAAGTGTTAACTATCACAGGTAGAAAATCTATATGTGTATCACAGAATTACCTGAATACAATTAGAAAATGTGTGAAACAGTTGCATTCAATTCACACCAATCTTTATATGTTAGATATTATGGCTTTTATATGGGTAAAAAAATTAAAAAGAAGTTAATGAGTGAGTATAGGCAACATACATGTCATATTCTCTTTTTATATCTGAAAACAAGACCGTCAAAAGATAGTGATTAGCCAAACAACATTGAAGACACATCGTTGAATTAATGGTATTATGTTATTTATTATAGTAAGAGCATGGCTTTTCCCAACTCAAAATGAGAACAGACTTTGGTCTTATTTCATTTACATGTACTTGATTTTATCAATATCGTATTATAAAGAATAATAATTTTGTCCATCAGTTCACTATTTTCAATATAATGTGTACAAGAATGTCTAAATTGAGAAGAAAATATTGGAAGAAAGGGAGATGTTGTTAAAAGCATTTTTTTTATTTTCCCAAAATGTTTCCAACTGCATTATATTCTTCAATCTTACAAAACTTTAACAATATGCCATATCATAAAAATTCTCTTCCAATGGTGGCCCTTAACCTTTCATAAGTTTTTGTATGATATTCTGGTTCATGTTGGTAGAAATAGATAAGTATTAACTCAACAGGCAAATGTATGAATTCAATAACTTGGAAAAAAAAAAGACCAATATTCAAAACTAAAGACATGTCAATCAAATTGTCATCTTTGATATTTCAAAGACTGTTAGATGCCTAATCTAATGAATTTTGCAGTAATTTATTTTTGACATTGAATTGTAATGTTACAGCATGACCGTTGTTAAAAGCCATATAGACAGATTGAGATTAAAAGTTTATGAAGTGTGGACAAGATTAAAAAGGTGTCATGATCACTACAGTAGTTATTTGCAGCTACATTTACAGTATACTAATTAACCTCTGATAGCAGTTACTTTAATTTGTTGATGTGGTGAGCTCCAGTCGACCAAAGATGATTATTCTCATGCAATATGCATTAAAAAGAAATATGTATTTGTCAAATAACTGCTCCTTTTCCCATGATTTTTGGAATACCAGCATTGACAATCTGCAACCTCTTCCTTTAATTTAGAAAAGTGACAATTTAAACTGTCTGTACAATATATTTCTACATAAGATCTGCTTATATATTTTCCATTTAATCAAGTCAGCTAATTGTCTACATGTTACATACGCAATCTTCTGTTATCAGACCTTAATTCAATAACCATGTGCATTCCTTAACAACAACAAAACATAACCATTAATGTCTCATCATGATTTAAATACCTGCCATTGATGAAACCAGCTATGTCGTACATGGTATAATTCAAAATTAAAATTATAGATTACCGGTAAAAATAAATTTATTAAAAGCAAATAAATAAATTATTCATTTTCAAAATCACAAAATATTTTTTTCCTTCTATTTAAAAAAAAGGTAGTGAAACGTCTATACAGTTACAAAAAGGTAGTGAAACGTCTGGGTAGGAAACGTCTGAATAGTGAAATGTCACAGGTGTGAACAGTCTCAATAGTGAAACGTCTGACACCCCACCCATCTAATAACTCGGCCCGGTCAACTCGGCACTAATATATAGTGTATAGTAACATAGATTACTTTTCATAAAATATATACAAGTTTTTTACTAATTATGCTTATATACCTTACTGGCCAGGGTTTATCTTTATTATTTTAAATTATTTTTGTCTTTATAGAAATACAGTATATTATCTATTCATAGTTTCATTAAAGTGCGATTCTATGAAGTTCTAAAAGTTCAATTCAACTTTTTAATTTTCTGATGCATGCTTAAATTTCCTTATAACTGAATGAGGATTGAATACTTGAAAATAAGAAGGTTTTGGCATACAATGAAATCTGGGCCGAGTTATACATTGGGCCGAGTTGCTGATGGGCTCATTTGAAAATGGGCCGAGCTGACCAGTCACCGGATAGACTTAAAAAAAAAAATATCAATTTATTACATCAATATTTGGACATCAGGTAGCGATATCAGAGGAAAATTAATTTTGTAAAATCAACCAGATAATCTGGTTTAGTTGTTTCTATGAGGTCTATGAAGACATTTGCTGTTTATCTTATCAAAATTGATTGGGAAATAAGGAAGGTATTGAAGTTTAAAGTTTGCCGATTACCTCCCCTTTTCTGTCACTTGATTTCATGTTTCAAGGTGAAGTACATAAATGCGCTAATAGATACTCAAATGCGCTCATATCCACACTAAAGCAGGCTATTGGAACTCCTTATTCCTCTTGTCAAAACAGGATAGAAGTTAAAAATGAAAGGTAGCTTCAACATGTTGTCATGAAAGGGAACAAGGGTGGTTGCCTCCCTTGATTCCATCCTTTGATATCGCTACATCAGTAAGGTAGGACCTTGCCAATTAGGAGTTTCAGAATACTTTACGTGTAAAAGTGGTGTTTAAGTAATAGTAATTCCCTTGTTTCTTGGATGGGGATTCTGATAGTATTTGATTTATTACTCAAATCAAAAGTCCTCAAGAGGGACTGACAAATGGATTTTCAAAACAATGCTTATATAGAAAATTTTTGGAATTCAATGAAGCTGTGTTTCATTAAATTTTCTGCCACCGTCATAGCACAGTTGGTAGCGTGTTGAACTGTCAATGTAGAGGTCCTGGGTTGGATCTTCGACGGCGGCACTCATTCTTTCGGACTATTTGTCTCTCACCAATTGGTTGATAATCATAGACCTATGTGAGATAGCAGCTGGAGGCTAGGAAAGGATGTGATGGTTGTACTGGTGAGAGAAATACCAGGAATCCATTGTTAGGGATATACCTGAAAAAATGTTGAAAGGGCGTAAAACTCCATTCTATCAATCAATCATTAAATTTTCTTATATAGTCGGATGCAGAAACATCATACTATTATTTATAATGATTTTAAGAAATATCTAGCAAAGGGGATCTTTGGGATGCAATTTTAAAACCTACTTTGTATTACAAAAAAGCATTGAGTAGGGGGGGGGGGGATGCTGGCTAAAAAATTTCCCCGTTGATTTGAATTTTTTTCCTGAAATCCAACCTGGAATTACAAAAATTCCTGATTTTGGCCCTTATTTAGAGCACTCTTTTTTCCAAAAAGTGTCAGCTTCAAAGCTTTCTTAGATCTGATTATTTTGAAGAGTAAACATTTGAAGCTTTCAGAAAGGGTTACTAATCTATCAGAGATCAACACTAGCAAGGGCCGGTACCTAGATTTTGAGCTGGAATTACAATGGTCAGTCCAGGAATTCTGAAAAGCGGTAGGGAATTACAAAATTTTGGCAGGGTTTTAACACCTTGCATGTTGAGCCTTGAATATTCTTTGCTTTAGCTTGAGGTATAACCAAAGATTAGCCTGAATATATTGGTAGTCTAATCTAGGTCTATACAAAAATATAAGCTGATTTATGATCATTTCCCTTTTTTAACCAGAAAACTTAAAAAATTATACTTTCAATTTAAACAAGGACTGACTAAATAGTGTTTTTGGTGCTTTCTGCATTTTTGATTTAATTCAATTTTCAAAGTCTTATTTATTCAGCATGACAAGAGTTTAGGGACGCAGGTTTTGCAAGTCTGTTCTACCCTAATGGGCCTTACTATTCAGTCGTCTGACCCTTTTTGTTGATGCCATATGATTTTCTGTTCATTTTTCCTTCTTTAAAGTTTGATTGAATTTCCCAATGACAATGAAATGAAAAGGCCTCAGAGGGAGGTTTGTTTGATACCCCCTCTCCCCCCTACCACCTCCTCCAGGGCTCGTGTTAGTGTTTGATTTTGGGGAGTCATTGACTCCTCACCTAAGAAATTTTCGGGGTCAAATCTGAATTTACAGGGGTCAAAAAGACAAAAAAAGGCAAATCATTAGTAGAATTTTACATATATTTTGGGCTCCGTTTAACTGTTTCTTGTAATGATATGAAACAAGTACCGTATTTATTCTAATAATCGCCCAGGCGATTATTAGAAAAGTCATGATCGACGCAGTTGGGGGTGGGCGATTATTGGAGGTACTCTGTCGGGCAATAACCAAAACTTCCTATGTTCGGACCTACAATGTCCCTAAAATGTGACAATGTGGTACGTATCTAGTAAATACAAAATAAATTCTTGTTGTTCTGTCTAGATTTTGAATTCTATTCAATTGAACAAGAAACTTATGCCAGACAATCGTATCTAAATATCGATTATTTTACAAATCTTTATTCTTTTTTAGCTCCACTGGCTGAAAGCCACTGGGGCTATTGTCATGGCGTTGTGTCCGTCGTGCGTCCGTCCGTCCGTCCGTCCGTCCGTCCGTCCGTGCGTGCGTGCGTCCGGTCGTAAACTTTTCTTTAAAAATCTTCTCCTCAGAAACTACTGGATGGACTTCAACCAAACTTCACAGGAATGATCCTTGGGTGACCCTCTTTCAAAGTTGTTCAAGAAATTGTGATTGGTTGGAAAATATGCATTTTATGGGCGGAGGTCATTTCTCTATATGTTATATAGTGGAAACTTTGAAAATCATTTTCTCAGAATGTAATGGATGGATATCAACCAAATTTCACTTGAATGATCCTTGGGTGACCCTTTATCAGTCTACAAAAAGTCATTGTGATCTGATGGAAAATATGCATTTTATGGGCGGAGGTCATTTCTCTATATGTTATATAGTGGAAACTTTGAAAATCATTTTCTCTAAATGTAACTGATGGATATCAACCAAATTTCTCTGGAATGGTCCTTGAGTGACCCTTTATCAATCTACACAAAATCATTGTGATCAGATGAAAAATATGCATTTTATGGGCAGAGGTCATTTCTCTATATGTTATATAGTGGAAAATTTGAAAATCATTTTCTCAGAATCTAATTTTTGGATATCAACCAAATTTCACTGGAATGATTCTATAGTGACCAAAAATTATTTTGATTGGATGAAAAATATGCATTTTATGGGTGGAGGTCATTTCTCAATAAGTTAAATAGTGGAAACTATGTCAATCAGATTTTTGGTATGAGCGAAGTTCATTTCCCTATCTGTTATATAGTTCAAACTTCGAAAATCATTTTCAACATCAGTAGAACCTCAAATATTTATTTGCTGTTAGAAGAATTTCAAGCCTGTGGAGCGACTCAAGCCATTCATGGCTTTCTAGTTTATGACTGCTTAACATAGATTTCGGGTGTAGAAGACAGATTTCGGACGAAGAAGACTGAAATTACTTGATGATGCTTGTTTGGAGTGTTCGATAAATGATTCTCTAGTTTCAGAAAATGGTGTTATTCTTCGTTTTCGTAGATAAGAAAATACCGCATATTGCTGTCATGATTCCAAAGGATTGTAACTACATCCGATCATAGCTGTTGCACGCACTCATTTTAATATACACTTCGCATTTCAATTGTAACCTATTGTTTTATTCTTATAGATTTTTCGCCAAATTACAAGAAAGAAAAATAAAAAACCGTAATAGGAAATTGTCGTATCGCATTCCTGTTGCAAAAATAAAATTAAGTATCCCGTATTCCTTAATTTTAAAATCCACAACAAAGTCACAAAGAGACGGCTAAATAATAATTTTTAAAGGGTTTGGCATCTACCGAGACAAGCGTTGGGCGCGTGCAAGCTCTGGATACACTTCCAAAAATAGCCGTCGGCGTCTTTGATCATCTGTTCACCCTCTGTGTGAAATAAACTGTCCCGCGTCCTTTACCTCGTTGCGAGACAAAAATATTTATTTAATTTGCCTTGTTTGGCCAGATTGCTACTCGGATTTAATGTCGGATTATTGAAACAAATCATTGAATATTGGTAAATTCTTTTTATTCAATTGTTTCTTAAGAACCTCGTAATTTTTTATAAAAAGAGAGTAACCATGTTTTGGACAAAATTTATTCATTTTTCCGTCAGTGGGAGCTGAAAACGTCCTAGCGACGTCTGACCGGTAATCATGCACGCATTCTTTCTGTGACATCGGATTCAGAAAATATTTTTGATAATCAGTCTTTAAGATAAGTCATAGAAGCTAAATAGAAGTTATTCAGATCTGCGTTAATTACGCAGTCACGACCATCGCAAACATAAGGATCACAAGCATTCGCCGATCTTCAGTAAATCTCATAAACGAAACCCAGTTCATCTAAATAATCGAATCACGAATTCAACGGAGTTTTTTTGTATTTGTCGTATGTGTTGTATAGATTTTTAAAGTATTTGTTGGAATAATTGTGAAGTTTACATTCTACGATTTTTCTCAAATCGGGGGATGGGCGATTATTAGGGACGTCCATTTTTTCCGAAAATCGGTCGAAAAATGGCCGATTTTGAGGGGTATTTTGGGGGATGGGCGATTATTAGAATATGGGCGATTATTAGAATAAATACATTAATTAATGTGTAGAGCTTTAGAAAGAAATCTTTGAAAAAAAATGTTTTTACCCTGAGTAATTCCTCTCAAAGGGGTCAAAATGACCCCCTTGGGACAAATTTCTATGGGTCAAATTAGGATATTTCAGATTACTGGGGGGTCAAAACCCTGGTTTAAGGGTCAAAAACAAGCCCTGTCTCCTCTGTAACTGCCAATGAAATTTCACTCTTTTTTCTTTGTATGCATTTCAAAGATTCCTTTGATAATAGTAACCCTATGTGAGATAGTAGCTGGAGGCTAGGAAAGGATGTGATGGTTTTACTGGTGAGAGAAATACAAGGAATCCATTGTTAGGTGCTCCAGCCGCCGTGATATAACTGTAAAAATGTTGAAAGCAGCGTTAAGCTCCATTAAATCGATCGATCAAAAATTCCTTCAAGGGATGATAGGTTAATCATTCTTAATTCAGAACATTTGGATTTTTGTTTGTTTGAATGGGGTTTTACACTGCTTTCAACATTTTTTCAGTTATATTGTGGGGGCTGGAGCATGTAACAATGGATTCTTGGTAATTCTCACATCAGTATTACCATTTTATCCTTTCCTAGCCTCCACCTGCTATCCCACTTAGGTCTATGATTATCAACCCATTGGTGGTAGACAAATAGTCAGAAAGAACGAGTGTTTCCATTGGGGATCAAATCTGGGACCTCTAGATTGATAGTCCGACACGCTACCAACTGTGCCATGATGGCTCAGAACATTAGGAAAAAGCAGAATATTTTGACCTAAGTTAGCTTGCACAGTCCGCAGTCTAACTAGGGTTGATTCTTTACACATTACTCAGATGGTCCCTTTTTACGTGATGGGTTATATATCTTGAATATAATGTACATCTATTAACATACTTGTTAAAAGGAAGTTTAGACACACATACAGTGACAATGTTAAACTGGTAGCCTGATGTCTGACAGAGTCCTACAGATTGCCTATAAGCATAAGGGAGTTATGAATGTTTTGCACTAAGGTATTGATTTGTTATGTGTTACATAGAAAAAATTGTTCAAAATGGAACTAGTCACTACATTTACATACATGTATAAATAAAAAGAAAAATGAAAATAATCTGAATGAAGAAAAAAAGATTTAAAAAAGAGAAGAGGAAAAATATAACAAGCTTAGCCCAATTCTTTTTTTTTTTTTTTTTTTTTTTAATATAATAGAGAATTAGTAATATTAGAAAAAATGTAAGAGAAAAGAATGATATAAGGGGAAGGGTTAAGTTTTCAATTACCCTGTATGGAGCCCCAGAATGTGTTATTAAGTATCCTGTGTCAGCTGGTGTGTATAGATTTTCTACACAAAGGCAAGGGAGATAAACACTGCGTTCTTTGTATATCTAGTCCTTCAGGGTGCCCTGTTTCTCATACTTGTTTTATCCCTTTTAATGCTGAATAAAAACCCTAAGCATAATTTCATTGCAAACAAAGTGCTGAAAGTACTGAGTGCACTAATTGTGAGTCAGTGTTTATTTCAAAATTATTATTGGTGAACGAACGTCGTTCACCAGTGTTATATACCATGTCAGGAAAATCCTGTTGGATGTTAATACATTCGAAATAAAGTAGCGCCTCTTAAAATTCAATTTAGTATCTTTCAACATTTTTCTCCGCAAAATCACTTTTTATTTCTTTAATGGCGTGTTTCTAGTTTTCTTTATCAAGTGAAGATAATGAAAATTCGCCTTGAAAAACACAATATGATCTTGCAATGTTTATCAAGGGAATTTTTGATCGGCGTAAGCTTGTCGAGAGTTCAAAGCAAAAACAAAGTTTGTGTCTAAACACCGAAGAGACAGATACTATGTTTTTGACCCAAGCCTTTGCTGGTGCAACTTGTAGTAATTAGCCGGAAATAAGTGTTTATCTAGGTCGTGTCCTCTTGAACTTACATTCGGCAATACTCGGGCGATCTCCGACGGCTCCGAGTTAAATGTAGGTTACAGGAATCGGCCGAGTTGAGACGAATGACACATCAAGACACCTTGTGTCATTAGAACGCGGTTTTACATAACTTTTCAACTAACGACAGTCAGTCTCGAGACGGGTTTTAAGAATGATTCGACATTTGTTTTATATGTACAACCTTTCTTGTATCTTTTATTTGAATAGGGGTGAACGTCGCTTTTAAGATTTTTCTATAAAATTGCGTTGGCTGAAGTAGGGCTTATTCCCAGCGAAAACGTTTCGTATTCGTCTATCTCAGAAGCGAATATTGCCGAATACCAAATGCGACAGGCACGGGAGATATTTCATTGGGGCCATTCTACTTTGCATTTTTATGCCCCCGTATCGAGAGATCGGGGGCATATTGTTTTACTCATGTCCGTCTGTCTGTCTGTCTATCCGTCTGTCCGTCCGTCTGTCTGTCCGTCCGTCCGTCTGTCGGAAAACTTAACCCAAAAACTTAACCTTTGCCTTTTCTCCAAAAGTATTTGACATACAAAGCTGTACATCAAAGTCAAGGTCATGTGACAAGGTCAAGGTCATGTGACAAGGTCAAGGTCATCTGTCAAGGTCAAACTTTTTTAAAAACGCTGTTCCGGGGGCATTTGTGTTTCATTTCAATCTGTAAAACCATATCAATTCAAAATTCTATTTGAAAATTAAATAAATGATAGCTAAATATTCAACCCTAGATACCACTCCAATTGACGAGTATATATTGCCGTGGTCAAGGGGGGACCAGATCCGTCATACACTTGTTTACAATTCGACAGACGGGTTTAGTTGTTAAATTATTCGGAAAAGTCATTGCGTTTTTTACAGAAATCATAAAAAACTTAATCGATGAATCAAAACTGGATCCATCCTTTCCAAAATACGTTTAGAATTGGTTAACTACAGTTTAAGAAAAAACTAGCTCCGAGAAGAAAAGTCTAATTTCAGCCGCAATACTGTAATAAGATATCTATAGTGAGTGATTTTACAAGCATCCAAACTCTTGAATGTAAACAATAGGTTCTCGTGCAAAAAATAAACCAACAATTGTAAGGATTCTCAATTCTTATTGGGAGGAAAGTCGGGAGGGAAAAAAACAGGGTATTATACTTAAACTATTTGTTCATGCAATTATTACCTCCCTTTAAAAAAATAAACTTCTTAAATAAGATTCTTATTCGCTTTTGACGTGGAAATTACGTTACAAAAATAATATTTATAAAGACTGTAAGTATGCAATTAACTATGAAGCAATTATTTAATATAAAAAGTTATATTTTTATTTCTAAAACCTTAAACAGAAATTATCTATGAATTATACTAATAAGGCACTAGACATCCATCAAACTATACTCGAAGCCCAACCCAGGCAGGAATTTTTAACTAGAAGTGAACTGGTAAGAAACCCAGAGGTAGCTTCGCGAGTATCGGTGCTTTACACTGGGCACAATAAAGAACAAAGGAGGTCTTTTCGTAGAAGAGCTAGGGGCGTATGAGCCCGGATCTCCTCGTATCCGCTTCTTTCTCTCTCATGGTCCTCACCATATATGCCTAGAGCACGGAGGGACCTAAATCCTACAAACACACACTTTAACCTATACGACCAGCACGATTAGCTCAGTTGGTAGAGCACCGGACTTCAAAACCATTGAAGTTCGACCGCGTGGGTTCGGTTCCCGGGCTGGTACACTAACAAAAAACTACTTGTCTTTCGGATGAGACGTTTAACCGAGGCCCCGTGAGACGGTGCTTTACACTGAGCACGTTAATGAACCATGGCGGATCTCAGCAGTAGATTCGTCATGTATCCTTGCACTATCCCCCGTAACAACTAACCGTCTTCTGGGGGGCGTCGCTCATATGGGCATATGCTACGGTAGAGACGATAGATAAACGGAAATACACACTTTAACCTAGATCTATACCTAAATATTTCTCATCCTGCAGTGTTATAAAATTGAATATTGACATAAGTGTCAACCACGGAAGTGTTTTTGGCTTCAGATATGATCAAAATGAATCTCTCAGGTTATGGTTCAAAATACTATTAATAAGTTAAAAAAATCATAACTTTAAACAATGAGTACAGTTCAGGACTGACTGATATTCAATCATAGGTGTTTCTTTGGTTGGTACTCAAAGACCTTTTCATCCTCTGAGAAGAAGCAAAGATAGATAAAAAAAAGTTAAAACAAATACAACAAATTTACTTGAAATAAGCTTAAACGTGATAACAATTACTTTTGTAAAACAAACACCATTGGATATAGGTTGAAGACAGTTTTAGATAGGATTAAATCGTTATCCCCATTTATGTTTAATATATAAATGTACCTATTTCAAGTGTGTAAAAGAAATTTTCACAGAGTAACAACTCATATACTAACAAATATTTTTCTAACAGGATTTTCGCGATCTTTCCCTTTCTTTGAATTTGCATTGAAATTTCCGAATAACGGAAATTTTGTCAAGACAATTTACCCCCTTTTTTTGAATTATTTTTACATTCATAGTTTCTCTTTTCTAATTGAATTCAATATATAATTCTAGAATGCCATCAGGTTCGTTCACCATCAGTACTTTCAGTGCTTTGATTTTTTAAAATTTTCTGGTTGGGAAAGGAAAGTTGGGTGGTTGGGACTAAGATTGTCTGATTATTGTCTTTACCTATTGCAAAAGCAGGAATATTCTGGGTTCAGTGTGACAAGGGATAATCCAGAAAAATATGAATTAATTTCAAGCTTGTTGAAATTGGATGAACTTTTTGAACAATAATTCAATTTGATCATGTACTGTTACATGTATTGAAAAAATAATAATGAAATGGTAAAAAACATTGTATGATGCAGATAATGTTTGATAAAGGATATGTCTTATTTTCCAACTAAGACTACTGTAAGATCAATTTCAGGTGCCTAAACAAGGGATATTTAGTGCTGCAAAAATGATGCCTATCAAAGTGTATTTGATTGATTTGTTCTTTGAAAAGAAATTGTATTAATTAGAATATACAAAAGAAGTTAAAAATTTTCTCCTATCATATGTTTGTTTGGGAGACTGGAATCTTGAACTGTTTTACAAGGGTATATTAGGGGACATTGCATCAATTTAATTATTTCCTCTTTGTATCTTGCTGTGCATTTGTTGGTCAGTTGGAAGGTTGGTCCTTCAATACTGAATAAACCATTTTGTCAGGAGCATATCTCAAAAAGTATGCAAGCTAGAATCATGAATTTGTTTTGTTTCTTTGTTTGAATGGAGTTTTATTCCACTCTAAACAATCTACCAGCTATATCACGCATGGCGACTGGAGCACCTAACAATTGATTACTAGTTTTCTCAAACCAGTACCAACACTACGTCCTCCCCTAATCTCCAACTGCTATCCCACATAGTTCTATGATTATCCACCCATTTGGTAAATTTGATATTCAGAAAGGATTAGTGCTGTCATTTGGAATCAAGCCGGGGACCTCTAGATTGACAGTCCAACCCGCTACCGACTGCTCTATGATGGCGGCTAGAATCATGAAACTTCACAGGTAGATATATCTCATTGATGAGAAGTGCAGTGAACAAGATCCATACCTCTCCTTTTCATATTTTTATGCCCCTGCATCTGCAAATGCCAAATTCAAGGTTGTGTGACACGGTCAAGGTCTGTCAAGATCATATAACTATAACTCGACCAAAAAACTTGATATTGCCAATATTCAAGATACAAACCTCATAATTGGCATGATGATAGATCTCAATGATGTGCATCTGCTTATAATGAAGTCATGGTCATATGACAATTTCAAGGTCATATTACAAGTTCAAATAACTCAAAAACTTAACCAAAAATCTTAAAATTGCCAAAACATGTATCTTCAAGCCTTTTTTGGCAGGATGATAGATCTCAATAATGTGCATCTGTAGGTGTCAAGGTCATGTGACAAGGTCAAGGTCATATGTCAAGGTAAAACTTCTAAAAAACTTTACGTTTAAACTTAACATGTTCAGTTCATTGAAGCCTATTTTTTAGACCTTTCTCAAAATATGCGTGATGAAAGATCTTGGTGATGTACATCTGTAACTATCAAGGTGAAGGTCTTGTTTCAAGGTTTCAGGTCATCTGTCAAGATCAACATTTTGAAATAATTGCTGTTATGGGGGCATTTGTGTTTCACAAACACATCTCTTTTGGGTTGCCCTTTGTAAATGAGGGATATCGGTCGGTTATCTCCCTTGAAATACTCCCAAAGGAGGAAGGGTCCATTTCAGAGGTTACCTTGGGTTTTATCCTTATTTCCTTTGCACTGTAAGATTTAAAGATAAGCTCTAAATCAAATATTGCGCAATTAATAAGATATGTTTGGTGTAAAATTAATATCCATTTTCTACCTTACTATTCAAAACTTTAACATAAATACAAATTGCATTCATAAGCATTTTAAATTTACAAAAATAAAATCGCATCTTCCCCAAAGAAACCATGGATAAAATCCAAGGAAAATTTCTAAAAGGACCTCTAACGATTTTGGAGCACCTTTGACTTAATCCATAGAAACAAGGGAGATAACACACAAAAGTCTCCAATTGACAATGAATATGCCAACAACCTACTCTCATGGGTGGCTTAAATGTTTTACAAATATTTCTTGTTAAGCTATACATGTATATTCTCTGTGTTGTTGCTTTTGAAAAAATGGAAAAGATTTCTAAGAGAAAATGCATAGATATATTTTGTCAGGTGAAAAATACAGTTTATGAAATAAAAGTTATTTTGTAATGATTTGAATGGTTGTCCAATGAAAATTAGTTTTAAGCCTGCAATACCTGCATTTTCGAAATTGGACCTTGAACTTGGAGCTGTCTTGTATGATTGGAAATATTTCTGTCATATAAGGGGACATAGATGGTATAGTCTCTATAATGTGTGATCAAATGTGACTTTCATATCTTTTATCCCCCTCTGTATTGGTGTCATAAAAAGGGACATAGTTGGCATCATTTGCCCCTTGTAATGTAGAAAGCAGTAATTTGGTTGTAAATTTCAAAAAGACTTTATTTTTCTTCAGGTTTTGAACTAGTAAGACTGGAAGAGTGTAATAAAGTTTATCTGAGGTCAAAGAGGAATCACCTTTAATGGGTCATATAAGTGTCCTCAATCTAAAGGTTTGTGACTATGTATAACCATTGGTTTTTTTTCCACCAAAATGGACCCTTTTAGTTTATTTCTAATTTGAAGGTAAAGACAAGAGCGAGATATGACAGTCTTTAACCCTAGTTGCCATGCTGAAAAAAAAAAAAAAAAAAAAAAATAGGCAAAATTTCAACAAAATCAAAGTTCTCAGAGCACTGGATACACTGAATGTGAGTCAGTGTTCATTTGAAAATTTGATTTATAAGCTTTTCTAATTTCAAAATAGGAAAACGGGTGTTATCGACAAAGGTCAGACTGCACATGTGTACAGGCTGATGTTTGTCTAAAGCTCCTGCCATTGCAAGTCACAACATGATGATTTGATGAAAAGGTGGGAAAATCCGGAGCAGAATTGATTTTGAAAAATTGATTTTGAATAAACCATTCTTTTTATGCCCCCGATAGGGAGGCATCATAAATTTGACTTGTCCGTCCGTCCGTCTGTCCGTCCGTCCGTCTGTCCGTCCGTCCGTCATTCCGTCCAAAAACTTTAACATTGGCCATAACTTCCTTATTACTTAACATATTCGCATCATACTTTACCACAACATTCCTTGGTACATTACCTTTCTGTAGGCACATACTTTGGTGACCTTGACCCCTGGATGACCTTGACCTTCAACATAGATTGGCCATAATTTAAAATCAAAGCGGTGTCGGGGGCATTGTCATCTTACAGTGACAGCTCTTGTTTGGAAAAAAAAACCCAACAACAGAAAAGTCAAGTTACAACTTTGTAGGCTAAGATCAGATTTTACTGATAGGCTTATCTCTGTCTATACCTTCTGCCGAAGGATGAATATTCCTGGATCAGATTGAAAAGGATAAAAACAATTTAGAAAATCAAAGAGCCTCTAAAATTCAATTCCTGTAAATACATTATGACTTGGTCAAAACTTAACCAGCACTTCTAAGGTATTTTATAGCATTTTCAATGCCATTTCAAATGTCTGAATAAAATCTGGTTCAAATACATTTTGCTCTGTGTATAATTATATTTAATTTCAAGCTAGTATTTACACTGGGTTTTATCATGCTCCCTCCATACTTTGGCAACTATCAGCTCTATACAGACTACTATCAATAATTAGTTCAGGATCAATACCTTTAAGAGAGGCCTGTAGTGGGAACCTTTGTGTTTGATAACTGACTGTATCATTGATAACTGCAGTACTACTTCATGTGACTTCATTGTGGATAATCATTTAGAACCATATTGTATCCATCTCTTATTATGGGATTGTAAGGATATTACATATCAAACTCAACTTAACTTTGAGTGTTGAAAAATATCCATTATGTAAGGTAAATGGTACTGTACAGTGCTAAGAGCTCATTCTTGTAAGTTTGTCTGAAAAGCAGGGTTTGACACTAACTTCTGTGAGGAAGAAGTCTAGTGGACTCTGATCTTAGGGAATCAAGGAGTCCAAACTAAATGTGAAGAGTCCAAACTTTAAAACTGGAGGAAATATTGTTGAAAAGAAGAAATTGCTTGTCACATGCAATTTCTTTTTCACAATAGTTCCCTCAGAATAAGTTTTTCTGTTCATATCATTTGTAGATGGATTTTTGATGTTTTCTGTCTCAACTTTTTGAAGAGAAAGAAAATAAATTATCTTGATCTTTGCTTCCATTGGAAAGCCTAATATTCTCAAACATAAAGGAGTCCATTGGACTCCTAAATTGCAAAAATAGGGAGTCCCTTCTTATGAATTAGGAGTCTTCGACTCCCATACTCTCCTTAGTATTGAACCCTGCAAAGGCTGATCAGGCTTGAAGCTTACACATTTGGGAGAGATCATGAATGTAAAATAATAATTACTGCAAACACACTGCTTTGGTTTTGTCCTTCAGTATGGCTTGTGTGATGGCTGCTGTTTCAAGGTCAAATATTAAGAAAAGAAAAGAAAAAAAATGGAGAATATTCCCTTGTTCTAAAGTTGTAGATAATTTAAAAAATTGAACAGTTGTTCTCTCTTATGTGAGTATGCATTGCAAAAGAATTTTTGGTATATTTCAAATATTTCTTTTCACCTTTTTAAGAATTTCATCAAATTGTAAATTTTTGTGGACAAAATCTTCAAAATGAAGCTATAAAGGGTAACAACATGATCTGTATCAATAATCAACCTGTTTTATGAATTGATCAGATTATGGTGGTAATCTGTTATCTTGCCCTGTAATGATTTATTGGTGAACGAACGTCGTTCACCAGTGTTATATACCATGTCAGGAAAATCCTGTTGGATGTTAATACATTTGAAATAAAGTAGCGCCTCTTAAAATTCAATTTAGAATCTTTCAACATTTTTCTCCGCAAAATCACTTTTTATTTCTTTAATGGCGTGTTTCTAGCTTTCTATATCAAGTGAAGATAATGAAAATTCGCCTTGAAAAACACAATATGATCTTGCAATGTTTATCAAGGGAATTTTTGATCGGCGTAAGCTTGTCGAGAGTTTAAAGCAAAAACAGAGTTTGTGTCTAAACACCGAAGAGACAGATACTATGTTTTTGACCCAAGCCTTCGCTGGTGCAACTTGTAGTAATTAGCCGGAAATACGTGTTTATCTAGGTCGTGTCCTCTTGAACTTACATTCGGCAATACTCGGGCGATCTCCGACGGCTCCGAGTTAAATGTAGGTTACAGGAATCGGCCGCGTTGAGACGAATGACACATCAAGACACCTTGTGTCATTAGAACGCGGTTTTACATAACTTTTCAACTAGCGACAGTCAGTCTCGAGACGGGTTTTAAGAATGATTCGACATGTGTTTTACATGTACAACCTTTCTTGTATCTTTTATTTGAATAGGGGTGAACGTCGCTCTTAAGATTTTTCTGTAAAATTGCGTTGGCTGAAGTAGGGCTTATTCCCAGCGAAAACGTTTCGTATTCGTCTATCTCAGAGGCGAATATTGCCAAATACCAAATGCGACAGGCACGGGAGATATTTCATTGGGGCCATTCTACTTTGCATTTTTATGCCCCCGTATCGAGAGATCGAGGGCATATTGTTTTACTCATGTCCGTCTGTCTGTCTGTCTATCCGTCTGTCCGTCCGTCTGTCTGTCCGTCCGTCCGTCTGTCCGTCCGTCTGTCCGAAAACTTAAACCGAAAACTTAACCTTTGCCTTTTCTCCAAAAGTATTTGACATACAAAGCTGTACACCAAAGTCAAGGTCATGTGACAAGGTCAAGGTCATGTGACAAGGTCAAGGTCATCTGTCAACGTCAAACTTTAAAAAAAATGCTGTTCCGGGGACTTTCGTGTTTCATTTCAATCTGTAAAACCATATCATTTCAAAATTCTATTTGAAAATTAAATAAATGATAGCTAAATATTCAACCCTAGATACCACTCCAATTGACGAGTATATATTGCCGTGGTCAAGGGGGGACCAGATCCGCCATGCACTTGTTTACAATTCGACAGGCGGGTTTAGTTGTTAAATTATTCGGAAAAGTCATTGCGTTTTTTACAGAAATCATAAAAATCTTAATCGATGAATAAAAACTGGTTCCATCCTTTCCAAAATACGTTTAGAATGGGTTAACTACAGTTTAAGGAAAAACTAGCTCCGAGAAGAAAAGTCTAATATCAGCCGCAATACTGTAATAAGATATCTATAGTGAGTGATTTTACAAGCATCCAAACTCTTGAATGTAAACAATAGGTTCTCGTGCAAAAAATAAACCGACAATTGTAAGGATTCTCAATTCTTATTGGGAGGAAAGTCGGGAGGAAAAAAACAGGGTATAATACTTAAAACTATTTGTTCATGCAATTATTACCTCCCTTTAAAAAAATAAACTTCTTAAATAATACGTTACAAAAATAATATTTATAAAGACTGTAAGTATGCAATTTACTATGAAGCAATTATTTAATATAAAAAGTTATACTTTAATTTCTAAACCTTAAACAGAAATTATCTATGAATTATACTAATAAGGCACTAGACCTCCTTTAACCTATACTTGGGCGGGTCGGTGGTCTAGTGGTAAAACACAAGACTACCAATCCTAAGGTCCGTGGTTCGAATCCCGAACGCGGCAGGAATTTTCAAGGATACTTGCTATCCTCCGCCCAACTAGCAGTGAACTGGTAAGAAACCCAGAGGTAGCTTCGCGTGTATCGGTGCTTTACACTGGGCACGTTAAAGAACCAAGGGGGTCTTTTCGTAGAAGAGCTAGGGGCGTATGAACCCGGATCTCCTTGTATCCGATTCTTTCTCTCTCATGGTCCATACCATATATGCCTAGAGCACGGAGGGACCTAAATCCTACAAATACACACACACACACACACACACACTATAACCTATACTCGAATCCCAACCTAGGCAGGATTTTTCAACTAGAAGTGAACTGGTAAGAAACCCAGAGGTAGCTTCGCGAGTATCAGTGCTTTACACTGGGCACAATAAAGAACCAAGGAGGTCTTTTCGTAGAAGAGCAAGGGGCGTATGAACCCGGATCTCCTCGTATCCGCTTCTTTCTCTCTCATGGTCCTTACCATATATGCCTAGAGCAAGGAGGTACCTTAATCCTACAAACACACACTTTAACCTATACGACCAGCACGATTAGCTCAGTTGGTAGAGCACCGGACTTCAAAACCATTGAAGTTCGACCGCGTGGGTTCGGTTCCCGGGCTGGTACACTAACAAAAACTACTTGTCTTTCGGATGAGACGTTAAACCGAGGCCCCGTGAGACGGTGCTTTACACCGAGCACGATAATGAACCATGGCGGATCTCAGCAGTAGATTCGTCATGAATCCTTGCACTATCCCCCGTAACAACTAACCGTCTTCTGGGGGCGTCGCTCATATGGGCATATGCTACGGTAGAGACGATAAATAAACGGAAATACACACTTTAACCTATGCCTAAATATTTCTCATCCTACAGTGTTATAAAATTGAATAACGACATAAGTGTCAACCACGGAAGTGGTTTTGGCTTCAGATATGATCAAAATGAATCTCTCAGGTTATGGTTCAAAATACTATTAATAAGTTAACAAATCATAACTTTAAACAATGAGTACAGTTCACGACAGACTGATATTCTTTGGTGATTCTTTGGTTGGTACTCAAAGACCTTTTCATCCTCTGAGAAGAAACAAAGATAGATTAAAAAAAAGTTAAATCAAATACAACAAATTTACTTGAAATAAGCTTAAACATGATAACAATTACTTTTGTAAAAACAAACACCATTGGATATAGGTTGAAGACAGTTTTAGATAGGATTAAATCGTTCTCTCCATTTATGTTTAATTAATAAATGTACCTATTTCAAGTGTGTAAAAGAAATTTTCACAGAGTAACAACTCATATTCTAACAAATATTTTTCTAACATAATTTTCCCCATCTTTCCCTTTCTTTGAATTTGCATTGAAATTTCCGAACAAATTTTGTCAAGACAATCCCCCCCCCCTTTTTTAATTATTTTTACATTCATAGTTTCTCTTTTCTAATTGAATTCAATATATAATTCTAGAATGCCATCAGGTTCGTTCACCATCAGTACTTTCAGTGCTTTGATTATTGTTGCACCCCGCTATGATGTAACATGATGGTAATAATTCCATTGAGATTTGACAGAGCTCAAGTTAGAAGAAGCGATATCATTTGAAAATGAAAAGAAAAAACCCATACTTTTCAATCAATTCCATATTTATGGGTAATTATCGGTGAAATATCTGCAATTTAAGGGTTGGGTGAAAAATAACATATTTAGATGTCAAGGCAAAGATCAGCCTGTCGTAATGTGCAGTCTGATATCAGTCTATACCTTCTAATTTTCTTTATCAATCACAAAAATTTTAACATTTTTTAAAAGACTTGGAAATAATGAATTGAACAAAGCAACATTATTTGAGACATACAAGTAATTATATGAACTTGAGATCTCGTATCAGATGCACAAGTGTAAGAAATGTAAGAAACAAGAACACAAATTTTCTGGTCTCACAATGTTTTATACTGTCCTCAAGGGCGTGGACCCAAAATATTTAGTCAACATTTTGGAACTTATGATCTTTCAAAATGTTAACTAAGTTTGCTGTATGAAAACATTAGGAAACCTCACTTAACATTGTTAAAATTCATGGCTTCCGAAACACTTTGAAACTATTTTGGGTCCACTACCTTAAGTAAACAGAATCATGTGTTTTGTTCAGAATCTATGCATTACATTGATTCGATCCCCAACATCAGCACTCGTCCTTTCAGCCTATTTGTCTTCTACTCAGGCGTATTATTGTAGACCTGTCTCCTATGTGGGATAGGAGCTAGAGGCTAAAAAGGTTGTATTGGTAGTACTGTTGTATGAAGTACCAGGAATCCATTGTTGGATACTCCAGCTGCCTCCAGATGACTAAGATTGTTGAAAGTGGCATAAAACCCTTTTCAAACGAAGAAGCAAACATTCTATTGGTTTAAACTGTTAATGATGTACAAGCATCAAAGTAGGGTATCCTATTTGGTAGAGATCATGTGAGATTATATCATTTTTCTCCCACATATCTCATTCAAACTGGCTTAATATAAGAAAAATAAAAAAAAAGAAAAAAACTCAAAGCAAAATTTTAATTCAGTGAAGGATTTATTTATTTTCTTAACAAAAAATTCACTTGATATGGCGAATTGAGATAGATTTGCACATGGTTTTCAAAGCAAGAATTATCCATGCAAAGTTGAAATTTGATTGGCCATAATGGTTTCTTGAGACGTACAATAAAACAGTTTAATAGTAAAACCTTTTAAGCTCTACAAATGATGTTTTTGCTGGCTTACCAACAACATAATTGTTTATATAATAAAACCACCTGCTCTCAGAACTATTATTGGGTGTGAGTAGTAAAAGCCAGCACAATGATGAAATATTGGGAGTTATCAGTAGCTGGCAATATGGGCTGATATACAGGCAGTAAAACGTAGTACTTGTTTCACTGTCACGTGGTGGAGCAAAATACGAAACACTTCATGTATTTCAAAATACTGTGTCTGTGTTATATATAGGATTTACTCTAATAGTGTTATAAACTTGCAAATTGTGAACTTATTTTGTATTTGAAAAAAAAAATATTTAACAGCCAGAATTAGACAGAATTAAATCTGATATGTGTGGACTTGTTTAGGGGAATTACTACAATAAAAGGATATTTTGGAATTTCCGTGTCATGTGGCTAGTTTCATTTTAAGAAAAGGAAGTCATGATTGGTAAGATTTTCAACCTGTCCTTTAATAAATAATGAATCATTTTCACAACATTGTATTGAAGATTTAGGAAAACATTGTAGGCAGAGAAAGAATTGTTTGTCATTTTAAAACTCTTAGGTTGAATGTTACTTACAATGCATAAAATTGTAAGTAACGATAACATTGTATTTCATGAGCACTTACAACAGTTTTGCACAAACTGGAAAACACCAGAAATGCAAGGAAATGAGAGTGATGCAAAGACAAGTGAAATCATTTGTAACACTGTTACAGTAAAAACACTGCGGTAGCTATCTGCTCAGGATGAAAAACTGCATACCGAATTTCTCCTAATAAAAGCTCAAGGAGCTATACATAACATGGTCAGGGAGTTTTTATTTTGTAAGCATATTCTGATTTAAAACATCATTAAAATTGATGTCTTTTAGGCCCTTTTCCCTTGACTTTGAGGTGAATTTCCTGTGAACAATCATATATAAATGATTGTTTAGTGGAAATTCATCTCAAATTACAGAAGTCGTCTCAAATATTTCTTAGAATTCAGGCATATGAAAGGGGTTTTCTTAGTTAAAAATGTAGGGGTGCTAGTATAAGGGAGGGTGTTAATTATAGTGGAATACAGAACATTTTGATAACCAGAGCCCATCGAGATCTGGATGGCTAAAACAAGAATTGTCGTGGATATGGACTAATTTGGTTACTGGGAAATTTTTGTGTAGGAATTAGTGAAATATTTAAGCAATTTCACCTGATTATGAGTTGATGTGCCAATTATTTGGAATTTTTATGCACGATCAAATTTATGGTTGTGACATATTTTAAAAATTCATAAGTAGTTACAATAGTTTACACTTGCCCTAAGAAATGCTGTACTTTTAAAGGGAATTTCTTTTTGAATAAGAATTATTGTGGGAGTCAGGCCTGGTGGAAGTGAATACTTTGAAGAAAATCTTTTCTGCATTAGGGGAAAAAATTCAACCATTATTGATTGTGCTGGAACAAGAGGGAATAATGAGGAAAAAAAAGTTATTTTTCTTTTGTGAAATAAGCAGATGGTTGCTCTGATAATGCTTCTTTTTGTGTTGTGCTGCGTGCAAGAATTGCTTGAAAATGTGGAAATATGCAGCTCAAAAAATTGGTTTGAAAACATGTGCTTGAAGAAACAGGAGTGGAGTTTATACAAGACAAAATCAGGGCTTAAGATTAAGAACTTTTTCTGTACTCAACTAAGAGTTTACTCATACTTAAAGAATGACTATATGATTATTTTGCAATTATTTGGACAAACAAATGACGAGGACAGTTTTCTTTTAAATCCTATCAATAGGTAGATAATCGTAAACCTATGTGAGATAGCAGTCGGAGGCTAGGAAAGGGTGTAATGATAGTACAGGTGAAAGGAATACCAGGAATCCATTGTTAGGTGCTCCGGCCGCCGTGATATAACTGCGAAATTGTTGAAAGCGGCGTAAAACCCATTCAAACAAACAAATTCTTTTAAATCTTGCCTGCAGAATATAAGATCTGTCCGTTTGCTTCAATCTCTTTATAATTACTGAAATAAATATGTGAAAATAACAAGATATTTCTTCTTTTCCACGGTAATTTTCTCTTTAGACCAAAATTCAAACTCCCTACTTGAAACTTTGACTCCCTTATTTATCATATTGGGAGTCCACTGGATTTCCTAATGACAGAAGATAGCATTGAACCCTGGTCTGAGTTGCTTGACATATCAATTTAGACATACGGCAATACTTTAGAGAACATCATGTTATGTATTTCTTGTCCATTCTGTTTCTCATGAAATTGTTTTTAATGAGTCAATTAAGACCATAAAATGTCTTACTCTGTCAACTTGTCTTTTTAAATTTGGACCAGTTTTCTGAATTGAATATTGGTTGAGGTTGAATCAAGGTCATAAAAGGGTTGAGGCATATTCAATATTGACTATTGACTCAATACACAAAATTATCACCATCTGTATTAGAACCTTTACCTGTCAATAATTTTTTTTCTTTAATGGGGTTTTACGCCCTTTTAACAATCTTTCATCAATATCTCAGCGGCTGCAGCACCTAGATTCCTGGTTTTTGCAAACCAGTACTACCATAACATCCTTTCCTAGCTCCAGCTGCTATCCCACATAGGTCTATGATTATCAGCCCATTGGTGGAAGAAAAATAGAAAGGATGAGTGTTGCCATCTTGAATCGAACCTGAGACCTTTTGATTGATAGTCCTATGCGCTACCAATGGGCAATTACGGCAGCTTCCTGTCAACGAAAATTTGAAAGAAGTCTACTTTTCAACACTTGTCATGCAGACCCGGAATATTTCTGCTTTGGCAGAAGGTATTTACAAAGATCATTCTGCGCACATGTGCAGTCTGATCTTAGTCTATACCACCTCTGTTTCCTCATCAAGTTAAGAGAGATAAAAAATTTCGAAAGAAACAAAAAATCTGACTCACAAATAGTGCATCTAGTGCATTCAGTACTTTGATTTTGATGCCAGTACTGTTTGTAAATATTTTTATTCTGCATGACAAGGATTAATGGTTTTCTCTTTCACACAATGTTTATTAAAGCTAAAAAGTTAAATTTAATCTTCATTTTGATTTGTCTTGATGTGAATGATATAAATTCAATAAATTATTGCAAGAAATTAGCTGGAGTAAAGCCAATCTTTATTCTTATTTCTCTTCCTAACACTAGGTTGTGGGAACTCATTGCAATAAGTGCCCTCAATTTATTGTATGCATCCAGTTATTGACATTCATTTCAAACTAGAAAGCAAAATATTCTCCTGGTACAGTAAAACTTGTTTTAAGCGACCACTAACCGGACCACAAAAAAGCGGTCATTTAAGAAAATGGCCACTTAATACATGTTTTGTTTGCAAAAAAGAAACATACTTATTTGATTGATTTCGTATGTCATTGCGAATTCTCAATAACCCCATGTTGTTAAAACTCAATAGAATCGTCTCATTGAGACGGTTCTGGCGAGTTTAAACAATATAGGATTCATTTTCAATAATTTTTAGATCAACAAAACCTACTTTTTAAGATATTTTGATTTATAGAATGGGATTGTGAAAACAGTGGCTTAATAAAAATGACCGCTTTATAGACGTGGTCGCTCGAGCTAGATAGACTGTATATCTATAGCACTTAGAATCTCTCATTTAGATTGAAAGAAGGTCAATTTTCTGGACATTTCTCTTAGTCTGGCTCAATTTTTAGCTTGGCTGTTTTCGGAGAAAACTCGAGGTATTACTATAGCCTCCGTGTCTTTGTGTGGTCGTCGTTGTCGTCATGCGAAAACTTTGACATTTTGTGATATCTCTGGTTCTACTGAAAGCATTTACTTGAAACTTGGCATGCATGTTCACCATCAAAAGAGCAACCTATACTATCAAGGGGGATAACTCTAGATGCATTTTGAACAAATTATGCCCCTTTTTCGACTTAGATTTTTCCCACCATCCAGCACTCAACAGCCGAGCATAGGCACCTGTAGGCGGTGCTCTTGTTTTACAGAATAATTAAAAAATAAGCTGTTTAACAGTAATGGCTAAGATCAGATGGCAAATTTTTGCAGGCTTATCTTATTCTGTGCATTCTGCCTAGGCTCTTAACCCTTGTCATGCTGAACCCGGAATAATTCTGCTTTTGCAAGAGCTATAGATAAATATCAGCCTGCACATATGTGCAGTCTGATGTTAGTCTACAATGCAGTCTGATGTTAGTCTACACCACCTGTTTCTCACTTTCAAACCAGAATTGTTAATAGATTTATTTTTTCAAATAAAAGTTACCCTACAGTTGGTACTTTCAGTGTTTTTTTCCCTTTGATTTTGATGACAATTTTTAGCCAAAATCTATTCATCATGACAAGGGTTAAGTATAGAAAGAATATGCTGTGAACAGTATGAGAAGGTTTTAGCTTTAGGTACAAGTTTTCAAGAATTAAAGAGACGGCAAACTTAATAGTACTGGTTTGAATTTTGTTCTCGAAGGAGTGTTAATATCAGAGGATATTTAAGGTAAATGGTGCTAATGATGTGTAACAGAGGAAATAATGTAACAAAGGGAAAATAGTCTGCAATTATCTGTCCTTTGTAGTCCAATAGTGATTACTGAGTGAGCTTTGATAAAGGGAGATTAGAAAGGCAAATTCTATATTTAGAAACTGTGTTATACATGAGGTAGCCCTTTGTCCCGATGTTCATTGTTAAATTGTACCGGATACCTGTTGGGTTTTGTGGGTGTATGGATTGAAAATACTACCAAAGTTTGAATTCTTTAAGTGACTAGATTAATTGTTATCCAAATGGTAAGGATTTAATGACTTGAATTGATAATTAGATTTTCTGCTTCTTCATTAACTGCACAAGAACTTAAAAAACATTTTGGGAAAAAGAGGAAAATTACTGTTTGTTACAAGCTTCCTTTTCTTACAAAAAGAACAAGTCAGAACTTTAAAATCAACTAGATGAAAGCAATACCAAAATCTTGTAATAAGCAACATTTTTTTGTTGTAATTTCAGTCTAGATTTGCTTATCAATTTTAGTGAAGTTTCAACAGAAAAAAATAACATGTCGCTTTACATGTAGATTATAAGATACTGTAAACGGCTTTATATTGGCAATGTCCACATTTGGCGGTTTTTCGATTACGATTTATTGGCTGTGATTTATTTTGGCGCATCTAACTTTAATGCAAAAATTAAACGCTTTATCTTTATTTTACATTTTTTCGTCATTTAAAACGACGTAAGTAAAAGAAAGGCGATTTCTAGAGTAATGTCAATTTCTACAAACTTGACAATAGTTTGTTTTCACACCTTTTGTTATTGTCATAACGCATGTATTAGTTTTGCACACTTTTTCTCTGTGATTTAATTAAAATGTTTCAACCAGCTTTGATCTTGAATCTTGAAATAGAGGGATCAGTGCAATACTATTGTAAGTGCCTATGATTTATAGGCACTTACAATAGTATTGTGCTGACCAGTCGAATTATTGTCAACGTTGTCAGCATTACAATAAGTATGGTCTGCATATCTTTGATATTAATTTATTTAACATTGATTAAAATGTATAGATTTCATATTTATCATAATAAAAAAATTTCTTATTTAATAATGACAAATATTGGCGGTGGATTAATTTTGGCGCATTTTAGCTTGACCGCCAATATAGCCAAAATAAAACCACCGCCAAAATTACCCCGTTTACAGTATACATGTATTATAATTGTTAGGTGTCAGTGCAAAGCTAGTTGTAGTTCCTTTAGCACTTACAATAGTTTTGCACAAGCTCATTGCATTATCCACATGCTGGATGTTTTGAGATTGCTGAATCTAGGAGTTAGTGCAAAAAGATAGTATATGTCTCTACAATATACAGAAACAAACTATGTTTTTGTGCTAACCCCTTGAAATGTTAATTTATTATCATAGTTCAATAAAAGTGAAGAAGTTAAAAAAAGCTTCACTGAATTTGAATAATGGTTTATAGAGACTGTATTGTACAGATGATACCGGTACCTATATGTTGGAAAATTAATTGATTTTCATTTGTCTTTTAAATAAAAAAAAATACTTTGTTTAGTAAAGTGATGAAATTAGAGATGGAGGGGTAGACTGAGAGGCAGCAGGAAGACTAAGAGGGAAGTGATAGAGGGAAAAACTTGTTGTTTTATGTTTATAGTTTCTTACAGGTTTTCTAAAAATGCAGAAACTTTAATTTGACAAACTCAAAACTTTTCTCATATTTAACTTATTATATTTTTGTAAATACTCAAGAAATAAAAATAAATAGCATCGTTTGGCAAATAAATTCGGTCAGATCATCTCAGATGAAATATTCTTCAAATGTTTAACCCTTTCCTGTTTAATCCCTGCTTTTTACGAGCCTGTTATTTTATGATTAAGAAACATTGTGAAAAAAGAAGAAATTGCTTCTGACAAGCAATTTCTTCTTTTACCACACTATTTTCTATCCTACTGAATGGTTATTTTTCAAATAAAATCCACTTTAAATTCTTGTCTGCAAAACCTTTGAATTTAGACAGGTCTTAAATTTTGTAAAACAGGAAAGGATTAAGTAAATGAATCACTGAAAAAAAAGGTAATAAATAATCATGCACATACTGTAAAAATGTTATTGTGCCCAAGGGTTTCATATATTCAGAATATACAGTTAAAGATAATTAAAAGCTTTCCTTGTGTCTGTTTTATCATGTTAATCAACTCAGGTAAGGGTCAGAACGAAACTTGTTTTTATTTAACCCACATACTGCAGAACAACAAACAATTCTAAGTCTAGACCAAAATTAGAGACTGCAGACATTTCAAAGCAAAAGTTGAGTGGATATTTCATTATGAATAAAAATTTCACAGTAAAAAGGTGACTAGTGGCATGCTGAACCCGGAATATACCTGCTTTGGCAGGAGCTATAGACAAACATCAGCCTGCACATATGTGCAGTCTGATGATAGTCTATACCACCTGTTTCTCACTTTCAAACCAGAATTGTGAATAGATTTACTTTTTCAAATAAAAATTGACCTACAGTTGGTACTTTCAGTGCTTTAAGCCTTTGATTTTAATCCAAATTTTTAGCCAAAATATATTCAGCATGACAAGGGTTAAATATATTGGTAATAATTGCAATATCCTATGTTGTTGGTACTCATTGGAATCATCTTGCAAAGATGATTCAAATGAATACCTTCAACATTGTATTTCATTTTGGAAATAAAAAATTTAGCTTGGCATTACCCCTGCTTATCTGTACTGTTTTGGCTACCAGATTCTTTTTCTGTATGTATGCTGATCTTCTAAATGTAAATACCAAAAAATCAGTCATGGAATGTGTAAATTTTAAGGAAAAGGTTAAATTATTACCAGAATAATATTTGGGCCTTGTCAAAAAAGTGCTGACAATAATTCAATCAGTCCTTAGATTAAAGCCAATATCTTTATAGAGTACTTGAGAAACATTGACAGAAAAATATGACATGGTTTAACAGTTAATGCTTTCTTACCTAAAAAGGTATTTTGTAGCTATGATTTTGATTTACCTTAAGAAACTGACACACAAAGACAGACAATAATTATTGTTTTAGGATTTTAAGACAGGGTTTCAATACATGTTAATGCCTGACAAGCATCGTCCAATTGCTGAGGGTCAATAGAGTTTTTTTTCTATTTTAGAGGGTGGTGTTATGGATAACTGTAAAAGTGGAGACAAATTAGTGAAGGATTATTTAGGCTAGAAGTCAAAATATTACTGAATAATGTAAACAGCTGCTTATAGATAATTTATCAGAGCATCAGTATGATGTCCTAAAACTTTTGGCTTCTCCCATATTTAAAACTTATACAAAGTGACAAATTTATAGGCTAGTCACTATAGATACAAATTGTAGGTGTATTAGATGGTCGGACCCCACCCGATTTTTGGCCTTCTTTGTTCTATATAAAATTGACCAAAGTTAAGTCAATAAAGTTATAATATTTTCATTTGTCACTGAAAAATAGCGCTTTTAGGACATGACCTGTTATGCGAAAAAAGGCAAGAATTCGGAGTAGTGTTTTCTGTGATGTACCATGGTTACTTAATCAAATAATTCTTGGTAAAAGACCTTTGGAAATGATTGCTGAAAGTATACTTTTGAACTATTACTCGGTCCCAACTTATTAAGCAAAAAATGATAAACATAAGTTTATTTTGAGGTAATTAAAAGGGGAGTTAATCATTGTTGGTCAAGGTTATTTTGACCAAAATTTCCACAATTTTCACTTTTTAATGCCAATAACTAGAACTAAATCATAAAAATATGAGCAATAAGAGTGTTTTCTGTTAAAAGATATCAAATAGCAGGAGAAAGAGAAAATAAAACAGACATTTTTGCCTCAAAATTCGCTATTTCGATGAATCAAATGGTATAATAGCGTTCCCTAGAATGGAAAAGGGGTTCGTTAAGGGTAAAGAGTGAAATTCAAAATTCCACAATCTCTGCTAAATTTTTCAGGATCTAAAACATCGTTTAAGAGTTTGTGCATCGTTAACTTACATAATGTGTAGGAAAAACGAAAACCAACCCCCCAAAACATGTCAAAATAGACATACTGGGGGTGAAATTTAATGAAAAACTGACAGAGCCCGCTCATTTTAAATTCTTAAAATATAGTTTTATGTCATAGATCACTTATAAAGCTCTGTTCCATGACAGATTTGTTGTATTGCAACTCAAAAAAGGATATTAGAAACCGAAACGGGAAGGAGAATCGTGCATTGTACAACATGGAATGGGGGTACCCACTTCAATAAATATCCATTCTGAAATGGGTGTTAAGGGTTGGAAATACGGTCTCTTGTATTATTTTAAGCTATGTCGAGAGTTTCATTCACGTTTAGGTGTTCAGCTATGACGGCTTTACTGTTTAAGAATCAGAAACGGAAGATCAATAAATTTACAAGAAACAACTTGACACGATAAGTGGGACAAATTTTACAAAATTGACCATTTTGACAAGTAATATCATATGTCTCCGCCAGCAAATTAAGGTTCATGTAAAGTGTTTAAATCCCAATTTCAAGGGCATTCATTTGCCAAGAAAAAGCAGTATGTCCAGGAAAATTATATATCAAAATGAAGCTATTTATGAGCACAAGCCGTTGAAAAACATAAGACTGTTATAACTATAGCGGTATAGCCAAAACATTGTGGAAAAGGGTCATTTTGTACAGAACAAGCAACTGCATGACTGTTGGATAAAATTGGCTCATATTTTAACGAAGTCTAGCCTAAAGTACCATCCAGGTAGTGCTACAACCATTGGTATAAAACTCAGCCCAAAAACGTAATTATGCAAGCAATTTATTTTGACTTATTTTATAAACACATATGTCATATATGTCATTCTAATTTTGTAAACGTGTAGATCTTTTTAGGGTATGGTGTGTTATCACAACATAAATAGACATTAATTGTTTATATACCTGTAAGGTTGTTTAGCAATATACCAATTTCTATTTCACAGAATGATGAATATATAGTAATATTGTAGATCATTGAATTAAAAAAAAATATAATTTGAAATAAATCGCAGAAAATATTTCACAATATTATGGTGTGATGTTGCACCATACCTTACATCTATTTTGAAAACAGACCAAACCGGTTTGACATGTATGTTGACAAAATAAATGGAAATTTATTGTTTCAAAAGAGCCTTTTGAGACTGAGTTTTATATCTAAGGTTATAGCACTACCTGGATGGTACTTCAGATTGTACTTTGTTAAAATACGGGGCAATTTTATGCAACCGTCATGCAGTTGCTTGGTCTGTACAAAATGACCCTTTTCCACAATGTTTTGTCTATACCGCTATAGCTATGGCGGTCTTATGTTGCCTAACTGCTTGTGCTCACGAATAGCTTCATTTTGATATATAATATACCTGGACATACTGCTTTTTCTTGGCTTATGAAGTCCCCTAAATATTGGGTCTCAAACACTTTACATGAACCTTAACTTGATTCAAATATTTTCGTCTCTCAATTGGTTTTTATAAAAAGTGTTTTAAAACATTCTAATTCAATTGAGAAAACTAGTTTGAAAATGTCTTAAAAATGACTCTCAAAAAACGCTTTTAAAAGGGGCCCGTCTCCTGCGACCAAGTCATGAAAAAACCGTTATCGGGGTAAGGGTTAAGCGTTTTCTCACAATTTCTTACTAAAATTTCACCTTTAATTGCAAGAATATTGAAAAGCAAATGTTTCTCAAGCTTATTAGCATAGAATTTTTGCCTTGAAATTTGATGGACGTCAGAAAAGTGATATTGAAATAGGCTCCTTTCGATATTTAACTTACCAATTTAGCGAAAAGGGTTTGAATTTCAAGCCGGAAAGGGGATTTTGAATTAGGAGAAACGGGCATATTTCCTGTTTACTATCAACAAAGGTCTATTTACAATACTCTGAGTAAAGTAAATCAAAAATTTGCATTGAAAAAAACGATTTTTCAATCACCTATGTGTGATAGCCTCATATTACCAAATCGCAGGTGTTAAATGGGGTAAGGGGTTTTCTAGTCCATTCTATCGCATTGTTTACACAATTAATTACACCCACTTGACCAATTAAACTAATCCTTTCTTCCCAAAAGCACTAAAACTGACTTAATGATAATTTTAACTTTGTTTAAAGTTAAAAAATGCAAGTAGAAATATTTTCAAAGAATTTCCTTAATTTTTTTAAAAATATTAATTATTCGATTTTAAATCGATAAAATCAACAAAATTTCATTTTTTACACTTTTTGGTACTATTGACAAAAGATGACATCATTTGAAACTACCTGAAGGGGTCAAATTTATTTTTTTAAAAATCGGGCCTTTTTACCATCTAGGTCGGACCCCACCCGATTTTTGGCCTTCTTTGTTCTATATAAAATTGCTCAAATTTCAGGTGCTGCAACGCATTCCACAACACTTCTCTTATATATTACGTCATTAGCGCTTCATCTACATTCATAGATCTATCTTTTGAGACTAAAGAAACTTGGTCAAATCAGGTTATCTTTTGGGCTATTCAAGCGAGAGTAAAGACATCGTCTTTTTCCCACCCATGAAGAGGACAGTTAGTTCGGGTACGCCCCCCGTCCCTTATCCGTCCTCCCGGAAAGGAAATCGTGCACAAAAAAGATCGAACAAAGCGTTATATTAAAGAAGAGAATCAAAACTAGCAAAAAATCACATAAATATGCACGTGGATCACTATTCTCCACTTCAAAATGCCATTTTAAAGACGAACTATTTTTTCTGTAAGATCTACTTTTACCATACAACGACCTCCGGAAGTAAATTCCAGTGAGGTCACTCCAGATGATCATCAAGATTTCTTTGTGTTTCACTTTAATTTCCTGTCTTAACCTTTACCAGTGATGGAAATACAGAATCTCTCCACTTGTCCCTGTAAAAAATAATTTTCTACCAAATCTGGATCAAAAAGAACTTGTCTGCAAAAAAAAATCAATTCAGTTTGAAAAAACATAGTTTAATTAAAAAGAAAATGCTGGAGTGATGCTGGACTCCAGCATTTTCTTCATTAAACACAGTCTTCTACCCTTCAATATAAACATATTTGTGAAAATCAATGTTTTAGATCAGTTTATTACCATTATGTGAATTCCACACCCCTGCCCTTACGGAAATGATCTAAAATATTTTGAATGGTTTGTCTACTATGTGGTACACACTTAAAGTTGTTTTGCATTTAAATTCTTGAATTACAAATTGATTTAATTAAGAATTTGAAATTTGTTGGTATATACTTTGAGAACCTGATAATGGCAGGATAATTATTACATGTCAATTGTCATTTATATAGGTTATCAATTTATATGGGAATTTTTTGTCAGAAAACTTCTCTTTATCAAGCGTACATACTTTTAGTTGAAAACCAAACCCATTTAAACACTACACAATCCATTTTGACTGACTTTGGAAAATAAAATGTAAATCTTACTAGAGTAAAGGAATGGGACTTGGAAACCACAGTTGTAGAACTTGCTTGGTTTTAGCACTGTGGCATCAAATTTATTATTTTCACATACAAATTCTCCTTTCTTCACATTTACATCAGTGTAAAGTGTTGTCAATTTGTGAAAGAATTAAGTATGCGTTTGATTATGATCAATGATTATGTTGATTTCTACCTTCAGGTCAAGATGAATGTAATGCCACAATAGTACAAGGGAAGGGGCCATGTTATCAGTCAAGCCAGAATAATGGACTTTAACCCTCTAGACCTGCTAGCTAGTGCTGCTGAACTTCAGAAGAAAAACGATGACGGGGAACAAGATGTAACAATGGTAACCCACCAAAAAAGTAACACTGCCGGAACAAACTCAAAAACATTTACAGCTGTTGTTCAAAAGGAGAATAAAGAAATAAGAACTGTGAATAATAATAAGAATATCAACAATAACAACAATAATGTAAACACTATAAAGGGGAAAAGTGTTATAATAAGGAAAATCAAGGTGGGGGTACATTCAGACTTGGAAAAAATGCTAAATGAACATAACTATGGAAATGCCAAGAAAAATTCTGAAGGAAATATAAGGGTTGTTTTTGAGGATGGTGGGCATAAAAGGACAGACAATATTACTGATAGTGCTGAAGAAACTAGTCCTAGGACAAAGGGTATTCACACAATTGGGAAAAATGGGGATAAGATTACAATTATCACTGTGTCAAACAAAGATTGTGGGTCACATTTAGGTGATGTGAAGTGTATCAGTAAGGACATAAATACAAGTAACACAGACACTCCTCCATGTAACAATTCAGTTACAAGCAGTTGTCCGGACACTTCACAACAAGACAGCGCTGAGGAAAGTTCAAAGTGTGCACAATTAGATAGTGAAGATTGCCCTAAGGCTTCATGGAGTAATGAACTAATGTCATTAGAAAATGGTCTCCAAAATGATTTCACCACGGGACATGTTGAAGGACATGCAGATGGCCAATCAGTGATAAGTGATATTGTTAAAGATATGACAGATAATGATAATAATTCAGATAAAATACAGGACACTTCAAACACAAAATTGACAGTTGAAAGTCAGGATACTGAGAAAAAGGACACTTTAGTAATATCAAAGTGCTTGGATAACAAATTGGACTCAGTGGGCTGTGAAAATGAAAATTTAACAAATTCTAAGGAAATTACATCAAATAGTGAAGCGAGTAATTTAATAAATATTGATTCATTAAATAATAAGTCCCCAGTATCAAATGTTTTTGTAAGAGACAGAAAATTAAATGAATTAGATCAAATTGTTTCTACCTCAGACCTGAGAAAATCTCCTTATATAAATGTCTCTGCTAAGCAGGCCTCAAATAAAAGTCAATCAGAAACAGAGCCATTGGTTATCAATATTAACAGCAAAAGTGAAAAAACACCCTCCTCTGAAATGTTGGACAGAGTGAAACAAAATATGACAAAAAAAGACTCAAAATTGATTTCAACTCTCTTATCACCTAAAACTCTTTTTGAAAGAGATGGTTGTATTGACAAAATGGAGCCTAAATTCATGGACATGGGTAACTCAAAAACAATAAAGTTGGATATAGCAATATGTGATAAACTAAATATTGTTGGACAGCCAGAGACCTGTGACACTTTGAAATCATTGGAGTTAAATGAGAGTATTTGTGGGGATGTTAGTGTGGGAAGTGTTCATCTGCTGTCCCCAGACAGGAGAAATCCTGATTCTGTAGGTATAGCGGAGAGCCCTGTCACTTACCCTCCACATGATGTCACAGGAGTTTCAGACACAGAAAATCAACCTTCAGAGACATTCGGCTTTTTTGGTGAATATTTGTCTGGATCAGGTATCAATGAAAATACAAATCAAGACAGTCTTTCAGACAAAAATAGTGAAAAGCAAAGTACCCATTCTTCAGAAGAAAAAGTAAGCAAGTCCACAGATACAATACATGGTGACTCCCATATATTTTCTCATGAGTCTGAAAAACGTGACAATAAAAGTGCTAATGGAAGTCCTATTTTCAGGTTTGATTTTGATCATAGTTATGCAGGCTTACCTGGTAAAATCAATTCTTCAGAAATGTTGAGAGAACAGGATGTGTTATCACAAAGTGGGGACACAGAAACAGGGACTCCACTGGGTTCTACTAGTGGGGATTTATCCCAGGATAGTGGATATGAGGACATCTCACAGTCACCAGCGTCAGAGTCTCTTCCTTTAAATAATAGTATGGATTTAAATGTGACAGACACAATATCTAACACTCAGAAACTTGTGCCTGTGCTAGTCAGTATTAATGACAATGGAAAACTGATGTTACATAATGACCCTGTATTACAGAAAAGTGTGACAGGACAGGTGTTTACAATCCCAAATAATGGATCATCAAAGAACGTAGAATCAGGAGTCAAGCTGATCTCTGGGACCAATCTTACTCCACTTTCACCTCCTATTTTACTGTCTCCTATAAGTAAAGGCGCAGTTGTGGCACCAAATGCTGACAGCGTCCTTGGACTTCTTAGACCAACCACAACTGATGTAAACTCAAGTTTGAAACAAATATCCCCTCCTAAATTTGGAAAGTTTAGAATTGGAACCTTTGGATCTTTTAGTAATACTGGAATGAAATTGGATGATCAACCTCAGTTATATTTCAACAAATCCACATCACAAGAAAAGACCTCAAGAACTAGTGGAAAAAGAAATCATTCAACATCCAGTGGAAGTTCTGGTAAATCATCTCCAGTTGTAGATACACTAGGTACACTTGTCCAAAAAGTGAGAAGCAGTTTATCCCCCTCATCCCAAATTGACACAAAAACCTGGAATGTTGACCATATTCACCATGATCATGATTACTGTATGAAAAACTTCATGCCATCAGTGGTCAGCAGTGTGCTAGAAGCCAAGTTACAAAAGGAATTGTCCAAGAATAAACAAAATGCATCTAAAAGTAAAAAAGTGGAAAGTGATTTAGGAAAAAGTGATGGGAAATTTGGAAAGAGAAAAAGAACTTCTTCAAATCAAGGGAAAGAGGATCTTTTATTTGATGGTCTCCTCTATGATGAAGACTCTAACAGTCAATCTGAATTCATACGACCAAAAACTAGGGCTGAGAAATATATTGAACAAAAGAGTTCTGAACCAAAAGTTAAGATTACAGGAAGCAGTAATTTCCAAGATCAGTTTGTTTACTTCATGAACACGAAGAAACGGAGTCGAAGACGTGAAAGTCGTGACTCCCCAATTCCTCTTTCACTTGATAAATTATTTATACCTCCAAAACCTGGTGATATTATCGTTCCCCATCTCACAGATCAGGACATTGAAAACTTAAAAACAAGATCAAAACAGAAACCTGGACAATCTGGCATTAACTCTCTCCGAAGTGAATTCATGGCTTCAAAACTTGCCAATATTCCATTCAGTGGTCAGGGCCAGCCAGAAAGTGCAGATGATGAAAGAAGCATCATTAATACCATCTTGAGTTTAGAAAATGAAAATTTAACAGAACAGTCAGTAGAACAAACAGAACAGTCATACAATGAATCCATGGAGATGTATGGTCAAGGGCTAGGTTCTGATATCATGAGTCTAACCCCTGAACAAATGAACCTCACACAAGAACAAATGGACTTACTTTTCAGTGCAGTGGATGAAGTACAAAATTCATCACCAGGGCTTATTGGTGCTGAAAAGCTTGTGTCAACAGATACGGGTGATTCTACATTCGGGCAGTTTCCTGTTGTCGACAGCAGCCTTCAAGCAGAAGCTGAAACTGGGAGCAATGCAGATAGTGTAGAAGTACAGTTGTCTGAACAGACCTCACATACAGACAAACAACCTGAAACAGGTCATCAGTCTGAATATGAAGGTAATTAAAACAGGAAAAATATCTGCCTATATGTTGAAACTGTTCTGTGCCAAGCCTTTGATATGCGTTAGTGATGGGCAGATTAATCGATTATAATCGTTAATCAATTAGTTTAAGATTTCGATTGTGCTTATCGACTAAGAAATTTCATAATCAATTAATTGGGTTCTAACAAATAAATAAAAGCCATTATATTTTGTTTACAGAATTAACATCAGTCTGATGGCTCAGCATGAAACAGTTATAACTGCCTATATGTTTATAGACAGTTACAAATGTTCCATGCTGAGCCATGGAGTTTATAAGAAAAATCTGCTGGATGAGTCTTCAGGTCATGAGTTCTAATTAAACTTTTAGATTCTTTTCTTTAAAGGAATGATACTGGGATTTCTGTAATAATTTCTAAGAAAACGGTTGTAAAATCGATCATTGGTTGATTTACTCTTCCGATTGCCCAACACTAATATGCATATCTCTAATGGAAAGAATATTTTATCTTGTATATGTCTTAATTATTCAGGTTACACCAATAATTAAAATATACTTCATTGTTAAGGTTCAAGTTAAAACATAAAAATCTTGCTGATTCATCTGTTCTGTGACAAGCCCTTTGAAAAATATTTTGGAAAATGAAGAAATTGTTCATGTAAAGCTTTTCTGAATGTTTCCTACTTTGAAATATAAAGTTTACTAAATATTTCAAATTTCATTTATAATACATTGCCTGGATTAATTTAGAATTTTGTTATGTTGGAAAAGGTTAATCATCTTTGTTCAATATTGAAAGTCTATGAAAACAAAATTTAATAATCCTGCAAAATAGAGTCAATGAAATAATGAGCTGTGAAAACTGCCCCTTTGAAATTTTCCAATTTATGTGCAAAATCTGACTACAATTTCTCTGACTTAAGAAAATATCTGAATGGGCAAAAAGTAACAAAATGCACTTAAATAGGATATTTAAGCTGGTGGTTGCTTGGAATGAATGTTGTGGTTTATGAAAATACCAACTGTCTTGTGTAGCAGCCACAATACAAGTGGATCATTTAAACTGGTGGTAACAGCATACAAAATTCCTTTTTGGCAGCTTTTTCAAGTAAATTAAGACAAAATACTGAATGTTTTTACAAAAATAAGTAAATTTGGAATGGGTTTATCTAAAAGATGTGTGGTTGTATGGATTAAGTTTAAATTGACTTGCCTTTCAAATTTTAAAAACTGAAAAAGCAACTTTTTTTGAATTTTTCGTAGGCTTAACAATTCAATCACTGTAGTCAAGAATGATTCCTGAATTAATTTTGCCTTGAACAAAGAGCCAACAAGTAGATTAATCTGTTAAATTAATAATACATGCTGCACTGGATTTGAGATTTGCTGCACAAAGAAGGAAAGGACTGAATTTTCAGCCAACAAACAGAACACACTAATATCCCCCATTGAAAGCCTCTTATAACTTAGTCGTTATTCAGTGCAGTATTGATTTACCTCCTAGCAATATCCACTTCACTTGGCATGTTTTATACTGTGGCTTACTTGCTTTAAGTCCGCCTTAGTGAATTGATTATATTTCCTTCCCTACTCATGTTTTGCCAGATCAAATAAACATACATTTAGCACAGTATCAAACATTTCATACTCAAAAGGTTTCAAAATAACTTGGCTTTACCCTTCCTTTTCACATCTTTTCAAGAAGGAAGTGAGGGTTTTTCATATTAACCTTTGTCATGCTGAATAAGAATCTTAGCAAAATTGCAGTAAAATCAAAGAACTGAAAGCACTAGTATCCAAGAGTATTGGGAAATCTTTCTCTTGATACTCAATTTCCTAAATAACTCGGCCTTGAAAGGGAATAAACAGGTGATGTAAACTAAGATCAGACTGCACATATGTGCAGGTTTATCTTTGTCAATACCTCCTGCCAGTGCTGGAATATACTGGGTTCAAGATTACGTGGGTTAATGGATAATGCAAAATTTATTATTACTATTTATAGGCACATACAATAGTTTAGTACTGACATCCCATTATTTTGTTAAAGGACCCCAGCTTAAACCTGCCTTTAGTAAGAAGCCTAAACAGATCCTTCTATGTTAAAGGAAGAGAGGAAAAAATCAGTTCTAGTCTTTTCCATGGGAATAATAGTATTGTTAAGCATGTAGATTAAAATACCTCGATATTGTATGGTTTTTTTTGAAGGCAAACAAGGTCAAATGCCTAGGTCATTTCTAGTTTTTGGCTGTCAAAGTCTATCTTACTTGAATTCGTGCATTATAGATTATGTCAAACAATTTTGACCTTGAACATTGTCATTACATGACTATAGTCAATTATATTACATCCATAACCCATTACCTTAACCTTTTCCTGTTTTACAAAATTTTGGACCTGTCCAAATTCAAAGGTTTTGCAGACAAAAATTTAAAGTGGATTTTACTTGAAAAATTACCATTCAGTAGGGTAGAAAATAGTGTGGGAAAAGAAGAAATTGCTTGACAGAAGCAATTTCTTCTTTTTTCACAATGTTTTCTCAATCATAAAATCACAGGCATGTAAAAAGCAGGGATTAAACAGCTAAGGGTTAATTGTAGTCTTTTCCAAATTGAAAGAAACTGCAGACAACAATTTAAAAACGGTAAAATTTTAAAAGATCTTTGTCATTTTGAGCAGAAAACAAAGTAGAAAATGTTTTTCTTAGGTCTTTTCTCTTAAGTTTACAAAAGTGAACTTGTACAATTGGAATGGTTTTAACTTTCAAGAATGTTGGAAGTTTTTAGTAAAGAACAATCTGTTACTGCAAAAACCTTGTAACTACAGCTTGAATCAGTAGGTTTGTTGTGAAAAACAGTGTGGCAGTTTTCAAGTCAGACCATGTTCTCGTTGTACATGACCAGTCCTATAATTAGTCATGATAGGGAGTAAATTGTTTATCAATGTCATATCTCGCATACCCTTCTCTATCATTGGTTAAGACTGGAGGCCTATCCAAGGTGTGATCAACGATGACATTGTGAAAAAGAAAAATTGCTCTTAACTCTGGCCATGCCGAATGATATTAAGCAAAAATTGCATTGAAAATCATAGTGCTGAAAAGACCCTTATTGTTAGTCTGTATTTATTTGAAACTCTTTGTTTGAAAAAAAAAAGGAACGAAAATTAGGTGGTAAAGACGATGATCTGAACGCATATCATAAGTACAGATACGATGGGGTATAGCCAGTCTAAAATCTTTATTTCTCAATGAAATCCTATGTTGTTGGTACTCATTTGAATTGTCTTTATGAGACAATTCCAATGAGTACCCACAACATAGGACTTGTACAAGTAAATAATCTTATTTCAAATCCAAAATACCCCCTCTATCTGAAGCTCTGCTGCATATTATATGCTTGCTGATCTATGTGTGTACTACTTATTGAAGAAGGAATTTTCTAGATTCAGTATGACATGGGTTTAATTTTAAACCATTGAACCATCCTGATGTCCGTAGTTTAAATTCATACATTGATAGATTTTTCAAAAACATTCATCTTGTTTCCTATCCATCTACAAATAACTTAATACTAGGAAAAACAATGCTATTTCATAGGCCTGTCTTATGTCTTTGTAAAAGGATTGGTCTAATGATTTAATAACACTATGTCTTTAGTTCCTGAACAACTTAATAAATGGTTTTCATTTCCATTTAACCATTTTAGGATTTTCTATGTAATCCGATTTTAAAAGCTATGAAAAGTACTTTGGGTAATCCCTAAAATTTGTACTTTTTGAAAATATTTGTGATTCAAGAAAATGTTTGGCACTTTCTGTTTGGAACAGTCTTTTTCTTAAGGGCTTGTGCAAGAAATGAAGAAGTTAACTTCAAATATGTTTTTAATTAATAACAGTATCTTTAAAATTTGAAGGGTTAAAATGACTGGCTGACTGAAAAAAATATGGGTCAAAGTAGCTTATTTTCACATTTTTTGAGGGTCAAAAACCTGGTGTGAAGGTCAAACATGAGCCATATCTTTTGATTGCTGTTACTTTTGGTAAAACATTGCTTTTAAAAAAACTTTCTTTGCAAATGCTTGCAGGAGATCCAATGGAAGTAGATACAGATGCTACAACAGAGACTGAAGGAAAGTCATCTGATGTATCCGTAGATAAACAAGCTGATGATGTTGAAGTTCCTCCGGCCACTCCAATGTCAACCATCTCTGCAGATGAAGAAACAGATTCAGACACTGAGGTTCACGATGCACACATGGACAACAATGACACTGAAGTTGTTCAAGATAAGCTATCAAATAATCATCAAACAGCTGTACAGAAAAGTGATATGTCATCAGTATCTAAACCTGCTCTTGCTATGAGTCCCCCTAACTTACCTGAACAAGTTTCTGCAGACAGTACAGCAAGTTCAATTGGCAGTATGGTTCTACCAGCTAATATCTCAGTTACATCAAACAATTTGAATGGTGATATCTCCTTACAGACTATAGACAGAGGACCAATAGACTTACTTGGTAATGACTTCAGACTAGATAAATCTGATTTGTTCATTGACAATTCAACCACATCCCCTCTTACAAATTCTGGTGTCACAACTTCTCAACAAATTCCTCCAGATTATAGTGCTCCTTGGATTGTTACTGTTAGTATGTACTGGAATGATCTGCCTGCAGTAATGATGGAAAATCAACCCTTTGTTAGACTTGTTGACATTCATAAACAAATATTACCAGCTAAAGATACTGGTATTTTGAAAAAGAGGTGTCAATTAATGGGTATTCCAGTGGAGAACTGTTCAGAAATGCAGCGATACTTCCTTGTTCAGTATGGTAAAGCGTACAATTCTAAAAGTACTCTGATAGTGTCCAAAGAAAGTGCTAATGAACTGATTGGATATTACGTAGATCCTCAGCCTAAATCTAGTAGGGTAGAAGAACATACGGGAAAATCTGTCATTGAACACAGGCGAGAGCAGCTGAGACGCATTGCTTTGGCGCGGAGGGCAGAATTACGAGCGAGACAAAATGCATTGAAGAAAGAAGACCCAAGGGCCATTAAGGAGCCTCAAACTTCAAACGAATTGGATTCTGTGTAAGCATGCTTAGATTGTCTTGTTTTCATTTTCAAAGTCAATACTCTTTAATGGATATTTATCCTTTAACATAGTTGTTCAGACCTGCCTATTTTCAAGGTGAAAACTTTTTCAAAACATTTTATAAATGATACATACCATTACAAAATTTTGCAAATGTTTCTGCATCTTGTCCAAAGGGATGGAGAAAATAATGTGAGCCCTTGTCATGCTGAATAAATTCTGGCTAAAATTTCCATCAAATTCAAAGGGCAAAAAGCACTGAGAGTCCCAACTGTGGGTCAATTTTCATTTGAAAAACTAAATCTATCGAAAATTCTGGTTTGAAAGTGAGAAACCGGTGGTGTAGAATAACATCAGACTGCACATGTGTGCAGGCTGATGTTTGTCTATAGCTCTAGCCAAAGCAGGAATATTCCGGGTTCAGCATGACAAGGGTTAACAATTATCAATTTATGACAAACAGATGAACAATATTTTTCAAGAAATTCACGCATTACAGCCAAACAAAATTTTAAATTTTGAAGATTTTTGTGGTTATCTTTGATAGGATTTGAATATATTGATAATTCTCTTGTAATCTTTGTCTATCTGGATCAACTTTCTGAAGTTCAGGGAAATCTTTGTGGATGCAATGTAGGAGACAAAATTCCATGTAACTATTATATCAATTATAAAACACTTTCCTTTTATGTTTTTACTTCTGTTTTAATTATGATCTGTGGGTTAAGTATTAAGGTGATTCGTATAAAGGGATTTCAAATTAAAGTTTGCAAGAATGCAATGATCAAAAATTTGAAAGAAAGGTGGATTTTTCTTGTAGATATGGGGAAAAAAACTCTGGGTAATTTTGTTCACTAATATCAGGGTAGAAAATGGTTTTCTAATGTAAAGTTAAACTTTAATCTTCATTTAGAGCATGTCTTGAACTTGTTTGCTGATAATGACAAGCTTGTTCAAGTGTTTGGTTTAGTTAAACTTGCTGATTATGTATTATCAAGAAGGAAGCAAGACCAAAAGCTGGTATTTAATGTATCAAATTGAATTGGCTTGTAAAAATTTGAAATGGTCAATATTATAATTTGAATTGGGCAATAGGACTTGGATGAGTAGAAGTTTGTACCAGGGTACCTTAAATTTTGTTACCCTAAGATAATTGAGGACCTGATGATTACAGTCCATATATTTTTTCATAAATAAAATAAAAAGGTGGATTCAGAATTTCTGTAAAGGGGGTTCAAACATACAAATTCTGACATTGGACAAGGGACCAAGCTGTGGTTAATCTATATCTTGCAAATAAGAAGCCGGTGCTCTCAAAACTGTCTGATATAAGTCAGTAGGAATATCTGGAAATCAACTTTAAAAAAGAATTGAAGACTGTTTTAAACTGTCTTCAATTCTTTTCTGAATTTGGTTTAAACATATTTTATTTGCAATAAGTTTCCAACACAAATACACTCAACATTAAAATTCTAGCAAAAGGGATCAAAACAGAATCAAGGCTTATATAGTTTCTTTCCCGTGTGGTAGATAGCGACAGGTACAATACAACATGTAACATATTTAACATCAGTAATCAATATGTCTTGTTGAAGTTATTAAGACTGACAAAATTTAATAATTGAACGAGAGAGAGAGAGAGAGATGGAAAAATTACGCAGTAGTGAAGAGGCCTTCTTCAGACTATATTTTCAAGCTAAAATGATAATGACCTATTATAAACTATAAAATGATATCTTAGAACTGTTTACTTTCTTTAATGTATAATTGCACCACTTGGAATATGTGTTCATTTAAACAGTCATCAATTCTTTTTTGAATTTGATCCCCAAAGGTACATAATGTGCTTATACATTTATAAGTCAAGTAGCGGTAATTATTTAAGACCCAGAGGGAATATTACCCTACCCAATACCTGGGTACTTGAGTACTCATCCAAGCTCTTTCAGGCAATAGGATATCACAATTTGATTGAAACAAAATGTTAAATCTAAATTGAATAGGATTATAAGGGTTTATTCACCAAATGTCCCTTTGTTGTGGTGTAATTCAGTATTCAAGATATTTCAACTGCATAGTTAGGCAATACTCATGACAATTGAGAGTCTTTCTAAAGTTTGATGCAAAACTTTTGTAATGCACAGATTACACAATGAAAGGCAGGACCAACTGTTGCATTTTAAAACACTTAATTTGAATCCTGATTTTCACCTGTTTGCATTTAAAACTTTCTGTCTGAATAATGTATTCAATACCATACAATAATGAATTTAAATTGCTCAAAATTATTGGTTCTTACATTACTGCTCAAAATTATTGGTTCTTACCAAACAACTTAACCCATTATAGGAAAATGTTTTAGTCTGATGTAAAATGTAAGAAGTTGCAGATGTAATTTTTTAGTCAATGAAAATTCAGAAACCGTACTAAATTGTGATGGGTATTACTGAAACAGTTCTGGACATGTATGTTTGTTGTAATCAATGTCTTCCAATTTCTTTCTTGTGGTTTGTTGGGGAAAAAAGGATAATGTGGGAATGGGTTAATTGTTCTGACAATTAACATTGAGATTTTGAGCAAGGGTAAAAGGGTTAAGATGTGTGTCAGTGTGTCATTTTGATAAGTTAAGGAAGGAAAAAATATTGAGGGAATTTTCATGCCACCCCATTGATAAAATCAGAAGCATATTGTTTTAACATTGTTGGCCTGTCTGTCTGTCCATACAATATATGTTTTACTTACCATGTTTTTATTTGGTATGGACATATATGAAATAAACACAAATTTCCTATGAAGAATCCTTTAATCACTGTCACATAGATAGGTCATAGTTCAGATTTAAAGGTCTTGTTTCTGAATTTTATGTGTTTACAGTAAAACTTTTGTTAAGCGACCATTAAGGGGACCACCAAAAAGCGGTCGTTTATGGAAATAGTCGCTTAATACAAAATATCATTATAAATGTGAGGATTCAGTTTGATAGCATTTATAGATTGTCAGTCAAGTTGTATTGAATCCTATGATGTTCGAACCCATTAGAATCGTCTAATGGGTTCCAACATCATAAGATTCAATAATAACAATATCTTTCGTTCAGAATTTCCCCTTTTTTCAGAGATTTTGCTTACAGTGAAGGGACTTTTTACGGTGGTCGCTTCAAAGAATTGGTCGCTTAATAGACGTGGTCGCTCGAGCAATATCGACTCGACTGTATATCCAAATCAGTCTGAGAAAAAGAAATAATGGTACAAGTGTATATTCTTTAATGCTTTTCGGTGGATTATCAAGAATTAACATCTAATTGGATAAACTCACAGCCTAACCAGTGAAATGATAAAAAAATTGCATCCAGCTTTTGTTCATATCAACCTCCTTCATGTTGTCTAAGTGAAGCCCAAAAAGTGACGTAATCATGAACATTGCATTGAAATCACATCCAAAATGAGGCCCTTTTCTTAAACATTTCTCATTTTTAGCTCACCTGAGCACAAAGTGCTCAAGGTGAGCTATTGGGATCGTAGAATGTCCGTCGTGCGACGTGCGTCGTCCGTCGTCCACAATTTCTTTAAACATCTTCTCCTCCTAAACCAGTGGGCCAATCTTGATGAAACTTGGCAGGGATGTTCCTTGGGTCAAGCTCTACAAAAGTTGTTCAAATAAATGAAATCCACCCTTAACTTTCCCTTTACCCTTAACAAAAAGGGTGAAAATATGAAAATCTTTAAAAATCTTCTTCTCTGAAACCAGATGGCAGACAGCTTTCATATTTGGTATGTAGCATCATCTAGTGGACCTCTACCAAGTTTGTTCATATCAAGACCCTGGGGTCATATTTGGGCTTTGCCTGGGCCAAACCCTTTTTACATAGAATCAAAGAGCGAAATCTTTAAAAATCTTCTTCTCTGAAACCAGATGGCAGACAGCTTTCATATTTGGTGTGTAGCATCACCTAGTGGGCCTCTACAAAGTTTGTTCATATCAAGACCTTTGGGTCATATTTGGGCTTTGCACGGGTGCATCCCTTTATCTCTTATGAGCACTAAGGGTAAAAAAATGAAAATCTTCAAAAATCTTCTTCTATGAAACCAGAAGGCAGACAGCTTTCATATTTGGTATGTAGCATCATCTAGAGGACCTCTACCAAGTTTGTTCATATCAAGACCCTAGGATCATATTTTGGCTCCACCCGGGCGCAACCCTTTTTACATAGAATCAAAGAGCGAAAATATTTTAAAATTTTCTTAAATCGAAACCAGAATGCACACTGCTTTCATTTTTGGTATGTAGTATCACCTAGTGGGCCTCTACAAAGTTTGTTCATATCAAGACCTTTGGGTCATATTTGGGCTTTGCACAGGTGCATCCCTTTATCTCTTATGAGCACAAAGGGTAAAAAAATGAAAATCTTCAAAAATCTTCTTCTATGAAGCCAGAAGGCAGACAGCTTCCATATTTGGTATGTAGCATCATCTAGTGGACCTCTACCAAGTTTGTTCATATCAAGACCCTAGGATCATATTTGGGCTCCACCCGGGTGCAACCCTTTTTACACAGAATCAAAGAGCGAAAATCTTTTAAAAATCTTCTCTAATCGAAACCAGAGGGCACACTGCTTTCATTTTTGGTATGTAGCATCATCTAGTCGGCCCCCACCAAGTTTGTTCATATCAAGACCTTTGGGTCATATTTGGGCTCCATCCGGGCTCATCCCTTTCAGCTCATCTGAGTAGGCAGCCGCCACCATAGCGCAGTTGGTTAGGCATAAGACTTCCAATCTGGAAGTCGTGGGTTCGATACCCGGTGGCGGCAAATATCCTTTCCGACGTTTGTCTTTCACCAATGGGTAATAATCCTAAACCTATGTGAAATAGCAGTCGGAGGCTAGGAAAGGATGTAATGGTAGTACTGGCGTGAGAAATACCAGGAATCCATTGTTAGGTGCTCCAGCCGCCGCGATATAACTGAAATAATGTTGAAAGCGGCGTAAAACCCCATTCAATCAATCAATCATCTGAGTAGGATTGGTGAAAATAGGAAAACCTTCAAAAATCATCTTCTCTGAAACCAGAAGACAGACAGCTTTCATATTTAGAATATAGCATCATCTTATGGACCTCTTCCAAGTTCGTTCATATCAAGATCCTGGGGTCACATTTAGGGTCCACCTGGGTGCATCCCTTTTTACATAGAATCAAAGAGCAAAAAGGCATATCTGTCTTGCTCTTCGCTGAAAACGTTCCATGGTATTGATCTTAGGCAAATATCTTCTTTTTGACATCTGCCTATCTAATTAATGTGATGTCCCAGGGGTCAAAGAGACTCAGGTGAGCGATCTAGGACCATCTTGGTCCTCTTGTTGCATTAGAAGTATCATTTGTTTTTCAACCAAGATCTGCTTTTCAAGTAAGATCAACTATTATTTCATTTTATGAACAACAAAAGCTATTCTAACTCTTGGCTTTGCCACAAGTGAAAATACAGTTTATTTCACTCAATGAAATATAGATTGATCTTACAATGAATTGTCCTCTGTGTATTACCTTTATTGTTTCCAGAGTTTCTCCGTTGTTCTCTGTAAGTGTTGTTCTTATTGCATCACTTACCCATGTTTTGAGGAAGTCACAAAAATAGACAGGCTCCTTTCTGTGTGTACTTTGTCTTAAATGTTGCTGTCTGGTGAAACTCTTAATGTAAGGATAAAATTATTCTAACAGCACTACCAGATGGCCTCCATGTTGATTCCTGATTATCCACACATTTGACAGGCATTGAATTAATGTGGATAAAAGGCCAGTGCTAACTTTGTTGAGAATTTTCTGAACTAAGACCTGTCAGGTTATATTGGTGTTAGTGCCAGCAGCCAATTGTGAAAGTTCTCTGTGAAGATGCAGTATGATTTAAGGTAGTGGACCAGTAATAGTTCTGCAACATTTGAACCATGTGTTCTTTCACAATGATAACCGAGGTTTCCTAATGAAAATCATTAGGGAACCTCGGTTAACTGTTAAGGCTGCTCTTTCACAGTTTTCCATAGAAATAATACAAAACGTGTTCTTAGATTTGGAAATGTGTGTATTTTTAGAAGAATAAGAATGGCCCAAGGCATTGGCACTAAAACCAACATATTTCAATAATTTTTTAGATTATTTTTTCGAGGCTGAAAGATCAGTAAATTGGATCCAGTCTATTCATTTCGAGTCTATGAATTACGAAACCATTGCTTGCCGTGAATAATCTTTCATTTTTGCTTGTATTGATATGAAGTTTCCATCTGTCAATTTGATTTCTAAAGGCGGCACTCAGCCTTTTCAAATATTTTACTCCCATCAATGTGTTAAATCATAGACCTGTGTGGGATAGTAGCTGGAGGCTAGGAAAGGATGTGATGGTAGTAATGGTGGGAGAAATACCAGGTGCTCCAGCCTCTGCAATATAACTATGAGATTGTTGAAAGTGGCATTAAACCCCATACAAACAAACTCAGGGAAGGGTTTCTGCTCCAAATTTAGTTTGAAATGGGTAAGTTGGCAAGAACTGAAACTGTGAGAATTGGTTAAACTGTAAAAGCCAGATCTGTTATGAATGCCAAATCAGGTCTGATATTATTTGGTAAAAAAGCTGCGTGTCTTAAGTTTTGTTTAAACTGAAAGTAAAAATTAGATGAGCGTAATTATCAGACAAGGAACATGCACTAGCAAAATTAATCAAAAAAACTATTTGCCATTTCTTTTCTCTGTATCTTGTCTTGCAGCCAACTTTTTATGTTAGCAAGTAATACTCATTTCCGAAAAACTTTTCATCACTGTATTAATGTCAAAGCACACATACGAAATTCAAATGTTGGTAGAAAGTCTTGAGAAGAGAAGTGTCAAATTATAAGATGATGATTCCAGGGCTTTCGTGTCATAAATGTTTCACTTTGTCTTAAATGAGTTGGCTTGATTCAAGAAGGTATTTTGAAAGATCAGTGCTAACTGTTTGGCACTTAGCTATTGATTTATAAATTTGATAAAGAATTTAATGTTTAAGAGATGGAAAGTGAATTCAGTCTCAAGACAATCTCTCAAATTGTCTATTTGGGTTAAATAATCAGTTCTTTACAAATGCTTCCATCTTTGGTCTCTTCATTTGCATAACTATCTGGAGGAAGATCTTGACTGCATTCATAATATGAAATGGATTGTAGCAGGAGAAATGAAGTTTGCTGGAATTGAATGTGAATTTATGGCAGATAACAACCTTGATTCTTTATTTCAACAGTTTGGGTGACCTTTTGTTTTACCTCTAGTTGCAATGAATGACCCTTTGTTTAAAGAAATAATATTGGAAACAACCCAAAACAACTTTGTAAGGGGAAAAAAGGGATTCAGTTAAGGTCAGCAAGAGTTCCAATTTTGAAAATTAGGAAGGTTTCTAAATCTAGAAAATCTGCTGAAGTCAAAATATTTCAGCTCTTGTCAGCCGCTTCACCAGGATTGATACTGTAGAATATGGCCTCTCTTTGTGTGATGAATAACATGTTATTATTTGAGTGCACTATAATAATCTCAATGATTTAAGATTGGTGTGAGAGAAAGAAAGATAGGGGAACAAATAGAAAAAGCAGCACTATGCAGAACATACAAGGTTGAGAGGCTCTGATATGTCGCCACCCTCTCTCATTTGGAGCGTAGAGCGTGAAGATTGAGTTTTATTCAAAGGCTTCATGAGGCTGTTTGTATTTCCCTCTGCACCCATATAAGGAATGTGACATTCATTGATTATTGAGAACGTCTGCTGTGTTCCAGATATGAGGAAGATATGAGCATAAAAATCTTGTTACTTTAGGGTAAAACTCTATATTATCGTCACCTATTGGAATTTTCTTGATGAGACAGATCCAATGAGTACCCTCAAATGAGTGTTTGATGGGTGAATAATCAATGTCAAATAGAAAATAGAAATCTATCCCCACCATACAAAGTCCTCATAATTATATTCACCCAGATTTATATAGAAGGCAAGTCATCTCCATTTGAATATTGATGGCTCAGAGTGAAACAGTTGTAACTGCCTATATGTTTATAGGCAGTTACAACTGTTCTCGCTGAGCCATCGAAATGTTCAATAAGACTGCTTGGTATAAAAGTAAGGTCACCTGTAATATGGTTGAGTTGGCTTGGTGACAGCTTGCTTAAAAATGTTCAGGGACTATGCATTTTAACCCTTTTGCTGACTTATTAATGTTAACCCACCAAAATATAAATTAAAACCGATACTGGTACATGTTTTAGCTTTTAGCAAAAAAATATTCCAAAGTCTCAAATGTATAAACCCACTTTCAATCAAGATAAGTCATGAAATATTTTCTTTTCTGTCATGCATCTATAGACTGGAAATATCTTGATCTTATAAATTAATTATTTTTATGCCCAACCATAATTATTCAAATCAAGAAAGTAAATTACAGAGCATGTTGTGAAAATGTTATAGCTAGAACTTTGAAGAGCTTTAGTAATGGCATTATGTTTGCCCACTTTAGCTACAGTATTTCTTCTAATAAATGCTCCTGGGAGCTATACATAATATGGTCAGGGAGCTTTATTTTAGAGTTCATTTTCCGATTTAAAAATTCATTAAAATTGATGTCTTTTAGGCTCTTTTCCCTTTAATTTGAGGTGAATTTCCTTTAACCAATCATATAAATGATTGTTTAGAGGAAATTGATCTCAAATTAGAGAAGAAGTCTAAAAAAGTGCCTGAAATTTAGGCATTTGAAGTGGGTTTTCTTAGTAAAAATGTAGGGGTGCTACTTTTTGGGAGGGCGCTATTATTAGAGGAAATACAGTATGAGGAAATGATAAATACAGAGATACAAAAATTTCTTGTTTTCTTCAACACTTGGGAAAGCCATTGGAACATATTTTTCATGCAATATGTGATAGCAGAAACCCATTGCTTGTCTTTTGCAGGGCGTCAACTTCTGTCCTATATCCTATATTTGTCCTATATTTTGATAGCTTACCTATATTGTCCTATATTTCAAAGGTGTCTTATATAGTGAACACCTTTGCTATATTTCCAGGAGATAATATAGTGAAAAAAAAATGAGATGGTCATAATACATTTACTACAATCCATATTAAAGTGAAACTATCGAAGTATCTGTAAAATATTATACAATACTGAGATAATTGTATTTCTATTACCAATTTGTAAAGCAATTGTTTGATGAAAATGAACTGCCCTAGATTTCAAATTTTATTTGCCACCTTTTAGTTCACCTGAGCAAGAAGTGCATAAGGCAAACTATTGTGATTGTCTTATGTCTCGGGTCCTTGAGGGGTCGTTATTGTTGACTCTTTAATCAGTAGGCCAATCTTGATGACACTTGGTATAATTGTTCCATGGGTTATGCTCTACCAAAGTTGTTCAAAAAAGTGTAATCCCTGCGCTCTGGTTGCCATGGCATCTATAAAATGCGATGAAAATCTGCTCTGAATCCAGAAGGCAGACAGCTTTCATATCTGGTATGTAGCATCATCTAGTGGATCTCAACTAAGTTTGTTCATATCATGTCTTTAGGGTAATATTTTGGCTCTGCATGGGCACAACTCATTTTACATAGAAATAAAGGAGAAAATCTATATGTATGTTTGGTATGTAGCAACATCTTGTGGAACCTCTAAATTTGTTTAACTCATGTCTATGGGTTAATATTTTGGCTCTGCACTATCCATATTACATAGAAACAAAGGAAAAATCTTCTTCTCTGAAACTAGAAGGCAGACAACTTATTTTTTGTATATATTAACATCTAGTGGACCTCTACCAATATATTCATGTCATGCATGCCCCTATGGTCAAATTTGGGCTCTGCCCAGGTGCATCCCTGTTTTATGTAGAAATAAAGAAGGAAGCCTTCAAATGGTTCTCTGAAACCAGACAGCAAAAACTTTTCATATTTGATATTCATCACTATCTTTTGGACTTCTACCATGTATTTCCATATAAAAGCACTGTGTTCAATTTTGTATGTGGCTTCATCAAGTTGACTTAAACCAAGCTAGTTCATATCATACTACTATTATCATATATCACACTCAGCCAGTGTGTATCCCTTCTGCATGAAAATAAAGTTGGAAATAATTCAACTATCATCTTCCATGAAAAAGTCTCTGGCATTGATATTTGGTATAAATACTCTCCTCTCAATCTTATTCATGTGGTGTCCCAGGGGTGAAGGAGACTCTGGTGAGCAAACTAGCACCATATTGGTCCTCTTGTTTAAGTGCTCAAGATAAGCTATTGTGATAACTCACTGTCTGTTGTTTGAACATTGACTGTCCGTCTGTCTGTTCATCCATCAACAATTCCTTTACATTACTTAAAGATTTAATTTCATTACAAAAAACGTCAATTGCCAATGGTAATGGTAGATCTAAAATTATGAAAAACCTTCTAAATTCATTCTTTGAAAGTCCTCTTGTATCTGTTTAGCAATATGCTTTAAGCAAAGATTCTAGTATACTACTATTAAAAGGCAATTGAATTTCTAAGGGTTTTGTTCTGTTGTATCAATTGTTCACATTATTTCATCTTGAAATATTTACTTTGTAGTAAGAAATAATGATAAAATGATGGTAAGGGATGGCTATTGGGATATTGGCGCCCATAAGTATTGTCCTATATTTGTCCTATTTTTTTACTCTGAAATGTACTATATTTCTATATATTTTTCAACATTTTGAGTTGACGCCCTGCTTTTGTAACTATTAAGAATATAATAATGGTTATATATAAAGTAACAGCTGTTTTGCAGAACTATGGGAAGTTTTCACACTGTTTCTTTGTGTCTGTTTTGGGATATCTTTCAAAACGAGAACACTGTATATTGAATCGTTGAATCAACTTAGATATAAGCTTTATACAATTAATTTTACCATCAAGAAAAATTTAGAAACCTCGGCTGAATAAAGGCTGTAGTTACCTTAATTTTGTGGCCCATTTATTATCTACAATAATGAGATGAATCATAATGACCAGTGGTTAAATCGTAGATTTTAGGCCAAACCCCCCAAAGGCATCATTAAAAGTTGCAAGATGTACGCATTGTACTTTTCAAAACTAAGTATTTCTTTTCATTATTGTTTGACAATTGTCTATCTGTATTTGTCTATTGTTTTACTGCCATGTTTCAATGAAAACTGAATTATAATTGGGATATGATAATCATATATACTTTGGCATTTAGTATTACCAATTTAACCCTTGTCATGCTGAATTTAAATCCTCTTTCAGAATTTCACTCATATCAAAGTACCTCAGACCCTGGAATCCAAGGTTGAGGGACAATCTTTCTGTTTAAAAACAATTTTATGAACAACTCTGAATATTCCGGGTTCAGCATGACAAGGTTTAAGATCAGTTAGCTATCTAATCAGGTCAAGCTCACAAACACTGCAACCATTAAATGTCTTTAAGGAGTCCATATTGAAATATTCACCAGAAAAATCTTTTGACTCGGTGTCAGACTTTTTGATGTGTGGAAAAGATTTCCTAATGGAATCACCATTTGATGTTTCTCTCATTCAAGCACATGGCTTGAATTTCCCATTCTCTATGCACATGGTTAGGCTAATGTTGGAAAAATATCCCTCGTGTTTTCCTGAATATTTATTTTGTATTGAATGTGAGATGAATTTAAATAACATATATACAGTGTTGGGGAAAATTGCCTAACAGCTATAGTTGAATGTGAGAAACTTTTTTATTACCAAACCTTTCCGTCTGAAGTGGAAAAATGACCCTGTTTTGCTATTCAATTGTTACTTAGTCTTCAGTTTCGGATCTTATCCAGGCTGTGGGATTTTTTTTTTGCTCAACAAAAGCTCTTTATGTTAGTAGGAATTAGCTTGAAGCATACTGTACAAAAATTAAACCCTAAAATCCTAACACTAAACACACTGATCTCCAGAAATATAATTTGGATTTGAACAAAATTTTGAATACATTGTCCTTGACAAAATCCCCATACATTGTTGGGTTTAGGATTTAAGATGAATCAAAGGAAAGGGAGTTATTTCTATCATTACTAGTAATAGTTCTGAAGGATATACTCATGCATTGAGTTTCTTACATGCATATATCCGATGGCAGCACACATCCTTTCCAACTGTTTGTCTTGCACCAGTCATAGACCTACGTGGGATAGCAGTTGGAGGCTAGGGAAGGATGTAATGGTAGTTTTGGTGTGAGAAATACCAGGAATCCATTGTTATGTGCTCCAGCAGCTGTAATAAAACTGAAAGATTGCTAAATGAACAGTCAAGCCACAATCAAACAAACAAACTTAAATGCACAAATTCTCTCTTTCATGTTTAGATTCAGTAGATGGAGAGAGATAGCGCTCATGTGCCTCTTTTTGCTGTTTCAATTCCAACCCATTCCTTATTTGCTAGAATTTTGGGATCCTGTCTCATTAGGAAGCTTTTAAGTTATTTGAGCCTATGCGTGACATTTCCAACAATTTCACACCGGTGCGAGATACAAACATTCAGCAGTGTTGACAACAAGATAATGAAATACATGCCGATCATCAGAAGAGAAATTGAGACCATATCTATCTAAAGTGCACAGTGAAGATTTTGGTTAGACTGTGCATCTGTAGGCTGGCCAGAATCTTCACTTTGCGCATATTAGAAATTGTTTGAAATGTCAGGCACAGGCTCATATTATAAGATGTGCCACTGTCACATTTTAGAAAGAAGTAGAAAAGGATTTCTAACACCATACAAAACTCAAAAGGATGCCATTGTCAATTGTGTGCATTTGAATGATTTAGCTGTACAAGATTGTGGGGGCTACAATTGCATATAGCCTTTGGGCAACTAAAATATTGTAACTGCAGCTGGAATCAGCTGTAGTTACAATATTTTGTTGGACCGCTGGCAACATTATCATTGATTCCCCAGTTGGTAAGAGGAAATGACTAAGCCTGTTATATTAATCAATTAAGCAGGGCAGGTGGTTTTTACATACTTGATCACTTTATCAGGTAGATATCAGCATATTGACCGGGTCATTTCAGGGAAATTAGTTTCTTACCAAAAACAATGGGTTTTACCAGTAACCTTGCTCCCCTTTGAAGAAGAGGGGTATATTTCTTTGCACTTGTCGGTCGGTCTGTTGGTCGGTCCATCCGTAGACCATTTTTTGCCCGGAGCATATCTCAAAAAGTATGCAAGCTAGAATCATGAAACTTCACAGGTGGATAGATCTCATTGAGGAGAAGTGCAGTGCACAAGAATTCTACTTATCGTACTTTTTGAGTTAATGCCCTTTGTTGATTAACAAAGATTAGGCCATTTCTTTAAATTTGTGTTATTCAAAATTGTGAAGTGACGGTCAGTTCATATTCAGAGGTCTGGTCATAACAAAGAGAACAAGTCTAAGATATAGCGAATTACTGGTATTTCATGAAGAAAGTTGAAGAGTAAATTTATGTCATTTTTCTTGCTGGTTTTGTTATATTGGCTTGGCTATTTTCGTAGATAACTTGTGGTATTGTTATAGTGTTGGCATCATTGTTTTTTCGTGGGAAAACAGTGGCAAAATTTTATAATATCTCTGATAGTACCTAAAACTTTTGTTTGAAACTTAAATGTATTTGCTTTTATCCATGAAATTTGATGCATGTAGTTAGTAGAAATCATGAACAGAAAGGAGAAAAATTTGATGTTAAAAAGCTTTTCCTTTATTGGAGTCTCTCTATGGTATTTATGAAAATTTGCAAACATTTTCACACTGAGAATGAAAATAAACCTTTTGAGTTATGTCCGATACCGTATTGATTTCCTTTGACTTGACCATAGTCCTATTGTTCAGCGGGAAACAGTTGTAACTGCCTTTAAACAAATAGGCAGTTACAACTGTTTCATGCTGAGCCAACAAGATGCTAAGTTAATAATGTAAATCGGTCAAAGTAATCAGCTTGAATGAAATCAATGGTTCACAGATTTTACCCAGTCATCATAAACTAGCTGGACACATTTAGTGCAGCATGTTTCATGTCTAATCCAGTCTATCATTTAACCCTTTCCCAAACAAGACCTGGATTTGACGTCCCTGATAAAAAGGGCTTGGGAAAACATTGAAACAAAAGAAGAAACTGCTGATAACCAGCAGTTTCTCCTTTTTGTCTCAGTATTTTCTGTGTCATATTTTACACAAATCCTATCTTTAATAACATCCATTTTGTCAATTGTGGCAGTTTTTGACGAGGATCCCCTTAAAGTTGTTTTGTTCGGGAAAGGATTAAGTTGTAAAAGCTCTTAATCTTTAGTTTCTTTTAAACTTTGTACACATAGCACTATTGTAGGCGCTTACAATAGTTTTGCTCTAGTCCTCAAATTAAAGTCACTATAATTTGAGGACTAGTGCAAGACTATTGTAAGTGCCTACATTTATAGGCACATGCAATATAGTTTTTTGCTGACCCTTTTATCCAACCTTGGTGCCACTGTCACAGTTGGTAGTGCACTGTACTGTCAATTTAGAGGTCCCAGGTTCAATCCCAGACGGCAGCACTCATTATTTCCACCTGTTTGTATTTCACTAATGGGTTGATAATTGAAGACCTATGAGGGATAGCTGGAGGCTAAGAAAGGATGTGATGGTAGTACTGGTGTGCGAAATACCAGGAATCCATTTGTTAGGTGCTCCAGCCACCAGGATATAAATGAAAGATTGTTGAAAGCGGCAAAAAAGTCTGTTAACCCTTGTAATGCTGAACCTGGAATATTCCTGCTTTGGCAGGAGCTTTAGACAAACATCAGCCTGCACATATGTGCAGTCTGATGTTAGTCTACACCACCGGTTTCTTATTTCTTATTTTCAAACTAGAATTGTCAATAGATTTAGTTTTTCAAATAAAAATTGACCTACTGTTGGTACTTTCAGTGCTTTTTGCCCTTTGATTTTGATGAAAATTATTAGCCAAAATTTATTCAGCATGACAAGGGTTTATTATCTTAATCTACACTGCCCAAACCTTGGCCCCACAGAACACCAAAGGAAGCGAGTGCCTGTGGCTTCACCTTGAAGTCTTCAATATTTGCTTACAGTTATCCAAATTGCACTGTAAGAGGAGCTTAGCTTTAGTTTCAATTACATAAGATTTCTGCATTAGCTGATCCGGACTAGGAATAATTCATGTTTATAAACTTTACTGGTCTCAATAGGTTAATCATGTGGTATTCTATAAGACATCGATCAGCCTGAACATCTGTGGCATGTGCAGACTGATATTTGTCTATACCTCCTACTAAATCAGGAATATTTGAAGTTCACCAGGTTAAGGGTTAATATCAGGAAGCTTGCCCATTTTGAGCTTTGCTCATTGAAAGTATGTTGTAAATGGTTAGGTTTATGAAATGAAATTATTAATTAAGTTATTTCTGTATGACTGATGTCTGGTCTTGACGAGCTGTCACCTACATTACACATTTAACACTTTCCTGTTTAAGAAAATTTTGGACCTGTCCAAATTCAAAGGTTTTGCAGACGAAAATTTAAAGTGGATTTAATTTGAAAAATCACCATTCAGTAGGGTAGAAAATAGTGTGGAAAAAGAAGAAATTGCTTGTCAGAAGCAATTTCTTCTTTTTTACACAATGTTTTCTCAATTACAAAATCTTAGGGACGTAAAAACCAGGGATTGGATAGGAAAGGGTTAACACTTTTGAAAAAATAGATGAGATAAAGGTCGGATTACTCTTTACTGCCGGGCAGATTTCATGAAGCCATTACCAGACGAAATTATAAGCTGGTTTAAATTGGTGAAAGTTGCAGACATTAATCGAGATATATCCAAATTGAAAAATATGGACAAAATGAGACCAAAAAAGCTAATGAAAAAATCCCTTGCAAATTTTCATCTTTCCCGAGTGGGTAATTCCATTACCTTACTTTATAATGTTAGAAAGGGGTCAAAATTTCAGATTGTCATGCACTACGTTAAATTTTATTAAGGATATTCGGAAAAGTCTTTTAGAGAACTAAGGCTTGACTGTGGTATACGTGCAAAAACATTATGACTTATACGTAATGAAAGCAATCCCAACTTATGTATATATGTATGTAGGTACATACATATACATATGTATGTTTGTATGCATGTTATTTATGTATGCTTGTATATGTATGTGTATGTATGTGTGTATGTATATTTGTCTTGTTTTGTCTGTTTGAAAAAAAAGTGGGTGGGGGTGAAACAGACACAGAAAAGAGTGATTAAAACCGACTTAATTTCTTTTTTCAGGTCGTCTCAACATGATCCAACCAAGGTTGAGGTAGAGATTCCTAAAGTTTTGTCTGTAACCCGACCAGGAACAACCCAGACACTTGGATCTGGAATTGCAACACAGAGGTCAACAAGACACAAGAAAATTAACTTTCTTGAAATGTTGCGTGGTGATTCTGTCCCCAACACTGCAGATGACGAAAATCACACGGAAGAATCAACACAAACAAAGAAGCAGCACAAACAGATCGGAGATTCCTCTGCAAAAAGAACTAAAAAGACACAGGAAAAAAAGATAAAGATTGTGAAATACAGTGTTCAGCCTAAATTACCGGAATCAGCAGATAGTTCCGAGACTGAAACTGATTATAGTTCTACGGAGGAAACAGATTCCACAAGTGGATCGGAGGTATATGTAGTTAAACCGTCATATAAACATAGGTCTGTAATTCAGAAAGATTCAAGATTTAAACCTCAATCAAAATTCAAAATAGGAGCCATTAAGAAACTGCCAGCTCCAAAACTGCCCCTAAGAGTAAAAATTAGTGCTAAAAAAACTCAAAAGTCTGCAGGAACCATTACTCCTGTATCAATGAACAGATCTGTTGGAACTTTGGCTGCTCCGTTCTCAAGAAAGGATAAATCCCTAACATCACATTCCTCACATCGCGTTCTTACACCTTCTGTGGTCAACTGGAATGGATCAAGTTCTGGTGAGGAAAATAAAACACTTGATCCAATCTCGAAATATGATAAAAGTGCGAATGACTATGAAAAGGTGAAGGTGGTTCCTAATTATTCTGAAGACTTAAATGTTACAAGTTTTGGAGATTTTGGATCTGGGGGGTTAATTAAGGAGTTTACTGAGGCAGATTTAAAAGTGTCTCAGTCTTTACCGAGTGAAATTCTTGACACAAGTGGGATTCATGAAGAAGAGACAGTTTCAGACTCAAATGAAAATGAAAAAGGGGATGCTAACAAACTTGAAAACATGGATTTACAAGAAAGTGAGATGAATTCACAACAAAGTAAGGAGAACTTACCAGAAAATGAGGTGAATTTACAAGACAATAATGTACCTGAAATTAGCGATGAAGCTATTAACAAAAAAGATGAGGTTCCTAAAACTTGTGAAGAGATTAAAGACAAATCAAGTGAGGTTAAGGCTAGTCAACCTCATGCATGTGTAAATGAACGTGCTAATTCAGAACCTTCTGTTATTGAAACAAACAGTAGATCTCAGTCACCAATAGTAATGTTTCATAGAAATGAGGTATTATCTGACAGTGTGCGGGATTGTGGTTTACAGATAATACATAGATCTTCTAGTCCAAATACTGACATGAGGGGTAGGGCACAACTTGGGGAACTCTTCATTGATAAATATTCCAACAAAAAATCTCTCTGTATTCGCTGTTATACTTGTCGAAAGATGATGTCAGTGGATTTATTTTTGCGGCATCTCCACGATGTTAGTGGCGGATTCATCCCTGTGGAGGATTTGCGGATTATAGACATTGATGAGAGTGATGTTGATGAACAAGGTCTAAAAATCTGGGAAAATTTCCAGAGAAAGAAAGAACTGTTTGACAACAACCAAGTCCCCTCCCCCGACGTCTTTGCAGAGAGTGTGTTGTGTAGTGTTAATTCAGATTCAAATCATTCGTGTCCAGAAAAAACTATCCAAGAAGACAAAGTAAAGTCCGCAGGTCCATTAATTATCACAACTCCAGTTTCTCCAGTTAAACCTTTCCAAAATTCACGACAAGCAACTACCAGTGGTTCATTTAGAAAAACAGGACAGCACAGTTTCATTGATAACTCAGAAGGAACTCGGGCTAGTTCAAGAAAACGCAAGAAGAAACAATTATATCCATGTGAAGAATATTCATTTTCTAAATTTCCAAGGCTTCAGGGTGGTAATGAGAAAGCAAGCAATGTATAAAGGGAGATAATTTACTAGTATTCAATTTTGATTCTTCAGGGCAAAAGTTTTTTAATTGTCCTTAATTATACAGGCATTTACACAAGTTTTATACTGACCCCTCAATTTGTCTTAAATTTATTACAAACCAAAATGATAGCACGAGACTGCTCTAAGTGTCTCTGCAGAGACATTTAGTTCAGTTTTGTGTTCACTCTTGACTTCATTCTGAAAAAAAAACTTTTCAAAGGGCAGGGCAAAAAATTTTGTTAGTGAAAGTAAACAAAAACATGCACTTGTACTCAAAAATAATACAGGTGGTGCTCTTGAAATTCAAACAGGCTCTCAAAATTTGAGTGGGCAGACTAAATTGATGTGAGGTTAACATAAAAGGAGGAAACCCTGATCCAGAAAGGTTATTTTCTGTTGGATATGAGTATTGTTGGTACTCATTTGAATCATCTTCATTGATATTCAATTGAGTACCTTGTACAGAGGGTTTATTGCAGTATTGTTGAAAGAATTATCTGAAATCCATTTTAACTTCCTTCTGCAGAGGTACATATAAGAGGGGGGTATTTCCATCTAAGATCTTCATTTCGCATTAAAACCCTATAATGCGGGTACTCATTTGAATTGTCTCAAAGAGACAATTCAAACGAGTATCCACAATATAGGAATTGTGCAAGTATTGTACAATAATTAATTTAATTTGAAATAAAAAAAAACACCCTCTATCTGTAGCTCTGTGTCAGTCACTTTATCAAGGAGCACTTTCTGAATTCAAGCATGTACTTACTTGAATTTCACGTATAGGCATTTTTTCTAGCTTATTGGTATAGATTTAAGGTGCACTTGTATTATTTGAGTGTGCATGTGTTCTATTATGCATATATGTATGTAGCCAAAACACAAGAGATACAATATAATTGCAATGCCCTTAAGTAAAGTACAATGTATTTTCTTCATGCTAAGTTTGAATGATAATGATTAATCAATGAACACCAGATTTTATTCTAAATTGGCATAGGTGGGATAAAATAATAATGGGTCAAATCTCAATGATTTAATGTTTTGACTTTTGAAACTTGATTTTGATATTTTCGACAAATTAATAGTATATATGTCATTGTTAACAACTTCATGGCCTGGAAATTTAGCTTGTCCTGGAAATTTAGCTTTGTTTTAATTTTCACTAGTTAGAATGTATCATTATATTAATCTATATTGTGTAGTCCAAGGGAGATAATTACAAAATAATAACACCCAATGACTTACTGCATACATCTATTGTCTACATCACAAAAGACTGCTCAGTCTCTAGTGAAATTGTAAGGGTATTCAGACTTACAGATAAGAGGAGGTATTGTCAGTTTATAAGCTTTATTTCTCATTGAATCCCTATGTTGTTGGTATTCGATTCTAACAACTACCTACAATATAGGATTAATGAAGTATTGTTGAAATTATTCAATTTTAAACCAAAATATCCCCTCTAATTATAGTTCTGAGAAATATAAAAAAATATAGAACTGCATGTACAACTTGCATGCAGACTGATCTTTGTTTTTACTGTCTACCAATTCAGGAGTCATGCGAACAACAAAGGGATTAATATATAGCTTGAATATTTCTTAGTACAAGGGAGATAATTCAGAAAACATTAGCTATACCAACCAAATGACCTACTTCATATTCAAAAGTACAAGTTGCCGAACTAAATTTTGTAGGACTATTTTTTCGATTGTGTAAGCTCTCAGAACCTTGCTTCTTTGTGTTGGCTTTGAGTGAAGAGAGCGGTAAAATGGTTGGTGATTCGTTTTAGAGCCCCTATTTAGAACAAGGATCTATACATTGATTCCTCAGTTTTGCCAAGTTCATGTTGTAAATTGGTGAAAATTATGTCTGCTTCAAAATGGTTCAATTTGTTAGTTTCATTTTGTAACCTAGCGATTAGGAAGTACTTACATTGTTAACATAGACCAAACCAGCTTACATTAAGAAATGCAAAGATTGACTTTCTAATGAAGACAAATTGTTTAATTGAACAACAATTTATCACCGTTGTATTTCCAAAACCTAGTAACTACAGCTTAGATCAAGCTGTAGTTCTGAGGTTTTAGCATAACATCGACAGTCATTTAAAAGCCAACGATACGCTTCATTATGAACCCACAATTTACAATATGATCAATTAGTTGATGAAAAAAAGGGGGTAACTACAGCTTAAATTGTAGTTGCCTTACTTTGGTTTTCCATTGTTGATATTGTTTGGTATTTTGATTCTTGTATTTACATTTTGTTAAACTTTATCCAGTTATAAACATATTAACCCTTATTCTTGATTAGAAAATTTCAGACTTATCGGAATTTGAAAAAAAAGTTGTCTTGTAGCAAACATTTAAAGTTCTATTGAAATTAGTGTATCCTGTTAAATTGAGAACATGTTAGAGAAAGGAGAAATTGCTTATCACATGCAATTTCTTCTTTCCTACTCTGGTTTTATCTTTTTCATGCTGTTCCTGACATATTTCAGCTGCACACAAATCTTGGCAGACAGTATAAAGGTTTAGCAGAAATTGTAGACCAAGATCAGCCTGATCTAAGTCTATAATGCCTGCTTTTTCTACAGTACTAATTTGGCAAAAACCTGAGCTAGATTCGTTGAAACGTACCATTAATTTGTTACAAAACAAATTTGAACAGAATAATGGTCAGAGAGCTACAAAACAAGACATTTTTGGCCCAGAATGGCAGCAATGCAATTTAAAAAAAAATGTCTGTCTACTGCATCTTGAATCAGATTTCAAATTTAACCCTTATTGTGCTGTTCACACTTTCCTGTCATAACAACTCTTAAGCAGACAGTATGAGTATAGACAAAGACCAGCCTGCACAGATGTGCAGTCTGAACTTAGTCTACACTGCCTGCTGTCTTCTTAATTTTTCAGAAAAATTTAGTCAGGATGGATAAAATGTTCTGACAATTGATATAATTTTTAAATGAAATTTCAATTCATCAGGATAAAGGGTTAAGGAGTTTATATTTCCATAAATATTCTAACATTTTCAAGTATGTTTAATTAATGAACCTGTATTTCTTTTTTCTTTTGATCACTTGATATGGTAGTTGTAAAAATACCCCTAGAGTTTACAATTGTTGGAAAGGAAACTGTCGTTGAAAAATAAAGTTTGGACATATTATCAAAGTTTTTGTTCGATATCTTCAAACTCCTTTATTATAACCCCACCTACATAGTTGAGTGGGGTATATTGATTTCACCATGTCTGTCTGTCCATCCATGGACTTTATGAGAATGAAGCGACCTAGAACTGTACAAATGTTGCCCATGACCCAAGGAAGTGCTCAATTGTTTATGGGTCACAAAACTCAAGGTCACAATTGAACATTGTTCAAAAATCATAAACTGAACTGGGACAAAGCGCCGGTGGTGGGTATTAGTTGGCCTTGCGACAGATCTAGTAAAACCTGTTCCTGTATTCATGACATACTTCTAGGCTCTAACGTCCTCGTCAATCTCTCTTAAAGGAGACAATACAATACTAGTGTAAGTGCCTATAAATATATAGGCATTTACAATAGTATTGCTTTAACTCCTAGACTTGGTCTGGGTGACAATTAGACACAATAACAGTCAGTTATTGTGTATGTTGTCAATTTTCTACAAAAACCTCATAACTACAGCTTGTATAAAGCTGTAGTTACATGGTTTTGGAAGAAAATTTGACAACATGCATAAGTGTGTCCATCTGTATGTCCATCCATCTGGTTTTGTACAGTAACATTTACATTAAGGGATGGATTTCAAAATAGCATGCATAATTGCTCATTGCTTTGGGTCAAGGTCAATATTTTGTGAGGACAATAAGGCAGGTCAAATGGTTAAATTTAGCTTGTCTTTACCATAACTATAATATTAAAAGATGAGTTTCAAAATGGCAGTTTTTTAAGCTCTGCTGTCTCTACACAAAAGGTCAAGTCATTGTAACCACCAGGTTGTAGTGAATGAAGGATATTTACTTAAACTTGGCATGCGTGTTCACCATCATTAGATGTCCATTTTATAAAGGGAGATAACTTATTACAGCTTTAGAAAAAACATGTCCCCTGACTATGTTCCTGGGGTGAGGGGGGTATTTAGGAGACAGCATGTCAGTCGGTCTGTCTGAAGCATTTTTTTGTCTGTTCAATTAACTAATAGGCAGATTTTATTGAAACTTTACAGATGTGATCAGTATCAGGCAGAGATGTGCAAGTGCAATTTTGGTCATTATCCATAGACTTTTAAAAGGGTAGTAACATTTTGATGGGAAATGGCTTTACATTATTGACAAGCACTTGTAGGGGGGTATTAGTCCGCTTTGCGACAATCTAGTTTCACTATCAAGCCCCTGCAGTCAACTATGGCACCTACTTGCAGTACTTTTATTCTCCATTTGGAGTAGATGAGCCTTTTGAACCAAATTGTCGGATGACTCCAAGGTCACATGTAAAGGTCAACCTTTCAAACTGAGCTTCTCCAGAGCAAAGCAGCTACCATAATGCATAAATTTTAATATAAATTGGAACAATATTGTTAATAACTATGAGTAGACTGACAATACAGGGCAAAACAGTTGTAACTGCCTATAAACAGGCAGTTACAACTCTTTCACGCTAAGCCATCAAGATTGGACATTTGTTAGACAAAAACTGACTGCTTGAATGTCAAGGGCATATTGCATTACCAGACAGAAAAACTGCTGCAAACAGCGCAAAAAAAGAAACCCCTACATTGTGGTTGTTTGAAACACTTGGAACACAAATGAATGGAAAGAAATTCCCCTTTTTCCATGACTAGCCATTTTGTACAAGTCACTACAGATGTTACAAGCAGGCAGTATGTTTACTCTGCCATTAGCTATAACCAAACACTGAAAAATAGAACATGTATTTCCAATGATCAGGAAATTATTTCAGCTTCATTCAGTATTTTCCAGGGATTTGAAAAATTTTTCATTGGTATTGACAAGATCTGGGACTTAATGTTTTACAAATGTCTGTCTGGCTACTCAAAACTTAACCCTTGTCATGATGCATGAAAAATCCAGGCAAAATTGCACTCAATTAAAAAAATTGAAAGCACTGGATGCACTTATTGGGTATTTATTTCAACCCTTGTCATGCTGAATAAAACTCTAGGTAAAAATGAATTGAAATCAAAGTGCTAAAAGAATCAGATGCTCTTACTAAGAGTCAGTGTTTAATTTGGAACTATATAATTTTTAGCTCCACTGGCTGAAAGCCACTGGGGCTATTGTCATGGCGTTGTGTCCGTCGTGCGTCCGTCCGTGCGTGCGTGCGTGCGGTCGTAAACTTTTTCTTTAAAAATCTTCTCAGAAACTACTGGATGAATTTCAACCAGACTTCACAGAAATGATCCTTAGGTGACCCTCTTTCAAAGTTGTTCAAGAAATTTTGATCCAATTAAACATGGATTTAATGGGCGTGGCTAATTTCCAAATATGGTAAAAAGTGACATTTCTCAGGGTCTAATTGATAGATACCAATTAAATTTTACATGAATAATCCTTAAGTGACCTTTTATCAGTCTACCAAACATTTTTGTGATCGGATGAAAAATATGTATTTTATGGGCAGAGGTCATTTCTCTATATGTTATATAGTGGAAACTTTGAAAATCATTTTCTCAGAATCTAACCAATAGATATCAACCAAATTTTACATGAATGATTCTTAGGTGACCTTTTATCAGTCTACCAAAAATTTTTGTGATCGGATGAAAAATATGTATTTTATGGGCAGAGGTCATTTCTCTATATGTTATATAGTGGAAACTTTGAAAATCATTTTCTCAGAATCTAACGAATAGATATCAACCAAATTTTACATGAATGATTCTTAGGTGACCTTTTATCAGTCTACCAAAAATTATTGTGATCAGATGAAAAATATGTATTTTATGGGCGGAGGTAATTTTTCTATATGTTATATTGTGGAAACTTTGAAAATAATTTTCTAAGAATGTAATCGATGGATATCAACCAAATTTTACTGGAGTAATCCTTGAGTGACCCTTTATCAGTCTACCAAAAATTATTGTGATCGGTTAGAAAATATGTAATTTATGGGCAGAGGTCATTTCTCTTTATGTTTTACAGTGGAACTTTGAAAATCATTTTCTCAGAATGTAACTGATGGATATCAATCAAACTTCATAAGTATGATCCCTGGGTGACCCATTATCATGCAGCCAAAAATTATTGTCATTGGATGTAAAAATATGTCTTTTATGGACGGAAGTCATTTCTCTATATGTTATATAGTGGAAACTTTGAAAATCATTTCAAGATCGATAGAACCCAAAATATCTAAAAATCTAGTCAAAACTTAGATTTGCTATTACAAATTGTAATTTCAAGCCTGTGGAGCGACTCAAGCCATTTATGGCTTTCTAGTTAGCTCACCTGAGCACGAAGTGCTCAAGGTGAGCTATTGGGATCGTAGAAAGTCCGTCGTCTGTCGTCCACAATTTCTTTAAACATCTTCTCCTCCTAAACCAGTGGGCCAATCTTGATGAAACTTGGCAGGGATGTTCCTTGGGTCAAGCTCTACCAAAGTTGTTCAAATAAATGAAATGCACCCTTAACTTTCCCTTTACCCTTAACAAAAAGGGTGAAAAAATGAAAATCTTTAAAAATCTACTTCTCTGAAACCAGAAGGCAGACAGCTTTCATATTTAGTATGTAGCATCATCTAGTGCACCTCTACCAAGTTTGTTCATATCAAGACCCTGGGGTCATATTTGGGCTTTGCCCGGCCCAACCCTTTTTACATAGAATCAAAGAACGAAAATCTTTAAAAATCTTCTTCTCTGTAACCAAATGGCAGACAGCTTTAATATTTGGTGTGTAGCATCACCTAGTGGGCCTCTACCAAGTTTGTTTATATCAAGACCCTTGGGACATATTTGGGCTTTGCACAGGTGCATCCCTTTATCTCTTATGAGCACAAAGGGTAAAAAAATGAAAATCTGTCTTCAAAAATCTTCTTCTATGAAACCAGAAGGCAGACAGCTTTCATATTTGGTATGTAGCATCATCAAGTGGACCTCTACCAAGTTTGTTCATATCAAGACCCTGAGGTCATATTTGGGCTTTGCACAGGTGCATCCCTATATCTCTTATGAACAAGGGTAAAAAAATGAAAATCTATCTTCAAAAATCTTCTTCTATGAAACCAGAATGCAAACATCTTTCATATTTGGTATGTAGCATAATCTAGTGGACCTCTACCAAGTTTGTTCATATCAAGACCCTAGGATCATATTTTGGGTCCACCCGAGCGCATCCCTTTTTACATAGAATCAAAGAGCGAAAATCTTTTAAAATCTTCTTTAATTGAAACCAAGGAGCACACTGCTTTCATTTGTGGTATGTAGCATCATCTCATGGGCCCCGACCAAGTTTGTTCAAATCAAGACCCTTGGGTCATATTTGGGCCCCTACCGGACGCATCCCTTTCAGCTCATCTGAGCATGATGGGTGAAAATAGGAATACCTTCAAAAATCCTTTTCTCTGAAACCAGATGGCAGACAGCTTTCATATTTAGTATATAGCAGCATGTTATGGACCTCTTTCAAATTTGTTCATATCAAGACCCTGGGGTCACATTTGGAGTCCACCCGGGTGCATCCCTTTTTACATAGAATCAAAGAGCAAAAAGGCATATCTGTCTTGCTCTTCCCTGAAAATGTTCCATGGTATTGATCTTAGGCAATTATCTTCTTTTTGACATCTGCCTATCTAATTAATGTGATGTCCCAGGGGTCAAGAAGACTCAGGTGAGCGATCTAGGACCATCTTGGTCCTCTTGTTTTTAAACTTTTTTGGTTTAAAAATGAAAATCAGGAGGTAAAGAATAAGATCAGACTGCACATAAGTGCAGACTGATCTTTGTCTTTGCCTCCTGCCAAAGCCGGAATGTTTTGGGTTCAGCATGACAAGGGTTAGAAACAATCTAAAGTCTTGTCATGCTGAATAAAAGTCTTGGCTAAATTGCATTATAATCAAAGTGCTGAAACCTCTGAATGCCTTAATTTTGAATCGGTATTTCTTTTGAAATAAGAAAACTCCATTTATTTCTGGCTTAAAAAGGAAAACAAGTGTTGTGGCCTAAAATCAAATTGCACATATGTTCAGGCTGATCATTGCTTTTACCTCTTGCCAAAGCAGGAATATTCCGGGTTCAGCATATGGGTTAAACCTCACTACTTGTCCAGTGGTAAGCAAGTCAATTTGATCAAATCTCCAAAAATGTTAACTAATCCAGGAAAAACCCAAGATTGACTGACCACCTTGATGGCTAAGCACAAAACTAATGTAAGAGCCTATGAATATATAGGCACTTACGATAGTTTTGCACTGACCCCTTGATCTTCTTACTGATCTTACAGGGTTCTACATTCAGGATGAAAAAGGTTTGCAAATATTTGTAAGCAGAATCCACTCTGCAAATAGAACATGTGCAAAGTAGGGTACAATTTCACAAATGTTTTCATCTTAAATGAAGGGTAGTTTTCTGAAATAATTTAACCCTTGTCATTCTGAATATGTTTCAGCATGTGACTTATCATCGAAAAAAGTGAAAATACACTTACATTCCCATCAATTCGTATCGGAAGGTTCAAGCATGTGAAGCAAATCATCTGCTCAAACAGCTCTTGTTCATCGGCCAATGAAGTATAGTACAAGGGGATACAATGACCTGCATTTGTTTACAACCACAGCCTTATAGCACAGGTGCGCTGTTTCCAAAACAACATTTTCATGGACCTAAACCTAAACATAGTACAGATGGTGCCCTGATTGTGCTAAGATTTCATACATCCAAGATATCGACAATTATTCTTCTAAAATTCAGTGTGTCCAAATTAGGCTACTATAATTCTACTAATAAACGCTCCCAGGAGCTATACATTACATGGTCAGGAAGACTTTATTTAGTATGCATTTTTCTTGTTCAAAATCATTAAAATTTATGTCTTTTAGTCCCTTTTCCCTTTAATTTGACGTGAATTTCATCTCAAATTCGAGAAGTCTCATCAAGTTCTTAAAATTTAGGGATTTGAAGTAGGTTTTCTTATTAAAAAATGTACGGGTGCTACTATTAGGGAGGGTGCAATTATTAGAGGAAATACGGTAAGTGCAAAACAAACATTGAAGACTCAGATCAAACTACTTCTTGAGGAGCAGTTTGATATGTTTATCTGAGCCTGGCTAGAGCTATCGGTAACATGTTGGGCTGTTAAGCCTGTGAATACGTGTTTGAATCCTGGCTCAGCCAATTTTCATCCCACATTTGACAAAAGTCAGAATGTTGTGCATAGGACTAAAAATTATTTCATAATGTAAAGTAGTTCCTGATTTATCTGCCTTTTGCTTAACAAAATAGCTTAAAATTACAGAATTTTTTGTGTGTGTGTGTGCACAACTCCTACAAATTTAATTGGATTGAACTGAATCTTGCCACAATGTATCCCTGATAGTGCATAAGACTTCAGAAATTCAAAAAGCTTTGGCCTTTCTTGTATTATCTGCCCTTGAATTGATTGAAATTCACTATATTTCTTTTGTGAGCAACTTGTCTCACACTGAGTTGGAATGAACTGAAACTTGCAAAATGACTGTTTTGCATATAGCTGTGCATAAAACCATTTTCAATTTACACTTAAAAGGTCAAACTAACATATCTAAAGGCATTTACAACAGTTTTGTGCTGACCAAAAAATTTGGACCAGTCTTAAGGTAGTGGAACGGTAATAGACCCGCAAAATTTTGGCAACTTACAATCTTTCACAATGTTGACAAAGGTTTCCTAATGAAATTCATTAGGAAACCTCTGTTAACACTGTTTAAGTTTATAACTCCCAAAACATTGCAGAACTATTACAGGTCCACTTCCTTAAATTTAGTTGTCTGGTAATGGGTTAACATGACTAAGCATCCAGTAAGTTTACTAACTGCATGTCTATAACCCATTTTTTCACTGTATATAAGCCCCAAGGCCCATGTAATACATACAAGTTCACCATGTTCAAAATGTTCAGTCGACCTTATCCTACTTAAACCCTTAACACAGACGGCTAGATCTTTCTTATACTCTTACAACCAGAAATTACTTGATTCCATCAGATTTAGCACATTCTGATTGGCTGAAAAAATGCTTAAATTTCTCAATGAAATTTATTTTGATTATGTTGCTATTTTGTAAGCTTCCGCTAAAAGTAGTCCAAAAAGAAAACTACTTCAATGTTGACACATCTTAACAATTTTGCTTTATGATATTAAACTTTAAGATATGAATACAATATTTCATGATTTCAGAGGTATCTAAAACCCTTATCACACTCATGTATAAATCCGCTTCGTATATTCAGAGTGATTAGGTTTTTGGTTTCATACCTCTGTGAAATCAACAAATACTCTCTTCATCTCTTAAATGAGAAACATGTGACCCATCACTCAAAACAGAACCATCTTGGAAATTTGTTTGGACTAGATCTGTTGCATAGCAGACTAATACCACCCCCACCCCCCTTCCGACCACTTTGTCCCAGTTCTGTAAACAGTTGTAAGACTAATTTCAATTTTTGACCTTAACCCTTTGCTGTTTAATCCCTGCTTTTTACGTGCCTGTGATTTTATGATTGAGAAAACATTGTGAAAAAGAAGAAATTGCTTCTGACAAGCAATTTCTTCTTTTTCCACACTATTTTCCTCCCTACTGAAAGGTTATTTTTCAAATTAAATCCACTTTAAATTTTCCTCTGCAAAACCTTTGAATTTGGACAGGTCCAAAATTTTGTACAACAGGAAAGGGTTAACCTTTGATCTTAATGACCCAAAACAAAAGGGCACCTCCTTGGGTCATGGAAAACAATTGCATAAAGTTTCATGATTCTAGGTCACTAGACCAGACACGAATTTGCAAACTGAATCAAACAAAGGGCAATAACTCAAAAAATATATATGGTAGAGTTAGGGTTCTTGCACACTGCACACCCTAGCTATGGGATCTATACACCTGTGAAGTTTCAAGACCATAGGTCTTAAAGTTTCAAAGTTATGGACCGGACACGAATTTGATAACGGACAGACAGACAGACAGACAGATGATAACATAATATGACCCTTTGGGCGTATAAAAATAAGTGCCGTCTTCAGGGATGGAACTCGGACCTAACTCGGAAAAAACTAATTGTCTTTTGGATGAGATGTTAAACCGAGGTCCCGTGAGATAGTGCTTTATACCTAGCACATTAAAGAACCATGGCGGATCTTAGCAGTAGTTTCTTCACGAATCCTTGCACTATCCCTGTAACAACTAACCGTCTTCTAAGGGCGTCGCTTATATGGGTATGTGCTATGGTAGCAACAATAGATGAAAAATTCACACCTCATAATTGAAAGGTTAACATGCAACCAACAGCACTATGGCTGCAGCCTTTCAATCTTGAATAAATTTGAGCCTGTTTGTGAGATTTCCAACATTTTCAAATATTCACAAAGCAAAGATTCTGAACAGCCTGTGCTTCTGCACAGTCTGACCAGAGTCTTCACTTTGTGCTTAGAAGATAGAAAAGATCTCAATGTATCTGTAAACAATCAGGTAACTTTATATCACAGTATGTTGCTGTCTATGCTGCTCAATATTTTCACCTCACGAACATTTCAAATTGATGGAAATGTCAGGCACAGGGTCATTTGTGAAAATGTGAAAAAGGAAGAAAATAAGTCAACAACCACTTCTAATTGAACAGTCTGAATTTATGCAAAAAAGGAAATGATTAACCCTTGTCATGCTGAATAAATTTTGGCTACAAATTTGCATCAAAATCAAAGGGCAAAAAGCACTGAAAGTTCCAACTGTATATCAATTTTCATTTGAAAAACTAAATCTATTGACAATTCTTGTTTGAAAGAGAGAAACAGGTGCTGAAGACTAACATCAGACTGCACATATGTGCAGGCTGATGTTTGTCTATAGCACCTGCCAAAGCAGGAATATTCCGGGTTCAGCATAAGGGTTAAGAGTTAATGATTTCAAGACACAAGATTCTAGGTGACAACTATTTAGCCCTTTCTTGTTCCACAAAATTTTATACTGGTCAAAACTAAAAAGACTTAAATGAAAAGTTGGTGCATTTTGAAATGAAACCATCCTAGGGGGTAGAAAATATAGTGGGAAAAGGAAAATTTGCTTCTTTTCTTGGAAGTATAGAAATCACTGAGATAAAAGCTAATATGGGAAAGATCAAAATTTGAATTTATAGAAAAATTTCCATATACAAGAAACAATTGTGAGGAAAGGAGACATGCTTTTAATATGCCTTTTCTCCATTTTACACAGTTTCATCATCTTATTTCATGACTGCTACTAAAAGGTGTTTTGTGGTAATTGGTTGAAGTTATACAGAGGACTAGTCAAAGGGAGTTAAAAACTTCAAAAGTGACATGTAGGACAAAGGTTGGTCAAAGGGAGATAACTATCTGCAAAATAGTATTTGTCAATATAAAGCAAACAGCAATAATCAGGCATCTTTTCCTCTTTTAACATGTTTTATTACCCTTTTCATTACAAGAATCCATATATGTGTCTTTTCACTTTACCAGAGCATTTATTCCTCTGTAATTGAACTAGAACAGGATAAAAACCATGTAATTCATCTCTTCCTATTGTGTATCGATGGGTTAGCACAACACTATTATTGTAAGTGCCTTTAAATATACAGGCACAAACAATAGTGTTGTACTAACCCTTAGATATACTACAAACAGATTCTATCCCAAAGATGACAAACAAACTTTTATTTGTCTTTCAAAAAAGATATTCAGCTGAGGTTCTGTTTATCATGCTTTACATAGTAGTTGCAGTAGTTACATGCTTTATCCTTGCACTATCCCCTGTTACTACAAACCTTCTGGACATGTCGCTTTGGTCCATGGCCAATAATAGCTACCATAAATAAATTTATGCATGTATTTTATTTTCCAAATAGCTTGCTTTTTTCCCTTTTCAAGGAAATTCTATCAGGTTCCTGGTAATCAAATTGAACACTTTATCAAGAGGTTGATGCTTGAAAGCAGGGGTATTAACAAGACCATGATGGTCCTTGATCGCTCACCTGAGTCTCTTTGACCCCTAGGACATCACATTAATTAAATAGGCAGATGTCAACAAGGGGATAATTTCTACATATGATCAATACCATGGAATGTTTTCAACCAAGAGAGGTTCCATTAGATGATGCTAAATGCTAAATATGAAAACTGTCTGCCTTCTGGTTTCAGAGAAGAAAATTTTTGAAGATTTTCCTATTTTCACCCATCATGATCAGAAGAGCTAAAAGGGGTGCGCCCGGATGGAGCCCAAATATGACCTCAGGGTCTTGATATGTACAAGCTTGGTAGGGGCCAACTTGATGATGCTACATACCAAATAAGAAAGTTGTGTGCCATCTGTTTTCAGAGAAGAAGATTTTTAAAGATTTTTGCTCTTTGATTCTATGTAAAAGGGTTACACTCGGGTGGAGCCAAAATATGATCCCAGGGTCTTGATATGAACAATATAGAGCTCCACTAGATGATGCTACATACCAAATATGAAAGCTGTCTACATTCTGGTTTCAAAGAAGAAGATTTTTGAAGATTTTCTTTTACCCTTCGTGCTCAGAAGAGCTAAAAGGGATGCACCAGGGCAAAGCCCAAGTAAGTTCCTAGGGTCTTGATATGAACAAACTTGGTAGAAGTCCACTAGGTGATACTACATACCAAATATGAAAGCTGTCTACCTTCGGGTTTCAGAGAAGAAGATATTTAAAGATTTTTTCCTATTTTCACACTTTTTGTTAAGGGTAAAGGGAGAGTTAAGGGTGGATTTCATTTATTTGAACAACTTTGGTAGAACTTGACCCAAGGAACATCTTGCCAATTTTCATCAAGATTGGTCCACCGGTCTAGGAGAAGATGTTTTAAGAAATTGTGGAAAACACAGGACTGACGACGGACATTGTATGATCACTATATCTCACCTTGAGCACAATGTTTTCTACTATTTGCTTTAAATGTTAGGCTTACAAATCTCATAGATCTATCTTGTGCCATTCAAAGATTTGCCCTCGTAATAAGTTGTCCTCAGACAAGTTGCCTTGAAAAATGTACTTATTCGCAGACAGAAAAGCCCTTGTTGGAAAAGTCAGGCATAGCAATTCTACACCCCTGCTTGAAAGTACAAACTTCTTAATCAAAAACACAATCTACAATTCAGCAACATTATTCAAACATCGGTCTCTGAAGAATTTATGTCTATTTGTGCGTTCATCCTTCTTGCCCATAAACTTAAACAAAGACTGCGTATTTTTGGTGTTCTCATTTTCTTCTTCATCATCTTCCCTGAAAGTAAAGTTTTAACACTTTCCTGTTTTACAAAATTTTAGACCTGTCCAAATTCAAAGGTTTTGCAGACGAAAATTTAAAGTGGATTTAATTTGAAAAATAACCATTCAGTAGGGTAGAAAATAGTGTGGAAAAAGAAGAAATTGCTTGACAGAAGCAATTTCTTCTTTTTTCACAATGTTTTCTCTATCATAAAATCACAAGCACGTAAAAAGCAGGGATTAAACAGCAAAGGGTTAAATTGGGGATAAGTGTTTGAATCAATACAAAATCTTTTTATCTTTTATTGAGTGAACAGCAAAAGCCTTTGTTGTTCACAGTGAAAGAATCATCGATCTTGGGCAAAAAACAGTTTTTTCTACTTCTTTAAATGCAACAATTCTATGACAATATCTCTAAAAATGCATCATAAAATAGCATATGATTGCTGGGCAACATCACGACATCAAGTGTTGGAAATTTTACTGGCAGCCAGATTACCGAGTGATAATCTATCATTATTCTTGATATTCTAGAAATGGATTTTTATGCCCAGCTTTGATAGAAATGGGACTTGTTGTTTTACTGGTATAGTCTGTTTGACTTCTTTATGGACCAACATTTAGCCAAAATTATGAAATATGAATTGATAAAAACTAATTTTTGCTAGTCATATCAATTTTTCCACTTAATACCTTGAAGAATTAGGTTTTTCAGAATTTTGTTACTATAATAAATAGAACAGCGAATTGTCTCTCCAAAATTAGGTCTGATTTGCATAGGGATCGAGTCAAAAGTGGTGTAAGTGTTATATTTAATTTATATCAGCAGAGGCTGGAGCACCTAAAAATGGATTCCTGGTATTTCTCATTAATACTACCATTATGTCCTTTCCTAGCATACAGCTGCTATCCCACATAAGTCTACAATTATCAACCTTTTTGGAAGGACACAGAAGATGAGTGCCACGGTCGGAGATCAAACCTGGGACAGTCTGACGTGCCACGACCGCGGCTATCTTTCACTTTAAGCCTTTCCCTTCTTTCAAACTAGTCAAAACAAGTATCTGGTGTTGTATGCAACACATAAAGTCCCCTACCGGCTTCGTTTGTCTCAATGTTTTCCCACACCAATTCTATCAGGGACGTCAAAACCAGGTCTTGTTTTGGAAAGGGTTAAACAAGACTTACATGAGTTGTTGTCTCTGCTGTGCCCACTATACAATTCATGCAAGCAATAGACAGATGCAAGAAATAGTATCAATAACAGTTACCTTGTCTGATCCAAGATGTTTTTCTTCAGTCTTGTTGGTAAGAAATGAGAACTTTCACTGGAGGTGATTAATACTGCTGCATCACCACCCTGACTAACATGGCTTATAAATTTTTTTACATTTTAAAACAGGTTTCATCAAGTTAGCTTGCTTAGTTATTAAGTTATTGCAGGATCCATTTTTTGCCATATTTTCACTATTTCCGTTACCATAGCAACCGCACTTTTTGTCAAAGAACAAAGATAAAATGATGTGCATAATCTACACATTGCCATCTAGTCATATACCAAGTCTCATCAAATTAGCTTGCTTATTATTAACTTATCGCAGGATCCAATATTTTTTGCCATATTTTCACTATTTCCGTAACCATAGCAACAACAATTTTAGTCTAAAAACAAAAATAAAATGATGTGCATAATCTACACATTGCCATATAGTCATATACCAAGTCTCATCAAACTAGCTTGCTTAGTTATTATCTTATCGCAGGATCCCATTTTTGGCCATATTTTCACTATTTCTGTAACCATAGCAACCTCAATTTAAGTCGAAAAACAAAAATAAAATGATGTGCATAATCTACACATTGCCATCTAGTCATATACCAACTTTCATCAAAAACGCTTGCTTAGTTATTAAGTTATCGCGGGATCCAGATTTGAGCGGACAGACGGACGGACAGACGAACGGACGGACAGACGGACGGACATACGGAGGGCAAACCTATAGTCCCCTCCGGGGTGAACACCGGTACGGGACTAATAATTGAGTGAAAAACAAAAGCTATATTTTCACATGAGGCATAGCTTTTGTTGTTTTCACAAAATGAAATATCTATCTTATACTGAAACAAACGACTATTTTATTTCTTTAATTGAAAAATAAGACAAAATTTGTAATTTTTAGGACAAAAACTCTAAAAGCAAGTCATTTTGTATGTGATAACTATGCAACAATAATGATGTCACTTTTTAAGCTCCGTCAAATATTGTGAAATGAATGAAAGAGAGATATAGTTGTTTTTTTTGATAATTTCACTGGTTAGGCAGTGTGTTTATCAATTGAAAATCTACCATTATTTCTCAATAATCCATCGAAAAGCATTAAAGAAAACCAGTCCACATAATTGTGAATATTGTTGGGAGAAGAAGAAGCAATTTCTTCTTTTTTTCCACATTTATTTTTATGCCCCCATATCTTTAAGGCATTGTGTTTTACCTTTGACTGTTTGTCTGTCCATCTGTCTGAAAAACTTGACCAAAAAACTTTGCCAATTACTTCAAGCCTATTCAAGATACATGCTCATATTTGGTATGTTGATGGATCACAATGATGGGTATCAGCTGGTATTATTCACCTATTCAGCCCTACAAATACCTACCATCTAAAGGTAACAGCCTTTTTATCAATGATATTTGAAGCTGTGGACCAACTCACTCTTACAAACTGGGGAAATCCAAACACTTTGTCCAAACTTTCTGACATAAACTTCTTTGTTGCTGGATCTGCAAGAAATACCACAATTGTCAAAGAGCTTTTAATTACATACCCAAAATAAGAGCACCCCATGATGCAAGGCTCGGCTGCAGATGCTGGATTATGCAAAACATCTAAGTTTAACAAGAGCACCGCCCAACAGGTGCCTATGCTCGGCTGTAAGTGCTGGATGGTAAAAAAACTAATGGATGGTGAAACAAGAGGACCATGATGGTCCTATATCACTCACCTGTGTATCTTTGTCTAAATTAACTAGAATCAAATTTCCAGCAAAAGTCGTAATTGTACTTTTAAGACTTTTGGTCTCTATAAAGTGAAACAAGAAAATTATCATGAAAGCTCCTTTTTCCCGTGACATGACACAGATCCTTCCAATTTTCAAAGGATTCATCCTTGTGACTTGACAAACATTCAGACCAAGTTTCATGAAGATTAGTAGATATGTGTGGCCGCTTGAGCTTCAAGATGAAAAATGTCATTAAGGCCCCTTTTCCCGTGATATGATATGGATCCTTCCCATTTTCGGTAGGGTTCATCCTTGTGACCTTACAATCTTTCTGACCAAGTTTCATGAAGATTGGACCATATTTGTGGCATCTAGAGCATAAACAAGAAAAATGTTATTAAGGCCCCTTTTTCCATGATATGACACAGATCCTTCCCATTTTCAAAAGGTTCAATCCTTGTGACCTTACAATCATTCTTACCAAGTTTCATGATGATTGGTTCAAATTTGTGGCCTCTAGAGCGTAAACAAGAAAATTGTCATTAAGGCCCCTTTTCCTGTGATATGACACAGATCCTTACCATTTTCAATAGAGTTAATCCTTGTGACCTGACAATCATTCTGGCCAAGTTTCATGATGATTGGTTCATATTTGTAGCCTCTAGAGCGTAAACAAGAAAATTGTCATTGAGGCCCCTTTTCCTGTGATATGACACAGATCCTTCCCATTTTCAATAGGATTCATCCTTGTGACCTAACAATTACTCTGACCAAGTTTCATGAAGATTGGACCATATTTGTGGCTTCTAGAGGGTAAACAAGAGGCCCAAGAGGGCCTGTATCGCTCCACTGGCTTTAACATCATTAGACTTGCATTAAATGAATCTTTCTTTGAATGAAAACAACACTTTGAAATCTCTTAAGACCTATTTTATATTAATTAACTGGGTATGGCTCACATTGCACCAAAATTCTCAAGTTTCATTGAAATCGGCCCAACCTCCATCAGGAGATGTAGTTCAAAGATTGCGGGCTCAAAATAAGCCACACCCTGACATGCCAATATTAATGGGCTCATTAATATTTCGCATACAAATTTTGAAAAGGGTCACAGAAGGAACATTCTGGTAAAATTTCATTGAAATCAGCCTAGTGATTCAGGAGGAGATGTCCTTCAAAGAATTTGGGCTCAAAATAAGCCCCACCCTGCCACACCCATATAGGCAAATCAAATTTTTGAGAGCAACTTTTGGAAAGGGTCTCCAAAGGAACATTCTGGTAAAATTTCATTGAAATCGGCCCAATGGTTCAGGAGGAAATGACGTTCCAAGATTTCGGGCTCAAATAAGCCCCGCCCTGCCACACCCATATTTGGGGGCAAATCAAAATTTCAGGAACAATTTTTGAAAAGGGTTACCCCAGGAACATTCTGGTAAAGTTTGGTTGAAATCAGCCCAGTGGTTCAGGAGGAGAAGTCATTCAAAGATTTTGGGCTCAAAATAAGCCCCGCCCTGCCACGCCCATATTTGGGGGTCAATCAAAATTTCTTGAACAATTTAGGTAAAGGGTCATCATGTCAAGTTTCATTGAAATTGGCCAAATGGTTTGGGAGGAGAAGATTTTTAAAGATTTCAAAGTGAAAAAATGCCACACCCTGCCACGCCCATATTTGGGGGTCAATCAAAATTTCTTTAACAATTTTAGAAGAGAGTCCCCCAAAGAACATTTCTACCAAGTTTCATCAAAATCCGCCCATTGGTTTGGGAGGAGAAGATGTTTAAAGAAAAAGTTTACGCACGCACGCACGGACGGACGGACGCACACACCGCCACGACAATAGCTCGCTGGCCTTCGGCCAGTGGAGCTAACAAGAAAATTGTCATTTAGGCCCCTTTTCCCTTGATATGGCACGGATCTTTCCAATAGGGTTCATCATTGTGACCTGATGGTTGATCTGACCTAGATTCATGATGATTGGTTAATATTTGTGGCCTCTAGAGTGTAAACACTTAAATTGTTGACGCCTGACGCCTGACGACGGACGACAGACATTCATTGATCACAAAAGCTCACCTTGAGCACAATGTGCTCAGGTGAGCTAAAAATCTAAGAAGAAAAAGGGGCATAATTTGCAGAAAATGCTTCTAAAGTTATCCCCCTTGATTGCTCATTTGATGGCGAATATGTGTGCCAAGTTTCAAATGAATGCCTTCAGTAGAACAAGAGGTATCACAAAAATGTCAAAGTTGTCGCATTTTTTTCTCTCACAAATTTGACCTTGGGAAATGACCTTGACCTTGACTGATGACCTTGAACTTGGTACCAACAGAAAAGCTTGTCCCAGGCAATCATCATGTGAAATATGAAGGCTCTATCACTTTCCATTCAAAAGTAATGGCAATCAAAGTTTTTTGCATTTTTTTTCTCACAAATTTGACCTTGAAAAATTACCTTGACTGATGATCTTGAACACCAAAAGAAAGTGCTTGTCCCATGCAATCATCATGTGAAACATGAGGGCCATATCACGTACCATTCAAAAGAAATCGCAAAATGTCAAAGTTTTTGCATTTTTTTCCACAAATTTGACTTTGAAAAATGACCTTGACTGATGACCTTGTATTTGGTACCAACTAAAAGTGCTTGTCCAAGGCAATCCTCATGTGAAATATGAAGGCCCTATCACAAACCAAACTAAAGTTATTGCAATATGTCAAAGTTTTTGCATTTTATTTTCATGAGTTTGACCTTGAAAAATGAACTTGACCTTCAATGATGACCAACAAAAAGGCTTTGTCACAGGTAATCAGCATGTGAAATTTGAAAACCTTATCACTTTCCATTCAAAAGTTATCACAAAATGTCAAAGTTTTTGCACAACGACGTCAACAACAAAGACACCAAGGCTATAGCAATACCTCTGGTTTTCTCCGAAAACAGCTGAGCTAAAAAAGAGGCATGACTCTTACAAAAATACTTCAATAGTTATCTCCTTGATAGTCTGGAAAGCTCTTGTGATCGTGAACACACATGCCAAGTTTAATGAAGATATCTTCAATAACAAGAGATATGACCATGGTTAAAGTTTGTCATGCCAATGCCAACGACGCCAAGGTTTTCATTATACCTCAGGTTTTCACCAAAAACAGTAAAACTAAAAGACTTTTGGACTCATATTCTAAAACTGTCAGTGGACAGTGAAGATTGACTAGTCCAAGTGCAAGATAGTTTTTGATTGTTTTGTTTGAGTGCAGTTTAATGTTGCATCAAAAATCTTTCAGTTATATCGAGGTGGCTGGATCACCTAACAATGGATTTCTGGTATTTCTCGCACCAGTACCACCATAACATCCTTTTGTAGCCTCAAACAGCTATCAATTATCAACCCATTGGTGGAGGACAAATGGTCAAAAAGGATAAAAGCCACAGTCGGAGAGATAGTAATTTCAAATCAATGTCAAGATTAGAAGAAAGTCCATAAAATGAATATCACAGTAACAAGTACTTGCCTAGAGACCGATGTCATGGTCACCGAAGCAATTTTCAAGTTTCTTAACAATACCATTAGTAGAAACAGATAAAAAAAAGGATTTCTAGTAAAACCTTATTTAAAACATAATGGTGTAAAACACATATATGAAATGGGCCTGTGCGTGAGATTTTCAACAATTTCTAATATTCCCAAAGTAAAGACTCTGACCAGCCTGTGCATTCGCACAGTCTGACCAGACTCATCACTATGCGTTTAGTAGATAGACAAGGTCCCAAAGTAGCTGTAGATCATCAAGTGACTCTATATTTACAGTATGTGGCTATCAACCCACTCAATGTTTGCACCTAACGAACATTTCAAATTGTTGGAAATGTCACACACAGGCTCAAATAAGAATAAATTACATAGAACTTTATTGGTGATAATATTCAAATGTCATGTGGTTTTACTCTGTACACAGAGCTATGCCCATTTTTAATTGATCTTTTTTAGCAGGAACATTGATGCTTTTCACATAAATGAAGCGTTTCACTTTAAGTGAAATTCTGCGAACATTGATATCATTACTTGTTTATTTATCCTTGTCATGCTGTGCCCGGAATATTCTTGCTTTGGCAGCAGGTATAGACAAGCATCAGCCTGCACATATGTGCAGTCTGATCTTTGTATATACCACCTGTTTTTCCTTTTATGGAACCAGAAAAGCTTAAAAATATAATTTTCAAAAGGAATACAGACTCACATTTAAAGTGTCTACTGCTTTGAGCCCTTTCAAATTCAAATTCAAATCGTTTATTTGTATATATAGGCCACCGGCCCTTGTACAATACATGATATACAAATACAAATACAGTGTATCAATGTTTGACGGTTAGACTGACAAGATACATACAGGTTTGTTAGCAATATTAAATCGTATTGATAATTAACATAATTAATAAGTACGAATTAATTGTGACAAATCTTGCTAAATTGTTTATCTCTCTTGTTCATGTACATAGGTCTTTCGTTTTTTTAAAGCATAATATATAAACATAGCCACATTCCGAATTATACATTCTTTTTTTGACGACATTAGATTGTAAAAGGAATAATTATTTGGATATTGAATAAATTTCTTTTCAATATAACATTCCCGTAAATCAGCGTATAAAGGACAGTGAAGCAGAAAATGAATTTCATCTTCCACTTCACCATCACAATATACACAAAATCTAAACTCTCTAGGGATGCTATAGTGCCTTCCCGTCTCCACCATTAATGGGTGAGATGAATGTCTAAAATTTGAAAAGCATGATCTAAATCTTTTTACATCTAATATGTATAAGTATGGTTCGAGCCCAAAATCAGTTTTATAGAGTGTATAATGACTAAGTTTAATATTATCTACACAAGATGACCTCCATTCTTGTTGATAAATATCTTTGAGACGTTCTGTATACAAATACAGAAATTCATTTTCATTTTCTACGTTTTGTTCTTCCCAAACATAAGCAAAGCCATTTAGACAAAGGTTTTCTCTTATATAACTAACCCAATTAACATATCCAAGACTATCAAAATATAATAACATATTATAAGACAATTTTACCAACCTTGATTCTGGCAGTTTAAGAACCCTTATCCAATATTTAATAACTTTTCTCGAACTGTAGATATGAATAGGGTATCTGCCTGTATCACCAAGAACAGAGGCATTACATGCAGTTAAGTCCACATTAAGTAGACGCTTACATGCATATATCTGCACCTGCTCAATACAATTCATCTGTTTAAGTCCCCAAATTTCGGATCCATACAACATTTAATTTCGCTACAATTTTGTTAAGATTTTTTATTCAGCATGACAAGGGTTAATTCAACATCCAGAATAAGGTTACAAAACTATTTTACACCAAGAAAAGGGAAATACAAATGATTTTAGAATTTTGATCATGTCATGATGGATGTAATTTCATTTTTGCATTGATGTGCCGATGAAGAATAAAGTCTGATGGGGGTGAGGAATTACATGCAAAGCAAAGTCCTTGGGCTTTACCCTTGGATTTAACCATTTGAATATTACTCCTCCTCCATAGGACATTATTCATTGACACATCAACGCGAAAATAAAATTATTTCGCAAGCAATACATTACTCTCATGCCATCTCCAACACTGACCCCTGGGTGACTAGAATACCCATGCAATTCAATGCATAGTCTAGTTTAAAATTGGCATATTACGGGGGTTTTTTTTCTCTGTTTTATAACTCAAGGATAACACGATAAAGGGTCAAATGACTCTAATTTCCATCGTGGTCCTAACTCATTCCAGATCTTATCCTGCACGTAGAGAGAGAGGCAATGGGTTCTAACCACTGCTACCCATTCTTACAGCTGGGTGGACTGGGGCCTGGTCTGTAAAGTGTCCTGCCCAAATACACTACCCGCCTCCGGTGGAGCTCAAACCTGCAACCACCAGGTTACAAGTCAAGTGTGCTAACCACTCAGCCAACAAGCCAGACGTTTAGACCAATCCAAATTGAAAGTAGTTAAATATATGAAAAGGACAATTGCTTGTCTTTCCCAATTTTAGAATTGATTTTGAAAGTTATTCATCATTATTGCAGATCTTAAAGTTGATAATCATGCCATACCACTTGGATATCCTGACCCGTAATTATTCTCAACTTCAATTCCTTCTATAAACTTCCAATTTTTCACAGCTTTGTCTCTTGCAACCTGTAATACAGACAAATAGAGTTTATTTTTATATTGATTGTAAAGGGTTTGACACTAACTACTTTTTTCCACAAGCCTGAAGGACCTATTTGCCAGAAATCTTATGGGTCTTTGCTGATAATAACAGGTCCTCCGTGAAAACTTCATCTATTTTTAAACAATCTTAGGAGTGAATTGTATAGAAAACAGAGTGGGAAAAGAAGAAATTGCTAGTTACAAGCAATTTCTTCTTTTCCACAATGTTGTGCATAGGGCAATGAAAGATTTTAGTATTGGAACAGCAGCTGTTTTTCAAAACTTGACAGCCTTAAGGACCTGCAACATGGAAGCTTCTACCAGTCCTCCCTGAAATCCCCAGGTTTCAGGCCAGAGAACTAGTATAAGTGTCAATCCCTTTTGTATGGTCTAGACATATAAGGACAGACTGATGAACTTATGCACATACAGTCTTGTCAAAGTGACAACTATGTCTCTCTAAAATCAAGCAGACTTACAAACAAACTGCCTGTTCACAGGGATAGTTTATGGATACATCAAACAGATGTGAAAATGCAGACAAGCTGCTTCAACAAGTTCCATATAAATGTATTTAAGAAATTTGATGAGTGTTTGGAGAAACATAAGCTTTCGACAGAGAACATGGTGAAGATTTTATCAGCCTGTACGGCTGCACAGAGTTGATCAGAGTCTTTTTTGTGTGAACATGTGAAACTATTGCAAATACCAGGCAGAGGCTTAAAACATGTTCACCAAACATACCTTGGCACATATACTAGCTGCCCCAACAATCTGATAATCAGCATCAGCTTTCTTGGCCACTGTAATGTCTATATTTGGAAACAGCTTTTTCAATTTGTCTTGATATTTGGCAGGGTCTCCAACTGTATCCACGTAAATCTGAAATAATTTATAATCTTAAGTATATCAATTAAATTATCTATCCAAGTAATCATGTTTATATTGGTCTTTTTTGCACATTTGTTGGCCTAACCAAGGGTATGAACTGATAACCAAAGAACCCTCACCATTGTGAAGATCCTATCATGGCTTAACAAACAAGTTCTAGTTAGAAATAATTTGATCGCAAGAAATCTGTGTTATTCTGGAGAAATTATTCTAGTTTGGCTTCATGGTATTAAATCATATGACATGAAAAGTTTTTTTTAATTTCATGGAGGTATTTATACAGTGTGATTAGGTATTTAGTATCATACCTCAATGAATAAATAAAACAAGAGTTGTCAGCAGACAACGTAGCTCGCCCAAACTGCTGCTTGTCGCAAACAGCACTTGACCAAAGATCGAAGTTCAAGGTCAATAAATTTTGTTAAAGTCCATGATCTAATAAATATCAGTCTGATGTAGAAATAAAAATGAAATTAAGGTATAATGGCAATAGGTATAAGCACTCATAAAATATAAACAAGGTTTTTTTTGTTAAAGTTTTTATAAGAACATAAAAGGTCAAGGTCAAATTATCAAGAATCTTGGTAACCAGTGAAAGCCTATCACCTAGTGACTGTATATGAAGTTATGATCTCCCTAGGTAAAACAATCAGAAAATATAAGCAAGGCTAAAGTTTTTGGTTAAAGTTTTATTAAGTCTAAAAAAGTCAAGGTGAATTGTTAAGGAGCTTGGTCTCTGGTGAAAGCCTATCACCAAGTGAGTGTGTATATGAAGTTATGATGTCCCTAGGTTAAACAATCAGAAAATGTAAGCAAGGAAAAAAGTTTTAGGCTAAAGTTTTTGGTTAAAGTTTTTCTAAGTCCATAAAAGGTCAAGGTCAAAAAGTCCAGAACCTTGGTAACCAGTGAAAGCCTATCACCTAGTGACTGTGTATATGAAGTTATGATCTCCCTAGGCAAAACAATCAGAAAATATAAGCAAGGTTAAAGTGTTTTGGTTTAATAAAGTTTTTGGTTTAAGTTTTTCTAATTCCATAAAAAGTCAAGGTCAAGATGTCCAGGACCTTGGTAACCAGTGAAAGCCTATCACCTAGTGAGTGTGTATATGAAGTAATGATGTCTGTAGGTAAAATCATTCAAAAAATATAAGCAAGGTTAAAGTTTTTTGGATTAAGTTTTTGGTTAATTTTTTTTTCTAAGTCCATAAATGGTCAAGGTCAAGCTCAAAATGTCAAGGACCTTGTTCTCTGGTGTAAGCATATCACCTGGTGAGAGCATATATGAAGTAATGATGTCCCTAGGTAAAGCATTCAGAAAAAATAAGCAAAGTTAAAGTTTTTGTTTAAAGTTTTTAGTTAAAGTTTTAGTTGAAGTTTTTTTTTAAAAGGGTCAAGGTTACTGTCTAAAGGTCATTTTGACATGGGTGCTTGTCTTAAATAAAAGCCTATACCCTAATGTGTGTTTATTAAAAATATAAAGCCTCTAGGATAAATATTGATAGAAATAAAAAACTTTAACCCAATGCAGACGCCGGCACTGATGCCGACATCTGAGGGTATGACAATAGCTCTTCAGAGACTCGTCCCTGGCAAGCTAAAAAAACCCTCTCTTAAATGTCTTCATTTGTTTACTTCTTTGTTTTTATTAGAGGAGTAAAATGATTTTCAGAAAAATATCATTTAATTTGCTCTACTCTATAACTTGTGTTTTTAAAGCAATGTCAAAGGGGACCATAAAAAGCGACTTATGGGAATGATAGCTTTATACAATTATTTCATGTGATAAGACACTTAAAGACAGATTATTTTTATAGCATAAAAAGATTTTCACATACTTCTTACTGAATCTTGTGTTAGAACCCATTAGAACAGTCTCATTGAAACCATCCTAATGGGTTCTAACAACATAACATTCAATACTAAATATTTTTTGAAGTAAAGAATGTCTACTTTTACAGAGGTTTTGCTTACAGCAAATGGACTTTTTATGATGGTCTCTTAAAAGAAATGGTTGCATGATAGAAGTGGTCGCTCGAGCAATATCGACTGTTTTTCTTTTACCAGTGGTCCAGATAAGAGGGGGGTAAAGTCAGTCCAAATTTATAATTTCTAGATGAAACCCTATATTGTGGGTACTCATTTGAATCATCTCTACAAGATGATTCAAATAAGTATCCAAACCATAGGGTATGTTTAATCATTGTGAAATATTTCAATCTAAAATTCATTTTAATACTCCCACCCCCCTGCCTGCTGTCTGAAGCTCTGTTTTGCTAGCTTACCTCTGCAACATTTACTCCTTTTCCAAGAACCTTTTCAATCAAACTGATGGCACAGTCATGGGATAGAGCATTGAGGTTGTACTTGGCCCTATTGATAAACAAATCTATTGATCAATGTAAGAACATCACTGCCAATGCCCACTTGTTAGGTGTTAAACGTAAGCAGTGTAAACAGGTGTCATACTCTACTTTATAATATGACGTATGTCTCGGGAGTGAAATAATCCCGTTAAATATTTTGGATATTACACGGTGTAATTACACTTGTGGAATAACTATGCAAATGAGCTAAGAACGAAGATTAATGTTATATTTTTTGTTAGGAAAATGACGTCAATATGGATATACTGACGTCATTTCGCAAACGGCGTTGTATGTTTCGCGGAATAATATGAAGCAATAAATATCGTATTTTTCTCATTTTATTACCAAAATTCGGGTCATATTATAAATAGAATATCAAATTTGAGCTCATAAAATACCGATTTTTATTAAACTTGTAATATATTATCAGATAAAAACTCAGCGCAGCCTCATTTTTATCTGTTTATAGATGACTCGTTTAATAAATTCAATATACTCTATATATATATGCTTGAAAGGGAAAAATTCTTAGAAAAAAAAACAAGGTGTGTTGGTTAAGGTTACTGCGGACAGATAACTTTGTTGATTTTTCAACTTTCTTTAGATATCACAATAATTGCTGAGATTTATCTTTGGAGTGCAGGCATTAGCTAACAAGCAACGAAAAGGGTCTGAAGCTCGTTCATTTGATGTTGTGACATCATCAAGGAGCAAACCCCTTTTTGACCCACCAAAATCAGTATCTAAAAATATTTTCTGAATTAATTGGCCGATTAGCACTTGCAAGTGCATTTTTTGGTGGACGTTTACGTTCACCGGTGTTAATACGGCGTAAGAACAATCCTGTCAGATGTTAATAGGTTTTCAAAACAGTAGTGCTCACTTAGATTCAATTTACCCTTTTTTCAAGAATTGTGTCCGTATGACAACTATGCATTTTAAAAATGGAGTGAAACAAGGATTCTACATAATTTGTTGAAACCTCAAAGACATCTGTTAAGTGCGAAATCATATGCAATTCTGAGAGCAGGTGAATGTTTTTTTTGCGTAGAACTACTTTCTAGGCAGAGCGAGTAATTTGCCCTTTGTTCCCAATGGTCTATGGGAGATCACTCATGAAATCTTGGTAAATGGAATTACTGGAATTGTAACCTCCCCTGACACTACTAATAATAATAGAATAATAACCTAGATTACACATATGAATACCGATACAACGCGAGCAGGTAGTGTAAAGCAGTTAGGTCGTGCGATAAAGTTTTATGCAATGGGGTTTTACACTACTTTCCAATACACAACATTCAATCTCGAGAGTGTCCGCAATTATTTTTTGTGCTTACCCTTTCTTTTTTTCTTTTGAAAATGAAAATCGCGGAATATTAATTGATTATCCCCCTATTGAATTTTCAAGCAGATAACAACAGAATTTTGATTGTGACCACGGAGAGTCGATAAGTGCAAAAAATAATGATACCTAGATAATCTAAGTGTCATTTCTTTCCTTTTATACTCAATGGATCAGACAATCACTCTTTTAACCACACCCTGCAAAGTGCCGTCAGTAATAGAAACCTTTTAATTACAGGACTTTGGTTGACGATCGACTATATATGTTGAGAAATGTATATCTGAAGCAAGATGCGAACTTGGGGTCAGGTCAATTTCCTTAAATTGTAATTTTACATGCAAAATTTCTCTTTTCTCAACAAATGGAAGAATCGCTCTAGTATGCCAACAGAAACAACCACCATCAGTACTTCAGTGCTTTCATTTTATACAGTCATTTGTAGTAAAAAAAAACACTATCACTTACCATTCAAAGTTATTAAAGGTTAAATGCTGAAATAACATGACCTTGCAAGCATGACCTTGACTGATGATTTTGACTTTGGTGTCCACTAAAAGGAGTTGCCACAAAGTACAAACATTTGAAATATGAAGACTCTGTTACATACCATTCCAAAATTAAGTCTAATGTAAAACTCGAAATTTCAAATGTTTGTAATATGAGCTTGACTGATGAAAGGTCTTGTCACAAGCAATGCACTTGTGAAATATGAAGACTCTTTATCCTACCAATCAAAAGTTATGGCCACTTTTAAAGTTCAAATTTTACATTTTGACCCTTTAGATCAACAGTAGTGCAACTTGATACTGCTGCAAATTACAGATATAGAGGATATTGAATGAGTGGTCATGGAATACTGGATTTATTAAACAAGTCATCTATAAACAGATAAAAACAAGGGTGCGCCGAGTTTTTATCAGTTTTAGCTGATGAGTTTAACAAATTCTGTATTTTATGAGCACATATTTTAAATTCTACTTATAATGTGACCTGAATTTTTGTGAAAAATCCTCAAAATTCTTGAAATTCAACATTCAAGCTAAACATTTAACACCTCTTGAAACTGACATCACAATATATACATTATGACTTCATTTTCGCGGGTACAAAATGACGTTGCTATTCGCTCTGAGCTCATTTGCAAAGTTATTCCACTAGTGTAATAACACCCGTGTAATATCAAAAAAATTCAACAGGGTTATTTCACTCCAGCGACGTAGATCATATTATATATACATGTATTAGAATTAATAGTCTCTTCATGTCTTTTTACCAGATTCATATTTCATATCATGAAAGCCTCGGTCTGCATTTAGAGTAAAAAAAATTGCTCTTTTGTGAATATTCTTTGAATATTTTTTCTAGATTAAGTCTTATGAAAAGTGAGATGGATAAAAATTCAAATCAATAGACACACAGCGGCTTTTTCGTGAAACGCATGATATGTTTTATAAAGTTTGAGTCTGAAATGTTGAGGGTCATTAATATTCATTAAGTTAGGCCTATATTTAGATCATCCCGTCATAATCATTATCATTACTGTATATTGGGAAAAAAATCCAAGCTTATCTTTGAGAATAATTGTCTAGTTTTTGTGAACATAGTAGTCTAAGATCATCGTCTTTAGTTACGGAAACATTCATGAACACAGACAGGAGCTTTAATCTCGTATAAAATCTATATGAAGGTCATTGTAGGAAAAAATTACAAAATTAAGACAGATCAATGTATGACTAAGAAATACATGTATTTACTTATAGAACCCCTCATTTCTATCATTTTGACCCCTTCAATAGCAGTTTTGACCCTTTGAAATTTACAGTTAAGGGGTTAATAACTCCTTAATTAGAAAAGCTAACTCAAGCTCTTGTGTAGAAACTATCATCAGTCTATGACCAAAACCTGTTCCAAGGTTTTGATTGCCAACTCAAAGTAATGAAAAAGATAAATAGGAGAATGTATGATTCCCAACGATAACTCCTGCTATTGATCTACATGCCTTCATTATTTTGTTGTACCTTTTGAGCATACTGTTTGAGATATACGTTGGGGACAGTATATCAACCATCCAACCAATCAAATGTCCATTCTCATTCAACATCTCAAAAATTTTCTCTCTTTGCTCTTCTGTAAGTGTCTTGGAATCTGTCAAAACACATTAACCCTTGTCATGCTGAATAAATTTTGGCTAAAATTTTCATCAAAATCAAAGGGCAAAAAGCACTGAAAGTTCCAACTGTAGGTCAATTTTTAGAAATATGTGGTGTAGACTAACATCAGACTGCACACATGTGCAGGCTGATGTTTGGGTATAGCTCCTGCCAAAGCAGGAATATTCCGGGTTCAGCATGAAGAGGGTCAAAATAAACAAGAAGACCATGATGGTCCTAGATCGCTCACCTGAGTCTCTTTGACCCCTGGGACAGAATAGGCAGATGTCAACAAGGAGATCATTTCTACATAATATCATTACCATAGAATATTTTCAGCTAAGAGTAAGAAGGATATGCCATTTCACTCTTTGATTCTATGTAAAAAAGGTTGCGCCCGGGTGGAGCCCAAACGTGTACCAAGGGTCTTGATATGAACAAACTTGGTAGAGGCCCACTAGATGATGCTACATACTAAATATGAGAGCTGTCTGCCCTCTGGTTTCAGAGAAGAAGATTTTTGAAGATTTTCCTTTTTTCTCCCATTGTGCTCAGATGAACTAAGGGATGCGCCCAGGTGGAGCCCAATTATGACCCCTTGGGGCTTGATATGAACAAACTTGGTAGAGGCCCACTAGATGATGCTACATACAAAATATAAAAGCTGTGTGCCCTCTGGTTTCAGAGAAGAAGATTTTCGGTTTTTACCCTTTGTGCTCAGGTGAGCTAAAAGGGTTGTGCCAAGGTGGAGCCCAAATATGACCCAAGGGGCTTGATATGAACAAACTTGGTAGAGGCCAACTAGGTGATGCTACATACCAAATATGAAAGCTGCCCACCATCTGGTTTCAGAGAAGAAGATTTTTAAAGATTTTCGCTCTTTGATTCTATGTAAAAAGGGTTGTGCCCGGGTGGAGCCCAAATGGTCTTGATACGAGCAAACTTGTTAGAGGTCTACTAGATGATGCTACATATCAAATATGAAAGCAGCTTAAGCTGTCTGCCTTCTGGTTTCAGAGAAGAAGATTTATAAAGATTTTCCTATTTTCACCCTTTTTGTTAAGGGTAAAGGGAGAGTTAAGGGTGGTTTTCATTTATTTGAACAACTTTGGTAGTGCTTGACCCAAGGAACATCCCTGCCAAGTTTCATCAAGATTGGCCCACTGGTTTAGGAGGAGAAGATGTTTTAAGCAATTGTGGACGATGCACGACTGATGACAGATGCCGGACATTGTACGATCACAATAGCTTACCTTGAACACTTTGTGCTCAGGTGAGCTAAAAAGGCTCTATTTTTTCTTCAAAGGCCTAAAAAAGGCTTTGAGCTGAATTGGGTTTTTTTTTTTTCAGGGCTCCAAATAAACAAAAGTTATTCATTTTTTATAGGTCATAGTACAACACTAATCTGTATTTGCAGCGCCTATACTTAGCCAAATTTCTTGACTTGTGGCTTGTTTGTAACAGATAAAATCACTTTTCTATAATGTCTTGGTATTCTATTTCCCTGTAATTTTCAAAATATTTGAGAAAATACTGTGGAAAAAGAAACAAGAGGTCCCTAGGGCCTTAGACGTTATCCTGGACCAATTTTTCTTTAAATTCAATCTTATGTTTTAGGAACATTATTACTTAAATTGAAATCGAACAGAAAATAACTTAAAGACAGAACACAATTTTAAAAATAAGAAAGGTTGAGGTTTAAAGTTTTTTTTGTTTTTTTTTTTTGATAAGTTCAATTATTTACCAGCAAATCCAAGGTTTTTCAACTCTTCTTTCTTGCTTAGTGGACTGTAACATGTCCCATAAACCATTGGACCTGGAAAATATTGAAGTAAAAAAAGATTATAAAATGAGGAAAAAGTTAGAAATTTATTAACCCGGAAAAACACTTCACTGAGGGTAGCTTCTCAATTCTGTTGGACACTTCCTGTTAGGTATTCAGGTATGCTTTCTCAACACTTTTTGAATCATTCGGAACACCACTCGGTCAATCTCACGATCAACCTCGGATGTACATAGACGGACTATTTTTAAAAATTACGGGAAAACATTGGAAAAACTCGATGACGTCAGTTAAAATGGCGTTAGCCCTCGAAACTGTGAGTGAAAACATTCGACGTCACCAACACTACTCGTTTAAGTCACTGACATGAATTCATCGAATCCTTATATTAATATCTTTAAATTCTTAAATAACGACTGAAAAAATCTTAATTTTTGAGAATGATTAGTCATTCTCAAAAATTTAGATTTATCAACCGTTATATACTGTAAAAACGTAAATCTACAGTGCTAGTTTTTCTTACACTGTTTCCGCCTAACAAAATGCACGATTTCGTTACATACCCATCCGCCTTACATACATCCGAGGCATGTTGTAGTTTACGGAAATGGCCGAGTGATGTTCCGAATGTTTTTGAATATTACATCTAAAATCCTGTTGTCCCTTATTTCCATGAGTGACCATATTTCCACTAATTTGAGCTAAATACTCATATTTGAAAAATATTTTTTTTACATTTTGAAAAAAGGTCTAGAATAATGAAAATCTATGACAGAAAATATTTCTTTTATTTGCCATATATCAAATGAAATTGGTAAAACTCTAAAATTCTCAAAAATTTCTTATTCTATAGTACTTATTTTGTTTTGTGAACCATAAATCTAAAAGCTAAGATACTTAGAACCTGTCATTTTTTACACTGAGGAGAAATGTTTGTGATTCATGATAAGAATTTTGAGGCCATATGATACTCTAGTAGTTTTTAAGGGACTCAAGAATTTGAATTCAAGGAAATATGAGCACTGTTAATTTGATGGGTGAATAGTTTAGATTGCTTGAAAAAAAGAATATTTTCAAGTTAAATCTTCAAATTACTCTAATGAATGAAGAAGTTTTAAAAATGACAAGTTTCGAGCAAAGTCTGTTCTTGATTTTAAATATTATGTATTTTCAAAGTAATATTCATTGAAATACCTCGATACCTGAATAGTTGGGCCATTATCATGGCTCCTCTCTTGAATGTCTTCGTTAATACATGTATCTCAATACTAAAACTTATGAGTTTTTTTGCAAATTAGTAAACAGCTTGGGAGTGCTGTAACATGTTGGATTGTATTCAGTGTCATTCCACTTATCATTGTTTAGTGATGACTTGAATGCATTTAAACTTCTGGCCGAAACAGTGTTTTCACTTAAACCATTCCACAGATGGATAGTTTTTTGACTGAAGGATTGAAGTCTGGTGTTATTATGGTATTTCTTGGTTTTTCATGTAAGGTGATGTCCAATTGAGGAGTGTTCAGCAAGCAATAAAGTTATCCCATTTCATTTGGTCTAGACCATATTAGGACTTGCATATTTATATCATGTCATCCCTAAATCCATTTTTATTGTAAAGTAACCAAACCTAGCCTTTTCAGTCTTTCACTGTATGGTAAGTGGCAAATCTCTGGAACCAACTAAGTAGCCCTTCATTGTAAATCTTCGAGTTTTTTCACATCATTTAGTCTTATTTAAGTACATCATTTTTATCCTTCTTTGACTGGTACTTCTTATTCCGTTTCATGCAGGGCCCTTGTAAGGGCATTGTTGCATGTTTATATTCTATACAAGAGGGAGGGTCCAACAAGAGCAACGCTGGGCATGGCATTATACGCCCGAAGCTCAGAAATAAATGGATGATGTTTTGAACTTTTTATTGATCCTTAGGATATATTTTCTAGCAAACACTATAGTACTACTAAAATATTCACAAATTCAACCAGATTGAGATAATGTAATCAAACACCATAGCTATGAGTTCAACATACATGTGAAGTTTCAACATTGTAGTCCTTGTATTTTGAAAGTTATGGACCGTACACGAATTTGCAAACTGAATCAAACAAAGGGCAATAACTCAAAAATTATAAATGGTAGAGTTAGTGTTATTGCACTCTGCACATCCTAGCTATGAGGTCTATAAACCTGTGAAGTTTCAAGACCATAAGCCTTATAGTTTCAAAGTTATGGACCAGACACGAATTTGCTAACTGAATCAAACAAAGGACAAACTCAACAAGAGCACCGCCTAGGGGTGCCTACGCTCGGCTGTCCAGTGCTGGATGATGGGAAAAAAATCTAAGTCGAAAAAGGGGCATAATTTGCACAAAATACATCTAGAGTTATCCCCCTTGATAGTATAGGTTGCTCTTTTGATGGTGAACATGTGTGCCAAGTTTCAAGTGAATGCCTTCAGTAGAACCAGAGATATAACAAAATGTCAAAGTTTTCGCACGACGACAACAACGACAACAACGACACGGTGGCTATAGCAATACCTCGGGTTTTCTCAGAAAACAGCCGAGCTAAAAATTTCAAATGGTAGAGTTGTGGTTCTTGCACTATATACACCCTAGCTATGAGATCTATACAACTGTGAAGTTACAAGACTATAGGGCTTATAGTTTCAAAGTTATGGTCCGGACACGAATTTGCTAACTGAATCAAACAAAGGGCAGTAACTCAAAAAATTCAAATGGTAGAGTTGTGGTTCTTGGGCTCTTGGCCTCCTTCCACTTGGCGAAGATTCTGCCAGTTTCATAGTGCACTCATAAATATTAGAAATCTATGATTTTTGTACAAATCATGAACCAAAATGCCAGGGGTTATAAGGAGAAGGGCTTGGTTTAATGTCTCATCAGAACCACAGAAGAAGCAACAATTGAGCTTCATAGACATCATCAATGCAAATTTAAAATGATTGCTGGTCATCTAAAAGAAATAATTTGAGGGGTCAGTGCAGCACTATTGTAAATGCTTGTTAGAATATAGGCACTTACAATAATGTTGCACTTACCCCCTCGAATTATATGTGTTTAAGCATTCATCAACTGGATCATACTGGCTACTAACCATCCTCTACCTAACAACTACAAAGCCAAAGTATTGAAGAGTATCATTATGCCAAAAATCCAAATGTTGACAATATCAAAAGACATGTCAACTGAACAAGCATGCCAACTCACGGCAACTGTCTTTTCAGACACTCATTTTTTCAGTGTAAAATTTAAAATCAGTTTACCTAAAACAGGACCACGTCCAGCCTCATCTATACCGAGCCAGCATGGTTCTGTCTTACAAAGATCAGGAACCTCTGATTCTAATAGGCAGTTTTTCGTATTATCTTCTTCGTACCGTGTCTGGTCCATTTGTTTGTACTGATTCCCGCGAAATTTCTACAGTACTTACGTACTTTGATTATTGATATTATTGCGTTTGAATCAAAATTTCGTGATGTATACTCAGCATGGAAGGAGTAAAGGGGGGGGGTCGTCCTCACTGTCAACTTTTAGAATAGCCACCCCCTCCCTATCTCTTTCTCCCCCTCTCATTCTCTTCCTTGGTTGCAGAAACCGCAAGATTTTACAAAATTTGAGAATTGCATTCACTGAAAATTTGAAGATTTCGAGCGACATTAAATAAATATCTAACATGTTAGGGGGTATTGATGATCATGCCGATGTCGAGGCTCTGTCGAGACAATTATCCGCCAGGCAATTTCCACAACCGAGTTAGATAATTTTCATAAAATGCACTAAGCAAGTATTATATTTATCTTATAATCTATTTGCCTTGTTTTCGTTTCTAACAGAAATGCACGTTTCTAAGAAATAACCGCATTATGTTATTGTTATAAAATATCCGATGTGATATCATAAAAAAAAATCATATGGGGTGTTAAAACGCGGATATTTGTATTTATTTAACGAATCTAACTTTAATTGTGTCATTGTCTGTCTGGAAAGTTTAGACTCGAGAATTCTGCATTATATATTTAATTATCGACTTTGAAGTTTATTGTGACGTTAGTATATCATCTGCTCTGGATGGGGTGTCTGTCATGGCTGAAAATTTATCCTTTTACAGAAAAGCTGAAGCTGATTTTACTGGTTGAAATCGTGTATATTTGATGGGGCTGTTCAGAGTTATATAGTATTGTTAAATTTGATCAAAGTGGTCCTGATTTTGGAATGAAACATAGCTTGTTGTTAAGATGCATTTGAAAATGCACATTTGTTTATGATCTACATTATTTGTTCTCGATCGGCATTTACATATAAGTATAATCCATGATTTTTGCCTTGGCCGGGCGGAGCCTGAGTAATGGGTCATTTAGGTTAAGGTTAAGGTAAATCAGCTTTTAATTATAATTACTTACTTCAATAGATAGTCGACATAACTAAATTGAAAGCTAAAATCGTAGGTTCGTTACCAAGACCTCGCAACTTCAGCTGGTCCAAGTTAAAGTTACGAGGCTTTGGTAACCCAACGCGGATGAAACGTCAGTGTTCACTTTCTCCAAGCACGTGAACCTTTTGTTTGTTTGTTTTTTGTGTTTTTACTTCTACCAGTGTTACTGCGTGAGAAAAATCCGGTCAGATGTTAACATCTTTTCGAAAAAGTAGGCCTAGTTCAAACTTTGGCTGCATTTTCTTTTCTTCAAGACTTGTTTCTGCCAGACAAATGTGCATTTTGAAATTGGCATTTAACCAGAATTCTATATACAATTTATAGAATATTCAAAGACTCCTTTTAAATACGAGATCAGCTATCAATCCTAAACCAAGCGTTTAAAACTCAAGTTCGCGCAATAATGCTTTTAAATACAAGGCGGTGATTCGCCTTTTGATTTTTCCTTGGATAAGTTCATATGGAACCCGTATCGACCCAAGTCAACCAGAATCCCGTTCGAATGACCCCGGTTTCGACACTAGTGACGTCATTTTAACCTTATAACCTCGATAATTATGATCTTGGGTCTGACCGGTGTTACTAGCGGGTTCCAAAATGGCGGTGAAAAGTAGTGGAAAAGCCGAAGTTACGAGGATTTGGTAACCAAGCGATGAAATGTGTTCACTTTCGCTCAGTACGTTTATCCGTTGAGATATAAGATACAGTAAATTACACGCGTTCACGTGGTCTTTTGAAATAACGCAAAATATTGAAAAGTAAACTAGTCTAATAACGTCATGGCTATTTGCCACGCCCACGCCCTGCCAGTTGAATAATAACCTAGAATACTTGTATTTGATGTGTGTATTCTTTAAACAACATTAAATTAGCTGTAGTGTTATTGATTACAGAACCCTTGCATCATCAAGAATATTCAGTTTATGTCTAACCACTGTTTTACCAGAAGTGCCTGTCAACAGAAACCATTCCTGATGTATGAAAAACGGTTAATCTGCCAGCCATCTTCAAGATGGGGAGACATTTAAAGCAACTAACTATCGGACTGTTTCACTCACAGTGTTCCCACGTAGAAACACCAATGAAAGCAAACGTCCACCAAAACTGTTATTAATTTATCAACCCATTTCTATATGCACTCTGTTCTTTTACTTAACTCCAGCCAGCTTTTCCCAGTGGCGGATCCAAGATTTCTATGGAGGGGATTCGAACATAGTTAAAGGGGGTCTTACAAATTTTTAACCCTTATTATGCTGAATTTAAATATTTTCTAAACAAATTTCGTATTTTTGTTTGTATATAAACAAGACTGCTCCTTGATTTTAAAACAAAAATCAAACAGAGCGCAGACAATATATTATGCTAAGATCAGACAGCACAATCTTAGTCTTAGTCTATACTGTTTTCCAAAGCTTTTGAACAGGAATATTTCATGAACAGCAGGAGAAGGGTTAATTGAAATTATTGATGATAATAAATTAAGTAACTGAGCTTTTGAGGGGGTTCGTTGGACCCCCGGACCCCCCCCCCCCCCCCAAAAAAAAAAAAAACCCCTAACGATACACCAATTTTACGCTTTGTTATGCATATGTATATAATGTATGGCGAGATCTGATTGACCAATAAAATATGTCCTATCTATTTTTATTCCGTTCGTTTCAGCGATTCGGGAAGCAACAACTTTCCTTTGGTTTCTGCTTTTTCTTTAGTCAACAATTTTTGGCAGTCAGTTTAAGATTTGTTTGATTACATAGCATCATTTGTATAAAGATAATTACATCGGTCCGTTATTCATCATGCAAAACGTTTGTGAACGTTAAGAAACGACAGCCCTATTTGCATGTGAGTAAATCATTCGGAACACCACTCGGACAATCTCACGATCAACCTCGGATGTACAAAGACAGACTATTTTTAAAAATTACGGGAAATCCTTGGAAAAACTCGATGACGTCAGTTAAAATGGCGTTAGCCGTCGAAGCTGTTAGTGAAAACCGGCATTCGACGTCGCCAACGCTACTCATTTAAGTCACTGACGTGAAACCATCGAAACCTATTGTAAATATCTTTTGATTCTTAAATAACGGTTGAAAAGTCTTGATTTTTGAGAATGATTTGTCATTCTCAAAAATTAAGATTTTCAGTCGTTATTTACTGTAAAAATATAAATCTAAAGTGCTAGTTTTTCTTACACTGTTTCCGCCTAACAAAATGCACGAATTCGTTACATATACTTCCGCCTTACATACATCCAAGGTCTGTTGCAGTTTACGGAAATGGCCGAGTGATGTTCTGAATGGTGAGTAAATATGGCTCAGGGAGGTAACATTTCTCAAACGTTACGCGAACGGCCACGTTTTTATAATAAACACGGGGAAGTTGTATGAGGGAAAAGCCCTATTTTCGTCATGCAAAACGTTGGTGAAAGTTTAGAATCTAGTCTGCTTTGCACATGAGTATGAAAAACGGGGTAACATTTTTAAAATGTTTTGCGAACGTTTTTATCTTGAACCCGGGGCAGTTATATGACGGAGTAGAGTAACTGCTCCGTAGAACGCCGCGTGAACATGAATTCACTTCCCCCGATAAGATAACAAAAAGGAATTAAATTATTTTACCCTGATCAGTAGAAATTCTGTCTAAATAAGTGTACCGTTATAGGAATAAAAACCAGGAAGAAAGAATGTAATAGTGAAAACAAATAAAGAAACAAATTGTACACAGAAAAAAAGAAACTTTATGGTTTAATTGAAGGTGAGAGGAGAGATCGGTCCTTTTTGCAGATCACAAAATATGAACGATGGAAAAATGTGAGGTTTTTAGTAGCATATCTGGAAGTGCATAAAGTCTGTGGGCAGAGTTGTACTGAAATATCGCAAGTGCTTATATGCACAATGCATGGGCAATTAACGGAAGTAACGAAATTGCCCCTGCCAACAAGCTAAACGAAAAAAACTCGGACATCATAATGGCCGAGACAACGCGAGTCATGTCGATTTTAAAATTTAGGGATAGACTACCTTAAATGAAGGAATAAGGCTGACAACGTACCTGCATACGGAATACTCAGTTATACACGCACGTGGTAGCCCTTTTGTTCCCACTCTTTGCTCCCGAGTCTATTATCAGTTATTGAAGTTTCAAATCAAAGTCAAGTAAATGACTCAGTTAACACGATAAGTTCTTTAATCTAATAACGATCAATTGAACATTGAACAAAACACTTACTTATTCACAAACTATACATCTAGCTTTTCAGTACAAGAGGGCGTATCGAGGAGTCAGCGCAACGTTATTGTAAGTGCCTATAAATATATAGGCACTTACAATAGTGTTGCACTGACCCCTCAATATACACGAGGTGGACGAGCACATGGGTTTCGGGTATGGTAACGTTCCTACCCGGGTCCTGAACCATTACCCGTTACACGACTATTATATAAGCACTATGTTCCTTTGGGGATCGAATTCAGAAAAGAAGAAAAGACTGATTAAAACAGTCTTCAATTATTTTCTGAAGTTAATTTTACAGATGGTCCTACAGACTTACATCACGGATAGTTTTGAGATTCTTTGAGGCTCACGCCGCCGTCATAGCGCAGTTGGTAGAGGTCCCGGGTTCGGCGGCACTCATTCTTTCCGACTATTTGTCTCTCACCAATGGGTTGATAATCGTAGACCTATGTGAGATAGCAGCTGGAGGCTAGGAAAGAATGTGATGGTTGTACTGGTTAGAGAAATACCAGGGATCCATTGTTAGGTGCTCCAGCCGCCGCGATATAACTGAAATAATGGATAAAGCGGCGTTAAACTCAATTCAATCAATCAATCCTTGAGGCTCACAGACTCGCAACACATGGATCCCTGAAAACCTTGTCGAAATTTGTAAATTCGAATCCCTATATAAATTCTCGAACCCGCTTTTGTCTTTAGTTGACAAAATAAGTATATGGATAGAAATCATCGGTTATCGATTACCCATGGGGGTTCAAACCCGAACCCAATCTGGATTCGATACTGTTTACAAACAAATCTTTCTGTGCAGACTCTCGGTTTAACAGTGCATTTTTATTAAGGTGCGTGATTGTCAAATGAGTATGACTATCGATCCGTTAAATAGGCGTGGGGACAGTCAACTTCATCTATCATAATTAGAGCACACCTTTACATTTAGTCATTTACAGTCACTCTTCTTATAAGTCTCCGCGTTTCAGATCGTCAAGCATGGAATTCTTACTACAATAAAGTTTCAAACAAAATTCATTTTAAAGTTAATCTCTATTCTACATTATTACAAAAATTTAGTCTGGTGGGATGAGGTGAGGCGGAGGTTGGGTCGGGGCGATAGCCTGATAGATAAAGCGGTATGTTTATCATACTAAAAAAATGGATTGGTCCGTAAGCTCTTTTCACTGATCAAATTTTTCTTTCTTTTACTTTGATAATGTTCCATGAGACGGCGAGACGGAGTCTTTGAGGGTTCCCTACGTGCCAGAATACTGAGATTATACGTTATGTATCGTCATTGAGCGACTAATAAGTCGTAACTACAGCTTTGTTAAAGTTGCAGTTACGACTTTTGGGGTAGTTCATTCAACGTCTACATTGATTACATAGGATGCAACAAGTCTCATTTCGAGGACAGAAATCTGTACTAGACACGTAGATCTACAGTTTTGGAGAATAAAATACAAAACAAATCAAACATACAAAAAATGAATTCACCTCATTTCTTATATATAGGACTTGAGTTGGAGTATTTCCACTTATGTCGACACACAGTTTAAATATTGCAACAGTATATAGTCAGTGAATAAGATTTTACCGCTTGGCTAAATATCTATTATTCATTATAACGCTGGGTTTTTACTGTGCCTATAAATAAACATGTTTCGCATAAATTTTCATACAAATTTCTGTGTTTTCCGTAAATAGTTTCTATCACGTTCTGGAATAAGATACGATATATGGAATCTAACAAAGGTAAGAAACCTTTCTTGGTATTTGATTAAAAAACCTCACAACCAAAATCATGTATACTATCAAAGTTATAATTGATATAAAAAAGACTTTACCTGAAATATGAATCGTAGCGGACATTGCCCGCCATTTCAACCGATTTTCTATAAAACATTGTTGCAGCTGTCGTTCCTCTGTGCCGGTTTAGATTTGGATTTCGACTTCTGATTTGAACTCATCATAACACCAGCGACATCATACATTACAAAGCGCCAATGGCAAAGCATATAGCTGTGGCAAAATGAGATCCAGGGGTTTCTGTAAAAAGGTTCGAACATAAAAAAGGAAGGTTTTTGTTTTCCTAGTTTTATACAATTTCTGTTGAAATTTTGCACGAAAATTGAATGATAATGCTACCAATGGTGTCCCTTGAATACATTGAACCCCTCTTGATCCGCCACTGAACAAATCGAGGGGTCAGCGCAACACTATTGTAAGTGCCTATAGATGTATAGGCACTTACAATAGTTTTGCGCTTACCCCTCGAAATGAAAAGGTTACTCGGGACTAGAGATTTTCTTTGTATCTCGGATCCACTTCTAAGTAAGCGATATCGATCGCTACTAACATAGAAGTAATATATTAACTAACTTCCAAGAAAGGCCTGCATGATAGAATGCTTAGCTTGACATCAGAGGGATAATTCAATGAGAACGCAAATCGGGATTATAACCGCCATAATTTGTATAGATTTACCCATTCACGGATTTAGTCACAAAATCTATACGAATCGTTCACAAATCCTTTGTATTGAAGTGAGATAGATAGAGGATAATCGTTTGTTTCAGTGTAAGAACGATTTATATTTCTTTGAGTGAAAAACAAAAGCTATATTTTTCACGAATGACGAAATGAAATATCAATCGATCTTACTCGAAAAACAAACAATTATGCCATTTCTTTCATGCAAAAACGAAACAAAAGATGAAAAAAATGAGAAAAATTCAACTTCAGAGCGTCATCTTCCATCGTTATGGTAACTGGACAACTTCTAAGATGATCTCACTCAATGGACTCCGCTTAGATAATTGGGCGTAATGAACGAAAACGGTGTGATTATGTGGTAATTTCACTACTTTGGCGATGGGATTATCGAGTGATAATCTACCGTTATTTCTCGATAATATGACGAAAGCCGACCATTAAAGAAAGATTTTTTATAGAAATTCTTCAATAGATGCTTGTTAACGAAACGCTGCTGTGGACACACAGTCGAACCAACTCTAATGGGGTAGGGGTGGTATGGGTGGTTGATTTTGTTTTACAATTCTGAATATGAAACTCAATATCTATTGCTTAAGGTAGCTCTTTAAGATTGCACACATTTCCAAGAATTAATGATACAAAGAGCTCGTGTATTTCGGTATTAAAGTATTAAGGTAATGGACCCGTAATTGTTCCGCAACATTTCAGAACGCATGATCTTTCTCAATTCTAACAGTGCTTTCCTAATGATTTCATTAGGAAACCACGGTTAACACTTTTAAAGTAAATGACTTCCGAAACGTTGCGGAACTATTACGGTCTTCTACCTTAAGTTCTTGTTTTCAATACTGTTCTCGATTTCTTTTTGTATCGGGGTGTTCCCGATTTCTAAATCGAACAGGTGTATGAGTAGTACAGAAACCGCATGACTCGTTCTATAAATAGAGGATATTATGTGAGTGGTCATGGAATACCGAATTTATTAAAAGAGTCATCTATAAACAGATAAAAACGAGGCTAAGCCGAGTTTTTATCTGTTTATAGATGACGAGTTTAATAAATCGGTAATTTATGGGCACTAATTTGATATTCTATTTATATTTTGACCCGAGTTTTCGCGAAATATCGTCAAAATTCTTGAAATTCGACAATTTCATTTTTTCCGCGAAACTTATAACGCCGTTTAAAACTTACGTCACAATATATACATTTTAACGTCATTTTCGCGGTTACAAAATAGCGTTGCAATTCGCTCTGAGTTCATTTTCATAGTTATTCCACTAGTAATAACACCCGTGTAATATCAAAAATATTCCACGGGGTTATTTCACTCCCGTGACGTAGGCCATATTATAAATACAAGTATTTTTTAAATGGTTGACATACTTTTGGTATTTTTGATATAAAAAAAAAACGTTAATGACAGGCATGCTTAACCTCGAAACTTTCCGCCTTTTACTTTCACGGTTTTCTTGTCACGAATTCAAGACCATTTTGACACAGGGGACAAAATTTTACACCAGGTCTTTAGAAGCCAATTAAAAAATTGAATAAAGCCATCAATGAGAAAATTTATTAGGCGAAGACAAATTGTTATGTTACAACTTAGAAGCGAATTCTTCCTTTCCTACAATATTTCCTTTATATGTATCTTATGATCACAAAAACGTTAAATAATTCAACAGTTCCATCACACAAAAAGGGATCATTTCGAAAACTTGGAAAGTGTCAATCAAGGTAGGTCGTCGTGCAAAGCGCAGATTGGCCAGGGTGGCAGGGGTGACTACGATCAAAATGAACTTGTCCGTTAATACGGAAAAAGATAGATTATGAGAAAACAATGTTTTCAGAGAAGAAAATGCTGGAAGCCAGCATTTTCTTCATTGAAAACAATGTTTTATACTTTTAATACAATAAATAAGGCTAATTAATCTAAATTAAACTAATACCATTCCAGGATTTGCTCTGGTTTATTTTGTCCACGGACAAGTGGCCCTGAAAAAGTGCTTGTCCTCAGGTAGAAAGGCCTATGGCAAATTGAAAGTCCACAATGATCAACTATCACCACTGTCTTTTTTTTATAAAAACAAAACAAACAAACAGCATTTGTTTCACGGACCGAAAATTGTCGAGTGGTTAGTCAAACATAAACAAAATCTGACAGTTACAAAGATAGTTCAAACTTGTGTGGCCCACGAGTCAAGGACGAAGACTATCAGATAGTAAATAAGTACTTTTGATGTTTACAACAAACAATTTACCTCTTTACCAGACGATAGAAGTATAAACAACCATACCTTCAAGTTGAAAATGTTCGTAAAACGTTTGAGAAATGATACTCCGCTTTACACGTATTCTTACGTACAAAGCCGGGTACAGCTTCTAAACGTTCGAAAACGTTCAGTTTGGAAACTGAATGCGGTACTGATTAAATTGTGTTCAAATTGCTGAGTAGGATCAAACTGCGAACTAAGGGTGAATAAATTTTCCTAGTAACAGAATAGCTATACGCTGCGAATATTCCATCATCTTAGATAATATTCCGTTTGACATAAAATTGCGTTTGAATTAAGGATTTGCATATGGCAAAATTTTAAATTCTGCTTAATACCATTCCAAAAATGATTTTTTGAAAATGAAATGATTTCAAAATAATGATTTTGTCTATCTGATTTATATTTTTTTTTTCGCATTTTCCGCTCTTAAACACGAGGGGTGTTACTGTTTAGTAGTAAGAAAATGTAAACATATGTAAAAACACGTGGTTTTATATAAATCATGTGACCGAAGAAATGTCCATTATTCCTTATTTCGACATGCATAATTAGCATATCGACGGTCATTTTTATCTTGAACTTAAATATCACGTGATTTCTACTGTTATTAATTCGCCTGCTTATCCAGTTTTTCTCGTGAAAATCCCAACGTCTCCGTAAAATAATGCTTTTGATTGGATTAAAAAGAGAATATGGGGTTCATCTCAGAATATATAATAACAATTTTCACTTATCAGGTCAGACTGTTTTTGAATAAAGAGAACAAATACTCAGATTTGATATCCTAAGGAAGTAAATATCTTCGATAAAATTAATATTATGAAAAAATACTCAGTTTAATACTAACACGAATCACTAAAATCACACACTTTTGACTCGACCCATATGCAAATCAGATCTATTTTTGGATAGACAATTCGCTGTTCCGTTTAATATCGTCACAAGAAGGTATGAAATGCTGAGTATTAACACGGAGGCAGACGGACAAAATCAGTATTTGACATAAAAAAATCTGAACAACAAAAATCTTCGTTGTTTCAGATGGAAAATATGATATGACAAGAATAAAGTACGCTTCATTAATTCGTGTCTGAGATTTTCGGGGAAATATTGGTCCATAAAGAAGTAAACGCACTAGTACACTCTTATCCTACTGTTTCGAGCAATTTGTTAATTTTGATGCATTTCAATCAGTCTGCCTCAAGCACTTCCCACAACCATGAAGCATGAAGCCGGCAGTGAAGTCTAAGATCAGACTGCACCTTTGTGCAGACTGATCTTCGACTATACTGTCTGCCAAAGCTTCGTCACAAGTTCAACAGCAATGTTCTGTGAACAGTGAAGGGTTTATCCGATGTGCTATGCCTGTGTACTATCTATCTTTCCTAAGCAGTCCTTTAACTCGATCATTGATTTGTTTTATTAGCGAGAGTTTTATTTTCGCGAAATATTTGCTAAATATTCGCGATTGATTGACAATGCGAAATGAAAAATACCACATTCTTCTGATAGTGATAAACATAGACGTCCCAGTGATCATTAAAAAGTCGGACGTGCCGGTAAAAAGCATCTAAGGATATTTTGGTACTGTGAATTAAAAATATTTAAACTCTGTCTATACAGTTAAAACATTGTGAAATTGACACTCATTACGATCAAAATCATTTCAGGCTTTCAGCGTTCCATTCATTCGTTCCAAAATTTCACTCAAATAGATCAAAATCGCTCCGAAATCATTAGAAACCATTTCGAAATCGTTCATGACGATCAAATTTAATTCAAATCTATTAATTTATTCTACGATTTTATTGGCTTTTGTCGATTTTAAAGTGTCTGATTGGTTTTTGAAGAAGCACAAACAGAAAAGTACGTGTCTTTTATTAAAGGGGGGTAATGAATATAGCATATGTTGTTCTTCTTGAACAACGTTAGCGATATTGATTACCTCCCTTTAATGTCACCCAAAACTCCCTGTACACACTCATTCAATGCCCAAATCATTCAACTTGTCAATTTCACGATGTAACTAACTGTATGAAACCATCAAAACGCCTGTCAGACCTGATAGGCATTATATATAGGCACTATCGACAGGGTCGTGCTAAGTCTCCGACATGTCTTTTGAGAAAGGGTAAGAAATTTCGTTTCTAATTGTTAATTGTATTTGTACAGGATGGAAAACGAGAGCCGTGGTATATGGGAAATAGACACGGGCGTCAGCGAGTGTCTATTTACCATATACCGCGGCATGAGATTTTCTATCTGACTTAGACCACGCTTTTCTTACACTATCTGTATTTTTTAACCAGAACCTCTAAATAATGAAAAAGAGAAAATCTTGTTGTAATATTACTCTAATCTAGTGTGAATAAGCTGGAATTAATTATAAATCTATTTCCGTTACCATTTTCAGATCTTTTGCACTTTTGCGACTTTCGAAAGTCTTTAGGAAAAAAGAGCCGTATAAAATGCTCGTCTTCATTTTCAAATGACTTAGCCCCAAAACCTGTGAGGTTCACGTGCAAGTCACACTACAACCGTATATCTGTAAATACAACGCTCGGAGTTGTATCTGTGATTTAGACCACGCTTGATGCGAACTGGCCAGTCAGAGAACAGTATTTCTAAAGTATATATCGCAGATACAACTCCGAGCGTTGTGCTTACAAATATACGATGGTGGAATGTCGTGCACGTGAATCTCGACAGGTTTTGTGTGCCGAGTCATTTCTAAAAGAAGTGCGTTTTATAAGGCCATTTTTTCCGCCAAAGACTTTCTACAATCGCAAAAACGCACAAAATCTGCAATAAGTAACGGAAATTGATTCACAAGTAATGTTAGCATAATTACACATAATTACAGTTATATCACGGCGAATTTTCTCTTTTTCATGGTTTAGAGGTACAGGTAAAAAAAGAAGACAACATTAGAAAAGCGTGGTCTAAGTCAGATAGAAAATCTCGTGCCGCGGTATATGGGAAATAGACACTCGCTGACGCTCGTGTCTATTTCCCATATACCACGGCACTCGTTTTCTATCCTATACATATACGTTTGAAATACTGTTCTCTGATTGGCCGATTCGCTTCAAGCGTGGTCTAACTCTTGTTTTCAAATGCATTGTTCACTATTATAAGTTCCGCAAAGAAAGAGTGAGGTTCGAGAAACCGCTATCTCCTATCATTTTCAATGTAAAATTGATCTTTGATCACTCACTTGAAATTGCAGGTCTATACCATGTCGTCGACAACTTGTGTATCTTACGACCAGTCGCACGCGAATCGATTATATTTCTTTTTAAAATAGATAGGGACCAACACGTCGCTGTCTTCGCTAATTTTTTTTTTTTAACTTTCTATAAACATATGGGGAGTTACAACTGTTTCGCGCCGAGCCATCGGCGTCTCATAACTGTTCACTGAACTGATAATCCCACTGTACACAGACCATTGTCTGATACACTAAGATCAGCATGCACAGTTGTGCCGTTTGATCTTAGCATGCACCGACTGCTTGCTCTGTCGGGAAGACAAGACTGGTAAAAATGTAACGAAGATCAGGCCGCTATATTTGAAACAAAATTTAAATTCACGGGGATAATAGTTTAAGGCATACTATTATTCATACCAACTGATAGCCATTACGAAATTTGATACCCAGGAAGCTATTATTGAAGAAAACGCAATTTTATTTCCGTCTTATGCATTAAATCGACAAGTTTGTCTGCGTATATCTTGAATATTTAGAGTATCACTTGACTTTTGTACTCTTGCACAAAGAAGTGAAGTCGCAGTGATTAAAGGTCGTAACTGTCTATACAATTCGTAGGCACCTAAGACCCCTAAATACTTAAAATTCGGGCGAAAAAAGTCAGACCAATTGGTGAGAGCAATGCACGTGAGGAACACTTGAATGTATCCATAATTTAAACGAGAACTACTCTATAAAACAGTTAAAACACCGTGAAATTGACGTTTTTCCGAATCAAAACTATTCTAATTCGCCTAACCAGCGCTCCATTCATTCGTTCCAAACACTCATTCAAACCATTCAAAAACGCTCCAAAATCACTCAAACAAATAAGATCAACAATTATATTCAGAATGAATTAAGCAAGCAAAAAATCGCAATTTCACTGTTATTATTGAAATTGTAAGCTTCTGATTGGATCATGAAGAAATAGGAAGCTATTTAAAGAACTTGTATTCATATTTTATTAAAAGGAGGTAATAAATATCGCTCATTTTGTTCATTGTGAACAAAATCAGCGGTTTTGGATTACCTCCCTCTAACTTCAATCAAATCTCACTCATCACACTCATTCAATTTCATTCCCAAACCATACCGAAATCCTGCACATTGTCAATTTCACGATGTTGTTAGCTTTAACTAAAAAGTTTAAAAAATAAATAAACCGCAAGACTTAGTTAAATGTGTCTTGCTTATGATTTTGATCATAATTTTAACAATGTACAAATACTGATATTGTTGCTTTAGAATTAAAAATGGTGATCTTGATAAACATTTACATGTAATTTCATCGCCTATATTGAAACTTCCATTCAACTAGTTTCAATTATTCAAAGAATCGGTGTGCAACAATTCAAATACTTCTTTCAGACTGGAAGCCTTGGAACTTAAATGAAGTTATAATCACTGTTTTTATAAATCTATAGGCAGGATATTTCGGTAAACTACTTACGATTAATTTGTGGCTTTTGTTTCATGTCTGAGGCAACATAGTTTCATGGACACCCCCTTTAATGACTAGCACAGGCCATTGTGGCGATACGTCAATTTTCGGTACTATGAGTGAAATAAAAAACAATAAAATCACTGCATTTCTGTGTGTGTTTTAACATTTTTCAAGCACAATGAAATCTTTTTCTCCAACAGGGGTGAAATTAGCATGGCCGTAGACAGACAAGCTATAGAAAGACACGTTCTCGAATGTAATATTTGCTTCGAATTGTACAACGACGATGACAGACAACCAAGAATCCTTCCATGTCAACACACATTTTGTATTTCTTGTTTGAGAAATACTTTACAAAGTGATATACTGATCTGTGGTAAGTGTAAAACTGAAAACTCTGTGCGTAACGTTGAAGATCTTCCTAAAGACAACACACGACGTGACCTTATGGATATTCTAAATCAACAAGCATCGAACGCGCGTAATGTGTGTACGTCTTGTGAAGAAGACAATGCTGCAGTGGCTTATTGTGAAGCGTGCAATGAACTCATGTGTGAAGAATGTACTAGAGCTCACAGGAGAACGAAACTAACGTCCAAACATAACATTGCCGACCTTGGTCCAGTCACGCCGAAAGAGAGGACTGACACAAGCGGTGCATCTGAACTATGTCTGTATTGCTTTACATGTGATAAAATTTGTGAGAAATGCACAAGTGGACATAGAATTGTTAGTATTGACAAGGGTTATGAGCTGAGAATAAAGGAACTGAAAGAGTCAATGGAAAAGTTAAAAGCAAAGATAGATGATGCACGCGAAACTAAAGAAATGAACGATGCTTTGGTTCAAGAGAAAGACAGTTATTTATCAATGCAAGAAAAATTACAAAGACATTTCCGGGAATATAGAGAAACTTTGGAGAAGAGAGAAAAATCTATGTTGAGCGAGTTGAACAAAGCGCACATACAAAACGAGAAGGTATTAAACCAATCAGTTGAAGATCAAAATAACTTTAAACTTCAAGCAAGCAATGCAGTGTCTCTGGCAGATAAATTAAGTAAAGACGCTGATAGGAAAGAGTTTCTGGGCGCATTTGGTTCTCTACAGGGTGAAATACAAAGGCTTTGCAGATTTAGATGTCGGGTGGAAGATATCCAGCAACTGGTTTTCACGGAGGCGTGCACAACTGACGATTTTGAGAGAATTATAGTCGCCATTGGCTCTTTAATGCCTCGATCAGGTAAATCTCATTCCTATTTTAGGTATTGGGGAATCTAAGTCAGAAGAAATTGGCTGCACAACATTGGAAATGCGTTTAGAGTTCATACAAATTAAGACTTTTTGCGATATGCTCTTTTAGAACAATTGCACAGGTATGCCAAGTTCAGACTTTTACCAGCCTGTGCATCAGAATCTCCATCTTTTGTCTGTGCTTGGTAGACAGCCACTGAACAAAAGTTTCCATGAAAACGCAGTGAAAGTTCTCTTTAAAAGAATCGTTGAGTTGTAAAAGTAGCCCATGGTCTACCACTTACAACGATGGGACATTATTGTAAATGTAATTGGCTAATAATATCTACTAATTTCATAATATTTTAGGACTTTATATCAGGAGTTCAAATGCATCTAAATCTGTAGGTGAAGACGAATATACTTAACAATATCGTAAAATTTACAAGGTGAATGATTTTTTTTAATTATTTTGGAATATAATTGAATAAGCGCGATGAGTCGGGTTTTAGTGAAATTAAAGGTAGGTAACCCAATATTGCTTATTTTGTTCAGGAAGAACAAAATAAGCGATATTTATTGTCCCCTTAATAAAATATGTACACAAGTTCTATCTCTTCAAGAACCAATCAGACATTTATAATTTCGATAAAGTTAGTTAAATCGCGATTATTCTCTAGCTATATTTGTTTTAAATGTAGTTGTTTTTCTTATCATTTGAGTGGTTTTGGAGCGTTTTTGATGGTTTGAGTGAGTGTTTGGATTGAATGAATGGAGCTCTGTTGAGCGATTTAGAGTGGTTTTAAGTGAGATGAATGTCAATTTCACTTTACAATTAACTGTAAACTTGTATGTAGTGCGTGTCTTTATAATTTGGTTATATATCTATATGTGAACTACAGTTAACAACATCGTGAAATTGACAAGGTGAATGATTTTGGAATGATTTAGGAATGAAATTGAATGAGTGTGAGGAGCCAGTTTTGAGTGAATTTAATGGGAGGTAATCCTATATTGCAAATTTTGTTCGGGATGAACAAAATTTGCGATATTGATTACCTCCCTTTAATAAAAAAGTGCATACAAGTTCTGTGCACAGCTTCAAATTTCTTCAAGCCTATGAGGCGCTAACTTGATGAATTATGTCAGTAAAATCGCGATTTTTCTCTGTCAAAATTTATTTTGAATGATGTTGTTGATTCTATATTTTTCAATAGGTTTGATCGTTTTTGAACGGTTTGAGTGAGTGTTTGGAATGAATGATTGGAGCGCTGAGTGATCGATTTAGAATGGTTTAGATTGAGGTGAATGTCAATTTCACGATGTTATTAACTGTATATTTATAGTCGGGTTTTGGATTTGATACAACATGAATGGTTAATTGTTAAATTCAATTGATATGTTCTGAGTTGAATTCACTACTCTGCTAGACTGCTACACGCACTCAAAATTATTTTTTAACGAAGTTGCGAGTCGTTTCTTTACGAATGACATTATTTGTGTCTACATGTATACATAAAAAGCTTGATGAGAGATTTATCTTATATGCCTTGCTCATGCATTGTAATTTCAGAGATTTTGGTTCGAGGCGAGGTAACAGCAGACGAAGGAGTTGTTGATCAAGCGAGACCCGAATCTCTCAACGAACTAGTCCAGTCGTTTCATTCAAATCACACACAGCAGCTAATGGATGTCCTAAAATCTATAAACACGAGCGGACACCTGTATTTGGAGTCTACACCTCTACCGTCTAGAGAGAGTCAACCACTGCCAGCTAACTCTAGTCGACCTCTACCGTCCGGAAATAGTCAACCTTTACCCCCTGCCAATACTCAAATTGTACCACACCACAATGGCCAACCCCTGCCATCTGGCACACAAAAAACAATACAACCTGAGATTAGTCAGCCTCTACTATCCAGAAATAAACAAGCTCTACCATCTGAGATTATACAGCCTCATCCAACTAACACTAGCCAACCTCTACCATCTGAGATTAGAAAACCTCTACAATGCAGTTCAATACCGAATTCTTTACCTTCGCCATCATCGTTTATACCATTACATGCTTCACCAGAATCCACATCAAATTTTGACCATTTTAAGGCGAACATGACTGTAGCAAATATGACAAAAGGCAAGAGGCGTATGCTCGAAAGCTCTGTTTACAGGAGTATAGTTTTGTCCCGGTTTCAGACTCACAGATTACTTGGGGACTGGAGGGTTGGGGAGAATGAAGTTATCGTGTATGCAAACAGTGTAGACGAAGCAGAGAGATGTACACATATAATGGAAGATTCGATGTGTGAAAAGGCGATTACCGTGAGACCAGAGGCTATGATTCTAGTGAACTCTGACAAATGGCTTGAATTAGAGAGGATACAGTACACTAAATATCCTAACCTGGTATGTTATTGAAAGTCAGCATTATTTTGAAGTTAAACCTAGAGTGGCAGATAAAGAGGGTGTTTAGGATCTGAAATTAAATTATTTCAACTATAATTGCGTTATTCCTATGTTGTGGATACTTATTTGATAAGACGATTGCAATGAGCACCGACAACATAGGGTTTCAATCTTGCAAAAAGATTTTAGACTGTCATTCCCCCTCTTATCTGTACCTCATTTTAAACATCCAAAATTGATTATACTTGTTGTCAAAAAGAATGGTTTTCTTGTAGGACTTCAATCACTTAAAATAGCGGAAATGAAACTTATGTTACCGTAATTGCTATTCACGAACTTACTTATTTTTTCATTTTAGTTTGTAATAAATGCAACCATTTGCATTTTTGAATGTTCGCTGTAGCCTATCGATTCTATATGTCAAGGTTTTCGGCTATGGTATTTCTAGATCCCATATAAAAACCAATGTATTCTTCTGCTTCGATAGAAATGTCCTTAAAAATAATAAAACCATTTCCCCTGGGAATAATTTAGTGACGTTGTATTTTCTAGAGCGCCATAGATGTAAACCATGATCAGAATAAAGTCATCGTGTACAGCATATCGTCAACTATACTACTTGACGTCCATGATGCAATCGTAATCTTCTTTAGAGAGAACGATCTCAAAGTCATGCGTATGAAATTTAACGACAAGAGAATCGTCACGTTCCTTCTTAAACAGAAGAACGCCATGAGGAAAATCTTTGCGTCATGGTCACATTATTGCGTTGGCGTTCGAAAACACGACGACTACACACTAGAGGTTAAGGGCATTGGTGTGGGTCTAGGCCAGGTTGTACGATCTTTGTATACATTAGCGAGGAAATGTATGATGACTGGGAACGAGACCGGTGACGAGGATGTTAGGTTCGAGGATAACGACGATCAAGAAGACGATGAGGACGAGGAAGAGAGATTTGAAAATATCCCGCTAGTTCGTGACGTCTCTGTGGAACTTAAACTTGGCGGTGTAGACGTAAGTAGTCATGTATTTAAGTTGATGTTCTTTATTTGATATATGCATTTGTTCTAATATACTATATATTATGGAATGCATGTGACGTTACGCAAGATACTGGTGACCCTTTGCGATACAAATAGTTTCGACGTCGGCGTATATATAACGTTCCGATTTTACTAAAATATCTTCACGCCAATATTTGCAAACGATATATTTCTTTTATTGAAACGCTGTTAATCTCTGCCAGGATTCAAATACATAAAGTTTCTATTTTTTATTACAAAAATGTACACGGATTTCCGAAGATTCCGGCGCAGATCCAATGATATAATGCAGAGTAGGATTGATTCAGTGTGGTTTTGAAATACTCGTTCAAAGTAAAGATATACGGACAATATCAAATATTTCTAGCTGTTCAAAAATAAGATTTTGATTTACAAGTTATATGTATTTTTATACTCATGACTAGAACTTATTATTTAAATCAAGGACTTTCAATAAAGATTTATAAGATGATTCCGAAGAATTCGCGTTCATCTGAACCAGATGATCTTACCACTGAAGGAATCTTACTTTGAATAGAATTTGATATTTTAGTTCTTTTTTTTTATTCAGTTTGATAAAATGTTTTCTGATGAGGATGTTCTCAAACAGATCAGTTAATGATAGTATCATGTGTTTTTTATTTATTTATTTATTCATTTTTTTTTCATTTTGCTTTTTATTTTATTTCATATTAATTGGAGTTTGAATCTCCATCTTCTTTTCTATATATACATTGCATAATGCGTAAATTTGGAGCATTTTAATTTATTCACTTATTATTATTATAAACATTATAATCGAGTGACATAAAATTTAGAATACAATAACAAATCAAATCAAGCATGTGAAATTCGAATACATTTAATCATATTTATTCTGCTTTTGCTTGGTAACGGGGAAAAAATCAACGTCGCGTTCTGAAAAATAACGTAGGTGGGACATTTTTGGATGACTTTTGTATTTATCAATAGAATCATTTCTATCAGGCCGAGAATTGAAAGAATCATATCGTTGTAAGCAGAAATGAAAATGTATTTTTCTAAAGAAATTTTAATTCAATGCAACAAGTTAAAGATATTAATTATTTAGGTGGAAAATAGCAATTCTTAAATATCGACGTCAAAAAATGACAGTGGGATATTTTGGTGACTTTAGTATTTTCGCAATGCTTCTTAACGACGCTTCAAAAAATAAATTTATTTACATTATTCTAATCTATAGAGAAAATGTATTTTTTAATGTAAAAATCAGTATGATCAGTGAACTTAACATAGAACGGTATAAACAATAACACGACTTCACTTACATCGTCGTTAAAGTGGGACAGCTCTTGTCTTTTTGATCTATCAACCGTGCGATCTTCATTTTTCCAAATACATTTTAAAAATTAGCACTGACGTAACCAGAAACATAATTACTTCGTCCAGGTGAAAAATCATTATTGTGTTTACGGCCAAGTAATTAAGACAGCAAAATGAAAGACCTCGACCGGAGGAAAGTGTAACGCGGGACACGTCGTTTTAACATAATTGTTATACGTTTAAAAGGCAAAATAACCAATGCACATTGAACACAATACGGACCTTACCAAACAATCGTGTAGAATGTTATCTGATGCAAAGCTTGGTGTATATTTCATTAATTTCCGACGAAAAATAAAGATTTTATCGAAAAAACAAGCTAACAGTGTCGACGTTTTTGTTAAGTCTCACCATTATCTTGCGTAACCTCTAGTACCATATTTTCGGATCATTGCTTACATCATAAAACTACCCTGTGTTTAGGATGACAAAACGGAGCAAACTGTTCGCAAATCAAACCCCCGCTTTGCAAGTTAATTTGCAAACAGATCTCACCGTTTAATCATCCTGAACGCAAGTCTATTATTTCTGTGGTGATTCGAAAAATAAGAAAAATAGCTTGACTGTTGCAACCCTTTTTGCGACAGAAAACAATTCAGAACGTTATCGCCTCTATTTTTATTCAAGGTATGAAGTGTATTTTTTTTGGTATTCCAAGGGAGTAACTACCATTTCACACATTACGCAAGTGCGTAAACGAAATGAATCCTCTTTCGAAATGTGTCGTTGATGAATGATCATTCAAGCTGTAGTTACGATGTTTTGATTATTCAGCAATGCTCAAAACATAGAAAAAGGGAGCAGACGGAGGACATTCATTTTTTATCAGTCAGCACATCGCTTTTATCCTATAATTTCTATTTTGGCTGCCTTCAGAGTGCGAACAAATTTCAAAATCCTAGTTACGCCTATGTATTCACTGAGGCACAAAACTGAAAACCCAAGAGCATTGTGTGGATTCTCGAAGCGGTAAATATGCAAGTTTCAACAAATTCTTAGTTTCATAATTCAATGTATTGGTAATGAAACACCATTTAACCGTGATTCAGGTGACGACGCGGTCCATGAGCTTGATTGGTGATGATAGGGTAGTCTTTGTTCTGCATGGTGACGTCACGGAACTCCCTGTGGAAGCTATTGTCAACCCTGCAAACAAGAATCTCCGACATGACGGCGGACTCGCTAAAGTTCTAGTTAGAAAAGGTGAGACATCGATCTATATGTTATCCGTGAGGACCATTTCATAAGTGCTGAAAGTATTAATTTGATGAGTCGTGTAAGGCTTTCATTTCATGTTGATTGTCAATCTAAAACTCAACTGAAATATACTAGTAGGAATCAAGCTACAAAGATTATCATAGTCTACCTATTCATTGTGATGCAAAGCTATACTTCGGCCCCGGGGTCCAGATAAGAGGGGGTAAAACCAGTCTTTAATCGTTATTTCACAATTGAACCCTATGGTGAGACATGTCAAATGAGTACCAACAACAAAGAGTTTAACTAAGGACTTATGAAATATTTAAATTTGAAAACCAAAATACCCCCTCTATTAGTAGCCCTGCTTACACTTTTTGGTTGCTCAATAGTAGTCCAAATAAACGATGTAGAACTCCTTGACTTTATAAGATCTATATGCAACTCTTTTTTCTAAAATTTAATTTTTAAGGAGGACGCTGTATACAGGACGAATGCCGTGACTTCGTATTCCAAAATGGCGACATGCAGGTTGGTGACGTCATGGTGTCTGGCGCTGGAACTTTAAAACCAAGTGTTCTCTTTCATACAGTAGGACCAAAATGGATAAATGGACTCAAAGAGGAAGAATCTCTCTTAGAAAAGGCAGTATTCAATAGTCTCACGGAGGCAAACAAACGTATGTTGATTTCTGTAGCAATTCCGGCTATCGGCGCAGGCGCATACCAATTTCCGTTGGACAAAGCAGCAAAATGTATAGTTAAGGCGACAAAGGACTTTTTTCTTGCCAAACCAGCATCCAGTATTAGGGAGATATATTTTGTGGACTTGTCGGCCGAAATTGTAGACTACTTTACAAACAAACTCTGCGAGCTTTATCCTGACGGGGACCATGTCGTGTCACAAGATCTTTCTCCATCCAGCCCGATCCAATTTCTTGTTATCCCACAGCCGCTGTAGTATTTAAGGCTAGTTGTTCGTTAATTTATTCAAACTCTTGAAACGAGAAAGTATTCAAATTCCAGATATTGTGTCGTTTATGTTAATTTGAAAGGTTTGGTTCAGATGGCTTATTAAAGCAATGGTGCATGTATCAGGCTACCAATGAGAGAAATATAAGATCCATTGTGCATGAAAAATCTATTAAAATGACAATTAAATTGACAACAGACTTCAACCGGAATTCTAAAAAAATGCAAAATTTATCTTCCATAAAACAAGAAGATATATGCTATCACTAATAAGAAAAAGGAACCCTCGTATCTGTTATGCTGTAATGATTTTCCAACAAATGGGGGTTTTATGCACCGAAGGGAAGAAAATGGAAACATTGAGAAAAAAAGAGATACTTCTTGTATCAAGCAATTTCTCCCTTTTTCTTTACATTTGCTTCTTTATTTTTGCACTCTCTTTTCTCTTCCAACATCATTGAGTTTATGGTTAAAAATCTTTAAAAATGGATTAGTCTAAAATTGTTCGTTTTGTACAATGTAGGTACAACAGCACAATTTGTTCGTTAGTTCTAACAAGAAAATGGAACCCTTGTACGCTGTAATGATTTTCCAACAAACCGGGGTTTATTTACAGAAGAAAAGAAAAATGGAAAACATTGAGATAAAAAAGAAATTGCTTGTATCACAGAGGCATGGTAGATTTGAAATTGGTGATAACTCGGCAGCGTACCTGCTTATGGGTAGACAAGCAAGATTCTTATGCGGCAATACCTAGTCATTTTTTTCTAACCAGGGTTGCTTTTTAGCTGATATTCTATTTTCACTCAAGGGTAATTGAATCAAATAAGTCTAAAGAGAGCTTCTATTATTCGGATTTACATAAAGATAGTTAATTATTTATCGCGAAAAAGGAAAAATATGGGAACAATTTGAAATAAATATTCTAAGATTGGATTAGAGACATTAGCTGATGCCGGGCAACGAATTAAAGAGAATGATAATGTAAGGTAGAATGTTTATCTGAATTTTAAGATGTTTGAAGAATACAAGAGTCTCTGACCTCAGTAACGCACCGCGAAAAAAGCTCATAAGTCTTTCAATGCAAGCTAATATGCCAGGCTCTTTAAAGTCCATTTTTCGACCGAAAACTTTTTTGACAGTCGTATGAATCACACAATGAGTATCTTTATGAAATTCACCACGTAGCTTGTGGGAAAACGTCTTTCTTAGATTTAATTTAAATGTACCATAGATAGATTAATCCTCGCTTTTTTTCTCATCCGAGCAATTCCAGTCTTCTTTTGTACTATAATGCGAGTCTCCCGGGGGTAATACTTTCTAACTTTGAATGAAATTCTTCTAAAAGCAGCAGGAAATGGTTTTCAACGTTTTATATCGATGGTTCAGCACGAAACAGTTGTAACTGCCTATAAAAATATAGGCAGTTACAACTGGTTCTCGCAGAGCCATCAATATGTTGAAATTAGGCACGCCCATAAAGGCAATTTTATAAAATAAAAAAAAAATCTTGAAAAAAAAAAAATTAAAGGGGGCCCTTCTATGGTCGTTCCTGTGATTGAAATTTGATAGCAAGTCATTCACAAGTGTCTGAGGAGAACTCTTAGAAGAAAGACAGAGTTTACGGATGAGACGCATGCGCACTCGATCGAGTCACACTGCCCCAGTATGGGCATATCAGCGTCTAAAATTGGTTCAAATAGCATCGGTTGGTGACTTTAACTTTATAAATTAAGCTATACTCGTATATAAGACACATGTTTCAAAATTCGCTCAAATATGAAAGACCCTGGCAAATGATGCGTGAGGTAAAAGTGATGAGAAATTTGGTCCAGGTTGAGATCAATCTCATTACCTTAGTCCTATGTTCAGGATTTAAAAGAAAAAAAAAAGAAAAAAAAATTTGCAAATCTTTATAAATTGTCCCCCGTTTTGTACGTGAGCGCTCGTGGAAAAAGGGGGATCATTTGTTAAGAACGTTTATCGAAGGTTTTTTATTCTGAACGTAGGGCAGGATAGAAAGCAAATCACATTTCAGATTGAACTAAGGCTCAAGATGCCACACTTACCCCACTCAGGGGTGTGGAAATACAGAATTTCTCCACTTGACCATGGACATGTAAAATATAATTTTCTACTTGTCCAGATCAAAAAGAACGTGTCTGTTAAACATTAAATCCATCCATTTTTGAGAAAACAATGTGTTTTGAAGAAGAAAATGCTGGTCTTCCGCAGTTTCTTCATTAAAAAAACCCACGTTTACTATCCTCTGATATTAACATCATGACAATCGATCTCCTAGACCTATTTAGTATATATCTGATATTTGACCTTGTATATCTTGTCCATGGACAAGTGGCATAGAAAATAGAACCAGTCCACAGGTAGAAAAACCTATGACGGGCAAGTCGGGCATGGGAATTCTATACCCCTTCCCGACTTGTTTCAGAGTAAATAAAAATTAAGTAAGAATAAATGTCATCTTCACACAACAATATTAAGATTTAATTTAATTGATTCAAAACATTTACAAAAAAACATAAAAAACAAAGAATAAATAACAACAACAAAATGTATATACATCATGTGAATGTAAGTTTAACAATCTGGGCTTGTTTTGTTTTTTTCATTTTTCGTAAACTCCTTGGTAAATGTTTGCTATTTCAAAAGATAAAATTTAACTTATTCTTATGTTAAACAAATAGTTGAACCACAATCAAAAAGAAACGTTTTTACGCTTGCATTTTGTTTGCGATTTATTGGAAAATTCAAAAACGCATGGGAGGGTAACGGTGTAATAGATTTGCAAGCATACACTAGCGATTATCTCCCTTCGGTGTAATCGGACCCGGTCAATATGCGTAGACTTATGCTTATATGCTGGTATCTGTCCCATGGTGAAGGATTGAAAATCTTACGAGCATAGCCTCTAGTGTTTCTTTTACTACTGGGGCCCGTTTTACTAAACATTTTACGATCTTTTTTGTGTAAGTCAAAGATAAATATGCTCATACAGAGCTATTGATTAATCTTTGATTATTATACTTTGGGGTATCGAAACAAATGATTCAGGGCCTGTTTTACTAAACATCTTATGATCATTTTTTGTGTTAGTCAAAAATTAAAGTTGCTTATTCATGAGTAACTAAATATGGAATTCTGTCATGCATCGTCTCATTGGAATCGTCTTCTAAAGACGATTCCAATGAGATATCGCAAGGCAGAATCTAACAATAAAGGAAAACACCAGGTACGATTTGTGATTTTGACTTACGATCAATTGTTTCGTAAGACGTTTAGCAAAACGGGCTCCTGGTCATTTATTAATATGCATACATTCGCCTTCAAAATCCTGACGCTGCACAGAGAATCGCTTCTCTGGATTCCAAGGGGTCATCCTATTTGCTACGCTATATCAACATATATCGTAGCAAATAGGGAGAACCCGTGGAATCCGAGAATGGGGAACTCAGCCAAATAAAAACAAAACAATACAATTAGCAAAAACATATTAACAATTACAATTATTACTAATTTAAATTACATATTTCTTATAAATACCCTGAGATTCTTTATAAAATTTACCTGAGTTTGTCAATCACCGGTAATAACTTGATTAAATAATTATTATAATTTAAATTACATGTACATCTTTCAAAATATTCCGGAAAATAACAGACTACGCCTAAATAAATGAGGATAACGTCTGCGGGTTCACTGTTCGACCCCGTGTATTAAGGTAACTGCGGACAGATAATATTGTCAAATTTTCGACTTTCATACAATCTCACAATAATTGCTGAGATTTATATTTGAAATACGGGCATTAGCTACACGCAATGAAAAGGGTCCGACGCCCGCTCATTTGACGTCGTGACGTCATTAAGGGGCCAACCCCTTTTTGACCCGCCAAAATCAGCATTTGCAAATATTTTCGGAATTAATTGGCCGATTTTTACGAAAAAAGTTTCATTTAGAAAGTCCAAGAACGCCCGAGCTAGTGGTTTAATTTATGTGCCCATTCAATTGAAAAACAGGCCTGAAACGCTATCTACTTCGCGAATTTTAAGATTTGACGCTCCTTTTTTCATTTTATTTTTTCTTAATAAATAGAAATTTCTCAAAATTTTGCCCGGTAACCTATGCTAATATTTTGTTATTTTGAAGCTAAAATAATATGCATTGCTTTAATCAAATAAAAATAATATGCTTTCTGGTTAGAATTTTTATTAAATTCGATTTTATGAAGTTGTTGCAACATTTTTCGTCGAATTCGACGTCGCACCAAAACCATCGGTCCTATGCTTATTTGGAGCCAATCGTCGTGCAATAAGGTATCTTAGAATATTCTAAATTAAGGTTTATTGTAAAATATAGGCTTCATTAGTTTTAAATCTGAATGTAATTTTAAGAAATACAAAAATTCACTTAATTTTTCATCCGTTTAAAAATACAGTTTTTGTGAACATTTGACGCGACGTTGAAATATCCTTTGATTTGCGATATCTTCGCGGAATCGAATTTAACAAGAAATCTAACCCGAAGACACATGGTTTTTATTTCAAAAATCTTCAGCGGAATGGTTTAGCAGCAACATATCTAAATTTCAGCATAGGTCACCGGTCAAATTTTCGAGTAAAAAGGCAATATTTTCAGTAACTGTACTCGAAAACAGCAACGCAGAAGGCATTGATATTTAATACGTTTCACTTAAATGTATTTCTTACAAATATATATTCATATCAATCAAAACATAACATTAGGCGTCCTTATACGAAGCAAATGGCGTTTTCGGGATAGAAATCGGTTCATTATTTCCGAAAAAAATGAACAATTACTAAATTAGGTCCCTATAAAAGGGGTCGGGCCTTGATGACGTCATAACGTCAATTCTACGTCATGAAATCCCTTTTTATGACCGAAATATGAAAGCGGGTACTTCAAAGTTAAGTTTTATCGCATATGGCATGATTTGCAGACAAGTTAAAATTCGGACCTAAAATGGCCCTCTATGTGTCCGCAGTTACATTAAAGAGTGGAGAGGAAATTAGTCGAAAAGGGGCATAATTCCTAGAAGTGATTATAGGGCAATACTTCTTTAGGTAGTGGAACCGTAATAGTTCCGTAACGTTTTGGTGTTAATGAACTTAAACACTGTTAACCGAGGTTTCCTATTGATCTTCATCAGGAAAATTCGGTCAATATTGTGAAAGTTCATGAGTTCCAAAATGTAGCGGAACTATAACAGTTTCACTACCTTAATCATGTGGGTTATTCTTGCAAAAGTGAACGTGCATGCAGAGGTTAAAATAAAAATAATTCAACAATAGTTCTGACAATGCTAAGTTGAAATTTGTCATGCTAACGCTTACATTTAAAATTTATGCATTTTCCATATAACAGACGCCAGTTTGTGAAAATGGCTCGGCTTTTTGCTAATGGAGTCTAAAGTTTTACGCTGCCATTATTTTTCTATATTTGCTGCCTTTTTACTGCTTAGATCAACATGTGTAAGTATAATGAATTGAAACTCTGCGCGCTTTCGTCATGAACCCTTTAGAAATAAAAATTCGCAAATATGACTAGAGTAAAGTCTTAAATGGATGTAAACCTAATCATTTTACATCGATTAGGAAACAAGTTCTTACAACTTAGATAAATCCCTCTCGATTATGCTTCCTGGAAATTTCACCAGTACTCAAACTCTTTAATATCAAGGCTTGCTGCATTCAATCCCTGAGCAGGCAAAAAGAAAATTACAAATTGTACAAATTACAAATTGAAAAAAGTTGCAGAGTTCAGTTCAATTTGCATGCTTTATAAATAAGTGTAAAATTTTATAGACTAAAGCATTGTAACTAAAGCGGAATTTGTTCGAAACCAGCAATTGCTCTGTCCTATGGCCACATTGTTGCATCGTTCACAGTATATTATTTTATCATGCAATGAAGCCTGTATTGACCTGATAATACCTATCTTATAACATAACATAATATCAGACAGTCTATTTTCAGAGACATTTTGCATACTCTTTCACCTGATTTTTTTTATTTTTAAGGGTTTATTATAATTAAGCGCTTAAAACGATTGTATGATAAATAGAATAACATGTAAGTGTCTTAAAATATCAATGTTATTTGGTCTCGACTGCGAGAAATCATCAAGACTCGGCAAAGCCTCTTCATGATAAATTTTCCGAAATTCGAAAGAAAACATTGATATTTGTTTGAGGCACTTACATGTTATTCTCTACATCTTATCGTCGTGTCGAATGCGGGATAAAATCATTTCTTTTTGGATTAATCTGTCGTCCAAACGATTTATCATCCAGGCATATGATATCTCGAAAATTTAATGGTTCCTTACAGAGTCAGTTCCTCTATTCTGAGAGGTAGATTATCCGTAGGGTGAGGCATAGGAAATCTCTTGAAATTCGACATGCCGCTGCGGTGAGTCCAGGTGCATCCCCTCAACATTTCTACGACGAATATTTTCAACATCAACTTCGCCAAGTCTTTTCCCGCACATGCGCGTTTACCACCTCCAAAGGGGAGGTAACCGAAGTTTTGCTCCTTTGTGTCTAATGATTCCCACCTATCAGGATCGAACTTATCCAGGTCCGTAAACGTAGTGCACGACTCGTGTGTGTCCGTGATTCCGTAAATAACCGACCAGCCTTCCGGGATCTGATAACCCTGAAAAAAGTTTAAATTAACGCTGTTGGATAATGATAAATCATATAAGTCTATAAATAATAAAAAATAAATAAATGAATGTTGTTATAAAAATACTTGAAACAGAAGTATGGGTTTAAAAATCTTATTCAAAGGGGAAGAATAATCATTATAGATTGTATATTCATTAAAAATCAACCAAGTGGGAAAAACTTAGACCCTTTTCAGTATTTGGAATAGGTTGCAGGCACATGGACCCATTGATTTATTGTTAAAACAATATCGTACATATATTTCCATGTGATATCTAAAAATCAAAGCACCGAAAACGCTGATTTGGCAACATATAATTTCGTTGATTTTTCGGAGGGGGCGGGGGCGAGGAGTGCGAGTAAAGCCGTCAATTTGTAATTGTACAATGCAATCAACATTCAATAAGTGGTATCGGTATAAAGATGACGAACTTTTTTGAAAAAAAAACAACAACAAAACAATAACAAAAAAAAAATCTATAAATTTAAAGAGAGCTGAATGTTTTCGACTGATAATAAATGAAGGGAAAATGAGTAACAGTTGAAGAGCAAGACATACCTCAATAACAAAGGTTTTCAATGCTTTCCGGAAACCCCCACCTATGGGTGGACTCAATCTCAACGTTTCCTTGACCACATTATTCAACAACTGCATCTTATTGAGAGTGACAAGATCAACGTCACCGTCACTTCCGGGTATATCCAGTCCATGTGACGTCATTTCCTGTTTCAAACGTCGGCAAATCTCGGGTTGTTTCATTAGTTCGCAGACAAGAAAGCTAGCAGCACTAGACGTGGTTCCGTGACCCGCAAACAGCAGTTCTAGACATAAATTTTCTAACTCAGAGTTAGTTGGCCTGTCAGAGTCTTTCGAGTTCATAATTACACCTAGAAGATCAGTCTCAGCGCTTTCCCCGACGACCTCCCTCTGTTTGATGACTTCCCCGATCTTCTCTAGCAAGACATTTCTGGCGTTCATTGCCTGAAATAAAAGAAGAAATTAAGTTTATATGTAGAATCAGCATGGGATTAAAAGTCGTGTGGTTGTTATTGTGGTTAACTAAAATAATATTTCGGTCGAATTCATTTGAAATTGGCTAAATGGTTAATACGACGTCTTCAATTCTGATTGTTTAAAAAACACCAATGATTTATAATAATAAAAGTAATAATAAAATTACCATGCAATGATGTCTGTATTGACCTGATGTTACCTGTCTTACATGACATGTTATCAGGCAGTCTATTTTAGAAACAATTTTACATTTACTTTCACCTGAAATTCTTTATTTATTAAGAGTTTGTTATAATTAAGCACTGAAAAATGATTGCATTATGAATAGAATAACATGTAAGTGTCTTTAAAATATCAATGTTATCTGGTCTCGGCTGCGAGAAATAATCATGACTCGGCACAGTCTCGTAATGATATGTTCCCCCAACTTCAACTAGATAACATTAATCTTTTAAGATACTTACGATGTTATTCTCTAATGACAATATCTTTATTTATGGAAGGGAACATGACAAACGTATGGTTACGATCGGAAAAATGCTTATTTAAGCATTTTATGATCAAGTGAAAAAAAAGAGAAAAGAATCTATGTTTGTAAGATCGAGCTTAAGAACATGCCCATACCGTGGACACCAACACGGTTTAATTATAGCTTTTAACCTACCTTTCTAAACCCCGATCCCGGTACGTCGATCGGTATACTGAATATGTTTGACGTAAAAGCTTCAAAAACTTTCATCAGTCGTGAAGCCTCTGTGTAGTCTAGACATAGACCAGCCAGCACCCTGCACGATAAACTGAAATTCAGTGTCCGAAACTCAGGATATCCCAGGATATTTCCGTCACGGCACCATTTCTGTACGTAACTCCGCGTAATCTTCTGTATAGCCGGGGTATACTCAGATAAAGATCGGAAATTGAAGGCCTTCATCAGACATCGTTTCATCCTGATGTGTGTATCTCCAGTAGCGAATGATATACTACCCTCTCCGAGCAACAGCCCTGTACTGGCCGGCCACTGTGTGGTCACAAGTGAGTTCTCTCCCCTTAATATCTGTTTGACCGCCTCTGCGCCGGTCACACGAATTGTTGGCCGTCCTAGAAGGTGCGTTTTGTATATACTTCCATGAAGCCGGCGACGTCTTGAGAAATATCTTGAGTTCTGTAAATTATAGCGAAATTATACTTTGAATTTATAAATTTATGACAAAGGCTTTTACTGATTTTTGTAATATCTTTATTTTTTTATCTTTTTTATTTATGAAAAAAGTATCTGGCCAAATACTCTAATCTCTGAGTAGCTTTAAATTTAGTAGTTCGATCTTTAATTTGTGTTAAAGAAAACTAAGATCATTTTTCGATTTTTACGTCAACACCGTTGTGTTAATAAGTACACAGCTTTTTCCTTATAGCCCTTTACAATTGCTCATTTGCTAACTCATATTTTTTGAGGACCCAAGGATTACAGGTTCCGGTGCTGCTTGCGCCTCTTGTAATGAGGACTGGTCTTTGTAAAAGATAGAATTGTGTGACAAAAGTTTCATAAATTCTTGTTCAAGTCGTGGATGCGACATTTCCGTCGCCCAACAACGACATTATATTGATTAATGTCTTTATCTATATCAGAGATATAACCAAAAGTATTACAAAAGTTTTCGCACAACGACATCGACAACAACAAGAATGATGGAGCTACATGTATATGTAGAGTTAGCTCGGGTGTCCTCTGAAAAAAAAGGTGGAGATAAAACGAACATTTACCAGTAGGAGATTGATGGTTTCTCCGATGAAGGGAAGCCCAAAGCTGCCCGGTGGTAGTGGTGAAGAACAATTCGGATCCCCCCTCGAAGTGTTGTAAACGGTCCACAAAATACAGCTCGCACACCATAACAATGTAGGGACTACGACCAGGCGAATCACCTCAATGGCTAGCTGAGTCACCAACCTGAGAATAATTAACATGTAGGTATCTTAACCCATTGCTGTTTAATCCTTGCTTTTTTACGTTCCTGTAATTTTATGATTGAGAAAACATTGTGAAAAAAGAAGAAATTGCTTCTGACAAGCAATTTCTTCTTTTTCCACACTATTTTCTACCCTACTGAATGGTTATTCTTCAAATAAAATCCACTTGAAATTTTCGTCTGCAAAACCTTTGAATTTGGACAGGTCCAAAATTTTGTAAAACAGGAAAGGGTTAAAATAAGTGGGTTCAATTCTTAAAATGTGACTCGTCATGCTCGTAGGGGCTATATGAGTCGTGCGTAAAATGTTGACCTTAGTTAGACAGCGCACAGACCGACTTTTGTCGAAACTTTTGGCACCAGGATGATTTTCTGATTAAATTATTATTACAGGTAGATTAACCTAAAATGTTCACAATAGCTTGATAAGTTAATAAAATGTATTGTATTACATTGCATTAGAAATACGTAAACACTGTGACTCTTGAATAGGCTTTAAAGCGATTTTTAGTAAAGTCCTCCAATTAGCATGTGTACAGTATCCATTGATAAAGTCTTACAATTTATAAGATATACCCATTCCTTTCATTAACCCGTTATAGATCCACAAGTGTAAGTGAGTGATCAAAGGTCAATTAGTCTATACCTGTATAGACGAAATTGACCTTTGATCACTCACTCTAAATTGCGGAACTTTATCAGACGACCGTAATTGTTAGCCTATTCAAACTATTAAAACTTGGACAACGGTTTTTACTTGACGCGGAATTGTTTTTAAATTTCTCTTTATTTGGACATAAAACATTGTGCACATTGAAGAAATTGGTTGAAAGAAAGAAGTGTTTACAAATTTATTACATAGAGGATAATCGTTTGTTTGAGTGTAAGATCGATTTATATTTCATTGAGTGAAAAACAAAAGCTATATTTTCACGAGTGGCAGAGCCACGAGTGAAAATTTAGCTTTTGTTGTTCGCGAAATGAAATATTGATTGATCTTACTCAAAAACAAACGATTATTCTATTTCTTTATTGCAAAAATGAGACAGAATGTGAAATTTCTAGGACATAATGTCGTAAAACGCGTCTTTTTGCACGTGATTGCTATGCGACGTTCATTGTGACGTCACTTATTTCGCCCCGCATAGATGACGTCAGATAGGATGAAATGCACAAAAACAGGGTATAAGTTTTTGATACTTTCACTGCTTTTGCAGTGAGATTATCAAATGATAATCTACCGTTATTTCTCGATAAACCCCCGAAAAGCATTAAAGAAAGCGATATAATTTACCTGTTTTCCCGAGTTTGATCAATCAGGACAAGCTGATTACATATTCCATTTTCACAAACGTATTGAAAATTGTTTCTATCTGTAATATTCTCGAAAATAACAGTTGAATTGACATCAAGCATGATTGATAATATTTTATTTCTCAATGAAAACTCTAAAATGTTTTCAAAGTTCAATAAACTCCTCTTGTGCGTAAACTCGATTCGATGAATGAACGAATTTTGGCGGGCTGGCGATATTTATAGGTAATCACTTCTCACGACCTCATGACCTTTAACACCGGCCACGAGGACACGGTAGCCGTGACATAACTTACGTATGGGGGCGGGGCTCGGTGAAAGGGGTCACTGGTGAGGGGAGGCGGCACTTCCAGACGGTATTTCAACGACCCTTTCCACTTTTCTCGAAAACCTGTATATTTCATGCTTCTTAGATTTCATCTACGATAAATTGGATCTATAATAGGACTTACCTTTGCCGACGTAATCGCGATGCGCCCAGCAAGCTATTCACACGCCGTTTTGGGGTCGAGTCCCTGCTTTTAATAGGCCTACAATTTACAAATATAGCCCTGTGTTTAGGATTCGATAATATTTGGGAACGTTAAAAAATCATAACCCGCTTTGCACCAAGCACACAAATGCTCTTGCACAGCAGGTGCCATGGCAGGGCCTTTCGCAAATGTGTTCATTTTGAACGCTGGGCAGATTGGCCTCTATTTTATAACTTTATATTTTTTTTTAAAAAACGAAACTCTTTCGGCCGGGTTACATTTAACACTAAATAATTTTAGCGTGCGTTTGAAACTCCCAAGTACATATGTATTTGTGATCTAAGTGAGGTGCAGCACCGAGTTGCCATTTAGCCGTATTCGGAACATCACTCGGCCATTTCCGTAAACTTCAACAGACCTCGGATGTATGTAAGGCGTATGGGTATGTACAAAATCGTGCATTTTGTTAGGCGGAAACAGTGTAAGAAAAAATAGCACCGTACATTTTAATCTTGTACATGAAATAACGCTGAAAAATCTGAATTTTTGAGAATGACGAATCATTCCCAAAAAATTAAGATTTTCGGCCGTTATTTAAGAATCTAAAGATATTTGTATAAGGATACGGTTGTTTCACGTCAGTGACTTAAACGAGTAGCGTTGACGACGTCGAATGTTTTCACCCAAAGTTTCTAGTGCTAACGCCATTTTAACTGACGTCATCGAGTTTTTCTAAGGATTTCCCGTAATTTTTTAAAATAGTCCGTCTATCGGTTCACCCGAGGTTGATCGTGAGATTGGCCGAGTGGTGTTCCTAATGCATTTAGCCGCTGATAGCGGTGTTTAGCATCATATTCGATGAGTGTTTAGAGATTTAAACATATTTTCAGCCATAATAATGTAAGACTTCCCCAGATGCAGACGACAAGGTATTGACGACAATTTTAATTTGGCATTTTATGGAAGAAAACATTTTGGGCAATGAAGAAATAGTTTGTAACAATCAATTTCTTCATTATAAGAAGATGAAAAGAGTATTTGATGATTTCACCGAAGTATGAAACCCAAAACCTAATCACACTGAAAGAATTCGAAAAAACGGATTCAAACACGAGTGTGATTAGGTTTTTAGTTTCATTCCTCCATGATATCAACAAATACTCTCTTCATATCTTATAACCTAATAATATGAGACAAAAAGTAAAGTCAGTGGCTATGTACAAAACGAAGAGGATGAACAGGCTGATCTTAGCCTTACGGTTGGGCACATAGGAAATTGTTGGGATGAAAAATTGCAATATACTGTTTTAAGTAAATTCTTTCTATTTAATTTCTTTATTGAGGCTAACCCAAAAAGAACTGAATTTCAGGCCCTAAGTACAGGATGAGACTATTTATAAAAAAATTTAACCGCTTTACATCCGGAACAAAGGACAGGGAATAAAAAACCTTTTTATCATTTTACATCGAAAGTGGCGGCTAAGTTGAACTAAGACTCTAAGATAGATGATTTAAATTTAAATTGCTTCATTTTTCGGTGGAATTGTTTACTAATTCAAAGGACAGAAATATAGATAATAAATAATAGCGAATATCGCTGACCCATGTATCACCTCGATGGTAGGTCACAAGTTCGTAACACCAAAATAAACCATCCTATCTCCTTATAAGGAAAAACAGCATCCAGATTACGAGTACGTTTCTATGTCAAATGGTGCTTTTTAGATACAAATTAATCTGTGTGTTTTGACCGGTCACACGAGACGGAATCATATTCGAAGTCTTACGGAAGGCGTAAACGTTCAAACCTGCCCTGCGTTCAGGATCACCAAACGGTGCAAATACTTTCCCAATTGTACCCCGCTTTGCACACAAGTGATTGTACAAAGCGGGATTCAATTGGAAAACTGTTTGCGCCGTTTGGTGATCCTGAACGCAGGGCAAGTCAGACTGCACGAGCTTGCCATTAAAAAGCATTTCGTCGTTGGCCTATCAGGATATCGTATATACAGCTTCATTAAAGCCGTATATACGACATTTTAGTCGCCTAATGATAATATTCCATTTCTGAACAAGAAGAAATACTTTTATAGTTTGCGAATGAAGTCAATATATGTTAATGTCACCGCCATGAGTCAACAACGACTTCGAGAACTCGGGCTTATAAAAAATTCAACCTAAGAACCATTGCCTACAGTTGATGGTAAGAAATATTAAACAACAATAAGAACAACAAAAACAACAACAACAAAATCAATGAAACATTTGAAAAGTTAGTTCAAATAAAACTTGTTTCTTGCTCAACCAGCTGGGAATGTACTTCTAGTTGATATTGATGCTGTTCTGATGTAATACTACAATTAATTGTGACATAAAAGAAATAATAAGTTGTTTATAAGTTGTTTTGAAAAACAAATTATAACAATGTAATGTTATTTTAATTCTACGTTTGAAAAAAAATCAGTTGAGAATAAAAAGAACGTTTAATAATCTCGGGCCCAAGGGCCCCGTTTTACTTAAATTCTTTCGAACAAAATAATCGTAAATCAATATCACAAATCGTACCTGGTGTTTTAACTTAGTGTTAGAATCTGCCTTGCAATATCTCATTGGAATCGTCTTTAGAAGACGATTGCAATGAGTTAATGCATGGCAGAATTCCATATTTAGTTACTAATATACAAGCAACTTATTTTTTTGACTTACGCAAAAAAAAAAAAAAAAAGATCGTAAGATGTTAGTAAAATAGGCCCCAGAAATTTGCAGGGAGACGATAAATCATCCCAAAACCAGCTCATTCCATTTACATATGCCGCACAGAGCGAGGGGCATTCCTGACCTTATCCGTCCAATAACGGAGTTCATACGGGGTTACGTTACCGGTCAAACTTGGTCAGTATACATAACTTGGGGAGATGAGCCAAACATGTGTGACCCGCCACGGAAAAGGGGGCCATCTGGGAAGGACGAAAAGTTTCTATCCTTGTCAGACTGCGCGATCTGCTCAGGCTTACTAGGATCGAAACTTTTCGCACTGAGCTGATTTTCTGAATCTAGATGGATCAATCTACCTTTATGTTTAAGAATTTTTGACATGCGAGCTCCGTTGACCTGTACAAGAACCAATCTCTTTTTCAAATATCTATTTTACGGAGTTCAAAGATGGTCCATTTTCTAGTGACTGGTCACATTTTCAAACAATATAGTAATCCCAGGTAAACTAAAGGTCATGGACTGATTTGTTTAGTATATTTAGACCGATGATCTGCTCGACTATCCCGAATTTCGTTAATGAACGAAAAATAGGATTTGTATTAACTCAAATTAGATTGGTCATTAATTTGTTGATAAAATGTTTATTTTCTGCATAGAATGATGATTGTTTGCCCATCAAGATTCGTGTATTATAATTGGCTGAAAAATTAATACCATTTCTCGTAAACTATTTCAAGTTCACAGATATTTTGTAAGATTGTGAAAAAAGTATGCTCATAAATCCGTATCTGTCTCTTATCTGTCGCAACTCATGATATTAAATCATAAGAGATGAAGGGTGAATTATCTTTTTTTAATTTATGGAGATGTAAAGCTAAAACCTTAGAAGAATTATGCTTGAACCCGTGTAGTGTTTTTAGTATTATTCTTGATTTTTTTATCATAAACAAAAACTATTCCAAACTAAAGATCCGATTGGGTTTTCTTTTTAAGCATTTTTATGACAAGATTACGATAGCCCTTTGTCAGAAGAGACCTACATTCGGAAAACAAAACAAAACAAACAAACAAACAAACAAAAAAAAACGTTTGTCAACGTTTAAAGTGGAACCTCGCCTTGCACGTGAGTCCATGCAAATAGCGGTACCATTTCTTAAATCATTCCCCGCGTTCAGTTGGACAAAACGGCGCAAACAGTTTTCCAACTATACCCCGTATTGCACGCATGTGCACGTGCAAAGCGGGGTATAATTGGCAAACTGTTTGCACCGTTATATCATCCTGAACGCACGACAGGTTTCATCTTGTACGCAAGACAGAGTACACTGAATCATGGATTGGTGTGAACGTTTCCTCGGTCATTATCCTTAGAGCATCCTCGCACCGCACTGTAGGCTATTTATCATTTGAAGCATATTGTTGTTTTTTCTTGAATACGATAAATAATTTGGGACTTTCCCCATTTTCATTCATAGAAAAAAGTTTCAAATATTTCGATTAGATAAACGATGCAATAGAAATGACGACTAAAAATTTGCAAAGTAACTTAGAATATATGTTTTGGTGGGAATATATAGACAATATAGACAATATTTTTATTGACTTAAACTTTACAGTTTTCGTCATGATATTTTTTAACAAAACCCACAAATAATTAGTCACATTAGCAAAGCCTAGAAAGGAAGGGATTTGTTTCTTGTTTCCCAAAATGATTTGCATTCGCCCTGTTTATATAATCTTGATAATTTTCAATAGAAATTTAACATGTTAAGATATCAACCTATCCCGAATCTACGGCTAAAGCTTAAAATCTACATAGAAATGCTTCTGTCCAGGGTGGTATCTTAATTTCTGTAGAACAGAAACCAAAGTGATAGAACCTGTTTTCTTTTTCTTTTTAAATTCTATTCCATTGTTGTTTTCTGTAGCAAACAGCCATCACATATAATCCTGCCCTGCGTTCAGGATGACAAAACGGTGCAAACTGTTTGCCTATTATACCCCGCTTTGCACACAAGTGAACGTGCAAAGCGGGGTAAACTTGGCAAACAGTTTGCACCGTTTTGTCTTCCTGAACGAAGGTTTGGTTTACACTTGTCCTAAAAAGCTTTCTCAAAAAGAATTCAGTTAAAATAGTTTTTTTTTCGAGTTTCCAGTTAATCTCTATTTTATGGTGTCCCGTATTTCATGTATAGATTGAGTCAGTCAGGAGTGTACTGTGGCCAAAGATGACCCCAGCATAATTACCCCTGTTATCTCATCTGTCAGGCCCCTAACAATACATGACAAATCGTACCTGGCAGGGGACGGGCCTGACCCCTAATTCATGAACTCAGATTACCCCCCGGGCACATATTTTCACCTCAGCGGCCCCATCTGTCCCCGTGATTGCGGTGACCCGAAGCTGTGGTCATTTCCTTTTTGCGGTCACTAATGGCCGATGATCTCAACCACGTGGGCGGCTGATGTAACTTTCCCCTTTCAACTTCACGGTTCTTAAAACGCATTGAATTATTTGAATTTTTAAACGACGCCCTTTTCTTTCGTACTCCTACATAAGCAGTGAATTGTTTAGAAATGCAAATACTTTTTATAAGACCTTTACAATTTTTATAATTAATTTATTCATAGATTCGATCTACGAAGTTTTGATGAAAGATCGAAGTTCTGAAAACCAAAAACATTTTCTTGACAACATCTGTTCACAGAGAGAATAGAAAATAACAGTTTTGGAAATATTGGGTTTATTATTAATACGTTAAAAATACCATACTATTCTTTGATGAAAAATCAACTAAAATTTCTTTCTATTCTTTCCTAAATTCCGGATTTGGCATGGGCCTGACGGTGACCCCTGATATAACCCGGAAAGAAGTTTAAGGCGGAATATAAGAGTGCATTTGAATAAACAAAAAAGTGTCATGTTTTAAATTAATTCCTCCTTTTACGACTTTTTACACTTAATGTATCTTTTGTTTTCCTTAGTGTGTTAAAATTCGATACTCGCTGAAAAACAACAACAACAACAACAAAAAAAGACCCCATATGATACGTAATGTCACATGAGCTTGCATGTGATTGATTTTCCAAGACTTTCACATTTGTTCAAGACACGCACTCGGGGCATCGCACGGACTTTTCCGTAAACTGGAATGTACTTCGGTAGGTAATTCGGATTCTGTCGGTTCGTTGGTTAATATGCTCGAAGAAAATAGAAAGTCTTTTATAATGCTTTCCAATCATCTATGGAGATCGAGATCTTTTTGGCATGTTATAATTTGAAAACAAATTGCAGTAAAACACTTCATTTTGTTATCATATAATAAATTGTCCAGTTTGAATCTTTCCTTGATTTTGTTTTTCGCAACGTCTTCTTTAGTAATGTTTGTGACGTTATGTTAACCCGCGTGCGAAACGACGCGCTGTCATGGCTGTGCCCTTGTTATTCCCTAGGTCTATTCCTTAGAATCGCCGAGGGTTCCCGATTGAATGAGCCGCCTGTTATCAACCACGCAATGTCATACGAATATCTTTGGATCTTAAATAGGGTTTAAGACATTATATACCTTCATAGCGCAAAGTGAAGACTTAAAGGGTGTACATGCTGACTATAGGCTTTCTCATATGCATAACTATTCAATAAATGAAAGTGTTCAGTCAATCTTGCTTGAGCGACCACGTCTATTAAGCGATTACCTGTATTTAGCGACCATCGTAAAAAAGTCCCTTCACCGCAAGTAAAACTTCCAAACAAGTGGACATTCTAAAACGTAAACTGAATGATTATTGTTGAATCTTATGACGTTAGAACCCATTAGAATGGTCTCATTGAGACGATTCTAATGGGTTCGAACATCCTAGGATTCAGTCAGAATTATTTGACAATCTTTATTTGCTATTAAAAACACTTCTTTTTATCATAAGAAAATGTGTTTAACGACCATTTCCATTAGCGAGCGCTTTTTATTGGTCCCGTAAGTGGCCGCTTAACGCAAGTTTTACTATACATAAAGCACACCCTTTGGCAGCAAGGACATTCATTTAATCATTTTCTTCGTTGAAAATTTTACGAACTGCAAACTGAAATTTGGCGAGTCGAGCGAGGTTGTTTAATCATAGGCACTCTTGTTACTATGTTTAGATAGTTTACTACGATCGTTTACGAGAGAGTAAAATGATAAAATACAGCTGTATGATCTAGACCAAGGTCGGTCAAAATAACCCTAAAACATTTAGGTTATCTTCTATAACGGTCGCATGTGTATCAACAGATTTGTTATTTAGGATTGGAGAATGACTGTCTTCTGAAATAATGTGAGAATAGATAAAAAAAAAAAAAAAAAACCTCATGCGGAAGAAAGCACAAAATTACCCTTTTTTCGCCAGTTAAGCAAGACTAAAAGATGCGTGTAAGTCAATCTATCTCGATCGACCACTTCTTTTAGCTACCACTTTTATTAAACGTCCACCGTGAAGAGTCCCCTCGCAGTAAGTAAAATTTCCGAACAAGTGGACATTCTTAAACGTACAAATAATTATCATGATGATTCTTATGGGTTCGAACATCCTAGGATTCAGTCAGAGTTATGTAACAATCTTTATGTGCTATCTAAAAACACCTCTTTTTATTCTTAAAGCGACCATTTCCATAAGCGACCGCTTTTTATAGATCCCCTAAGTGGTCGCTTAACGGCAGTTTTACTTTATTTGCGAATAATGGAGAATAAATACAATCACAAAGCACAGAAGTAGGACAATTTAGACCTTTTTTCGAAAATGATTTGGTTTCACGGGTCCTTTTTTCCATGGTTGTTGTAAAGGGAGAAGCTTTTTGTTCTGTCCTTTTTCAGTCGTAGCTCATAGGCTGACAGAGACCGTAACGCTACTGTCGTGCAGCAAACGAGAGCGAATAAGCTCGATGTACTATTAGCAAGTAAAACATCAACTCTCATCTAAGGTCATTCTCGGGCTACAATTTCTACAACCCGGTCAAAAGTCAGAGGTATTAATTAAGGTAGTAAGGTCACACTGTTTTAGATCTACGATTACGTGAAAACTATGCCATGACCGAAGAGCAAAGAGAGGTCAGGTCATTCCGGGGTAATGAGGATTCGTACCGTAGTCTCCACGTGGGATCCAAGATATTTCTGACCGATTTATCTCGGATTGCATATTCAGGACTGTTTTAAAGTAGTAGACACGTAATAGATCCGCAACATTTCGGCAGTAATGAACTTTATCAGTGTAAACCGAGGTTTCAGAATGAATTTAATTAGGAAACCTCGGTGAACATTGTGGAAGATTATGAGTTCCGAAATCTTGCGGAACTATTACTCGTCCACTACCTTAAGCCGTGCTTTTCGATAGAATACAAGGAATGAATTGCAGAATGCCTTTACATCGTCGAACGTCAGCCCTAAAGTTCAAAATACCTTTGCTTCGTCTTCCGTCAGTCCAAACGTTCAAACTGACTTTGCATCGTCGAACGTCAGTCCGAAAGTTCGAACAACCTTTGCATCGTCTTCCGTAAGTCCAAAACGATCGAGCTACCTTTGCATCGTCTTTCGTCAGTCCGAAACTTCACACTGTCGTTGCATCGTCTTATTTCAGTTTGAATGTTCGAACTACCATTGCATCGTCTTTCCCAAATCCAAATGTTTAAAATGGCCTCGCGTTTTTTTCCTTCAGTCCCACAGTTCAAACTCTTTTTGAATCGTCTTCCGTCAAACCAAGCGTTCGAACTTCCTTTGCATCGTCTTTCAACAGTCCAAAAGTTCCAACTGCCTTTGTATCGTCTTTAATTAGTCCGACAGTTCGAACTACCTTTGCATCGTTTTCTGTATGTCCGAATTTTTGAAAAGCGTTTGCATCGTCTAACTTCGGTTCCGTTTAGCCAACGATGTGCAATCGTCCCGGAGAATGCGATTTTCAGAATTGAAACCTTCCCTGGTAAAGTGTCGTACTGAACATAACTGCTATATAAAATCGACCAAAGAGCTCTGCGTTCAGGATGCAACAACGTTTGCGAATGTTTTGAAAGGATATGCCGCATTAAGTATCAAAGCAGGATAATCACCCCCCCCCCCCCTCCACCCCAACCCCCCAAATAACAAGTTAGGTTGCACATGTAATTGTTACTGGTTAAGAAATAGAAAATGTTTAGTGATTACAAAATGAAAGTAAGACTTTGTCCGCCACGCCAATTTAAAGGGGACAAATCAAAATCTCACGACACTGAATCATTCCAAATTATCTTAGTACGATAAAGGGTATCGAACTGATAATTCTTTCTCATATGTTTTCATCTAAGATAAGTTTATTTTTTCAAAAAACAATTTATCATACTGGTCACTCAGAGTAGCATCGTTTGATGGCCAGGAATTATGAAGTTTTACCATCATTATTCTACGTCATTTCCATAAGTAGAATCTTTCGAAAACCGGTCTTTTTAAACAACGCGCAAAAAGAGCCGTAAAATAAACAAAAACCCATTTCCGGTTTATAGAGTCGGGAGGCCGCTGTCCATTGCCACCTTAAGTTTCACAGATATGTTTTAAGCGAAAAGGGTATGTCATTTAAATATTTTTCAATGCAAAAAGATTTTTTGATGCTTTTCAAAAGGCCAAAGGCAGTGCTATCTCTTATGTTTGCAACCCATTCTTGCGTAAAACAGTCTAATAATTTCTGCAAAAATTCAGATAAGAACAAATCTTTATTGTACAACGATGGATTTTCGAACTCTTTTGAGAACCCATAATTATCTAGAATGGTTTTAACATTAGTAATCCAATTCTTTTTACCGATTTTAAAGTCATCGAGAGATTGTGAGTAAACATTTGCTCAAGTGATATTTTTGGTATTTAGAATTTTAAACCAGTAATTAATAATTCTTAAGCATCTCGAAAAATACATTGGAACACGTCCAAGTTCTCCGTAAACTACCATTGAACTAGTACTATAGTAGAATACGTTTACAAAATTTAAGATGTATTCTTTCTATTACTTTGTTTTACTGAAACCCCAATTTTCACAGGAATAATTTAGGATCGAACCTACAAATGCATCAAATACTTCACAATAAATACTAGTTTTAAGCTTAAGTTTTATGGAATTATTTAATAAAACGTTTAATGCCTTGAGAGCTTTACCTGCTAGATATTCTTGGTTAAGCGAAAAACTTCCGGTATGGTGAAATACAGTACCTAAGTAATTTTCTACTGATTCCAGAATTGATCCATGAAGCGACCACTTTTCGTTAACTAACAATTTACCTCTTTTTCTAAAGACCATTGTTTTGGTTTTATCAGCATTTATTTCTAGACACCATTTGTTACAATATTCTGATAACTTATCGATATTAGTTTGAAGTTCTTCAGGAGATTTAACCCTTTGCTGTTTAATCCCTGCTTTTTACGTGCCTGTGATTTTATGATTGAGAAAACATTGTGAAAAAAGAAGAAATTGCTTCTGACAAGCAATTTCTTCTTTTTCCACACTATTTTCTACCCTACTTATGGTTATTTTTCAAATTAAATCCACTTTTAATTTTCGTCTGCAAAACCTTTGAATTTGGACAGGTCCAAAATTTTGTAAAACAGGAAAGGGTTAATATAATTTTGAGTACGCAGCTGTTTTGTAAGCTTCCGCAAGAAGCAATCCTGTAAGGAATCTGTTTCTTAATTGACGCATCTTTACCTTTTGCTGTATGATATTGAATTATATGATATGAAGATAATGTTCGTTTATTTCATAGAGGTATGAAACTAAAAACCTAAGCACACTCATTTATAAATCCGCTTCGCGTATTCATACTGTGTGACATACACTGTGATTATGTTTTTGGTTTCATAGCTTAATGAAATCAATAAATACTATCTTCAGCTCTTAATTGAAATACTTAACACCCGTGGTTGTAAAATCCTTTAAGAATACAAACACATTGATAATGAGGACGTTGACAAGGTAAAGTACTTAAATTTCTGAAATGATGTTCTCTAAGCTCGTTACATAGTCCTTAGCCGCCGGACTGCGTACTGATCGACAGCGCGCCCTACATTTGATATCAGTTAGAAAGATAGATCTTTTTTTTCTTCTGTGATAACCGTCTATTTCAAATTAAAACATGGTTATGGATAAAGGACGAGACAAAGTACGCAAGAAACACAAGATATGAGTATTATCAAGTTTAGTACATGGTCTCTAGACGCCGCACTGCCGATGTTACACCCAGCAGATCTACAACATGATGTACATTTTAGACGGGTGAGACCAAATCCAAAAGCGTAACATCCATGATAACACATATCTGTACAGCCACGGGTAATACTGACTGTCATCTCACGGTACGATACTTGCTCAACCTGAAATTAAAGAAAATGAGAGGGTCACAATGGTGTCTGTGGTTGGCTTTATCTCGAAATTGATATGGAATTTGACAATTTGTGACTGTATTTCTAAAGAAAACACATTTAATCTGTGTTTGTTTGATCAATAGATTTAAAATTATTTTTAAAGATAGTAGCAAAAGACTTTGGAAAAAAATACAAATCAACAATTAGTTTTGCATCTGTTAGATCAAATTTGTTTAATTTACAATCACCCATGTGTAAGATCGCATTCTAAAAACGTCTCCACAACGTCATCTAACGCATGTTCTAGCGACAATCTGTCATTAGGGAGTTCTAAATATTGGTTCTGGCATGAAAAAAAATATATTAAAAGATTCTGTCACACAATTTTGCTTAGGAAGGACTGACCATAACCTCGTCTAAAATAGAACAGTTATCAAGCTCGCGAAGGCTCGCTTGATAACATTTCAATTCTGGATCACCTTGTCTGAAACAAAATCTTATGCCAGACCCTATATCACTCGGGAACCTTCGGCGATTCTACGGAATGGACATCGGGAATAATGAGGGAGCAGGCATGAAAGCGCGTCACACCGCAAGTGGGTTCACGTGACGCCACAAACATTACTAAGGATGACGTTGTGAAAAATAAAAATCAATGAAAGGATAAATTGTGCAAATTATGATTTTGCAACGCAGTGTTTTAACTGCGTTTTGTTTTCAAATTATAATTTCCCCAAATAGGGCCTATTGGCACAGACGATTTGGAAGAATTAACAAGGTCTGTTTTTCTTCAAGCGTATTTTAAAAATAACCGAAGTACCCCCAGAACCCGAATTACCCAAAAATGACCCAAAATTACTAAACTTACGTCCGACTTACTTTTCAGTTTACAGAAAAGTCCGAGCGATGTTCCGAATGACCCTATATATCTGAAAAAGGGCAATTGAATATCTGAAAGGGTTTGCCATGTCTGGGAACAAAGAGGGGCGGATCAGTCAATCAAATAACCAACTACCTTACAGTATCTCTCTTGTCCTAGACATGATCTCAAGGGCGCACTAGTGGGATAATACTGACACGTGGTGTAGGGCTCCCAAACACGTTTAAATGTCTCTGTACAGTCATAGCACGCTAGGCTTGAGTTTGCTGTTGTGGTTGCCACGGCAGTTGTAGAAACAGAAGAGTTGATTGCCCCTGTTGTAGAGGGCGCTGGCGTCGTGGATGTGGTAGATGGCGCTACTGATATTGTTGTTGATGTGGCCGATGACGTTGTTGGTGATATCGTTGACGTTGGTATTGACGTCGATGCACCATGTGCTGTGAAAAGAGGTTGGTAAATGAGTGGTTACGAAATACCAAATTTATAAAACGGATTCATTTGATGATGTATCTTGGTTCTTAGCTATGAAGGATTTTTTTTAAACAAAATTTATAAACTTGTCACCTAACGAACATAGCCCACCGCACGAAAAAGGAACATCCAGGAAATGCGAATACATTTTGTTTCGACCCTGCTTGGACTCTCATAGAACTGTGCAGGCTGACCAGAATCGAACTTTTCGCCTTTTGCAGATTTTTTAAGCTTTATTTTTCTATCATCTTAGCTTCCAAGCCTTATCATTTTTTTTAATGTGAACTCGTTTATAATTGTGGCACCTGCCCTGCGTTTAGGATCACCAAATGTGCAAACAGTTTTCCAATTGTACTCCGCTTTGCAAGTGCACCTGCACAACTCATTTAAGATGGTCCCTTTTCGCGTGACTGGCTACATGTACATCTGTTTGGCTAAAATTGGTTTTGTGGAAAGACTGGAACGTGAAACCAGAGGTTTATTCGGTAAGCCAAATAAGATTTTTTAGGTGCCACCAAGACCGAATTTCGATATTTTGGGAAAATAATTTCGGCGTCGTCAAGGCTGCTAATATGATTTCGCCAATACTATAAACAAATGTTTGACTAGATCCTATAAAGATATCATAAGATTCTAATTTAACAGCTTAAATTTCTTGGGCTTTTGAAAAGAAAAAGAATAAAATAAAAAAAAAAGTATCTTAAGAATCTTGCTGAAAACAAGTGCACACTTTGTTATTTTCCATACTATTTTTTTTCTGCACTGTTTATCCCCAACTAGAACTTATTTCATTTTTGGTATATATCGATGTCCTTTGATCATGTAGAATCATGGGAATTTTGGAACGTCTCAAAATCTCTCAAGAAGACTAGAGACCTTTTGAACTCTTTGTAAAGACAAATACTTTTTACACGAAAGGGAAGTCTTATTTATTAAAATATAAATATTACCATTCCATTTTTTATACCTTTAAAATACACAATGTTTTTTAAGTCATCTATGATTGGTTAATGTTTAATTTCTGCATTTTATACGTATCGATTCATTTCCATCGTTATCCTAAGAACACCGATTGCTTTAAAAAAAATAAATAAAAAAATAAATACATCGTAAATAATTAAATTAATAGATGAATAAGATAATAATGATACTTAAATTGATCCAAGCCTTTTTGTTCTTCTTTGAATTTCATACTGCTTATTCTTAGGAACTTATATATTTCATTTTCAGTATTATATATTTTCCTATTAAAAGAACAACCTATTTTTTTTTAATTCACGAGTACTACATTTTTAAAAGACCGTTCTTACCTGGTTTAATTTGTCCAATAACGACAAAAAATGATAAAAAGGGATAAAAATCCATGATTTTGACCGATGTTTAACATGTTTTTTTCACACAGCATAAAATGACAAGTAAAACCAGAACGGTGTTTACCGCGTATTCCGCTATATGGAATCAAAGACCGTAAAGTATCGATTAGAAAATCACAGGGGTTTTCAATTAAGTAAACATTAACGCAAAGCAATTTCTAGACGTAAATAGTCAATAAGCGATGAAGACCTATCCAGCCCTGCGTTCAGGATGAAAACGTTAGCGAGGCGCTTTCGAGATGATACCTCGCTTTGCACGTATGTGCACGTGCAAAGCAGGGTATCATCTCAAAGCGCTCGCGAAACGCTTTTAGATCCTGAACGCAGGACTGGTTTTGCAAAACGTATATTCATCTCATTCCCAGGTGAGAACAAAACAAACTAAATTTAATGGCCAGTACAAATAAATGGCTAAAGAAAGTGAATGTGAGATGCAATTATTTCCCTTTTTCATTGCATTTTTACCTTATGTGAGGTCGTTACACTGAGGAAAATCTATGCTAGTCCCTAAAGCTCGGCTGCTGGTAAATTGATTGTGGTTATATCTTTTCAATTAACTCGGACAATACGAAACTGTATTTTTAGTTAAATCTTTCTATAGCCAATCCTTGTACTTAAAAAAATGTATATATAGAGGATAATCGTTTGTTTGAGTGTAAGATCGATTTATATTTCATTGAGTGAAAAACAAAAGCTATATTTTCACGAGTGGCAGAGCCACGAGTGAAAATATAGCTTTTGTTGTTCACGAAATGAAATATTAATCGATCTTACTCGAAAAACAAACGATTATTCTATTTCTTTAATGCAAAAATGAGACAAAATGTGAAATTTCTAGGACATAATTTCGTAAAGCGCGTCATTTTGCACGTGATTGCTATGCAACGTTCATTGTGACGTCACTTATTTCGCCCAGCATAGATAGGGTGAAATGCACAAAAGCAGGGTATAAGCAGGTTATTTCTCGATAAACCACCAAAAAGCATTAAAGAAATTTATTTAACCATTTTTTTTACCCAAAATGCGTATCTACATCTTGAGATGCGACATCTTATTCGCTAACCAACTAAACAGTGGTTTCTATGAATTATTCTTAGCAAAATTCAAAACCGTTAAAATTTCCGATGCATTTTTACGGATAAAAAATTTCTTCAATGATTATATCAAAATTAAAATTTATATCAATTAATGCTAGACGTAAATGCAGAATTCTATATCAATTGCGCAACATTACAAACCTGCATTTCATGGGATATTTCTATCGATATCATCGATATTAAATCACGTGACACGCGTTGCCCGGCAACAATGAGCAGTTGAGATCGTTTGACTTTCCATTACGTTTTGAATGGCAGACTTCCTGCCAAAGATTGAGTTGTATTCAATATTCAATGTTTACCCCTCCATGTGTTATTCATTTATTCTCTTACCACATTTCATGTTTGTCTATTCTTTCTCGAAAATGACAATTATTCCAGACACAACAGGGGGATTGGCGAAAGTTATTGTGGTCTCCATCATTTCAAATTAAGATTCTCAAACGCTATTGTTTGAAAGTGAGTGTCTTTAAGTGCTTCATTCTTTTGTGCACAACTTTTGTCAATCGTGTACTGTTATGTAAGCAGGAAAATTAAAATCGTCTTACTATCATCTCAATTGTACGGAGCCCCGTAGGTGACACGATAACACTTTTTTTTCATATTTATATAAATTTTTTGTTATAACTAAATACTATTTCGACAAAACGAATAAGTATTTCGTTTTATCGAATACTTTTTCGTTGAACGAAATACTTATTCGATAAAAAGTAATATTTGGTTAAAACAACTAAATATTTCGTTAAAACGGATTAATATCTCGTAATATCGAAAAACTATTTCGTTGTAACGAAATATTTTTCGATAAGACAAATTATTATTGCTTTTAAGTGAATTAATTTTGTGTTTAAACGAATTAGTCTTTCGTAACAACGGATCAAAATTTCGTTATATTGAAATACTATTTCGTTTTAACGAAATACCATTCCGTTTTAATAATTACTGTTTCGTTAAATAGTATCTTTCGGAACACCCGGTTGTTATTCTTCGCAACATGAATCCACGCCTTGTACAGTCCATTTGCCACATGTGCAAGAGACCATTACACGTTCTCGGCTTTGTTTTTAATTGTTAATTCAGTGTCAACATTTGAATAATAATAGACTCTACATTGTTCAGTGGTAACCAATCTGTACTTCGAGCCTTTAAATACTGCCATCGTGAGCTTAAGTCCGTACCGCGACATTCTTCATCATCTTTGCACTTTTTCACTTATGTTCATTAACGAGGGGTTGGGGATATCTTGTTCAAGATTTATTGTCGAGTCATTTATTTGTGCATTATGCGAATTCTATATTTTCTGATAATGTTAGCCTTTAAACGATGCTAGGAAAGATGTTTTGATTTAGTTAAAGTCTTCGTAATATATGGTTAGTGTCAATCTTTTAACAATGCTGTGAAACAGACTTGAATCATTATTCAAAGGAATTTGACAAACTTAAAAGCTTTCAATTACATTTGTATTTCGTTTGCACAAAAAAATGTTTCGTTTTAACGAATCAGTATTTCGTTTTAACAAATTAATATTTTGTTATAACGAATCAGTATTTCGTTTTGGCGAATAAGTATTTCTTTATAACGAATTGGTATTGCGTTTTATTGAAATATTATTTCGTTATAACAAAATACTAAAATGTTATCACGAATAAGTATTTCGTTATAACGAAATAACATTTCGATAAAAGGAGTTAATATTTCGTTTTAATGAAATACTAGTATCATTTTATAACTTCACATTAGTATTTCGTAATAATGAAACAGTATTTCGTTTAAATGATTTCATTTTTGGTTTTATCGAATTAGTAATTTGTTAAATGAATAAGTATTTCCTTTCATCGAAATAGTATTTCGTTATAATGATAATGACCTACGTCGCGGGAGAGAAATAAACCCGTTGAATATTTTTTATATTACACGGGTATTATTACACTAGTTGAATAACTCACTAGTTGAATAACTATGCAAATGAGCTCAGGGCGAAAAGCGACGCTATTTTGCAACCGCGAAAATTACGTCATAATGTATCTATTGTGACGTCAGTTTTAAACGGCGTTATACGTTTCGCGGAAAATTGAAATGTTGAATAACAAGAATTTCGACGATTTTACGCAAGAAAATCGGGTCAAATTATAAATAGAATATAAAATTTGTGCCCATAAAATACCAAATCTATTAAACTCGTCATCTAAAACAAATAAAAACTCGGCGCAGCCTCGTTTTTATCTCTTTATAGATGACTATGACTCGTTTAATTAATTCGGTATTCCATGACCACTCATTCAATATTCTCTATATTAAAAATGTGCATATCTATTCATGTCATATACAGGGCTCTCTACAATTGTGCTCAGTGTGAGTCAAAAGCTCGTGACTGCAATAGATGCATGTTTATTTAGGGAAAAAGAGTTTCCTTGTCGAACAATGCCATTTGGAACCAATACGAAACTGTCAAACATTATAGATAATTTTTGAAAATTTGTGTCCTTTGAATATGCTTCTATATCTGTGATCCTTCGATCAAAAAGGGGCTGTCGTCAAAGCGCAGTTGGTAGTGCGTCGGATCTAGAGGCCGAGTTTTGATCCCCTTCAGCGGCGTTCATCCTTTCCGACTATTTGTCCCTCACCAAAAGGTTGATAATCGTTACCCTATGTGATAAAGCAGCTGGAGGCTAGGAAAGGATGCGATGATAGTACTTGTGAGAGAAATGCTAGGAATCCATTATTAGGTGCTCCAGCCACCGTGATATGAAAAAAATGTTGAAAGCGACGTAAAACTCCATTCAATCAATCAAAATAATAAGAAAATCAATTGAAAAGGAACTGGGAACTTTGTTTGAATAGATATTTGAAAAAGATATTGGTTCAAGTACTGGTCAATCAGAGATCGCATTTCAAAAATTCTTTCGCAGGAAAATAGGTTGGTCACTCAATATCTAGAAAAAAAAGGAAAAGTGTCAACCCTAGTCTGTTCAATTTGGGCAGTCTGACTTGGATCGTCACTTTACTTACTAACCGGATGGAACCTTTTTGCCAGACATTTAACATTTCTCTAAATGTTTAACTGGTTATATTCCTTCCTTAGTAAACAACGATATCGTCATTTTTTGACTAGGATAAAGGCCAGTTATAATTCTAGCCACCAAAAATAAGCGATATAAAACAATCAAAGGCCTGAAAGGCCTGAATTGAAGACAGGACTGAATATTAACAATTGGAATGAAAATTGTGGCGTTTTGAGAAGATCTCTTGAGTGGGAATCAAAAATTTAAAACAATCATTGATGGTTACATATGGAAATTGCACTTTCCTAACAAATGAATATGCTTTACTTTGAAGACTCATCACTTCCAGATAAACCTATCCCTACAGCCAGTTCAAACTTACAAGAGGTAACTGCCTTCATAATCGCTATTCATCCCCAAGTGTAAGTTTTCAATATCCTAAATGAAAAATATTCATTTAACCAACAGAAATATGGTGGCAATTCCTGTATTCTAAAAACACATATGAATTATTGCAACCCTGTTTTATAAAATTGTATAGATTATCCCCAGCAATCCAATATGATTCAAATCCAATTTTTTTTTTTCAGTCAAACTTATTATGTGGATGTGTAAAAATCTTAAATAAAATGTTAATCCACATGACACACATTGCTTACCCCTTGATGAAGAGCTGAACATTTCAATGCCATGGTGAATATTGCCCTGAATTGGAAATTTGTTCAAATTTCTTTTACATTTATTATCTGATCCAGGATTTGACTAATTATCTCCACATAGAAGAAGCAATGAAAGTAATACCAATATTCTTATACTTTTACTAGTCAAAGTCAATACCAAGAAGAAGTATTTTCCTGTACAATAGCTGTAGCTTTTTTTAATGAATACCGTTTAAGTTTCTTCCAAGAGAAAAAACATTCTATTTCTATTTTTCCATTGATATATTTCGATCTCCATTTAAGGTTATTCTCCTTGCATATGGTCTTACTTAGTAGAAAATTATTTTTACTACAAAATAATATATAAACCTGTTAAGACAATCGACCTTTCAGGCCTTTTCCACGGGACTGCTTTTCTAGATCAAGATTCGGATTGAACTATCCGGTGAACTATTAATTTTGACAAAACTGCCGAAATGACAGATCGTTAAATGAAATCCCGAGCTACAGTATTTATCACCTTGAGTAGAATTCTTTCAAAGTCCACTCCAGAATGTAACAAATAGATCCATTCCAGTTTCCCAAACAGTTTTTGTTATTGTACGAAAATTGTCGAAAACAAAAGAGGAAACTCAAAACCGGAATCGCGCATGCGTGGTACTACTGTATAGGCCATTCGGAACACCACTCGGCCAATCTAACGCATTCGTCACAACTCGGCCGATTCCGTAACCTACATTAAGATAGATCTGAGACTTCGGAGATTGCCCGATGATTGCCGAGTGAATATGACGATCACGATCTGTTGCCGTTTACGGAAATGACCGAGTGATGTTCCGAATGCTGTACAATATGGATAGACAAAACAAGCCTAATAATAAAGTAAATTGATGAGCCATCGAAATTTCTCCGTAAATCCAAGTAAAAATTCAAACCTAGGAAATTCCAAAGGTTTACGAGTTTATTCAAATAGCCTTGTGCTATTTTAGTTTTTATCCATTTACACTACGACAGGCCCGGGAGACGGATAAATAAAGCAACCTTATGGACACACAAACACACAATTTTACGAGAAATAGGGAGTCTAAAATGGGGAACTGAAAATGCTATGCATAAAAACAGTTGTAGGATGCAATTGAAAATTTGGAGCAAATGCAAAAGATTACAGCCGAAAACGCCCTAAAACAGCACCACTTACGAATGTAAAACACGTTTCTGCAGGCAACTTCTGCATAGATCACGTGTTCACTCCCCTGAGGTCCCGGCCAGAATTTAGGCCAGCACCAAAATTTTACGGTATATTGCTACACTATTGATTATTTTTGCCGCGTTTATTTTTATGAATGGGTCTACTTTTTTGAGCGTAATGACACATGTAGGTTTGTTATCAAAATCCGATGGCGACGATCCCTATATTGAAAGACAGGTAAACCTGTCTTCAATAAAAAAGAGTACCGCCAACAGGTGCAATGCTCGGCTGCTGGTGCATAAATAAATCTAAGTTAAAAAGGGTCACAATTCTTACAATGATGCTCCAACAGTTATTCCCCTTCATAGTCTAGATAGCTCTTGTGATAGTAAACACATATGCCAAGTTTCATGAAGATATCTTCAATAACAAGAGATATGGCCAATTTTTAAGTTTGTCATGTCTATGCCAACACTTATGCCAAAACCAATGCAAACGACACCAAGGAGATCATAATACATTTGGTTTTGATTGTTTCATTAAAAACCTTGTTTGAAATAAAAAGGTTTTATCACTTACCATTCAAAAGTTATTTCCGATTTTATTTTTTTCTATAGCAAATTTGACCTAGAAAAATGACCTTGACTGATGACCTTGAACTTGGTACCAGAAGAAAGGTCTTGTCAAAGCCAATTGTCATGTAAAATATGAACGCCCTATCACTTAACATTCAAAAGTCATGGCCAATGTAAAAAGTTTTATTTTTTTTTAAAACAAATTTGACCTTGAAAAATGACCTTGACTGATGACCCTGAACTTGGTACAAACAGCAATGTCTTGCCCCTAGTAAACATCATGTAAAATATGAAGGCATTTTGACGGACCAGTCAAAAGTTGTGGCCAATGTAAAGTTTGAAATTTTTTAACAAAATTGACCTTGAAAAGTGACCTTGACTGATGACCTTGAACTTGGTACTGACAGAAAAGTCTTGTCCCAAACAATCATCATGTGAAATATGAAGCCCCTATCACTTATCATTCAAAAGTTATGGCAAATGTTAAAGTTTTATTCATTCTTTTCAACAAATTTGACCTTTAAAAAATGAACTTGACTGATGACCTTGAACTTGGTACATACAGAAAATACTTGTTCCAAGCAATCCTCATGTGAAATATGATGGCTCTATCACTAAACCATTCAAAAGTTATAGTTACTTGAACCCAATGCTACCATATTCTACAGCTAAGTGAGGCTCAAATCACAGAATTCAGGTTACAAGTGGAATGCTTATAACACTAGGCCGCAAGGCATTCAACGGCTTCTGAGTCTTTGATTAAGATCTTACCTTAAGGTAGTGGAACCCTAGTAGTTCCGCAACATTTCAGAACTCATGTCCTTTCACAATGTTTACCAAGGTTTCCTAATAACAATCATAAGGAAACCTCTGTTAACACTGTTAAAGTTCATTACTTCCAAAATGTTGCCAAACTATTATGGGTCCACTACCTTAAGAATAATGAACAACCACATTTTGAGACAAATAATTTATTCTTATAATATTTGTAATAAAATATAAAATTTACTAATTACAAAAGCTATAACTAGCATATAAATATATTGCACAAATAAATTATCATATTAATTTTTTTGCATCAAGATATCCTTTAAACAAATGGCCTAAGAGGGCCTGTATTGCTCCATTTGCTTAAACAGTGACTTTTTCCAAATTGATACTTATTTACAAGCTATCAGAAGTGAAAAAATATAACTGATATGTAACCTTACATGGAAGAAGACTTTTCATGTATAACTTTAAAACGATCACATTTATTAAACTCCAAATTGTTAAATAAATTTTATTTCACCCATTACCAGAAATTTTTTACTTATTAATCTGAATTTCAAAAAATCTTAGCAGATAACAAAGAAAAAAGCCTTAGAAAATACAAGACTTTCATTGAAAATGATAAATTGCAAATAACATTTTTTGCTGTAATGTTTTACTTTGGAAAGAAGGCTCTGTGTTAGGGATATTCATAATAAATTATAAGTAAGGGAAGTAATTAGTGGTTATTTTATCACTTCATAAGCTGTATTGATCTCCCTTTGAACTGTCTTCAACAATATGTGCAGAGCTACAGATAGGGGGTATTTTGATTTTCCAATTTAAATATTTCATACAATCTAACTTAAACCTTATGCCGTTGGTACTTATTTGAAATATCTCATCAAGATGAGCAAAATGAGTACCAACAACATAGAGTTTCATTGGGAATAAATGATTTTAGACTTGCTTTACCCCCTCATACCAGAACCCCTGATGTACCTTTTCAGAAATGCCAACATTTGTAAACTTTCACAATATTTACATCTCTTTGAACAGACTTATAATGTTTCAAAAGTGATACACTCATACTTTCATTAAACAAAGCTGACTTTGACAGAAAACAGCACTTAGAAGTCTTTTTAGAACTGTCCTGTTATGATTTACTTGGTCTTGACCAAGTTGCACTAAAATACTCAATCACCATTAGCCTACAACCCTTTACCCATCTTATTACCTTATAAAGGTGATCACATTAAATAGACCATTCTTAAAATAATTCCAATACATTTTAAGTAAATAGTCATTCATGGAGCATTCATATCAAGATTCATTGAAATAATTCCGATTGATTGTGGGGAGATAGTTTTTAAAGACTACATAGAAATATTAAGCACATCCTGCAAAGTCAATATTTGGGGGGTCAATCAAAATTTTGTAACAATTTATGTAAAGGGTCACCCAAAAAACATCCATGCCAAGTTTCAATGAAATCTGCCAGATGGTTTGGGAGGAGAAGATGTTTAAAGATTTTCAATTGAAAAAAGGCCACACCTTGCCACGTCCATATTTGGGAGCCAATCAAAATTTCTTTAGCAATTTAAGAAGAGGGTCACCCAAGGAACATCGATGCAAAGTTTCATCGAAATCAGGCAAACGGTTTTTGATAAGATGTTTAAAGATCTTATGGTGAAAAAAGCCTCACCTTGCTACGCCCATAATTGGAGGTCTATCAAAATTTCTTTACCAATTTAAGAAAAGAGTCACCCAAGGACCATTTTTACCAAGTTTTGTTTAAATCCACCAATTGGCTTGAGAGGATAAGATGTTTACAGAAAAAGTTAACAGATGCACGGATGGACAGACTGATGGACAAACAGATTGCTGCACACACATAACGGCCACACTGCCATAACAATATCTTGCTGGCCTTCAGTCAGTAGAGCTAAAAATTAAAAAAAGCTGTGCTTGTTAAACACTTATGCCAGGAAACAGCTTTTCTTTTGACCTTAATAAATGACCTTGTCAGTCAGCCATGACCTTGACCTTCAAAGATGCTGAATGATGAAAGTAACCTTTATGCTCAATAAGATCATTGTAAGTTTGATAGTGCTGAAGTACTGAGAAATTGTTAACCCTTTTCATGCTGAACCCAGAATATTCCTGCTTTGGCAGGAGCTATAGACTAACATCAGCCTGCACATTGTGCAGTCTGATATTAGTCTACACCACCTGTTTCTTACTTTCAAACAAGAATTGTCAAAAGATTTAGTTTTTCACATAAAAATTGATCTACAGTTGGTACTTTCAGTGCTTTTTGCCCTTTGATTTTGATGAAAATTTTTGGGCAAAATTTATTCAGCATGACAAGGGTTGTTTGCTGATTCAATTTTTGCTGACAAAAAGAGACAGACTGACGGACATTGGTAAAACAAAATGCCCCCGATTGAATGTTTCTGGGGCATAATAACATTTCACAAACAAATTCAAAAGCCTCCGCATTATTAATTTTTCAATTGAAAGTCTTATCTAAGCTGTATAGAAGAGGACCATGATGGTCCCGTCCCATGATGCTCAATTGCATCTCATTGAACTCAAGAATACTACAAATAAAAAATTTGGTAGAGATCTATTGCATATGTTTGGTATCTTATTACTATTCCAAATGCATGAGAAAAGATACTGCATTACGTTCAGGATGACAGAACTGTGCAAACTGTTTACATGCAAAGTAAGATATATTTTTGCAAATAGTTTGCACCTTTTTGTCATCATGCACAAAAGGCTAATTTCAGTATAGCTTTATTCTTTTTCTTTAGCAGCAAAGTCCAAAATGCCACATACAACTTGATAATTATATTTATCTCTTTCAGAGACAAAGAGACTATTTTTGTGTTCATAGTGGTATGAAACTAATCCTAATCACATGATATATGTACAGCAGAGTAACTGGGCTTTAAGTTTCATAGTTCCAAAAAACACATAAGTATTCTCTTCATTACTAGCAACTTTTTATCATCAACCAATAGATAGTCATTTTACTAGTTTGAGAGAATTTTCTTACAGAAATAGTTTGTTCGAACTAATTGTTCAAGGAAATTTTCTTAATCTGGTAAAACAGTACATTTTTGAGTCTTCATTACAAACAAAAGATATCATCTGAAAGATAATTAGATATTTTACAAGTTTGAGGGAATTTTCTTCCAGAGTTAGTTTGTGCATTAAGTTACAAAACAATTAAATACTCAAATCTCACTTACCTTGAGCTATGAAACCAATTTTTCAAATAATCATACATCTTGCATTTTGATGAAATCAAATAAAATATATTTTTCTTTTCAAATTAACCATTTAGAAAACAATAGATTCATATCAACTGCTTAACAGCTTATGCAAAAAGATCATACCTTACATTACACTGTATGGGCACATACACCTTTTTTCACAGAAATACTAAATTTACCTTTTAAATTAGATATTGAATATCAATAAGGATTGATTTGTCATGGAATTCAGAATGAGTCTTGCAAGAAAATGTGGTACATGCTCACGATTGAATTAACTAATTACCACATGACAATAAACAGCACATCATGCAGATTCCAATGCTTGGTTGCTAGTGCTTAATAATGAAACAAGACGACAATGATAGTCCTGTATCGCTCACCTTTGTCTCTTGACTCCTGCAGTGGTAAAATAGTGGCCCCTAAAATGTGAACAGGGATATTTCTTTTCCACTGACATTCATCATAACATCTCTTTATTGAAAAGGTTTTGTTAAGGTTGTGGACCCGTAATTGTTCCGCAATATTTGGGAAGTAATGAAATTTAACAGTGATAACCGAGGTTTCCTAATGATTTTCATAAGGAAACCTCGGTTAACATTGTTAAAGTTCATGAGTTCCGAAATGTTGCAGAATTATTACAGTTCAACTACCTTAAAGAGACCATCCTATCATTCAGATGAAGTTTGAAAATGAATGGGCCAAAAGTGGAAACTTGAGTGTGGTAACAAGGAAATTTTCATTAAGGCTCCTTTTTCCAAGAAATACATCTAAGAGATCATTTATACGAATGTTTGTAACGAAGGTTATAAAGTGTTGATTTAAATGAAGAAATTGCTGTGTCCCGGAATATTCATTAATAACAATGCTTTTTTCTGAATTAATTTATTCACTATTTCTCAGACAATGTCAATTTAATCCTGAACACTTTTTTCTGCTTGATTTTCTGCTGCTATTTATTTTGACCACTCTAGCATTTGTCATCTGGCAATAGATTAATATATTTATTGCTCGGCCTGAAACAGCTATAACTGTCTACATAATCATAGGCAGTTACAACTGTTTCACACAGAGCCTTCAATGTGGAAGCTGTATCACATTAACCCTTTCCTGTTTCACAAAAGTTTGGACCTGTCCAAATTCAAAGGTTTTGCAGACGAAAATTTAAAGTGGACTTAATTTGAAAAATAACCATTCAGTAGGGTAGAAAATAGTGTGGATAAAGAAGAAATTGCTTGTCTGAAGCAATTTCTTCTTTTTTCACAATGTTTTCTCAATCATAAAATCACAGGCACGTAAAAAGCAGGGATTAAACAGCAAAGGGTTAAGCATTATGCTGTAATTATAATTTCATCATTTGTGTTTAAAATTCTCTCAGCTGCTGTTCTTTGTTCTGCGTTTATTCTACGATATTCCGCTCTAAAAAAGGAGACTAGAATCACGAAGGCAAACACGGCCACACCACTGGAAAACAGCATTGGTACTGAAATAGAAATCAAATCAGGAGGAGAAGTCCTTCAATTATTTCAGGCTCAAAATAAGCCCTGCCCTGCCACGCCCATTTTTATGGCACTATAAAAATTTTGCTAACAATTTTAACAAGAGGACCCTGAGGGCCCTAAATCGCTCACCTGATATTTCAAGTAAATTATCATCAAGACTCTATTTCCTATGATATGGCATGAACCTTCCCATTTTCAACAGAGTTCATTCTTGTGACCTGGCAAACATTTTGATCAAGTTTCATGAAGATTAGATTATATTTGTGGTGTTTGGAGCTCTTACAAGAAAATTGTCATTAAGGCCCCTTTTCCCGTGATACGGCACCGATCCTTCCCATTTTCAAATGAGTTCATCCTCATGACCTAACAAACATTCTGACAAAGTTTCATGATGATTGGACCATATTTGTGGCTTCAAGAGAGTAAACGAAAAAATTGTCATTAAGGCCCCTTTTTCTGTGATATGGCACAGATCCTTCCCATTTTCAATAGACTTCATCCTCATGACCTAACAAACATTCTGGCCAAGTTTCATGAAGATTGGACCATATTTGTGGCTTCTAGAGTGTAAACAAGAAATTTGTCATTAAGGCCCCTTTTCCCGTGATATGGCACGGATCCATTCAAATTTAGCAATTTTTACAAGGGACCACCCAAGGAATATTTCTGCCAAGTTTGCTTGATTTTGACTCATAAGTTTAGGAGAAGATGTCGTTTAAAGAAATTGTTGACAAAATAGTCATTTAGGCCCCTTTTTCCGTGATATGGCACCGATCCTTCCCATTTTCAATAGACTTCATCCTCATGACCTAACAAACATTCTGACCAAGTTTCATGAAGATTGGACCATATTTGTGGCTTCTAGAGTGTAAACAAGAAATTTGCCATTAAGGCCCCTTTTCCTGTGATATGGCACCGATCCTTCCCATTTTCAATAGACTTCATCCTCATGACCTAACAAACATTCTGACCAAGTCTGACTTTTTCTTGTGATATGGCACGGATCCATTCCATTTAAGCAGTTTTAAAAAGGGACCACCCAAGGAATATTTCTGTCAAGCTTGGTTGATTTTGACCCATAAGTTTAGGAGGAGATGTCGTTTAAAGAAATTGTTGACAAAATTGTCATTAAGGCCCCTTTTTCTGTGATATGGCACAGATCCTTCCCATTTTCAATAGACGTTATCCTCATGACCTAACAAACATTCTGGCCAAGTTTCATGAAGATTGGACCATATTTGTGGCTTCTAGAGTGTAAACAAGAAATTTGTCATTAAGGCCCCTTTTCCCGTGATATGGCACAGATCCTTTCCATTTTAGCAATTTTCATAAGGGACCACCCAAGGAATATTTCTGCCAAGTTTGGTTGATTTTGACCCATAAGTTTAGGAGGAGATGTTGTTTAAAGAAAAAGTTGACGCCGTCACGTACAGACGGACGACGGACAACGCTCGATCACAATAGCTCCCTTGAGCACTTCGTGCTCAGGTGAGCTAAAAAGGGTTACCCAAGGAACATTCTGTTAAAGTTTCATTGAAATCGGCCCAGTGGTTCAGGAGGAGATGTCGTTCAAAGATTTCAGGCTCAAAAAAAGCCACAACCTGCCATCCCCTTATGATGGGCCATAGAAATTTTGCAAATAAGTTTTGAAAAGGGTCAACAAAGGAACATTCTGGTAAAGTTTAATTGAAATCGGCACAGTGGTTCTGGAGAATGTTGTTCAAAGCTGTTCTGTGCAATGCATAATTGGTTGGGATTATTTCTGAATAATATTTATATCTTTTAGTAAACCTTGGTTAATTTAAGGTATTCCTAGTGTGAAGCAAGGGTAAAAAGAATGTAAAAATGATACCAAAAACGAATACTACATGTTATTCCCCTTTTATGTCTGAAATTTAAATGGCTTTCACCGTCCCGTTTAGAAAATATTGAAAAAAGTCCGTTTTCTTGAGTGGGTGGGGAAATCGGCCATAAGATAGGAAGGGGTCTATCTTAAAAAGATGATTGTGCAATTAACTGCGTATAATCATGCGACATATTTCGTGTAATATATTTGGTAGAAATGTTGTAAATTACAAAAAGTTAGTTTTGAACAAATAATTTTGATTAAATAATGCATAGTAAGCCAACATTTCAAGTCGGAACCAAAATAAGGCGCCATTTTATAATGTATTTTGGCTACAGTGACTATCAAAGAAATTCCTCTTTTTCAAAAAGTATAGATGGGGCATCTCAAATGCCTTTTTCAAAAATTACTAAAATACTTCGAGCATTCAGGCTAAAATTATGAAAAAAATTCACCGTGGAATAATAGAGAAAATGGACCAAGAGTTATGCGCCCTTGAAATAAATAAACCTAATTTTTGACCATAATTATGTTTTTTAGCTCTCTAATCGCGCTCGAGTCTTTAACAAAATAACTAAGTAAAATGAATTTGTTAATTCCATTAATTATTTTTTAAACATGCTGAAAAATGTTCACTGATCTTATAATATTGCTCGCATTTAATTAAATTCTTAATCTCGAGTGTCTGAACTACAAAGTGTGTCCGTTTGCCTTCTAAAATAATTGCAAGAAACCGTGAAAAAAAGGTTTTCCCCGTAGGAAAAAGGAAGATTTCTCTTTTAATGAAAAAGACTTTTGCTATTGTAAAGGAAGGATTATTTTCGGCATGAATTTTGCTTTCATTATCCTCTCATATACTGGAGTATGAAAGGTAACCCTCCTTAGGTATGAAATTGGGATCGTTTAAATGTGAATGATACTCGTTCAATAACTAAAATATTTTGCAAATAGACATAGTCGGTCCCTTTTTAGCATGCCAGATGTCTACATCACGACAAATAATTTGTTTGTTTCATGTAACCATACTTTATTTGGGCCTAATAATATTGTTTCTGTTGGTATAAACGTTCGACTGATTAAAAAAAATGATTGAAAAGGGACATAATATGTACAATTATACATAAAAGCATCTTCCATGATAATTTGGGTTGCTCTTATTATGGTTTGAATGTATGAATTGAAAATTTCGTGTAAATTCCTTAGTAAAAGCAGAGAGAATTTGTTTCAGGTATAAGCGTAAGAATTTTTGTTCTATAATTTTTCCGGGAAATCGGTTTCCGGGGGTGTGACTTCCGGCAGTCCTTTGGTCGGTACGCTTAAAGAAAGATAATTTCCTGCAAATTATTTTGATTGGTCGAGGTATATTTTGTACAGATTATCATTTGGTAATGGGGCCAAAAACTCAATCAAAACCATGAAAGTATAATAAAATTCATATTTTGGTAGATTTTATCAAATTTCCATTGAGTTTATGTAACTGTACGTCTTTTTTAGCGGGAACGTCGATGATTATGATGTCATCTAACTTGCGTGCAAATCGACGCGCTTTGATTGACGGAAATAGCCGAAATTAACCGATTCAATTCCGATCTTCACACTAGGAATACCTTAATTGTCACAATATTACCACCTATGATGTTCTATCTTCAATGAATCTCATTTGGGTATTTCCTAAGAAAAATATTATACAAAAATCTAAAGCAATAGAGGTTTTTATTTTCTAAGTTTCATTGAAATAGGCCAAGTGGTTCAGAGGGAGAAGATTTCAAAATAATCCCCGCCTTGCCACGCCCATATTTATGGGCCAATCATAATTTCGCGAACAATATTTGAAAAGGGTCACCCTAGGAACATTCTGGTGAAATTTCATTGAAATCAGCCCAGTGGTTCAGGAAGGGCTGTTGTTCAAAGATTTCGTGCACAAAATAAGTCCCCACCTGCCACGCCCATATTTATGGGCTAATCAAAATTTTTGCTGACAATTTTCCAAAGGTTCACCCAAGGAACATTCTGGTAAAGTTTTATTGAAATCAGCTCAGTGGTTCAGGAGGGGATGTTGTTCAAAGATTTCGGGCTCAAAAAAGCCCCGCCCTGCATCACGCATATCTATGGGCCAATCAGAATTTAGCGAACAATTTTTAAAGTGAGTCACCAAGGGAACATTCTGAATAAATTTCATTGAAATTGGTCAATTAGTTCAGAAAGAGAAGAAGTTTTAAGAAAGTTGACGATGCACACACGATGGAGTCAGGTTGATCCTAAAAGCTCTCCTTGAGCATTTTGTGCTCAGGTGAGCTAAAGTTAGGGGCAAAACAAAAATGTTTTCAGTTATCCCTCTTGATAGTCTGGATAGCTCTTGTGAGGGTTAAATACATGCCCAAGTTCTTGACGATATCTTCAATTACAAGAGAGATATGACCATAATTAAGATTTGTCTCACCAACACCAACCACAACACCAACACAAATGATGTCAAGATGACAAAAGTACCTCAGGTTTTATCCAAAATCCTCTGAGCAAATAACTATTATATGGAAATGCACAATTAATCTCCATCTTTTCCCAATTTTGATATGAAACATATAATTGCAGACTTTTTAAGATGTACCCGAAGACATTTTAGGTCAACATTTAGGTGAACTAACAGGATGCACTAAAGAATAGGCTCTATAGACAAGCATGCCTTGTGGTGTATACCTCCACCAAACAAGACTTCCCAGGTTCAGCATGATTAGGATTAAGGCATTGGTGTAATATTATCATTTTTGAAATTGAAAGGAGGAAAATCCTGATCATCAGTATTTTCATCTTTTTTTTTCAAAAGGCTTCCTATACCTCCAAAGATAAACTTCACAAACTTTGCAACATTTGTCTAGTTGAATTGAAAAAGAAAATCTCTACAGGTAAAAAATTCTGTTGTGCAATTAGGTATCACAATAAATGTCACTGTATAAAATTCCAGTATATGAAAATTTTAACTGATGTTTTGGTACGTCCTTTTACTTCTTTGGTTTAAGAATTAATCTTTGAGAACGTAAATTCTTGTCCAAGGTTGAATTGTGTTGAGTTGTATCAGCTGAATTTCAACATTTTACCTTGGACAATAATTTTGACCTTCAAGAATTCTAATACATGTACTATGTTTAAAATGATACTTCTTTCCTATGGCAGAATAAGTGTGCAAATTAAATTTGAGAACCATCCATAAGTACAGAGCTATGTATTTCAAAATAGACAAAATTTTTATAAGTCTTTCTAATTGCAAAAAGGTTTGGCATTTGTAATGTATGTATGAATGTATAATGTACAGTCAAACCTGGTTTTCCGGCCACCTCTATTCAGCGTGCACCTGTCTTTAACGTGCAGTTCAATGTCCCCCGAACTGATATACTCTTAATTTTACCTGTATTCAACAAGCACCTGTGAAACTCACGCAACGGCCGTTAAATTCATGTCCCATCATTCATAAAACCTGAGATTTGCGGCCACTCAAGAATAAAGGGCAATTATCGCAATTATACCCGCGGCCAATTAAAGATTTTCGTCAGTCGAAAGACTATAGTGATTTTCACGGATTCGTGAATCTTACAGTCAACTTTTGTTTTTCGAGTTATCTATTCAAGTGTCATAAATCAATTATACATACACAAAGACACGCTTTAACGGTTAACAGGTGGTGACAAATATTGCAGATTCTTTGAAAACAATTAATATTGATAAAATTGACATTCTACACAAACCATTTTAAGAAATTTGGTTCAGATTTTTATTGATTTATTTTCTAGTCGAGTAGAGATTGAAAGTACTGTTAATACTTTATTCAAAGGTTGGCTTTCGTATTCAATTCAGCCAAAACATTTTGGGGAACAAAAATCAGTTTTTTAGGTCTGTAATGGGTAAAGAAACTTGACTGCTTGATGAGGACTGATTCTTTCCAATTTTTCGATTGGCAATTATAGATTTTGTTTCAGAGAGGGCTTTTGCTTTTGAATGTAATTGGTGATAAATTTTTGTGGAATTGCCTTCCGATGATTGAATAGATTCATAATATTATTTTGGCTATTGTTTTAATTGGTCATTGGTGATTTAGAAAAAAAGAAGACATTTTTTCACAATCTTAAGATAAATGTCATCGTTTATTGGAGAAATAAGATGTAAATCTTTTATGAATATAATCAAAAGTTGTTTTTCCTTCTCTGTGCCTTGGGCCTTGATCAAAACTATGATGATGTACTATTTACCCCCACCCCCTCCCGCCCCTGATATCAGTTTGACCTGTATTAAGCAAGCGCCTGTCTTAAGCAAGCGATTTTGGCATATCCCTTGACCGCTTGCTTAAGACAGCATAGACTGTATAATGGTTTTTCCTGTGTCTATTTTTAGAAATAGTCTGGGAAATTTTCCGATCCCTGGACTATTAGGTAAACATGTATGTAGAATATTTTAGATCTTTCTAGAAAGGACTTTTAGAAAGTGATTCAAACTCTAGAATCTTCTAATGTTCTATGCTTTTCTAGATTGTTCTATGGTATCATACAAAGGGATTCCTACAGCATTCTTGGTTCACTTGGTTTAGACTAATGGTTTCATTCAGTAGTACTGTGTTCAACAAAAAGGGGATTTCTCGTCATCTTAAAAGTGTGATTAAAAGTATGGTTAGTTTTAAATTCAGATATTATTGGACTTATTATTTGTGGACCAGGAACTTAATTTATTTGAATCTAAAATTAAAACTTAAGGATTAAACATTCACGGTATTGTAATTTGTTTTTGTATTAATTTCATATTGTCAATAATTCTGTTATTATTGTCAATAAATACATGTATATTGTTAATCGTAAAGTTTGTTTGTTGGCACGTAACAGATTGAGATAATGAATTACCTGTCCAATCTTGTGGTGTAAATCCATTTGCCTTTGAGCTACTTTCATCACAACCCGTAGGTAATGCTGCATCATATGGAGACAAATCTTGATCTATAAACTGCATCAATATGATGTACATGTATATTATACTCTGGCCTTGACTGTAAGAAATAAATCAAAGGACTGAAGGTCCTAAAAGTTACCATCATTTACCTGTCCAATCTTGTGGTGTAAATCCATTTGCCTTTGAGCTACTTTCATCACAACCCGTAGGTAATGCTGCATCATATGGAGACAAATCTTGAGCTATAAACTGCATCAATATGATGTATATTATACTCTGGACTTGGCTGCAAGAAAAAACAAATTCATGGTCAGCAAAATACTATTGTTGGTGCCTATATATTTATAGGCACTTACAAATGTATTGCGCTGACCCCTTGAAATAGTGCTTGTAAAACACTAGTGACCTGAAAATGGCCATTTTCTTTTACTCTCGACTTGGCTGCGAGAAAAACAAATTGAGGGGTCAGCGCAATACTTTTGTAAGTGCCTATATATTTATAGGCACTTACATTAGTATTGCGCTGACCCTAGTCACCTAGTGACCTGAAAATGGCCATTTTCTTTTACCTTTGACCTGTATAATTGACCTTGACCTTTTCAGATGACCTTGACCTTCAAAGATGTGGATCAATGAGAGAATTTTTATGACAAATAAGAGCATTGCAAAATGAATAGTTTTAAAGTTTTAGGAAAATGATTAGTTTGCAGGTTAAGATTTTTCAGACAGACAGATGGACAGAAGGATAATGCTAAAACCATATGCCCCAAATCTATTGAAGCTTGGATATACAATGTAAGTACATGTATGTAATAAATTTTGGCATCAAAAAGTCAAAATGGAATATCATTTGTAGAAATTAAGTTATCTTCAATGATATTATGTGATAGAGATGTCACTGTAAAGCAGTTACTTCAGTATTAATTAGAAAGTTCAAAATTTGAAATGCTTTTTGAAACAACATAGCAAAAATGATGATAATACCAGCAAAGCTGCAAAACTTAAAATGATAAATTGTTACCCTGATATCACCATAAGTCCAGAACTGGTTGCCTCGGCAACTGGATAAGTAATTTCTACAGCTAATTCCATACATATAGGATAAATGGCAAACCCAAATCCACCAAATAATGAAATGGCCGCTGCTACTAAAACTTTATGGTCCCTGAGTCTGGATACCTACAATATAAAACAAATACGAAACAATGCGAAACAAAAACAAGACATAACAATAATATGAGAAATAAACAGAGTCATTATGTTTGTCATTTGTATTAATTATGTACTGAAAAAATCTAAGTATATTAGTTGTGTTGGTAAGAAACTAACCCCACCCCACCCCACCCCTAACACACCTCCATTTTCAGAAAGGTATGGCCAATATTCAAGTTGTTTTTTTGGGGGGGAGGTGGGCTAATGGGCCAACAGACAGGTCATATATTTGAACTATCCATGTGGGGGCATAAAAAGTATGCTACTCTCTTGTCATAAATATATACAGATATTTTTTTTAACTTGACTACACTGCTGATCAAACAAAGCACCACCTACAGGTGCAATGCTTGGCTGGAGGTACTGGATAATGCAAAAATTCTAAGTCGGAAAAAGGGGCATGACTCTTACAAAAATGCTTCAAGAGTTATTCCCCTTAATTCTCTAGATAGCTCTTGTGATGGTGAGCATACATGCCAAATTTCATGACGATATCTTCAATAACCACAGAGATATGACCAAGGATAAAGTTTGTCACGCCAATGCAAACACAAACGCAAACAATGACAAGGTGATCATAATACCTGGAGTTTTCTCCAAAAACTACTGAGCATAAAATTGTAGCAAAAAATGTGTTAATGTGTCTATACAGAATTATTCTGATCCAATCTTTTGCATGCAGCTCCTTTTTATTTGATTTTATTCTTTTATTCAAAACAGCTTTAAGCTAACAACAGCATTTATTTAAGTATGACTTCTAAATGAACAATGAGGTATTATGATAATCAATTGAATTTAAAGACTTAATACATAACTTATTTCCCAGCGCTGAAAGGTCTTAAGGGCCTATACAATGTACAGGAACTTAAAAACTGCATGTATCAAATTGAGGGTTGAGGGCAAGACTGTACTAAGTGTATATACACTGTATATACACTTAGTACAGTCTTGGGCTGAACCCTCGAAATGTCAATTCGTTCTTTTATACCTTAACAATAACCAAGAAATATGGCATCCCCTGTTATGTCATGTCACTGAAATCAATGAGACAGTGCAGAACTTTTGTAAGTGCTTATAAATATATAGGCACTTACAACAATACTGCACTGAGCCATCTATAATAATCACCTCAGCAAAGGCACAAGCAAATAAACAGCTGAGTCCCCAGGATACCTTCACTACTTCTTCAAATTGTTTGGTTTTATCTACGTATAACCCTGCAAACACCGCACCTATAGCACCCATACCAATCATTAAAGCACCACACAGACCTGCAAAATTCTGAAATAAAGAAATACATCTTGTTCATACCCTTTTTGTATACAATTTCTTATACAATATTGCTATTTAATACAGCTAATTAATTCTGATTACCGATATTCTAGGTTTATGAAAGAGGGTTTTATATTTGCTATTACTTGCTAACAATAGTACTGTTGATGTCATGCCTAGAAATGTGTCATGGACATGGATGCCCCCAAAAATATTATTTTCTACCAAAACAAATATTTCGGATGACATTAAAACTTTTAAGAGGAATGACTGTACAAATATTATATTGAAATCAATCATAGATTTAGAGAAGATATGCTCAAGACCAGACCAATTTTATTATTTGACATTCACCTAAGACCTTGATTTTAGGTGTATCCAAACAAACTTTTAAAACACACTAGTACTCATCAGAGGGGACAACTGTGCCAAGTAATTTTGAAACATATTCCAAAATATAGGAGATTTGCCTCCGACAAGGTCATTTTTAAGACCTTGAGTTTTGACCTTGACCTTTGACACATCCAGACAAACTCTTTGCACAACTCTGACACATCTTCATGACAAGGGGAACATGAACATGAAAATCTTGAAGTATTTAAGAGTGATAGCTCATTGACCTTTATATTAAAATACATGTTTCAAATTGAAGGTAAATTTATTTTTACACTTACAGGGTTTTAGTCTGACAACAACAAAATAGGGTCCAAAGGGCTCAATCATTGGGATCTTAGAGGTTCTTTCTTAAATTTTGGAAGTCCCAAATTTAGGTATTGACTATTTCTTTTAGGCTATAATCTTGTATTTTGTACATTTTAAGCTATTTCTTGGTTAAAAGGTAAAAGCATTGATAGAAGTATATTAATATTTTGGGCTCAACTTCAGGAAAGAAATGAAGACTGTTTAAGGCAGTCTTCAATTCTTTTCTAAAGTTGAGCCCCAGAGAGTCTATAGGACTCAAATCACATAGTTTTGAGGTTCCTGACTACTTATTGTTGTCTCTAAGATGCGCAAAACCTGGATCCCTTAAACCCCTGCACTTACATCTGAGTAGCCTCTTGGACATAATACTTGGTCAAGGAAAGATGAAAAAGCTGTAAATAAGGCAAGCCCCGCACCAAACACAAAATTTAGCACCAAATAGTGACGGTTCTTCATTAACTGAAATATGAAAGAAAACAATTTTTTTCTCAAATAGCTCCCCTTGTATTCTATATCTACCATCCTCGTCTTACACAGGTATAAGATCACATTTTAGATGATGGCATCTTACATATGTTATGGAATTTTTCTTATCATGTTGGCGGTTCAAAGTGGGTTTTGACATACAAAATAGATGTTAATGAGAGAAAAAGAATCTGTTACTCAATTTTGTTTGAGACAAGCTGATCTTAACCTCATCTAGAGACAAGAGAATTTATCAAGCATGCCAAGGCTCGCCTAATAACATTTTTATTTTAGACTAGGTTAAGATCAGCCTGTCTCAAATAAATCTCATGGCAAATCTTATCCTTTCTTAACCCTTGTCATGCTGAATAAATTTTGGCTAAAAATTTGCATCAAAATCAAAGGGCAAAAAGCACTAAAAGTTCAAACTGCAAGTCAATTTTTATTTGAAAGACTAAATCTATTGACAATTCTGGTTTGAAAGTGAGAAACAGGTGGTGTAGACTAACATCAGACTGCACATATGTGCAGGCTGATGTTTGTCTATAGCTCCTGCCAGAGCAGGAATATTCCTGGTTCAGTTTGACAAGGGTTAAGTAACTAAATTCTAGACTAGAACAACATGGAAGAAGTTACAGATGACAATCTCAAATAAGCAAATCCTGACATCAAGTAGGACCACCTACAGTCAATTTACCTTTGGCAACAACCTCTATTTAATAACAACCTTTATTCAGCAACTTTCAAAAGAAGACCCCTCAGGGATGTGGAATTCCCATGCCCATGGAATGGTTATAAATAGATACAAGAGATTGACAAGACTATTGTTGTATCGAAGGGTAGAAACCATTGCTTTTTTATGAAAAAATGCTGGGTTCTAGCGTTTTCGTCTTTGAAAAACATGTTTTCTCAAAAATCATCTGTAATCATTTCTGTTTTTACAAACAAGTTCATTTTGATCCTGGAAAAGTAGAAAATGATTTTTTTGATTTTTCATATGATTTATTGTAACTGAATCTAAAGTAGTTTTGACCCATTAAGATCATATCTAATATCTAAAATATGCCATAAAAATTTGTACAGTCTGATTTGTGTGAATAAGGTTTCACATCAATTTGAACAGTATTTCAGGAGCTATCTTAACCTAGCAGCTTGGCCACCTAACTCCAGTTTTTTCCCACACAAGTCAGGGGTGTGGAATTCTCATGCCTGACTTGTCCTACATAAGCTTTTCTACCTGGAGGACAAGCAAATTTTTGAAGGCTAATTGTTCATGGACAAGTAAATATCAGTGCATAACTTGGAATTGATTTAGATAGGAGGGATTTATTAGCATTAGTCTGTATAAAAGGTAGAAGACTTGTTTTTAATGGAGAAATTATCTTCTTTGAAAATGTTTTTTTTCAAAACTAATCTCTTTTCTTTTTGTGGAAAAGTCCATTTTGATCCAGGACAAGTAAAAAATCTCATTTTACTTGTCCATGGACAAGTGGATAAAATCCGTATTTGAACACCCCTGCACAAGATCTACCACTACTTCCTTTCTGAGATTTCAACACTTCAACAATGCTTATAGAGGATATTGAATGAGTGGTCACAGAATACCGAATTTATTATATGAGTCATCTATAAACAGATAAAAACGAGGCTGTGCCGAGTTTTCATGCATTTGTAGATGACAAATTTAATAAATTCGGTATTTCATTTACACAAATTTGATATTCTTTTTATAATATGACCCGAATTTTCGCAAATTATCGTCAAATTTCTTGAAATTCGACATTTCAATTTTCTGCGAAACTTATAACACCATTTAAAACTGATGTCACAATATATACATTATGACGTCATTTAATAGCTATTCCACTAGTGTAATAACACCTGTGTAATATAAAAAAAATATTCAACATGTTTATTTCACTTCCGCGACGTCGGTCATATTATAAATACAGTTATTCACCAATAAATGGGAGACAAATTTTGGAAAGGGTATACTTGCCACAACTAGGGATTGAAGCCTAGACATTATGATTGATAGTCCCACATGCCACCAGCTGAGCAAGGGTTGTATACCTACTGTACAGCCTTAAACACTTGATAACAAATTGGTTAAATTTTATTCTGTAAGTTACAGGCAAGATAATCAAGCTTACTTGTTTGAGTCCCTGAATAAAAGGTTCTGATTTTTCCTCTGCACTAGAAGTGGGTGGGGTTGGAGGTACAGAGCTCCAGATACCAAATGTGGCCAACATCATGGCTAACAATGATGGTGCAGTAATTACCCAGAGCTGAAAATAAAAATTTGACCATTAAACAAGCAAAAAGTCTCTTTACTTTATACTAATTCAATTTAGTTTTATTGCAATGAAATTTCAAGCTTAAATAGTCTTATGAATCAAGCTCCTTTACTTCTAAACTACCAAAGTACATGTACATGTAGATCTCTTTGTGTTGTTATAGTGAGAAGACTTTCAAACAATTATTCTCTGCATATCTAAATGTTCAGAATAAATTTGCTTAATAACCTCAACTACAGTTAAATCCTAAAGAAACTATCCTACATTTTGACTAGCAGAAAAATCTTTCATTTTGAATCCCTCCTTATTCAACTATGTACAGTCAATGTAATTGTTTTTTGGGTTTTTTTGTGTATTTCTTTTTAAATTGTTGAGTCAAACAAAAGCTTACCAATGTAGGAATGTCTGACTGATGGACAACTATGTAGGGTGCTAACAGATTGGCCACCAATATACCAAGTGGATTGGCTGAAAATGAGTAAAGATAAATGAGCCTTTTCGTGACATTTCCAACAATTTGAAATGAGTGTGATGTTCAAAAGTTGAGCAGCATAGACAGCCACCTCATGGAAATATATAGTTACCTGATGGTGTACAAGTACTTTTAGGCCTTATCTATCTACTAAAGTCATAGTGAAGACTTTGGTCTGACTGTGCAGATGCACAGGCTGGTCAGAGTCTTTGCTATGTACATATATGAAATTTTTTGGAAATCTCACGCACAGGCTCAAATTATTTGATGCATTCCAGTAAATTATCAAGATTCCCAGTGGATCATCAATTGATCATTCAAACTCTCAAATAAGTGACATGAGCAAAATGGTAAATTCACTATTTAGATAAATTCAATTCTGTTTCAATTCAGAAGAGAGTAAGCATTTCCCAGACACACTAAAGTCTTGTTACAAACAAAACATATATAAGGACTAAATCATTTACTAATTATAGATTAGTCAATGTTTAAAATTAAATTTAGGACAAGTTTCATTTTGAAATATGATCTCGATATCTTCTAATGACTTTAAAGTTACCGGTAGTACAAACAGAAAGGTAATGAGACAAGCAATAAACAAGTAAGCTTTAGATGCTGTATCTCAGACCATTTTATAAACATAAATGTTTTTAGATTATCAAAACAATTGGTTAAGGTTTTGATCCTTTGTCACTCTCAATCTAAATCTGTTTTTCTCCCCAATCTCTTTCTGTCTGTATCAGCAAAGTATTTCTCCATTTCCGAAATTTTTATTTTACCTAGTTTAACATTTTCATGGACACAGAATTGTGGGATATTATAATTACTGGTCAAATTCATACCCATTGATGCCATCATATTGGCTGTAGCTCTCTGGTCCCCTGCAAACCAAACAGCTGCTAATTTTGTTGGAGCAAACATCACAAAAGGCTGGGCACAAGCTGCGAGGATCTGACCTACAAAATAAAGATTTTTACAAAATGATATAGACTATTAAGTAGCATATATATTTTCTTTCTTTAGCAGACATAGTAACAATTAACCAATGGTATATAATAAATTCTTAGTTGTATCAATGAACATTCATGCATTCTGATTGGCTGAAAAGCTGTTTTTATTCCCCAATGCAAACAATTATGAGTACACAGCTGTTTTGTTAGTCCCATAAGAAATCTGTTTCTGAACTGACAAATCTTTACATATTTGCTTCATCTGATTAAATCATAACATATGAAGATAATATTTGATTTCATAGAGGTATGAAACTAAAAACCTAATCACACTTACATAATCACATTCATGTATGTATTTGCTTTGCAAATTCATACAGTGTGATTATATTTTCAGTTTCATACCTCCATGAAATCAACAAATACTCTCTTCATTTCTTCAATGGTAGGAAGAAAAAATAGTCAAACAAAAATGTACAGGCCTGCTTGTACAGTAATGTAGTTTAACCCTTTCCCAAACAAGACCGGGTGTTTGACGTCCCTAAGAGAAAAGGCTCGGGAAAACATTGAGGCAAAAGAAGAAAGTGCTGATAATCAGCACTTTCTCTTTTTGCCTCAATATTCTCTTTGCTATATTGTACAGAATATTCCATTTTAGTTACTTTAATGTTGTCGTCTGCAGCAGCTTTGAATTTCGACTATCGTAAAATTTTGTCGTTTTGGGACAGGTTAAGCAGCCCATAACCAATTAACAAAATTTTAAACTCATCCAGTTTAAAAGAAGAAGCAGAAGACAATTTTGAGGATTAAGGTAGTGGAACCTTAATAGTTTTGCGACAACTAGGAAGTAATGATTTTTAACATTGTTAACCGAGGTTTCCTAATGATTTTCATTAGGAAACCTCGATTAACATTGTGAAAGAATTTGTGGTCTGAAATGTTGCGGAAAAATTACAGGTCCACTACCTCAAGATTTGTGCAACAAATTTCCAGACACAATATTGTAAAATGGATGTTTTACTAATCAGTAACACATTATCACAGAAACAATAGTAGATCTATACAGTAAGAAATAAAGCTATTGAAACTAAGGGTTTCTACTTTTAATAAATAATTTCAACCGATAAACCTTATTTTTTTCTTATTCTACAATGAATGTCAAAGACTGTAAGATTCTCAAAATTTTGATAAATTTTCTTTCATTAATATTTGAAAAAGGTATATCTGCAAATACCAGTAACAAGTTTTGAAAGACCACAAAGAAGATAAAGTCTCACCAGCAAGGCACCAGGTATATCTGGAATCTTGAGCTACAGAATCGAAGGCACTGACATTCCTCAGGAAACTACCAACACCATTCAACCAACCTGCTACTATCAACTGAAATAGGCATGTGAACAACACTATTATCCAATTATCATCATACAACCATTCAACTTGCTTTCCTCAAAGAAACATTGAATATCAGCACCTTCTCTTTTTTAGGGTTACAGTAATTAATCAAGGCTCGTGCTAGAGTTTGAAATTGAGGAGTCATTGACTCCTTAACCATCAAAATCTGGGGTCAAAACTTATTATAAAGGGGTCAAAACAGATGATGCAAATTGTGAGAAGAATTTATTAGGTCTCAGTTTGATTTCATCTTTTCTTGTTATAATATTAAGTCAGAAATTAAAAGGTAGAATTTTAGATAGTATAAAAAATACAATGTTAAAAAATACAGTGATGAAACCCAGTTTTGACCCTCAGAATTTTCACTCAAGGGGGTGGAGGGAATTTTTGTGGGTCAAAATAGGTTATTTTCAGAATTTTGAAGGTCAAAAGCCTGATTTAAGGGTCAAACATGAACCCTGAATTAATCTAAGTGATTTCGACCCAATTCTACAGCTGGCTATTAAGTTAAGCATAAACACATCCTGATGACTGTATGGCTAGAAACATAGACCTTTAACTGTATTTATTGATTTTACCAAGAGTAAGGTTATCATTTTATCATATATATTTACCATATGCAATTAAGGTATTTAATTCAGGAGTTAAACATTCATGACTATAATTAACTTTATGGTATATACATGAGAAGGCTGACCAGAGACAGATGCACGAACAAAATGGAAAAAACAGTGATTTCTGAATCGTAATTATGTTGCTCCAAGATGTCTGTAAATTTGGTCAGCGTCCCATCAAATAAAAACAAAAATTGACAAAGATATCAATTCAACATTTTCATCAATGTTCTTGCTTGTAAAATGGCTGCTTTATCAAGAAAACATGCAATACTTACACTCAAACGAAGACCCATAGTGTCTATGAGCCATGTTGCTGTAAACCCCAGTGGAATTGAAGCAATTGCAAACACAAGTACCAGGATGTTCAATTCAAATGGAGTTATGCTGTAAAAGTGGACGGCTTTTACTGCTATTGGGGAAAATGTGATCCATATCTGCAATGAGAAACATAGACTATAACAATTGACTCTTGTCATGCTGAACCCGGAATATTCCTGCTTTGGAAGGAGGTAGAGTCAAAGATTAGTCTGCACATTATCTGCATATTACAAGAAATTTTTTCTTTTCAACAAGTTTCTCCACCTACAGAAGATAACTATTACATTCAAACAAATATAATCTTCAACAACTTTTGTAGAGAAAAGATCTACAATATTTGTCAAGGGTTGAAAAAGAAACTGCCCAGTGCGTTTGCTTTAAAAATATTCTCATATAATCCTGGGAGTCCATCATCCTGGGAGTCCATTTCTGTGCAAAATGAAGGAGTCCCAGCTATTAAACATAGAGACTCAGACTTCCCTTTGTGTCAAACCCTGAGACAGACAGACAGATGGAGAGACATTCAGGCTGACCTCATTAAAACTACAGGCTCCTGATCTATCCATCCTGTGGCATTAAAATGAATATGGACTCCAAATAGGTGGTTCTATTGTTTTCAGCCTTTTTCAATTTCTTCAAAATAGATACTCAGCGTAAAGATCACCATCATTATGCTATGGCTCAGTATGAAACAGTTGTAACTGCCTATTAACATAGGCAGATACAACTGTTTCTCACTGAGCCACCCAATGGTTTATCTGGACGTAGTAAGGGTTTTCCCTAGCCTTTCTAAGCCAGGGGTCCTAATTGTCCTATTGCTACACCATGACTTCCTTCAAACTAGATTAAATGGTTTTTCCAATTAATTTGGCTGTCATTTCTAAAAAGTGGGGTCTAGTTTTAAAGAGACAGGAGGGCATGGAAAACGCTGAGGTGTGTCGGTTAGTGCATGCTTTCCCTGGCACACATTACATTTAACCTAGATTTAAATTTCATATATCAGGGAATTTCTGTATAATCTGTAGATTTCACAGGACGGCAAGTCAGACAAACATAGTGGGAAAAGAAGAAGCAGAAAAATATCATTCATATCAGTCATATTTAAAATGTCAATACTAGTCGCTCTTACATAATTCAGTCAACACTGTGGGAGCTTTTGGTTGTTTGTAGGTAATTAAGAAATAACACACATTAGGAGAATACAAACCATTGCATTTGTGAGGTTCATTAGGACGACAACGAATAGGATGAACCATCTTCGTCCGTACACTTGATAAGTCGACTTCATCGAATCGCCTGAATTATTGATACTGGAACTGCTAGTCACTAGATCGTCATCATTTGTAAATTTGTCGTACTTGTTCTCTCGCGCCATTGTAGGTACGAAGTCCGACAGGACGCATCCACTACGGTGTCGTACAAATAACACTATTCGTGTTGCAACAAGTCACCTCCCCCGATTTTCATAAAGGCGTTAACTACCACTACCGAATTAGAAATAATCCATCATTTTGCTAAGGATTAGTTTAATCCTTATTTAGTTTCACATTTTTACATTACATAATCCACTATGAATTGAGGAAAAAATGATAAAAAAATATCTGCAATCTGAAAATCCACAATCACTTTCCCTATTCAGTACGGTGACCAAGCTGTAGCTACTAGGTTTTGGAAATACGGAGAAAACATGTCTCATTGCTTTAACAAGGCAGTTTTTTTTAATTTTATTAAATTTTCATGAATCTCTGTACTATCATTTAAATTAAATCAATTCAAAATTGAAACTTTCCATAGAGTTCTATTTATAGGACTGCCTATTTATAATTTCATTTCATCCACAGCTTACATATCGGTCATATATGAACTAAAAAGGCGACAGGGAAAAGTTTCCTCTTTTCACCGACTTGTAATGAGTATAGTACCTGTTGACCTCATTCTGTGTGTATGACTCTAGACTGGCATTAATGATTAGGCCTAGTGTCAATCATGTATTAAGCTTTTTGATAGTCGACAGTGGGCCCTGTCTAGCTTGACCCATTCCTGCACAATAACCACTATTACCCTAATTCTGCTGAATTTTGATTTGTTTCAAACAAATTTTCAATTTTTAGGACATAATTTGAGGGTCAGTGCAATACCACTGTAAGTGCCTATATATTTATAGGCACTTACAATAGTGTTGCACTAACCCCTCAATATTAACTAGTCTGGCAGAATTTCTTCCACAATAATTTAGAAGGCATACAATGCAGTGTTACTGTGTTGGCTAAGATAAGATTTCACAGACTGTGCAGGCTGATCTGGATCTATTGTGCCTGGCAAATCTCTGTATTTCACAGGAATATGAAGTGAGAAAGATTTAATTTTCATAGAGAAATAGGCTTTGAATAAAAATGTATAAAAAGACAAACTTGCTTGCTACAAGTATTTCGTTAATCTTTTAACTACCAGTATGTTTTCTATCCTTTGAAAAAGAAAGATCTTTAAAAACTTCTCAAACCCCTGTAAAGCGGAATAAAACCCTTGGTAATGATTGCATTGAAATGTGCTAAAATATTTGCATGTTCTGATTGTGAGTAAGGATTTATTTTGAAAATTTAATTTCTTATCCTTTCCGGTTTGAAAAGCAAAATCAGATGGTATAGGTATACTAAGATCAGACTGCACACAAATGCAGGCAGATCTTTGTCCATAACTATTCCAGGTTCATTTGTCTATACGGTATAATACTTTCTGCCAAAGCAGGGATATTATACATGTAGGCTCATTATGACAAGAGTTAACAAGTCTTAAACAATTTTGTTCAGTCAATAATTTAATCTTAGTTGGGTCGATCAAGATTTGTGCTTTTTGATTGACTGAAAATTTGGTTTTATTTCCATATGAAAACTTTATGTGGCTATTTGGTAAGCTTCCACATAAAGTTTTCATATAGAAATCTATTTCTTTTTTTACAAATCTTCATGCTTTTGCATTCAAGAAATTAAATTATAAGATATGAAAAGAGTATTTGTTGATTTCATGGAGGAATGAAACTAAAAAACTAAGCACACTCATGTTTGAATCCACTTTGTGTATTCATACAGTGTGCTTATTTTTTTTAGTTTCATACCTCAATGAAATCACCCCAAACTCTCTTCATGTCTTAAATATTTTTCTCGTCTGGTAAAGGGTTAGACTGAAGTAAGATATGACTTGACATCAATTTGAGTTAAATTGGCTACCACTTAACCTACCTTGTTTCATTTGATGAGTCCAAGTTTATTATCTGTTCTTTTTTAATTTTTTTTTTATGCAGCTTTATAAAGTAGAGGAAAAGCGTCCTGTGTCAAACCCACACAGTTTTATTCAAATAAATGGTTTACATGGCTAATGTGCTAACCACTGAGCCAAAGAAGACATCTTCTTTGGCTCAGTGGTTAGCGCATTGGACTTTTAAATCAAATATTTCAATATTTCTTTTCCATGTGGGCTCCATTCACAGACTCAATTGGCATATCACTAGCAATGTCCACTCACCTGTAGCAGATAGAAATCAAGGGTCCACATTGCAGGGGGTAAAGCCAATCTATAATCTTCATTTCCCAATTGAACACTATGTTGTTGTACTTATTTGAATGATCTTTATGAGATGATTCAAATGTATATCAACAACATAGGGTTTGAGTTAGAAATAACAAGAACTGTTGCAGAGTGGACTTATACCCCCCAGCAGCACTTTGTCAAAATGTAAGTGCTATTAGTGCAGGATGTGTTTGTAACAAATATAGAGGTCATATGCATCATTTGCTTGAAGTTTGATGATGATTGTAGGTTGCTTGGTTCTTGAGAAAGAGTCCAGAAACGAAAATTGAACAAAAATTGACAATGACCTTGACCTTTAACCTAAGTGACCCAAGAACAATAAGGCACTTCCTCGAGTCATAAGCAACATTTGCATGAAGTTTCATGATTTTAGGTCACTTGGATCTTAGGTTAGAGTCCGGAAACGAAAATTAAACAAAGGCTGACTGTGACCTTGACCTTTGACCTATGTGACCCAAAACAATAGGGCACTTCCTTGGGTCATAAGCAGCATTTGTGTTAAGTTTCATGATTCTAGGTCACTTGGTTCTTGAGTTAGAGTCAGGAAACTAAATGGTCTACCGACAGTTGGATGGACAGAAGGACAGATGGATTGATTGATTGAATGGAGTTAAACGCTGCTTTCAACATTATTTCAGTTATATCGCGGCGGCTGGAGCACCTAACAATGGATTCCTGGTATTTCTATCACCAGTACAACCACCACATTCTTTCCTAGCCTCCAGCCGCTATCTCACATAGGTTTACGATTATCAACCCATTGGTGAGAGACAAATAGTCGGAAAGAATGAATGCCGCCGTTGGGGATCGAACCCGCGAACTCTAGATTGACAGTCCGACAAGCTACCAACTGCGCTATGACGGCGGCTCAGGACAGATGGATAGACATGGTGAAACCAATATACCCCCCTCTACTTCGTAGGTGAGGGGTATAATGAACTTTTAAATTCGAAAACCAAAACACTCCCCTCTATTTGTAGCTCTGAAAGTTTAGGGGAAATTGCAAACAAAGTGGCTATAAAAAGTGATTAAGGGGATCATTGAGATGCTGAATAGTGAAATTAGGTGGTTGTCACGGGACAACTGCTGTCCACCTTTGACCTTAACCTATGACCTTGATGCTATTTGTTGTTTTTTTTTAAAAAAGGCACATCAACTTATGATTGAGAACTCAAAACTGTTTGGAATGATTAATGTACCTACCAACTGGCACACTAAGGCACATACACCAAGCTGTCATTTGACCACAAGCGGGGACTCAAATATATACATGTATATTAAGGGTCTGTACCACAAGGCTTTTGATTTTATGTCAATTTTACCAAGGATTTAATTAAGTATGACAACTGGTAAAGTTTAAATTGATAGTAGTTATCCAATGACCCTAGTCATGCTGAATAAAAATTAGTACAAAAATGAATTACAATCAAAGTAATGAAAGCACCGGTAGTCCAATTTGTGAGAAAGTATTTATTTTGTAAATATAGATTCTAAACCTTTCTGATTTAGAAAGGAAAATCAGGTGCAGGTTGATCCTTGTCAATACCTCCTGCCTAACCCGAAATATTCTGGGCTCAGCATGACAAGGGTTAATCAATTCCCATCTTGGGGCTCTAGTCATGACAGACAGTCTGGAATTCATGTGAGAAATAAATCTAAGGCAGTTTATAATAGGACAAAATATAATTTATTTTGCATATTTCTGTGAGTAAAACATTTATCACAAAGTTTAAAGTGAAGACAATTCATCAAATATCAATAACAAATCATTTCATTAATATAAACTATATCTGTATATAACCTTATAAAGTAAAATCATGGCTTATAGATTAAACAAGTCAAACAATCTAATAAGAAAAGTTTGAGGGCTTTTGCAAAATTATTGCAAGTGCGTCTATATATAATACATACTTAGTGTATTCTATGAAAAAAAATATCTAACGAGGTTGGGAGAATTGAAAATTGTCGAGGCTCTGCTGAGACAATTATCAATTCTCACAACCAAGTTAGATATTTTTATCATACATACACTAGGTATGTATTATATTTATCTTATAACCTCTTTTTGTCTTCTTTTTGTCAATGTCTCTAATTGAAATGCAAGTTTCTGAAAATAACCGCTTTATATTATTGTTCTAAAAATAACTATGTAATATTATAGGAAAATATCATGCGGGATGTTATCACACTGATATTTGTATTGTTATAATATAGATATTTATACGCCTTAAATGTTATTACACGGATATTTGCATATTTATAAGATAAATATTTATAAGCCCTTACAATCTTACTGCACTGACTCGACAAGTTGTCCAGGGACAACACATGTTAACCCACAAACATTAAACATTGACCTTTTGAAAAATTATTATTTTTCACTCCTTAAAAGGTTTTTCACTTTTAACAATAATATACATGTATCTCTCGGCAAAAACTAATTTTCGAAATGGTCAATCGAGGTATGGTGACTTGGATTTCGTTAATTTGGAACTTATCGTCAAACACATAACAATATAAACAAGATAGTATTAAAGTAAAAACACACACCTTATACCATATAATAAACAGACCGAACCAAAACTATTCAAAGTTATTTTTATGAAAAATACAGACAGAACAAAAACTACTTCCGATTTGTGCAAGGGTATAACAAAAGCATCACCAGTGTGTGCCAATGCTTGGCTGCAGATGCTGGATTGTTGCAAAAACTTAAAGGCAACAAGAGCCATGTTGGACATGGGCATAAGTCCCCTACCGGCTTTGTTTGTCTCAATGTTTTCCACGCCAATTCTATCAGGGACGTCAAAACCAGGTCTTGTTAAAGGGTTAAACAAGACTTACATGAGTTGTTGTCTCTGCTGTGCCCACTATACAATTCATGGAAGCAATAGACAGATGCAAGAAATAGTATCAATAACAGTTACCTTGTCTTATCCAAGATGTTTTTCTTCAGTCTTGTTGGTAAGAAATGAGAACTTTCACTGGAGGTGATTAATACTGCTGCATCACCACCCTGACTAACATGGCTTATAATTTTTTTTACATTTTAAAACAGGTTTCATCAAGTTAGGTTGCTTAGTTATTAAGTTATTGCAGGATCCATTTTTTGCCATATTTTCACTATTTCCGTTACCATAGCAACCGCACTTTTTGTCAAAGAACAAAGATAAAATGATGTGCATAATCTACACATTGCCATCTAGTCATATACCAAGTCTCATCAAATTAGCTTGCTTACTTATTAACTTATCGCAGGATCCAATATTTTTTGCCATATTTTCACTATTTCCGTAACCATAGCAACAACAATTTTAGTCTAAAAACAAAAATAAAATGATGTGCATAATCTACACATTGCCATATAGTCATATACCAAGTCTCATCAAACTGGCTTGCTTAGTTATCATCTTATCGCAGGATCCCATTTTTGGCCATATTTTCACTATTTCTGTAACCATAGCAACCTCAATTTAAGTCGAAAAACAAAAATAAAATGATGTGCATAATCTACACATTGCCATCTAGTCATATACCAACTTTCATCAAAAACGCTTGCTTAGTTATTAAGTTATCGCGGGATCAAGATTTGAGCGGACAGACGGACAGACGGACGGACAGACGGACGGACAGACGGAGGGCAAACCTATAGTCCCCTCCGGTGTGAACACCGGTAGGGGACTAAAAAGGGGCATAGTTTGTATAAAAGTGCTTTAGTTATCCCCCTTGATAATATGGATGGTGATGGTGAGCAAACATACCAAGTTTTAAGATGAAACAAGATGTGTTTGTGAAACATGAATGCCCCCGTAGCGGCATTTTTTTTCAAAGTTTGACCTTGACAGATGACCTTGACCTTGTCACATGACCTTGACTTTGGTACCAGCAGATGCGGATCATTGAGATCTATCATCATGCCAAATATTAGCTTTGTATCTTGAATAGGCTTGAAGATATTGGCAAGGTTAAGTTTTCGGACAGACGGACGGACAGACGGACGGACAGACAGACAGACGGACATGAGTAAAACAATATGCCCCCAATCTCTCGATACAAGGGCATAAAAAGTTTGAGTTTTGTCATGCTTACAAAAATGCCAACACAAAGGAACATACCAACAATGCCACGGTGATAACAATAGCTTTACTTGTTACAAAACAGCCAGGCTAAAAATGAATGGTAAACATACAGTAAGTATATATTTAGAGGATATTGAATGAGAGGTCATTGAATATCTAATTAATTAAGCAAGTCATCAATAAACAGATAAAAACGAGGCTGTGCCAAGAACATGGGATGACGAGTTTAATAAATTTGGTATTTTTTTTAGCACAAGTTTTATATTCAATTTATACTATGACCTCCTTTTTTTCCGATAAAATGAGGGAATTCTAGGAATTTATCCAAATTTTTCCCCAAAATGTAAAACACTGTTTGCAAATTGACATCATCAAATGCAAACAACGTCATTTGCACAATGAATAGATAACATTGGTATAGACTCTTAGCTCATTTGCAAAGTTATTCCACTAGTGTAATAATACTCATGTAACATCAAAAATATTCAACAGGGTAACTGCACTCCAGGGGCCCGTTTTACTAAAGATCTTATGATCGTTTTTTGCGTAAGTCAAAAATTAAAGCTGCTCCTACAGTAGTAAGTAAATATGGAATTCTGCCATGCAACATCTCATTTGAATCGTCTTCTAAAGACGATTTCAATGAGATATTGCAAGGCAGAATCTAACAATAAATGAAAACAACAGGTACGATTTGTAATTTTGACTTACGATCAATTTGTTCGTAAGAAGTTTAGTAAAACGGGCCCCTGGAACATAGGTCATACAATAATATGAAAATCTTGCTTTCATTTAATAATGTTTCGAAAACACATTAGAATTTTTTTTTTTTCAAATTCAGTAATGAAATAGCATGTTAATAAAAATTAAAGCTTTAACTTAACGAGAGATGTTTGTAAAACATTTATGCCCCCTATAAGAGCAGGTTGATGGCATATTCTTTCCCAATGACCAAAGGACAATAACTTAAAAAATATAAGTAGAGTTATGGTTCTTGTACACTGCACTTGTCCTTAATGTGGTTCATCCACCTGTGAAGTTTCATGATTCTAGCTGGCATACTTTTTGAGATATGCTCCGCACAAAAAAGGTTTACAGACGCCCAAACCCACCAACTGACAGACACACAAGTGCAAAGCAATATTCCCCTTTTCTTTGAAGGGTGGCATAATGATATTACCCTTATTATGCTGAATGAAATATTTAAACAAAATTGGCTTTAAACAGTCAAATGGGTCTACACATATCTGCAGGCTGGTCTTACAGTATGGTTCCTCACAACAAATAACTAGAGGCGCTTGAGCGCCTGATTCGCTCCACATGCCTGAATATCCTGATAATGATTATTAGAGGATGATAAGGCTGTTAAAAATAAGGATCATTCCAGTGAAATTTGTTTGAAATCAAAAAATAAAAATTTGATACTAACAGAATGTTACTGCATAATATATAGACTGGTTAACCTGTCCCAATCTACGCTACCCTCCGATACTGGGACAGGAAAAACCTAATTTTTACCATGCAGGTTTCTGCTTGGTAACAATTGCGCATGCGCAATGATGGGCGGAGTTTATTGGAAGGAAATATCTTGTCGAACCGAGGGTTATGAAAGCTTTACTTACTATTGATTCGATATTCCTTGACTCGTGAAGATGGGAAAGGAAATGACTTTATGATATAATACTCTACCGCTATTTGTTCACTTATAGACCTTTTCATTTATATTATGATCAATCTTATTCATCATTGACGAGAAAAGAAATTTAAATACGATAAAGTTGATGTTTAGAAAAACGTCTATTTACACAATTTCTTTATAATGTGACATTAGCATTCGTTTGCAACGGAAAACGTTTAGAACACTGATTAAATAAATTTGTTACCCGCATTCGGTTACCTGAAAGAGTTTTTTGTTCTTTTTCCGATTGTAATGTTTGTGGTTAATAAGCACCGAAAGATGAAATCCATTTTGCATGGAAAGCATAAATTTTTCATTAATACAAAACTTTATCACGCTTCGCCATTAAACATTTTTACAAATAAACCAAACACAGTCTTTTTCTTGTATTTGCTTCCGACAAACACTTATTTACTTTTATACAGCATGACATTGTTTATTTTCTCTACATGTATGTATTGTTTATTTATTTCTCTATTAATATTAATCAATCTTTCGTGATTATTTTGGTGATTTAAATTGTGAAATCAGTGGCTTTCACAGAAGAAACAATCATAGAAATTCTATAATTTCAAAAGCCTTAGAGTTTATATTTGTTAATCAAATCTTTAAATAACAAACATATTTCAGACGCATCGTGACATCAATGAGTTCTTCACTGACTGTCGAAAAATGAGAGAAGTATAGATCCGGAAAATTAATGGACAATGAGGAATTTTCAAGAATATTCTACAAGTTTTCTGTTTTTCGTGTATAGGGAAATTCATAATCACTTATCAGACCGCGCGAGACGCGAATGACTAAGTGGAACGAGTCAAAACTTTTTATTTACACAAAAAAATAACCTTGGTTCGTTTAAACGTGCAATTTAAGTATGTTTTCTGTCATGAGGTTCATGTTCCATTTTTTGTAATGCAAAAACTTTAAAATTGAAATGTAGGATAATTAAGATAGTGAAAATTTCTCTTGTGCAAATACCGGTCAGTTTTCATAAGAAACGAATTTTGATAATTAATCGTCGATGCACTACCAAAGCCGCGCAACTACAGTTTTATTCTAACTATACTTTCGTGATTTAAGTGGCCCATCGAAAAAATCTGGGGAATCATTTTAACAAAATAGAGTTAAGAGAAAGAGAGAATTTGAATATTTATCTTATACATGTTTCGGAGAGAAGGGAGCCCAGATGTTTCTACGCTGAATATACATGACACGCGATTCCAAGACCGTGGTCTCTTTCATCTATATATTGAAATCGGGAATTTAACTGCAATTAACCCTTAATTCTGTCGCGTTATTATATCGTTCTGTACACGGCCTTTGTCGACACGCCACGCCCATATACAAAACGGCCAATCAGAATCATCAATGCATTTTGGCCAATGAAACGAAAGGATACAACGGACCAATGATATCCATGCTAACATTAGATTTTACCTGTCTCAATATCGACAGATTGAGACAGGCTCGTCATTTAACATAATATACTGGTATTTTGTCCACAAAATTTTGATTGTAGATCTTGCCGCTTTTCATTGAACACCACTATAAGGGTGTTACTTCACAATAATTGTTTGTCACCAAAACAAAATTCTACTAATAATAATAAGAAGTAAAATATTAAATACAATATTTTTATTCTGCCCAATGCCTTAGAGTGCAGTCAACTCAGCTTTTTCTTCCCCACTCTGAACCTCAGTAGGCCACTTTACACCACTTGACCTCTTTCACCCTTCGTTCAACTAAACTGACCAATTCTTAGGGAGTATCTCAGGCTCCCTATTTCACCTAATGTTTCTACACATTTGGATTCTAACAAAGCTTATGTTCCATCTAACCTACAATCTTTACACCTATTAAATTTAATGAGTATAAAAAAATTCATCATTTAGGTGATACCAAAAGGGTGGTCATATATTCACTTTATATGTTGAAATGTCCTCTGCCAATATAGAGCATGCTGTTCATCTAATCAAGTATTTTTTGCAGCCTGATATAACTTCAAAGAAATAAAATTCCTATGATATTTGGTTGAAATCCATCTGTTTGAACTTTGAAAAAAGTTTGTTTTACCCCATATTGGATACTACACCATCTAACATATCAAAAGAAATGACCTCTGACAATAAAATACATATTTTGCATCTGATCACAATAATTTTTTGCAGACTGATAAAGTATCACTAAAGAATCATTCCAGTGAAATTCGGTCCATATCCATCACTTAGATTCTGAGAAATTGATTTTCAAAGTTTTGACTTTATAACATATAAAGAAATGACCTCCGCCCATAAAATGCTTGTTTTTCATCTGATCACAATATATATTTACAGACTTGTAAAGGATCATTAAAGAATCATTCAAATGAAATTTGGTTGTTATCCATCATTTAGGTTCTGTAAAAATGATTTTCAAAGTTTCCACTATATAGTATATAGAGAAATGACCTCCGCTCATAAAATACACATTTTTCATCTGATCACAATAACTTTTGGTAGACTGGTAAAGGGCCACTCAAGGATCATTCATGTAAAATTTAATTGATATCCATCGATTAGAATCTGAGAAAACTCACCTATTACCATATATGGAAATTAGCCACGCCCACTACAGCCATGATTTTCAACCGATTAGAATTCTTTGAAGGAATCTGATAGAGGGTCACCCAAGGAACATTCCTGTGAATTTTGATTGAAATCCATCCAGTACTTTAGGAGAAGATTTTTGAAGTAAAAGTTTACGGACGGACGCACGCACGCACGGACACCACACCATGACAATAGCCCCCTGGCTTTTTGGCCAGTGGAGCTAAAAACATGAATATTCTATGCTCAATATGACAAGGGTAAACATCACTTCTTCACCACATATTAAGTAGGCTGCGAATTGAAACAAGGTTTGATCCCTGCTCATTTATTCAATAATTGTCAATCACATAGGTGTTACTAGGATTTTGAAATCTATACACACTCAGAAGGCAACCATCATAGAATATAAAGGATAAAAGCAATATGTGGACTGTGACAAAAGATGAATGTCCCCCATGTGCTCCCCTTTTCTATGATTTGAGCATTGGGGAATAATCAAAACATCGTAACTACAGCTTGAATAAGTTGTAGTTAGGATGATATGATCATTCATCAACAACACTTTTCAAAAGAGGATATATTTCTATTACACACTTACATAATGTGAGTAATAGTAATTAAGCCCTTGAATCACCAATAAACATCTTATTGGAATAAGCAGTCTTGGGCTTAAATAGGATGTTGTAGAAGCACTTGTGTGAGAAATTCTAGGAATTCATGATCAGGTGCTCCAGCCTCAGATAAATAACTCGAATACTTAAACCCAAAACAAACAAACACTCAAATTCTAATATGAGCAAAGATGCAGATAGAGGGGGTATTTTTGTCAAGTTAAAATATTTCAAATATTTTTTCACAATTTCCTATATTGTGGGTACTGATTGGAATTGTCTAACCAAGGTGATTCAAATGAGTACTCACGACATAAGGTTTCATTGAAAAATAAAGATTTTAGATTGGCTTTACACCCCTCTTATCTGTACCCTTTGTATGAGAAATGTTTAATAAGACTTCTATACTAAATACACAATTAAATTTAATCACAAAAGAAAGGCACTTTCAGTTTACAATATATTAAGCCAAGAGAAACTGTGTATGCCTTAGGGTAGTGGACCTGTTATAGTTCGTAAACATTTTGGAAATCACAAACCTTAACAATGTTAATCAAGTTTCCTAATGATAACATTAGGAAACATCAGTTAGCATTGTGAAAGATCACAAGTTCAAAAATGATAGAGATCTATTATGGATCCGCTACCTTAATTACTCTTGAGAAAATTAGCCATAGAAAAGCTTTTGAGAAAAGGAGAAAGTGTTTATCACAATGCATTTTCTTCTTGATTTATGTTTCTTTTTATTAATTTTTCTCAATATACACAATATTTGCTTTCATTTTATTAAGGATCTCAAGTTTCCTTTGAGTATGGACTAGTCTAAATTTAATATTGAAATGTGTAAATTTCAATTTTTAACAGAGGATGAATATTAACATTGCATACTGTTGGTGTACTTCTAAGATCTCAAAACAACAGTTTTATCCAAGCTGTATTACAGTTTTATCCAAGCTGTAGTTACCAAGTTCTGGAAATACACCAGCTATGTAAGACACAAGACATAGAGAGTGACTAACTTGCATATGGCACATAAACAGCTTTCATGTCATCTTCTGACATAAAAACCAACAACAAACAGCTCCAGGGCTTGTGTTTGACCCTAAAACCAGGGTTTTGACCCCCTCAAACCTGAAAATATCCTATTTTGACCCCTAAAATTCTCTATCAAGGGCTCAATCTGGCCCCTATCATTTTCACAATTACATCTTGATTCTGCTGTAAATCATAAATGCATTAGCATAATTTGTCTCCTACATATTTTTATAAGAGATTCATATAAAATATGAATCTCTTATAAATAAAGGTATGAAGTAGAAAATCTTTGAGTCAATACTTTATTTTATACCCTTGTTTTATTGTTTGACCCATTCAACAGCAGTTTTGACCCCTAGGAATTCAGTGTAGAGGGGTAAATGACTCCTGAATTTGAAAAGCTACCACAAGCCCTGAGCTACCTAAGTATATATGTAGGGACAAAAGGGGAAGAACATTCTTGCAATTATCATCTTTTTCACTTTTTGACATTGTTTGCTTTCTTCTGATAAAATTCAGAAGTTTGGATTAAATATCTGATTTGTCCTATGCAATTTGATTACTGACAAGTATAAAATGAAAAGAGCCATTGCATGTAATTTCAAACAGTTTCACATAAGTGCTCAATAAAAAAATCTTGGATCAGACTGAGCAGTCACAGTCTGATCCAAGTCTTTACAGAGTGGATTTTAGATAAAAACTAACTCTTAGTTTTAAGTTTCCTAGAGTCATACCAAGAGCAACAGATAGAGGGGGTATTTTAGATTACAAATTTAAAATATTTCAATATGCCATATTGTAGGTACTCATTTGAATCGTCTTGTCAAGACGATTCAAATGAGTATCCACAATGTAGGGTTTCATTGCAAAACAAAGATTCTAAACAAACTCTACCCCCTCTTATCTGTATTACTCTGGTCAAAGCATGTGTTCTTAATGTATCATATATAAGAGCACAGCCTACGGGTGCAACACTCGGCAGCAGGTGCTGAATAATGCAAAAATTCTAAGTACGACAAGAGGACCATGCTAGTCCTGGATCGCTCACCTGAGTCTCCTTAATCCCTGGGACATCACATTAATTAAATAAGAAGATATCAACAAAGAGATAATTTTTACATAAGATAAATACCATTGAAAGTTTTCAGCCAAGAGCAAGAAGGATATGCCTTTTCGCTCTTTGATTCTATGTAAAAAGGGATGCACCCAAGTGGAGCCCAAATGTGACCCCAGGGTCTTGATATGAACAAACTTGGTGGAGGCCCACTAGATGATGCTACATACCAAATATGAAAGCTGTCTGCCTTCGGGTCTCAGAGAAGAAGATTTTTGAAGCTTTTCCTTATTTTACCTTTGTGCTCAAAAGATATAAGGGATTTGTCCGGACAAAGCCCAAATATAACCCCAGTGTCTTGATATGTACAAACTTGGTAGAGGTCCACTAGATGATGCTACATACCAAATATGAAAGCTGTCTGCCCTCTGATTTCAGAGAAGAAGATTTTTTAAGATTTTCCTATTTTCACCCTTTTTGTTAAGGGTAAAGGGAAAGTTAAGGGTGGATTTCATTTATTTGAACAACTTTGAGCTTGACCCAAGGAACATCCCTGCCAAGTTTCATCAAGATTGGCCCACTGGTTTAGGAGGAGAAGATGTTTTAAGAAATTGTGGACGACGCGCGACTGACCACAGATATTGTATGATCATAAATGCTCACCTTGAGCACTTAGTGCTCAGGTGAGCTAAAAGGGGTTATAACTCCTACATAAAATGCCTCCAGAGTTATCTCCATTGTCAATCTGGGCAGCTCTTGTGATGGTGAACACGCATACCAATTTTCATGAAGAAATCTTCAATAACAAGAGATTTGACCAAGGTTAAAGTTTGTCATGTCATTGCCAACATCAACGCCAACACCAACACAAATGAATTCAAGGTGATCATAATACCTACGGTTTTCTCTGAAAACAGCCAAGATTAATGTCCATACTTCAAGTCCATGTAAAACTGGTGGAATTATCACACAGAGACTCAAACTTATTTGTGACCTGTAAGGCAAAAAAGGAACCATCTGATTAATATGTAAAATGGCGACCCTAGTCATATTGTATGAGCTACTAAGTCTGACTTGGGTCAAAATATTTTGCACCTGGATCATCTTCTGAGTCTAGTATGATCATTCTACCTTCTAATTAACCCTTTCCTGTTTTACAAAATTTTGGACCTGTCCAAATTCAAAGGTTTTGCAGACGAAAATTTAAAGTGGGTTTAATTTGAAAAATAACCATTCAGTAGGGTAGAAAATAGTGTGGAAAAAGAAGAAATTGCTTGTCAGAAGCAATTTCTTCTTTATTCACAATGTTTTCTTAATCATAAAATCACAGGCACGTAAAAAGCAGGGATTAAACAGCATAGGGTTAAAGAATTATTGCAATGTGACCTCTGGTTGGCCTGTAATTGAACAAACCTCTTCGATTTTGTCTATTTCTGAGATGGCCCTTTTTGCATGATGGGTCACACTAAGGAATATCTATTGCCCTATAGCAGTAGGCTAATGAATGAATGAAGAACCTTTTTTTTATCCATGAGTTGTCATAAGCAGGTACCTAACAATTAGAAAGACCTTCATGTCATATATGAGCAGAAAGCAGTTCAAAGTATAGGTTGAAATATGTGAGGTTGGTATTTGCATATTCAAATCCTTATTTCTCGATTGAACTCTGATGTAGGTACTATTTAGAATTGTTTTGGTGAGACAATTCCAATGATTACCCATAAAATATGATTTTAGGCTAAATTCTTGCAATATTCCAAGCTAAAATCCAAATATGTGGTATACCCAGTCAAAAGCTAAGATGAGAGCTTTGGATATGATGAAGATGAAACAACATTCATTATGCTTATGAGAGCATAACAAGAGAATCACCTTTTGGTGCTTAACCCTTGTCATGCTGAATAACAAACTAATTGCAAAATAAATGTAAAATCAAAGTGCTAAAAGCACTAGAAGCTACCAAATATGAGAGAGTATTGATTTCAGAAATGCAATGCTTAACACCTTTCTGGTGTAAAAATGAACTTCAGGTGTTATGAACTAAGATCAGACTGCACATATGTGCAGGCTGATCTTTGTTTATACCTCCTGTCAAAGCAGGAATATTCAAGGTTCAGCATGACAAGGGTTAAGCTCGGCTGTTGGGTGCTGGATAGAATAAAAAGGTGCATAATTTGCACAAAATGCATCTAAGAGTTATCTCTTTGATAGTGCAAAATGTACTTTTGATGGAAAAATCAAATGCTAAGTTTCAAGCACACCTCTTAAGTAATACCATAGGTACCACAAACTGTCAAGTTTTTGCACAACAACCATTCCAAGTATATAGCAATACTTTAAGTTTCTTTGAAAATTGCTGAGCTAAAAATTAATCATACAGTGAAGGTTTAAAACATTTGTGACTGATTGGCTAATTTGGGATAAAATTGGTAAGACACTGATGTAACTTTCACCATAGCGTCCAAGGAGGCTGTGTAATTTGGTATATTGAAGCACCTGTTACATTAATTGGTATATTCACAACAGCATTCTGTAATCCATATCTCTGAACTTCATTTCTAATCATATATCTGAAATCAAAGAAATATGATTTTTGGTGTCTTGATTTGGGCATTGCATGATCTTAGTTTTGGAAAAGCAAAATTAAAAGAAGATTTAAAGAAGATTAACTCTTATCCTGCTGAATTCGATATTTTTTAAGTAAATGGCTCAAGTCGGTATTTTCGGCAATACAGTCAATCTTTCTTGAGCGACCATGTCTATTAGGCGACCATTTTTTTTCAAAATTCCTGTCAATAAATCAAAATGTCTTAAAAAAAGAAAACAATTGGTATGAAAATATTGTAAAAGGAAACATATGTTATTTAAACTCACTAGAATCGCCACAATGAGACAATTCTATTCAACTTTATCAATAAAGGATTATTGAGAATTCACAATAACATACATATTCAATCAAATCATATTTCTTATTTGTAAAAAAAAAATGCGATAAGCGACCATTCTCTTTAACGACCACTTCTTTTGGTTTCGTAAGTGGTCACTTAATATATGTTTTATTCCATTTAAAGAGAAATTAGGCAGTGTAGAGAAGATTGCATGTCTGTGCAGACTGATCTTAATCTATCTTGTCTAACAAAGCAGTACAGCAGGAAAAATCATGAACAGCAAGTGAAGGTTTGAAAGGTATTTCACAGCATAACAGAAAGGTAAAAAGATGTGTTCTTGAAACACAAGTGCCGTAGATTTTTTTTTCTCCTCAAAACTTTGTCATTGACAGATGGCCTTACCCTTGTAACATAATCTTGGTATCTGCAGATGTTAACCAATGAAATCTATCATAATGCCAATCACAAGCATTGTGTCTTGAAAAGGCTTTAAGGATTTGGTTATGTTTAGTGGACAAGCAGACAAATTGACAGACAGACAATGGTGCCCCTGATTTTATTCATGAAAGAGCATTAAAAGGGTAAAAACGATTCAATAATGTATGCAGAGTTAATCTAACTGATATACAGGCAACTATTTCAAAATCAATTTTATTTATCATTAAAGTTATTAAAACATATCGATGGCTCAGCGCGAAACAGTTGTAACTGCCTATAAACATATGGGCAGTTACAACTGTTTCACGCTGAGCCATGGATATCCATTCATTTATTGTTGTTGCTTTTGGATTGCTATTGTGATGATGAACACACATGCCAAGTTTCAAGCAAATCTCTTTAATAACAATTGAGACATAGGCAAGATTATATAGATTTGTATACCTACGCTTATGCATTGACAACAAGAATGTGTTTACAAGACTATTACTTTTTTGTCCCAGAACAAAATGTTGAACTTACTAAAATCTAAAATATACAAAATCTAGAACAAAGTTTGTCATACCCATCTTTCCCAAGAAGAAATACAGCTGGAATATTGACAGATCTTTCTGTGGAATCGTCGATCATATCAACAAAATTATGAGCATTATTAATATCGTTGTCACTTATCACAACAGCTATTGCCCCAGCATCTTCTGCATGGAGTGCTTTGGTTACAAATGAGCATTCTCTGAAAGTAAAAGTGGTTATCTCTTTGTTTTAATTAACAATGGTACAGCATAACTCACACAAAATCTAGAACAAAGATGTAAATTTAATGGGCTGTGCCAAAAGATACATGTAATGGATTAAACAGGGTTTTAGTGTGACATCATCAAAATGGGGTCTTAAGTTCTCATTGGGGCCCTTCCTTATTGTTTTAGAGTCCCTGCTTTAATTGATTGCTTGATTGAATGTAAGTCCGAAAGCATGAGTGCCACTGTCAGGGATTGAACCAGGGACCTCTAGATTGACAGTCCAACATGCTACCAATTGTGCTATGACGGCGGCTTCCCTGCTCTAACCCTTTGCTGTTTAATCCCTGATTTTTACAAGCCTGTGATTTTATAATTGCGAAAATATTGTGATAAAAGAAGAAATTGCTTCTGACAAGCAATTTCTTCTTTTTCCACACTATTTTCTACCCTACTGAATGTTTTTTTTCAAATTTAACCCACTTTTAATTTTCATCTGCAAAATCTTTGAATTTGGACAGGTCCAAAATTTTGTAAAACAGGAAAGTCTTAAACAGAGTCTTTTTCTTTTTAGCTATCCTTATGAGTTGCTATAAGTATACAGGGCTTGTGCTAGTGCTTGAAATTGAGGAGTCATTGAACAACTTTAAAGAGGGTCACCCCAGAAATATTTTGGTAAAGTTTCATTGAAATCAGCCCAATGGTTCAGGAGGAGATGTCAGTTAAAAGATTTCCGGCTAAAAAAAACCCCGCCCTGCCATGCCCATATTTGGGGGTCAATCAAAATTTCTTGAACAACTTTAAAAGAGGGTCACCCTAGAAACATTTTGGTAAAGTTTTATTGAAATCTGCCCAATGGTTCAGGAGGAGATGTCAGTTAAAAGATCTAAGGCTCCAAAAAACCGGCCCTGCCACGCCCATATTTGGGGGCCAATCAAAATTTCTTGAACAACTTTAAAAGAGGGTCACCCAAGAAACATCCTGGTAAAGTTTCAATGAAATAGGCCAAATGGTTCAGGAGGAGATCTTCTTCAAAGATTTTGAGCTCAAAATAAGCCCCACCCTGCCACACCCATAATTGGGGGCCTATCAAAATTTTAGGAACAGTTTTTGAAAAAGGTCACCCCAGGAAAATTCTGGTAAAATTTGGTTGAAATCGGCCCAGTGGTTCAGGAGGAGATGTCATTCAAAGATTTCGGGCTCAAAATAAGCCCTGCCCTGCCACGCCAATCTTTGGGGGGTCAATCAAAGTTTCTTTAACAATTTAGGTAAAGGGTCACCCAAGGAACATCCATGCCAAGTTTCATTGAAATTCGCCCAGTGGTTTGGGAGGAGAAGATTTTTAAAAGATTTTGAAGTGAAAAAATGCCACACCCTGCCACATCCATATTTAGTGGGCAATCAAAATTCCTTTAATAATTTTAAAAGAGGGTCACCCAAGGAACATTTCTACCAAGTTTCATGAAAATCCACCCATTGGTTTGGGAAGAGAAGATGCTTAAAGAAAAGGTTTACCGCTGGACAGACATACAGATACACGACAGCCACACCGCCATGACAATAGCTCAGTGGCCTTTGGCTAGTGGAGCTAAAAATATTAACATTAATTTAGGAAAAAGGTGCTTAAAACTTCTTTTGAATTTTGAGTGACCTTGATTTTTTGGGTATTGGCTTTTATTAGAGGTTTGAAGATTATGTAATATCACATAAAAAATGGTTGATTTGACCTCCGAAAAGGGGGATGGGGTTTAATTAGAGCATCTGGTTCTATTAGAATTTTATTGTATATTCTGTAAATCAAGTTTTATTACCGAGATTTCTTTTTTTGCTAATTACTAGTGACTGATTGTACACACAAAATTTAAAATATCCTTGATTTTTGTAAGATATAAATCAAGGATTAAATGCAAAATTGTCAAAGTGCCTAGTGCAAAAAAATGACCTGGCACAATAGCTGTATTAATCCTAGAAACGGGAAAATTAAAGGACACAAAAATAACAACATTTACAGTAGTAAAATTGATCTTGTTTGTTCATTTGAATGGGGTTTTATGCCACTTTAAACATAATTTCAGTCATAACGCAGAGGCTGGAGCACCTAACAATGGATTCCTGGTATTTTTCACACCAGTGCTACCATCACATCCTTCCTAGCCTCCAGCAGCTATCCCACACAGGTGTATGATTATCAACCCATTTGTGGGAGACAAATAGTTTGAAAGGATGAGTGCCGCCATCTGGAATCGAACCCAGAGTAAAATTGATAATTACAGTGAAATACGTATGTATGGCTTACGAAACATTCCCAATCTTCTGATGTGATACTAACCTAATTTACTCCTAGAAAAGAATCTTTTCTTTTCTTGTTATAATGATTACACTGGAAAAGGTTTGAAATTATAAGTTCATTTAATGTCTTTTGGGACTTACCCTCTTTGAACAAAGGCTATTTTGTTGATAATAAAATCTGAATTTGTTATCCTTGAACATCCATGAAATGGCTCAGCCATAACCAATTCTATATTGTTGTATTTTCGACCCTGAAAATGAAAATTAACTCTATGATATAAAACGACCAGCAAAGGCTTGTAGTTCAATATAAATATGTGACACCTCAGGCCTAATGGGACCACCTAGGTAGTGGGTAAAGTGTTGATTCTAGCAAGACTGTGCAGACTAACCAGGATTCACCACTTTACACACTTGGACTACCTTCTGAATCTAGAATGGTCATTATAAATTTCTGTGAAAAAAATGACAGTAAAACTTTATCTAATTATTTCCTTCTTATTTACAAAATTCTATCTTGTTATAACTAGAATAGTTGTTCAGGGACAATCTGTGTGAAGTTCGCAGAAGCTGAAATTCATCATTTGATCTTAACCATATCTGCTAATGATGCTGAGCAATTTATATTTTGAAATCAATTCATAAACATAGGAGTTATTGAGTAGACAAAATTGAATGGACTTATTAATAGAATGAACCAATGTTTATACACCCATTTTTTAATAGTTACAAAATTTTCTTACGTATGCATCTTAATATTGTTACTAAATTGTGTCATTTAAATTGGAATTGCATTTTGTTGTCCTTTTATTATACTTCTCTATTGTTGTATGTACTTTTTTACCGAAATAAATCTATCTATCTATCTATCTACCCAACTGTCATTGTCTGCATCCACCGTATATCTTGCATAGTAATCAGACCTCTGGTTAACAAAATCAATGCATGTACCCGTCTCATGCTTTTAACTACATATTCATGCTGAATACAAAACACTGGCAGACAATATAGACCAAGATCAGCCTGCAGAGATTTGCAGTCTGATCTTAGCCAGGGGTGTGGCATGCTCATGCCCAACTTGTCTAAATGGGCTTTTCTACCTGCGGACAAGTACATTTTTCAAGGCAACTTGTCCATGGACAAGTAAATACCAGGGCAAATCTTGGAATGGCACTTAAATACCAAAGAGATTAATAAGCTTGTTGTTTGTATCCAGGACTAGAAAACACTGTTTTCAATGAGGAAAATGCTGGATCCCAGCATTTTCTTTTTTAACTAGAAAGCCATGAATGGCTTGAGTCGCTCCACAGGCTTGAAATTCTTGTAAAGCAACCAAAGTTTTGACTAGATTTTTAGATATTTTTGGATTCTACTGATGTTGAAAATGATTTTCAAAGTTTCAACTACATAACATATAGAGAAATGACATCCGCCTGTGAAATGCATATTTTCATCCGATCACAATAATTTTTGGTAGACTGAAAGAGTCACTCAAGCATCACTCATAAATGATCCATCATTTAGATTCTGATAAAATGATTTTCACAGTTTCCACTATATAACACATAGAGAAATGACCTCCGCCCATAAAATACATATTTTTCATCCAATCAAAATAATTTTTTGTAGACTGATAGAGTGTCACTCAAGGGTTATTCCAGTGAAGTTTGGTTGATATCCATCACTTAGATTATGATAAAATGATTTTCACAGTTTCCACTATATAACATATAGAGAAATGACCTCCACCCATAAAATACATATTTTTCATACGATCACAATAATTTTTGGTAGACTAATAGGGGCATTCAAGAATTATTCCAGTGAAATTTGGTTGATATCCATCATTTAGATCCTGAGAAAATGATTTTGAAAGTTTCCACTATATAACATATAGAGAAATGACCTCCGCCCATAAAATACATATTTTTCATCCAATCAAAATAATTTTTGGTAGACTGATAAAGGGTCACTCAAGGATCATTCCAGTGAAGTTTGGTTGATATCCATCACTTAGATTATGATAAAATGATTTTCACAGTTTCCACTATATAACATATAGAGAAATGACCTCCACCCATAAAATACATATTTTTCATACGATCACAATAATTTTTGGTAGACTAATAGGGGCATTCAAGAATTATTCCAGTGAAATTTGGTTGATATCCATCATTTAGATCCTGAGAAAATGATTTTGAAAGTTTCCACTATATAACATATAGAGAAATGACCTCCGCCCATAAAATACATATTTTTCATCCAATCAAAATAATTTTTGGTAGACTGATAAAGGGTCACTCAAGGATCATTCCAGTGAAATTTGGTTGATATCCATCACTTACATTCAGAGAAAATGATTTCCAAAGTTTCCACTATATAACATATAGAGAAATGACCTCCGCCCATAAAATACATATTTTTCATCACATCAAAATGATTTTTGGTAGACTGATTAAGGGTCACACAAGGATCATTCATGTAAAATTTCAATGGTATCCATCGATTAAATTCTGAGAAAATTCACTTTTTACCATATTTGGAAATTAGCCACGCCCATTAAATCCATGTTTTTCATTGGATCAAAATTTCTTGAACAACTTTGAAAGAGGGTCACCCAAGGATCATTCCTGTGAAGTTTGGTTGAAATTCATCCAGTAGTTTCTGAGGAGAAGATTTTTAAAGAAAAAGTTTACGACCGGACGCACGGACGCACAGACGCACGGACGGACGCACGACGGACACAACGCCATGACAATAGCCCCAGTGGCTTTCAGCCAGTGGAGCTAAAAACAATGTTTTTCTCAAAATCTATGTATTTTTTTTTTATTATTTGAGGACAAGTTCATTCCAATCCTTGACAAGTAAAATCACACTTTACTTGTCCAGCGACAAATGTTAAATATCTGTACATGTATTTCCACACCCCTGTCTTAGCCAATGCTGCCTGTTTTCTTCTTAGTTTTTTTTTTTTGGGGGGGGGGGAGGGGATATGAAATGCAACATGGAAAAAGACTGACAATTCAATATTTAACATTAAAAGAATAGACATTTTCTCCACTTGTTTAGGGGCCAAGCCCAAAATTAAGGGGCTCTCAGCACCTGGGGCCTGCTATTTTCTTTCCCTGACAATTTCAAAGAAATTGGTCATTTGATTAGTACAAATTAAAATTTAGCAGGATAAGGTTAATTATTTGTTGGATACAAGCTTATATAAAATCTGTAAGATTTTGAAGTAAATGAAAAAGACTACTGAACAACTGTGAAAGATTTGGAGTAAAGCACAATCAGGGCTTGTGTTTAACCCTGAAATCAGGTTCTTGATCCTCGAAAATCCGAAAATATCCTTTCTTGACCCCTTAAATTTTCTGTCACACAAAGCTAGCACAAGCCCTGACCAAGCATCAAGAAATACTAGGTGCCAAATTGTCACAAGATACACCCGTCACAATGCTAGATGTCGATCTGGGTACAGCATTTTAATTAAAGTCTTAAAGTCAACAAAAGGCAATAATTCACAAAGTTTAGTTATGCTTCTTCTGACTTTATTTTTGATTTTTTATTGGTGAGAATAAAGTTGAACAACTATAGCTATAATACTTTCATAGATATGAAAAAAAAGAAAGGACAATTACTCAAAACATAAGCCAGGTAGAGTTATGTTTCTTTGTCACTGCACATCCCCTCCACAAGATCTATCTACCTATGAATTTTCATGATCATAGTTTGTGTTCTTTTAGAGATATGCTCCGGACAAGATCCAAGTATGAAACAAGAGGGCCATAGTGGCCCTAAATCGCTCACCTGAATGAACTTTCTAAAATTTTCAAAAGCAGGTTTAGAAAGAGAATGATGATTAAATGTCACTTAGCTAAATAATGCTGTTGCTTCAATAAACATTGAGAGTCCTTTTTTACAATTTTCAGGTTAACTTATAAGTTTTTTCTATGACTTGACCCCCCAACCTAGTATTTGACCCCAGTTGACTCAATTTCGAACTCATCCAAGATTTCAAAAAGACAATCATTCTGACTAAGTTTCAGGTTGATCGGGCAAAAAATGTGGCCTCTAGAATGCATACAAGGTTTTTCTAAGATTTGACCCTGTGTTCTAGTTATTGACCCAAGTTAACCCAATTTCGAACATGTCCGAGATTTCATCATGACAATCATTCAGACCAAATTTCAGGTTGATCGGGCCAAAAATGTGGCCTCTAGAGTGCATACAAGGTTTTTCTAAGATTTGATCCTGTGACCTAGTTTTTGACCCCAGTTGACCCAATTTCGAACTTGTCCGAGATTTTATCAAGACAATCATTCTGAGAAAATTTCAGGTTGATCAGTCCAAAAATGTGGCCTCTATAGTGCATACAAGGCAAATGTTGACGACGGACGACGCACAACGGACGACTGACGACGGACGACGGCATCCACCTAACCACAATAGCTCACCTTGAGCACTTCATGCTCAGGTGAGCTAAAAAAAGAAGGCAATTACTCGAAACAAGAGGGCCATAGTGGCCCTAAATCACTCACCTGAAAAATTTTTAAAGTAGGTTTAGAAAGGATGAAGAATTCTGCCCAAATTTCAGGTCGATTGGGCAAAAAATGATGCCTCTACACTGCTTAAAAGGTTTTTCTAAGATTTGATCTCATGACCTATTTTTTTACTCCACTTGACCCAATTTCAAACTTGTCCGAGATTTCATCAAGATGATCATTCTGACCAATTTTCAGGTTGATCAGGCAAAAAATATGGCTTCTAGAATGTCTACAAGGTTTTTCTAAGATTTTACCCCATGACCTCATTTTTGACCCCACTTGACCCAATTTCGAACTTGTCCGAGATTTGATCAAGACAATCATTCTGACCAAATTTCAGGTTGATTGGACAAAAAAATGGCTTCTAAATTGTCTACTATGTTTTTCTTAAATTTGACCCCTTGACCCCATATTTGACCCCACTTGACCCAATTTCCAACTTGTCCGAGATTTGATCAAGACAATCATTCTGACATAATTCCAGGTTGATTGGGCAATAAATATGGCTTCCAGAGTGTCTAAAAGGTTTTTCAAAAATTTGACCCTGTGACCTCATTTTTGACCCCACTTGACCCAATTCCAAATTTGTCCAAGATTTCATCAAGACAATCATTCTGACCAAATTTCAGGTTGATTGGGCAATAAATATGGCTTCCAGAGTGTCTTCAAGGTTTTTCTTCGATTTGACCCTGTGACCTTATTTTTGACCCCACTTGACCCAATTTCAAACTTGTCCGAAATTTCATCTTGACAATCATTCTGACCATATTTCAGGTTAATTGGGCAATAAATATGGCTTCCAGAGTGTCTTAAAGGTTTTCTAAGATTTGACCCTGTGACCTCATTTTTGACCCCACTTGACTCAATTCCAAACTTGTCCGAGATTTGATCAAGACAATCATTCTGACCAAATTTCAGGTTGATCAGGCAAAAAATATGGCTTCTATAGTGTCTGAAAGGTTTTTCTAAGATTTGACCCATTGACCTCATTTTTGACCCCACTTGACCCAATTCCAAACTTGTCCTAGATTTCATCAAGACAATCATTCTGACCAAATTTCAGATTGATTGGGCAAAAAATATGGCTTCTAGAGTGTCTACAAGGTTTTTCTAAGTTTTGACCCTGTGACCCCAGTTTTGACCCCACTTGACCCAATTTCAGATTTGTCCGAGATTTCATCAAGACAATCATTCTGACCAAATTTCAGGTTTATTGGACCAAAAATGTGGCTTCTAGAGTGTCTACAAGGTTTTTCTAAAATTTGACCATGTGACCCCAATTTTGACCCCACTTGACCCAATTTAGAACTCGTCTGAGATTTTATCAAGACAATCATTCTGACCAAATTTCAAGTTGATTGGACAAAAAATGTGGCTTCTAGAGTGTCTACAAGGTTTTTCTAAAATTTGACCCCGTGACCCCATTTTTGACCCCACTTGACCCAATTTTGAACTCGTCCGAGATATCATCAAGACAATCATTCTGACCAAATTTCAGGTTGATTGGGCAAAAAATGTGGCCTCTAGAGTGTCTACAAGGTAAATGTTGACGACGGACGACACACGACGGACGACGGACATCACTTGACCACAAAAGCTCACCTTGAGCACTTCGTGCTCAGGTGAGCTAAAATGAAGTCAAGTAGAATCATGTGCTTGTGCACTGCACTCCATAATCAGGAGAAGAATATAACTGTTAAATTTCAAGTAAATCGGACATAAGGTGACAGAGTAATTGCTCTGGACGCTGCCTGGACATTGGACAACTAGCTGCCACGGTTGATCCCATAATATAATGTAACATCTTCGACAGGCGAAATAAAATTATGACTATTTGTTGTCCAAAGTTGTTATTTACTTACAAATTCAGTTCCAAAATTCTTTGCTGGACGTATTTTGTATGTGTAACTAATAGAACTAGGGCGTACAACTTCCATAAATAGGACATCGCTCAGCTGCACATGTAAATTTGGAGCAGAGGCTAAAACTTTTTCGCATTCTGAAAATATAAATAAAAAGAAGATCAAGAGGACCATGATGGTCCTGGATCGCTCACCTAAGTCTCTTTGACCCCTGGAACACCACATTAATCAAATAGGCAGATGTCAAAAAGGAGATAATTCTACATAAGATCGATACCATGGAATGTTTTCAGTTTAGAGGAAGACAGATGTTCTTTTTTGCTCTTTGATTCTATATAACAAGAGTGCCATCGTCACAAAATACGCCGCCACTTTGCTGCTGTTTCACAAAAATAATTGTAGACACTACTTATTTTGACAGTACCAAATTGAAAATGACCAAGTTTCATTTAAATCAAGACAAAAAGTTAGGAGGAGTTGCCTTCACAAGGCTGCAATGTCAATAAGCCCCAGGCACTAAGTTTTAAGGGGACATAATTCAGGGAAATAAATGAGCCAAAAATCCTTGATCCATGTACATCTACAAATTATGGTGATGACATTTACCAAGTTTCATTTAAATAAATACAAAAAGTAAGGAGGAGTTGTGTTCAAAAGGCTGCAATTTCAATAAGCCCTAGATACTAAGTTTTAAGGGGGCACAATTTAGGGTAAAATTAATGAACCAAAAAATTCTTACTTCATGCTCATCTACCAATTTTGGTTATAACATCCACCAAGTTTCATTTAGATCCAGCCAGAAACTTAGGAAGAGTTGCATTCACAAGGCTGCAATTTCAATAAGCCCCAGAGACTAAATTTTAAGGGGGCATAACTGAGGCAATAAGCCCCAGAGACTAAGTTTTTAAGGGGCATAACTCAGGCAAAAATCAACGAACCATAAAATCCTTACTTCATGCACATATACCAATTGAGGTGATAACATTGACCAAGTTTCAAGAAGATCCAGCCAGAAACTTAGGAGGAGTTGCGTTGACAAGAAAAGTGGACCAAGAGACTAAGTTTTTAAGGGGCATAACTCAGGCAAAAATCATCGAACCATAAAATCCTTCCTTCATGCACATCTACCAATTGAGGTGAATACATTGACCAAGTTTCAAGAAGATCCAGCCAGAAACTTAGGAGGAGTTGCGTTGACAAGAAAAGTGGACCCAGAGACTAAGTTATCAAGGGGCATAACTCAGGCAAAAATCAACGAACCGTAAAATCCTTCAATCATGCACATCTACCAAATGAGGTGATTACATTGACCAAGTTTCAAGAAGATCCAGCCAGAAACTTAGGAGGAGTTGCGTTGACAAGAAAAGTGGACCCAGAGACTAAGTTATCAAGGGGCATAACTCAGGCAAAAATCAACGAACCGTAAAATCCTTCAATCATGCACATCTACCAAATGAGGTGATTACATTGACCAAGTTTCAAGAAGATCCAGCCAGAAACTTAGGAGGAGTTGCGTTGACAAGAAAAGTGGACCCAGAGACTAAGTTATCAAGGGGCATAACTCAGGCAAAAATCAACGAACCGTAAAATCCTTCCTTCATGCACATCTACCAAATGAGGTGATTACATTGACCAAGTTTCAAGAAGATCCAGCCAGAAACTTAGGAGGAGTTGCGTTGACAAGAAAAGTGGACGGACGTACGGACGGATGGACGGACGGACAGACGGAGAAGATGACGCCAATATACGTCCGCCTCTGGCTGCGTATAAAAAGGATGCAGCCGGGTAGAGCCCAAATGTGATCCCAGGGTCTTCCAAAGAAGATCAAGAGGACCATGATGGTTCTAGATCACTCACCTGAGTCTCTTTGACCCCTGGAATACCACATTAATCAAATAGGCAGATGTCAAAAAGGAGATAATTCTACATATGATCGATGCCATGGAATGTTTTCAGTTTAGAGGAAGACAGATGTTCCTTTTTGCTCTTTGATTCTATATAAAAAGGGATGCAGCCGGGTGGAGCCCAAATGTGATCCCAGGGTCTTCCAAAGAAGATCAAGAGGACCATGATGGTTCTAGATCACTCATCTGAGTCTCTTTGACCCCTGGAACACCACATTAATCAAATAGGCAGATGTCAAAAGGAGATAATTCTACATAAGATCAATACCATGGTATGTTTTCAGTTTAGAGGAAGATGGATGTTCCTTTTTGCTCTTTGATTCTATGTAAAAAGGGATGCAGCCAGGTGGAGCCCAATTGTGATTCCAGGGTCTTCATATGAACAAACTCGGTAGGGGTCCACTAGATGATGCTACATACTAATTACTAAATATGAAAGCTGTCTGTCTTCTTGTTCCAGAGAAGAAGCAGTGATCGGGAAAGAATTATTTGCAATGGGACAATGTCCCTTCAGTTTGCAAACTCAATGTGACATTTTGACAATCAATGTGACAAATTTATAAATTTGAAACGCTTTGTGGTTTTTGTAATGTTTATTTGTTCGAAATTATGTGCTATTTATTGGCATTTAACATTATACATCTCTCTCTATATATATATATACAGGCTTCAGACCTCCTTTTCTTTGCTTAACTGAAAGCCAATTTCTACAATTGATTTCTTTCATGATGGTATGAACCAATAAATATCCCCTCTATTCCACAGGACACAAATAAGAATTGCTTTCAATTTATTTAACACACATTTATATTTATCGTCGATGAAATAAGGCATTTATGTTTTAAAAATTTGATGACATGAAATGTCCAACTTCTCTCTGGCAGCATTCAATTTCTTTTCAGCTATTTCATAATTTGTAATTATTATTTTTTCAAATGCAGATAAATTAATTGAAACTTTATGTTACATGGTTTAATTTTGCAAGCTAAATTAAGTATGCATCCTTTTCCCAAATTAGAATATCAACACTTTGGACGCGAAAACCCATGACAATTCAACAAGATTGTTTCTTCTTGCTCCTTTTTGACTTAACACAAATTGTCTGTGTATTTCCTGCCCAAATATGCTAGTAGAAGTCCAATTACTATGGATATTTTTTCTTTTCATAGTCAAATCACTTTTATAAACAGGCAGTTACCACCTGTCAATTGACAATCTCCGACGCTAAGCTTGCATTCAAATTGTAATGAGCTAATTACCAATTAGGGGTTGCCAAATCTTTTAACTAAATGTGATTAAATACTTTAGTACTTTTTTGTACTTTTTGGGTAACAAAATTTGAATGGGACAAGGGCGCATTCCATAGTGAAAACAATGTGACATTTCGGATTTTAATGTGACTATGTCGCATGGCGCAAGCCTTTCCCAGTCACTGAAGAAGACTTTTGAAGATTAATCTATTTTCACCCATCATGCTCAGATGAGCTTAAAGGCTTTCCCCCCAGGTGGAGCCCAAATATGACCCCAAAGTCTTGATATGAATAAACTTGGTAGGGGCCCACTAGCTGATGCTACATACAAAATATGAAATTTATCAACAGAGCTTCAACAATAAAAAAAAATACAGTGATCGGGAAAGAATTATTTGCATTGGGACAATGTCCCTTCACTTTGCAAAATAGATGTGACAATTTGAAAATTAATGTGACAATTTCAGTTCTTGAAATAGCTTGTGGTTTTATTTATACTTATCTGTTCAAAGTAATGTGCTATTTAAACGTATTTAACATATTCATCTATATATATACATGCAGGCTTCAGACTTTCTTGTCTTTGCTAAACTCAAAGCCAATTTCTACAATTGATTTCTTTCATGATGGTTTGAACCAATAAATATCACCTCTTTCCCATGAGACACCTATTAGTATTTTTTTATATTTTAAGTAACACACATTGATATGCATTTTTGATGAAATAAGGCATTTTTGATTTAAAAGTTTGATGACATGAAATTTCAAACTTCTCTCAAAATTTCAAAATTTGTAATTATTTTTTTTCTGAAAATGCAAAAAAATTGAAAATTTCTTTTTCATGGTTTAATTTTGCAACCTACATTAAGTATGCATCCTTTCCCAAAATTAGATAAACACTTTGGACGCAAAAACCCATGACAATTCAACAAGATCATTTCCTCTTGCCCTTTTTTGACTTAACACAAAATGTCTATGTATCTCCTGCCCAAATATGCGTGTAGAAGTCCAATTACTATGGATATATGATCTTTTCATAGTCAAATCACTTTTATAAACAGGCAGTTACTACCTGCCAATTGACGATCACCGACGCTAGGCTTCTTGCATTGGAATGACCTAATTGCCAATTAGGGGTTGCTAAATCATTTAACTAAATGTAATTAAATATTTTTTGTGATCCAAGATTATTTAGAATAACTATTTGATAACTTTAATTCATGTTTAATTATTTTTAGATTCGTCCCACAGACTTTCGTACTTTAGGTAACAAAATTTGAAAGGGACAAGGGCGCATTCTATAGTGAAAACAATGTGACATTTTGGATTTTAATGTGACTATGGCGCATGGCGCAAGCCTTTCCCAGTCACTGAAAATGATAAGAAATTGGTTATCCTGAGGTATGAAATTGTAATTTTATGGTACGAATCGACTTTTTCTATGGTACAAAAAGTCTTCACCTATGGTATGAAACGTCTTCGCCTATGGTACAAAACGTCTGGTACGAAATAGTTACTGTACGAAACTTCCATAATTCAGATATGCCGGGTTTAAACTTAATTTCTATTTTCAATTATACAAACAGTCATGATTACTAAGTTGAGTTTTTTTCCGATTCTGTCTTTTCAATATAACATTTGTTGAAGAAATCTTTGCCATGAATACAAAAAAAATATTTGGATATCCGAAAGTATGTCTACCCGGGTATATATCAACTTTTACAATATCGAAAATATCCCACTTTAAGACGATAAAGGCTATAGAAACTCTACCAGAATATTTCAAATAGAATTTACCTAAGCCTGACAGATTAAACACGACTGTTAAGGCTTGGAAAAGAAAGAGTTGTAGAATAACTTCAAGACAACCCATTTCTGCAATTTACGTCTTTTCACTGGACGCTTGGCTTCTAGATCTCTAGTAGTGAAAAGCTTTTTGCATTTGGGCTAACACTAAATTTACCTTTTTTTATCAATCCATAAGAGCATCTCATTTTTCTCACACATAAGATATATTTTCATTACTAAAATTAAAATCATCAAAACTGAATATCAATTTGTTTAAAGTATAAGTGCGTCGAAACTACAATTTACTACCACTATCAACATTTGCTCAAAGGATAGTTTCTTGCTAGCCCGGTAGACGGAAAGCTTGTCCCATCTAAGTTACAACCTTGACTGTCGAGCCTGTCTCAATCTGTCGATATTGGAGGGTAGCGTAGATTGGGACAGGTTAACCAGTCTAGTTACAACCCCCCTCCCCCTCCTCCCGTTACTGGTATCGATAGATTTAGACTGGTACTACTGTCGACTTATGTATGAAGCAAGCCTTCGAATAGAATATGTAGAGATGATTTTGTTTGTTTGGGGTTTAACATCGCTTATAACAATTTTTCTGTCATATCGCGACGCCAAGAGCACCTAACATTGGATTCCCGTTAGTTCTCTCTCCAGTACCTCCTTGACCCTATTACCGGTGGTCTTAATACAAATTGTCTGTGTTTAAGAATCTCTTTTTTTTCTTGGAATATCTTATGTCATCACATAGGCAAATCATTTCTTAATCAAAATCAGTAATTTTATTTCTAGGAAAATCCATTCCTAAAATATTCTTAGATTGGACCCTAAAGATTTGCCGGAACTACTTCTGAACCAAATACCGGTGTACTTACGAAGGCCTCCAAAGTTCACAAATTATGAACCCTTTCGTATACTTTTTATACATTATAATCAGACTTTGACCTAGACTGGTCCCACTGTCGACTATCATAAAAGCTTCATACATAAGTCGACAGTAGAACCAGTCTAACTTTGACCTATTTGGGTGCAGTCCATCATATTTTCTGTTGCAAACGTTGCTTAACTTAAGCTGAACAAATGAAATAAATAAACCACCATATCTAAATTGTGTTTTCCTCTGTGAAATAGTGAAATTGAATGATGAATGTTTTAAAATTATAAACGGGATCTAACAGGGGCCAACCTAGTTTAATTATTGTAGAAAAGGGTACAACTAAAATGTTGAAAGGTTGTCTCAAGTATTTCTTTATTTGAAATTGGAAATTAATTACTACACCGGTAATTGGTATACACCGGTAATAGGGTAACTGTGCATACATCTTTCCTTGGCCTCCAGCTACTATCCCAAGCATTGTAAAAATTCATTTCTTAGATCAAATACGATGAGTTATAATCAAAATAGATAGATCTATAAACCAATGAATAAATTTATTGAAAAATAAGAGTACCGGTACCGCATGCGGATGCGAAAGTCCAGTTACAGGTACTGAATAATGAAAAAGAAAGTAAAAAAATGGAAGTTATTCTTACAAAAGTACTTTTATTCCTCTTGATAGTTTGTGAAGCTCTTGTGACGTTGAACATACATGACAAGTTTCAAGTAGTCATTTTCAATAGCAACAAAGATTTGACCATGGTTAAATTTTGTCAAGCCAAGAGTGAGCTAAACAAGAGGCCCATGAGGGCCTGTATCGCTCCACTGGCTTTAACATCATTAGACTTGCATTAAATGAACCTTTCTTTGAATGAAAACAACACTTTGAAATCTCTTAAGACCTATTCTATATTAATTTACTGGGTATGGCTCACATTGCACCAAAATTCTCAAGTTTCATTGAAATCGGCCCAACCTTCATCAGGAGATGTAGTTCAAAGATTTCGGGCTCAAAATAAGCCACACCCTGTCATGCAAATATTTATGGGCTAATTAATATTTCGCATACAATTTTTGAAAAGGGTCACAGAAGGAACATTCTGGCAAAATTTCTTTGAAATCAGCCCAATGATTCAGGAGGAGATGTCCTTCAAAGAATTCGGGCTCCAAATAAGCCCCACCCTGCCACACCCATATTTATGGGCCAATCAAAATTTTGAGAGCAACTTTTGGAAAGGGTCTTCCAAGGAACATTCTGATGAAGTTTCATTGAAATCGGCCGAACGGTTCAGGAGGAAATGTCGTTCAAAGATTTCGGGCTCAAATAAGCCCCGCCCTGCCACGCCCATATTTGGGGGCCAATCAAAATTTCAGTAACAGTTTTTGAAAAGGGTTATCCCAGGAACATTCTAGTAAAGATTGGTTGAAATTTGCCCAGTGGTTCAGGAAGAGATGTCATTCAAAGATTTTGGGCTCAAAATAAGCCCCACCCTGCCACGCCCATATTTGGGGGTCAATCAAAATTTCTTTAACAATTTAGGTAAAGGGTCACTCAAGGAAGAATTATGCCAAGTTTCATTGAAATTGGCCCAATTGTTTGGGAGGAGAAGATTTTTAAAGATTTCAAAGTGAAAAAATGCCACGCCCATATTTTGGAGTCAATCAAAATTTTCAAAATCCGCCCATTGGTTTGGGAGGAGAATATGTTTAAAGAAAAAGTTTACACACGCACAGACGGACGGACTGACGGACGGACGGACGCACGCACGACGGACACACCGCCATGACAATAGCTCGCTGGCCTTCGGCCAGTGGAGCTAAAAAAACATTTCAGTCACAAATTATCGGCATGCTTTGTCATTAATATGGGCGATTTTGATATAGATTTGGTCCCAAACACAACTTATAGCATTGCAGAAATTATAACATAGTACGCATGCTTTAGAAGGCTTTACGAATGCTTGTGATTCAGTATTACTTGCTGAAAAGTACTATGCAGTAGTACTGATCAAGCATTTTACGTTATCCGAATTTGATAGTTATCATACTGTTCCTTGGTCTGGCGTAAGCCTTTAGCTTTAAATGACCCTTATCTTATGTCCCTTCATCGGTAATAATCCAAAGAGCAGTTATTCTGTATTAATTCTTTTAAAGATTCTTTTGATACATACAGCTTATATTATAATTTCAAAATGTATGCTCTTCTTGTAAAAGCTATAAGTTTTAGTATTGAGGTACGTCCTATCTGTTTATAAAAATTATAGACTGTGTCCATATGTGATCTATAATAGCTGTTTGTTCGAAATGACTTTGTTGTTCTCTTTTTGGATGAGTCCGAAACGAAGGCATTTTCTGTACAAGTAGATCTAAATAGTTACTCTCAAGCTTTCTTATTCGATTTGCGCCTCACAAATAGTAATATTGACAATTAAAGCCTTATATCGATGAATTTTGATTTTGTATTATGACCCGTGTTAATTTCTATTAATTACTAATATATTAATATATTGAACACGAAAAAGTAAACTGAGTAGATAGATAGATAGATAGATAGATAATAGATAGATAGAAAGATAGATAGATAGATAGATAGGTAGATAGGTAGATAGATAGATAGATAGATAGATAGATAGATAGATAGATAGATAGATAGATAGATAGATAGATAGATAGATAGATAGATAGATAGATAGATTGATTGATTGATTGATAGAAAGAAAGGATTCCTGAAGCTTTTTTCTCTTTATCAATGAAAAGTATTTTACTTATAATTCATACTCAACTGTAGTTGAGTTCACAGAAGAAATGAGTGATTGATAATTATATTTTCTAGACTAGGCTACTGCCCCTAGATCTATCTCTCTCAGACTTCAGACTGGGGAATGCCAGTTTATAGATTTTCATGCAAACATGAAAACTATCAGTACGCAAGTTCGACTTGGATCCTTATCTGTATCTGTATGTGTACGTTATAGAATCCTTAAAAGGCTTTTATACAACGGAAGTGTGTGTTGCCGTATTATTGGCTCTCGTTTTTGAGGGCCGTCTTAAAGGCCGCTAACGAGCCTGCATGCACTGTTGCATTTGGCAGGTGATTCCACTGGATAGTGGGGTTTACAAAGAATGAGTGCTGATATTGAGGTATTTATGCTGCGGGTATGACTAGACTTATAGCTTTGTTTTGAATTTTCTCCAGCTTATCTATGTCTGATTGTTGGTAGGGGTCCCAGATTGTTGCTCCATGCATGGTAGATCTTACTAATGTTATGAATGCCGTTTTCCTGCATGATTCTGGTACTTTCTTTAGATTCCTTTTTAGTAATCCAAGACTAGAATTGGCTTTGTTTGAGACAATGTTGATATGCTTGTTCCATTCTAGATCGTTAGAGATTTGTAGTCCGAGATATGGATTGTCCTATACTTCTTGAAGAATGTGATTATTTAGTTAATAGAATTTAGATGATTTCTGATTGATTGACATTATGTAGCACTTTTTTGCGTTGAATCTCATTCCCCATTTATCTGCCCAAGCTTCTAAGTTTTTTTTAAGTCCTTTTGAAGTTTTGTATGATCTTCATTGTTCTTGATGGTTCGGTACAGGACGCAATCATCTGCAAATAGCCGTACTGATTATGTGACTCAATCTGGGAGATCATTTATATGACATAAAAACATCAGCGGGTCCAATACAATTCCTTTAGGTACACCCGAGCTTACTGTTGTTTCTTCTGAGAACTCCCCCATCCACTACTGTTCTCATTGTTCTTTTTGTAAAGAAGCTTGATAGCAATTAGTGAATGTTTCCATGAATTCCATATTGGTAGAGTCTGTGTAATAATTTATTACGTGGGACTGTATCAAAAGCTTTCGAAAAATCTAGGATAGCCACATCGACATGGTTGTCTTTGTCATTTTCAGTTCAGAAATCATTTATTGTTGTTTTCAGTTGGGTATCATATGAATATCCTGATCTAAATCCGAGGTTGGGGTCTGTAAGTATTTGGTTTTATTCAAGATGTTTAAGCAAATGTCTACAGATGATTTGTTCAAGTATCTTACAAGGAACTGATGTAAGGGATACTGTTCTGTAATTTTCTGCCAGGTGTTTATCTCCCTTCTTGAAAATGCTTGAGATATTTGCATTCCTCCAGTCTTTGTTTAGCTCTCCTGTGTCAAGGGAATTTCGCATTATCATCTGTAGAGATGGGGCTAGTTATTTAGCACATTCCTTGAGAATTTTGTTTGGTATTTGGTCTGGTCCTGATGCCTTATTTGTATTTATGTTCACTAAGAGTTTATATAGGCCGTATTCGTTTATGATGATTGGTTCAATTGTTGTTTTAGCCTTCAGTCTTGTTATAACAGGGCTCTCTACCAAATAGATAGGGCTTACTGCTTATTTAAGTGGATTCTATAATGGACGGCTAGGAGTATATAAAGTCAGTTTTTCCAATTTTCATAGTTTAATAATGTGACATCAGTTCCATCTTCAGTTATTTACAAACAAACCAACACTCTGAAATGTAAAACATGGAACGATTTGCAATAAAATCAAAGAAAGCTACTCTCAATAATAAATCGGTCACGGCTGCGTAATTTTCAACTTGAACATCGCGGGAAAGGATTATTATGTCATTTGCTGACATAATACTCCTATTCCTACATTGTTCTTAAGTAAATAGTTTAACTTACTTTCTGTCAATATTACAAAAGATGCATTTAACCCTTTTCTACATAACGTTATCATTTCTCTAATCTGAACCCTTTAACAGTGAAATACATTTCTGCTGTACTGTTCACAAACGTTCGCTAAACATGCTTTACATGGAAAGGATAAACATGACTTCTGTATACAAATAAAGATAACCTACCAATTTAAGGAATTAAGTGTTTCACACACACCAAAACATCAACACATGTCTACAATCATCCCGTGACTGTCAGTACTGAAAATATTAAAGAGTAATAGTGCGAGCTAAGGTAAAAGAAGGAATTGTTAATCAAAGGATCGCGAGCGCGCCAAAGGACTAAGAGGACCGAAATCCGAATTCGAGATATTTAAACAACCGAACTGATATCAAACCGATTGAAACAACGGAATATCATCTCCACGTATTTCCAATTTAAGAAAACATAATAAGAAAGGGAAATATGAAATCCAAGATAACTTACAAATGAAAGTGATCCATTTCCCGCTAATTTTCTAAACAAAGAATTTAAACATAGATGTTGCCTATTCAATCAATTCTGTCCAACTGAAGATTTCAAAAAGTCACATGACCAACTGACCACTTGTGGAGGGAAATGTGAAATCAAGCGAAACCGTGTTGCGCAATAGGAAAAAGTATAGTACAACTAAATTGACCTGTCCAACCAAAAGTGACCCTACTACATTGTTGTTGGAGGATCTCCTTGAAATGTGATTTTAGTAAATACAGATTTGAATTGCTTAAGGAGGATCCCAGCCTTTCTTGAGCTGTCAGTAGACGGTCTAAAGCTGTCAGTCACTAGTTTTGTTCCTTCTTTAAGTGGGGGCAATTCAACCTGATTCTTGTTTTTTTATTTGATGTATTTCCAGAAAGGTTTGTTATTGTTAGTTTCTGGGCCTTTTATAATAATTCTGTTGACATATACCCATTCAGCCCAACGTAGTTGTATTTTGCAGGGTTTTTTGAAAAGCTCTATATTTGTTCCATTTCTTAGTCTTTTTCGCTTTTTTATAAAGTCGTTGCTTTCTTTTCATTGCTTTCCTTTCCTTGTGTCTAATCCTTATTGTCGGCATGGGGTTAGTTTGCCATAACGTAACCCCAACCCTTTTGATCATCATAATATCTGAAAGAGGGCCACATTATTGCAGCTAGCATGGGATGAGTTTCACATTAACATTGTTCAGCTTGCTTTTTTTACTTTTCATAAAGACTCCTTCATTTCTACAGAAACGCGTTTCCTTAACCAGGGACTCTAATATTTAGGGTCCGTGCCTTAACGTAGGACAGTTTTGAGAGGTAGTCCCAGTCTAAAAAAACAACTCCACTAAACTATCCTTTGATACAGAAAAATTTAAGCGTCTGCATCACTTAGATGTAATGGAAGCTGACCGTTGCAGAAGTTACAATTTCTAAAGAAAAAATAGGTTTGTAAACAAAATGACATCGAAAAATTTAAACACCCAATGAGGACATTAATTCTATGCTCAATAGATACACGAGCTTTATTCTTGAAGATCTACTGTAGACCTCGCGTCTCTCAGGGTCCTACAGCTCCTTGTAGGCTAAGCTTCCTCCCTCCCTAGTTCTATGCATGTTAATGATAACACCTGCATGTGTTTTGATTTAAAGTGAGAAGTAAACTATTTTCTTGATTTTCTGTTGCAGAGTTAAGTTATCTAATGGTAAATAAATATAAATGTAACCATTTAAATCCATTAGAATTTTACTAAAATGAAAGTGTTCTTTGATGGCCAGTCTAGATCTCTCAAGAGTTTCTCTTTGGATTTGTGTGTCTGATTGATGCAGGTTATTTTTGGCTAATATAATAACAGGTTTAACCTATAGATGGGAAAAGTGATTGTAAGAAAGAGTCATTATATTTCTTGATTTTTTCATTGCCCAACTTATTTGCTGATATCTTTATCCAGAAATTACCTACAGCCAGAAATTTTGCTGTATAGAATGTGGTATGAATAATTAATCAAATTCCAAACCTGGCTTTTTCTGCCATCTCTTAGGGGCTGAATATAGGCCTCATTCCCAATTGTGAAGAAAAAAATCTGAATCAGTCAAGAAGAAAAATGTAGTTTTATTTTTATCAGACATGTGAATGTTACTAAGGCGGATAAAAAGATTTTCACATCAGACATTTAATATCAATAATCTAGCAGGAAAACATAAAGTATATTTCCCTCAAAGCCTACAATGACATCATTTGCTAAAGGTTAAACAAAACATCACTTTGATGAGATTCTAGGCAAAATCACACAACATTTTCAGGCTTCATGAAATACCCAAATTCTTTACAGGACAGTGGGTCTGGTAAACTTTCAACTTTTACCAGACCAAACTCAATTCTACAAGATGAAAAAGAAGATAATATTGCGTATATGGCTAAGTATTACCAGCCAGTCGGTCCAGTAGTCATTTGAAACTATTCAGACCGCCTGAATTTTACATGACATGTCATGGGAACCGGCAGTATTTCCTGAAGTATGCATTTTAAAGGGAAGACTGATTCTTATCCTAATTTTATCGTTCATAAGAATCTTTTTTTAAAAAAAGATCAGTAAAATATCATTGATGCAAAAATAAACAGATAGATATTTTTTTTTTTAAAAAAAGAAAGACAATGGCAAATCTCACATGATCTTATCAACTACATATGAGCCTGTGTGTGAGATTTCCAACAATTGCAAATGTGCGCAAAGCAAAGACTCTAATCAGCCTGTGCATCCGCACAGTCTGACCAGAGTCTTCACTATGTGTCTAGTAGATAGATAAGGTCTATAAGTATCTGTAGACCATCAGGTGACTTTATATTTACAGTTTGTAACTGTCAGGGCCTTTCAATGTTTACATGTCACAAACATTTCAAATTGTTGGAAATGTCACGCACAGGCTCATATCATACTTTTCAACTTTGACTATGGATATGAAAATGCATATAAACGGGGGCATAATTCTATAAAAATTCTCTGAATTATCCCCCTTGATTGTCTGAATGGCTCTTTTGATGAAGAACACACTTTGCAAGTTTCAAGAAGGTATCTACAACAACAATAGAGAAATGGCTAAGGTTACAGTTCTCACCTTCAACATCAAAGGAAGCATCAATGCTGACATGCTAATGGCATAAAGCAGACAGGGCTTGTGTTAGTGTTAGAAATTATAGAGTCATTGACTCCTTAGCCATGAAATTCTGGGGGTCAAAACTGATTTTAAAAAGGGTCAGTACAACAAAAAGAGCAAATCATGAATATGACTTTGCAGCTAGAGAGTCAATTAACCTTTTCTTGTATAGATAAGAAGGAGTCAATTATTTTTGTAAATTTTAGATAGGATATAATGATAAATCGTTGAAAATTTAAAAGATAACATAGTAATGACCTTTAGAACTTTCTGTCAAGAGGGTCAATATGACCCCTTGGGAGAAAATTTGAAGGGTCAAATTAAAGTATTTACAGATTTTTTCGGGGTCAAAACCCTGGATTAAGGGTCAAACATGTGTCATGGCAGGGATAATTCTGGCTAATAATAGCAAGTGCAAAAATATCTCTGATTGATCTGAATCTATTGAGAAATTAAGATTTTTTGGAAAGAAATTTTAACAAAATTTGATGGCACAGCACAAAAATGTTGTAGCTGCCTATAAAATTGTAGGCAGTTACAACTGTTTTGTGCTGAGCCAACAATATCCTTCACTGAACTTAATTTGCTTTGAGATTTTCCCCTCATAATGCCAGTTTCAATTAGGCTTCAGACAGAAAAAAGAATTGAATCTCTCAATATCTCACAAAAAAGATCCCTGGTAAAGGTGAAAAAAGAGCTAACAAATTGATAGAAGAAAGGAAACAATTGTTTAAAACTGAATTAAACTAATACTAGGGAAACTATAAACATTCTTTGGTTTTGATCCCTAGCAAAAGTTGAGTGGTTTATTATCAGAACACCAAACTCTTAATTTCTTTCAGGAGTTATCTCCCTTATCAGTTACTCAAATATCACCAGACTGCTAAACTCTGTGAATTTCTTGCAAGACTTGTGTCCCTTATTGGTCACCTTATTAGTCATATTAGACACCTGAACTCTGTTACTTTTATACAGAAGTTTTCTACCTCATTGGTGATCTTACCACTAACAGACTGCTGAGCTCTATAACTTTTTTTTAGGAATTGTCTCCCTTATTGACTTTCTTGCAGGAATTGTCTCCCTTATTGACTTTCTTGCAGGAATTGTCTCACTTATCGATAAACCAAATACCATCAGACAAATGAATTAGGTTAATTTCTTGCAGGAGTTGCCCCCCTTATCTGATACCAAAATATTATCAGACTGCTGACCTGTAAATTTTTTGCAGGACTTGTGTCTATTATTAGTAACCTTATTAATACTATTAGACAGCTGAACTGTTACTTTCATTTTGTCTTAATACTTAATCAGGTTGCTGAAATCTACTAATTTCTTGTTGTAATTGTGTCATATTTTGGTGACCTTATTATTTCTACCAGACAGCTGAATTTGGTATATTTCTTGCAGAAGTTGACACCCTTATGTACAAACAACTTGAAAGTTTTCTATTCCATTTGGACTGAAGAAAAGGCATTTACCCTTTTAAATAAAATCTTGCTACATAAGGAACATGACTTTTATTATGTGATTACCATACCTCTTACAATACTTAGGTTATCAGGGTTTGACAATTACTTAATCTTGCCACAGTTTCTCAGGACCAGTTGTTTCCAACTTTCACAGGTCCTCTTCTCAGGTCCTCCAGAACTTTCTTAGCTCTAGAGCAATTTGAAATCAATATATTACTCAATTTATAAGTATAACATTGTACATGAGGTAATTTCAGACATGAGGAAACAGGCTTGAAAAAGAAGAAATTGCTTGATACAAGCAATTTAAACCTTTCCCACATAGTTTTCTGTACATCTTATGAGGTTTACACTCACAACTAAAGGCTGCAACTCTCACAGTTTTAAAGAAATGAAGTCACTGACTGATATAAATTCACAGGTCAGAAGGACATACATCATAGAATAAGGTGTCAGTCCTCCCTAAATATCACAGGCAATGGGCCTGAGGACTGGTGTCGGTGTCAACGCCTGGTCATGCCAAATGAATGAGTGTGATATTTCCAACATCATACATGTATTATCTCAACCAAATAACCCTTGTCATGCCTAACCCTCAAATATTCCTGTTTTTGCAGGAGGTATTGACAACGACCAGCCTATACATAAGTGCTGTCTGATCTTTGTCCATACCACCAGATTTTTCAAGTGAGGATGTTAGGGGTATAGTGGTCTCAACATCCCCATCTTAGTATCTGTCTGTATATCAGATTCTGTCTATCTGTCCATTTTTTAAGCTCCACTAGCCGAAGGCCAGCAAGCTATTGTCAGGGCAGAGTGTGCATCAATGTGTCTGTCCATGCATAAACTTTTTCTTTAAACATCTTCTCCTCCCAAACCAATTGGCGGATTTTAACGAAACTTGGTAGAAATAATTCTTGTGTGACCCTCTTCTTAAATTGTTAAAGAAATTTTGATTGACCCCCAAATATGGGCGTGACAGGTAGTGATGGGCTAATTAATCAAAACCGGTATTCCATAATCAGTTGGTTTGGGCTTCCCCTGACAACAATCGATTTAGAAATCTCATAATCCGTCATAAATGTGTGAACTGCAGCCATTTAATGTTTTAAAAGATTAATGTCTCTTATTTAGTCTGGGTTCCTTCTTATTATTTGGTAACACCCTTTTACTTGAGAAAACCAATTTATTTCAAACCAACCCTTGGTATGGACCTTCACTTGAAAATGGGTGGTCACTGTGTTATGAGAGACCACTCTCACAACTGTCTTGCAAAGCTTCTTTGTTTTAAATACAATGTCTGCCACCTGCGTCAGAGAAGATCTTCTTTGGCTCGATGTTTAGCCCATTAGACTTGTAAACCATTTATTTCAATATTACTTAGCCACCTGGGTTCCACATCGGCTTACATTGGTTATTTTCAGCTATGCTTTAGTTGCAGACACTTTGTTTGTTATATCAGGGTTTGTGTTTCACCCGTAAACCAGGGTCATGATTCACAGATTTCCTGAAAAGAATCCTTTTTGACCCCCAACAAAACAACTTAGGTAATCTAGTTGAGTATAATGTTGCAATGTGTGTTAAACAGCTATATGTTTATCTCCAATGACATTGTTTACAAACACAGCATTGTTTACGGAAGTAGCGGCCGCGTGAAAAAAACCCAATATTATAATGGTCATATCTGAAGTTGGGGTTGACTGGCAAGCCTGTTTCAATCTATGGATATAGTAAAGGAGGGTAGTGTAGATGAGACAGGTTTACCAGTCTAAAGTTGGATACACTAGAGTGGTAGGCATGGTGTTATATAACATTAACAGCCAATCGGAATTGGTTATCCGTAGACGTGGGAGGAGTCTGACTTCAATGGATGCCAAAAAGTTATTTCCCCACAAAGTTGTATGTCGAATATTATGCATGATAGAACCACGTTTTCCGATAGACCTTGATGAAAGTATGTGAAGCCTGCTTGTGGTGAATGAGACATATTCAACTAATTCATCAAAATTACTTGGCTCAATGGTTGAGATATGAGTAGATGTGCCATTTGAAAGAGTTTTCAGATAGCTTCAAGGTCAAGGTCATAGCTCAATGTCAAATACATTGTATTAAAATTAAGCTTATCCGGATCATATCATGTGTCCAGAGCATAGTTCCTTCAATTATTGATAGATTCCAAAATCATTTAGTAGAGTTGGCGTCTTTAATAAGTAGATGTGCCATTTGAAAGAATTTTTTTATTTGAGGGTCACAGCTTAAGGTCAAATGATGAATTTAGCTTATCCGGAGCACGTCTCCTACAATAATCTATGAATTTGAAATAATTTTGCAATCAGAAACCCTCTTAATGAGTGGTTGTGCTATCTGAAATAGATTTTCAGATTATTCAAAGATCAAGGTCAGAGGCCAAGGTCAAATGTTGAATTTGAGTATTTATTCATTGTCAAAGTTACTTGTCAAAATTTTGCAGATTCTAAAGCAGTTGTCTTAGGAAAACCATCTAGTAAATGGAGGGTTTGGTGCAAGACTGTACAAAGTGTATATTCAATGTATACACACTTAGTACAGTCTTGCACTAAACTTCCATATGTGATATCTATTTGGAAGGCAAAGCAAGGATTCAGAGAAAATTTCTTCTTTTCTGTATGCTGTGACGAGCATTCTCTAAGGACATTCACTGATGAATTCAATAGACTAGAAACTTTCCCTCAGAAATCAATTCCAGATTCTGTCATATTAGCATTTCTATCATGTCTTATCTCGGTGTTTGGGATATTGAGTTATTTTGCTGTATTACTACATTGTGTATTTGATTATGTTTGTACGCCATAAACATACCAGCTGATGTCTCCGAATTGACGGTCTTTTTTGTCATCGTTTGGTCTGGAAAGTTTTAGAAAATATAGGGCAGGCTTTTTGGTGGTATATATCCTTTAACCCTTTCCTGTTTTACAAAATTTTGGAGCTGTCCAAATTCAAAGGTTTTGCAGACGAAAATTTAAAGTGGATTTAATTTAAAAAAATAACCATGTAGTAGGGTAGAAAATATTGTAGAAAAAGAAGAAATTGCTTATCAGAAGCAATTTCTTCTTTTTTCACAATGTTTTCTCAATCATGAAATCACAGGCACGTAAAAAGCAGGGATTAAAAAGGGTTAATCAGGGGTGTGTAAATACATATTTTCTCCACTTGTTACTTGACAAGTAACAGATGATTTTCTTTTGTCCATGGTAAAAATGGGCTTGTCCAAAAAAAAAAGGAAATAATTAATAAATTTTTAGAAAAACATTGTTTTTATAGAAGAAAATGCTGTACTAAGCATTTTCTTCATTGAAAACAATGTTTTTTAACGTTTGATACAAACAATTGCAGGACTCATCTTTTCTGTCTATTTGATGGCTGCCGTCATAGGCAGTTGGTAGCGTGTCCGACTGTCAAATTAGAGGTCCCAGGTTTGATCCCTGACAGCAGCACTCATCCTATCCGACTATTTGTCTCCCACCAATGGGTTTATAATCATAGACCTATGTGGGATAGCAGCTGGAGGCTAGGAAAAGATGTAATGGTAGTACTGGTGTGCAAAGTACCAGGGGTCCATTGTTAGGTGCTCCAGCCACTGCAAATAACTGAAAGATTGTTGAACGCAGTGTAAAACCCAATTCAAACAAACAAATCTGTCCTTATGTCTCCCACCGATGGGTTGATAATTGTAGACCTATGTAGGATAGCAAATGGAGGGTAGAAAATGATGTAATAGTGCTGGCTGAAAGATTGGTAAAAAGTAGCATTAAACCCCATACAGACAAACAAACAAAATCCTTGTCTATCCAAAAAAGATACAGATTTCCACCAGCATTTAAGATTGTTCCTAGCCCTTGTGCTCAAAGAAAAATTTACAATACAAGTCAGTTACAGATAGAGGGGTTATTCAAATTTAAATATTTCTTTAGTCCTAACTTAAACCTAATGTTGTTAGTACTAATTTGGATCATCTCATTGAGATGATTCAAATGAGTACTGATAACATAGATTTTCAATGTAAAATTAAGATTTTAGACTAGCTTTACCCTCTCTTATCTGGACCCCTGGCAAGTAATAAATAAATTATTAGGAGACCATCAGCAGTCACCACATTGATTTTCCGCAGGAATTACCGAGTAAAGTCACAGACCTAATAACCATCAAACTATCATAAATATACAATAATGTGCCTGTATCTATTTAATAAAAACATCATTCTGTAATAATGTTTATAGGCCTTGATATAAAATGCATTATGTATTGGATAGTTTCATGAACAGAATTATAACCTTTTTATGCAGGTGAAGGTCACTCATTTGAATTGAAATATTCCTGGAATTAATCACTCCAGAAGAGATTACAAAATAATTTTGCCTAATTGTTTTCTGTTTGACATCATTTAACAAATTTTTAAATAGGTCAAAGAGCAATGTCACAGTTCAAGGTCAAACATTCCAGTTAAGCTTATTTTGGAGCATAGCTTCTTCATTGACTGATGGATTTTGAAGTACTTGTTTGTCATTTCTGGTTGATATTATGAAGGTGCTATAAAACCGTTGAAGGAATTATTTAGTATCAGTCATGTCATGCATACTGTATTTCTCCTAATAAACACTCCAGGGAGGTGTACATAACATGGTCAGGGAGCTTTTATTAAGTAAGCATTTTCTGATTTAAACAAATCATTGAAATTGATGTCTTTTAGGCCCCTATCCCTTTAATTGAGGTGAATTTCCTCTAATCAATCATATAAATGATTGTTTAGAGGAAATTCATCACAAATTAGAGAAGAAGTCTCATAAAGTTCCTCAAATTTAGACTTTGAAGTGGGTTTTCATAGTAAAAAATGTAGGGGTGCTACTATTAGGAAGGGCGCTATTATAAGAGGAAATACGGTATACATATAGATATTGTATTCCAAGACTTGACAAAGAAAAGTTTACCATTCAAAATTACACATAGAAGCTAACCCAAGACTGTTTCTTTTGACAAGAGAGATCTATTTCTTATGTAAAATCTGAAGAAGAAAATTAGTGAAATAAATGCCTTTTTCTCTCGGTAGTGAATTCTCGGAAACTGTAGATGACAAGCGCTGGGTAGTTTTTCTCAGAATCTTGCCTGTTTTGTGTTATATAGAAATGGAAATAAATGGTTTTCAGGAAAATGGGAATTGATCATGTCTCGCTGGGTGACTTCCTGTCTTGTAAATGTGCAAACCCTGTGATCGGAGAAGTTCCTCGTCTCTTTATGTAGTTTCTTTCCTTCTTTTGAAGAGTATTTCAATGAAAATTGTAGAACCCATTAGATTTTAGTTCAGCTGTTTAGGGCATTTTTTAACTACACTTGATTTTGTTGATGTTGGTATCTAGCCTAGACCTTTTGTAATTATTATTCCTTCTTTGAACAATTGGGTTAAACAGATGCAATCAAGAAATCATTTTGTCCCCTTTTTCACATGGCATTTTTCATACAAAGAATGGCAGCCCTTAAGGGTAATTTTATTGATGACAACTGATGAAAAATTTACCATTTATTTTTCTTATTTTAATCAATCTAACATAATTTTAATGAAATATATTATGTGGTCAGCTCAGACCTGTTATAGAAGCCCATAAAAAATTTCAGCCATTTAAGGAAGGGGGGAGGGGTTGAAAAACAATATATTATGTAAAGTTGATTGTGAAAATTTTATAAGCCTCATAGAATTCAGGGTTTTATCGCAGGATATAGCGGATGCAATTTTCTCTAAAGAAAGAGGCTGACATTACAGAGTTCTGCCAAGAAAACGAATGTTTACGGAAATGAAGGATGGCAAATCAATAGCAGGGTATAAGAAATGTTATAAGGAGATAAATTGTTCACCAGTACAATGGCATACAATATCCGTAGTTCAGCCCAAACAGTTGTAACTGCCTATAAACATATAGGCAGTAACAACTGTTTTGTGCTGAGACATCAATATGAGAACTCTTGGACTTGATTGTAAATGAAGTCTGAGGAATTTGTCTCGGCAAGAAGAGTAGTTGATTGGATAGCTTTTTGGGCTTCCTTTTGTTCTGTTGATTAGTTCTCTGATGTCATGACACTGACCTTACCCATTACCAGACAACAAAATTATAGACAAGCAAAGAATGATGTCGATAAGAGAGGGTCTAAATCTCATCCAGACATTTAAATATTGGGTTCTCAAGGGAAAAAGATTATAAAAAAAGAGGTAAAATCACCAAAAGTAACTCTCAAGGTCTAGGTCAAACTTTCCATAGAGGTTTTAACCTTCAAATATTTGGAAAGATTTAAAATCTTATGCCCCTCAGGGATCGACACTAACACCAGTCCTCACAGGCCCGAGACCTGTGGTTTTTAGGGAGGACTGGTAGATGTAATCACACTGCAGGTCCTGCAGGCCTATAGTTTATGGCAGTGCTTAGTATTTCAAATCTGTCATGTTTTGAAAAATAATTCCTCCCCCAATACTAAAATTTGCTATACCAAATGGAAAACATTGTAGAAATAGAAGAAATTGCTACAATGTAATATAATTAATCGCTAAGATCTGTATTGTACCATTCTGAGATTTGTCCTAGTATTGACTTGTCCATGGACAAGTGGCATAGAAAAATGTACTTGTCCACAGGAAGAAAAACCTGTGTCGGACAAGTTGAGCATGAGAATTCAACACCCCGGAGTTAGGTCAAACATTTGAGGGCTCCACATTCGTTTTCTTAGGAAAATGATAATTGTTCATGTCTTACCATTCTTTACAGACAAATCTTTGACTGTGTACAAGAGTAGAATGTTAAAAATTATCTTGAATCTCGATTTGCCTTTAAATGAAAGAAACATCGATATAATGTTCTAAAAAGTGTTAAATCTATGTGATAATATCGATACCAGCACCGTCTGTGGTTTGTATGTATAAAAAGAATGAGAAAAAATTGTCTGGCAAACTGATATTGTAATGGATTCTGATAAAATTGATTAATCCACCACTGTTTTAGTCTACCATAGTAAGTTAGCTGTCGGAACAAAAATTCTAATTTGTCTATGAAATAGTGTCCCTATTGATTCCTGGCACATCAGAATTTATTCAAGTGTTTGCGGATTAACCTTGTCATGCTGAACTCTGAATATTCTAGCTCCGACAAGAGCTATAGGCAAAGATCGGCCTGCACAAATGTAATGACAAAATTGGCTGATCTTCTGAATTTTGCAATAACCTTCTACCTTGTTAAATGGCCAATAATCCACGTGATTGACCAATACTGGAACCAATATCTTTTTAGAATGTTTATAACCTCAACATGAAATGAAATGGAACACTTTCACTGCTCCACCCTGCCAGGCCAACAGTAATGAATTATACAACTTGATGAGTCAAGACACTATTGTTGTTCTTACAACAGTTTGGCATTTGAGTCCGTCTCTGGTAAATAGGTTTTTTTGAGGTCTTTGAACGACTGGTTAATACAAGCCCTTGGATCAATTTCTATTAGAAACTCTACATTTAATTATCCAACTACTGTATTATTATTGATCAAACCCATTTGTGTATTATGTACGCTGACTGACTTTTTCCTAGACAATTGACCGTAGAAAAGAAATTTAACCCTTGTCATGCTGCATTAATTTTGGCTAAAAGTTTGCTTAAAAATCAAAGGGCAAAAAGCACTGAAAGTAGATCAATTTTTATTTGAAAAACTGAATCTATTGACAATTCTGGCTTGAAAGTGAGAAACAGGTGGTGTAGACTATCATCAGACTGCACATATGTGCAGGCTGATGTTTGTCTATAGCTCCTGTCAAAGCAGGAATATTCAGGGTTCAGCATGACAAGGGTTAAGAACCTGTATATTATATTATCAACTTTTCTGTTTTATTATCGTTTTAGGTCCTTTTAAAGCAGCTTAGGTTGGCACATTTACTTGCTAAGCAACCATAGAAACATTGACGATGAGACGTGGGTTATTGTGAAGTAGACCTGTACAGAAATTGTGGTAAGCCACTTGAGCTATGGATAGAGGGGGGTATTTGTAGATTTTTAGTTCAAAATTTCGAGGGTTTTGTGCAAGACTGTAGTAAGTGTATATACATTGTATATACACTAACTACAGTCTTGCATGGAACACTCGAGTTAGTATTCAACGATACTTCGGTAAATTCTTTATTGAGGGTACTCATTGGAATTGTCTTGAAGAGAGAATTCGAATGAGTACCCATAATATATAGAGTTTTTTTTTGAGAAATAATTATTTGGACTGGAATTACTCCTATCTGAAGCTATGTTATTTCATTAATATGATAACTTTGGAAAACCTGTCATTGAAGTCGCCTTTCTCATTTATCAAACCTTTATCTACCGAATAATATAGTTCTTGGAATTTCTCCGACTGAGACACAATTTTTTATGCCGACACATTGAAAATATGGGGCATATTGTTAAATTGTTGTCTATATGTCTGTCTGTCTTAGTATTTATCTATCTACAAAACAGGTTGATGAGTGTGTGTGTGTGTGGGGGGGCTTAGCTTTGACTTGTCCGAATTCTCTTTGGTAAATAGACATGCAGTGTTTTGAAAGCAGGTTGATCATACAAAAAGTTTTAAAAAGTTTTGAAAAAAATTCTTTAAGTCCATTGAATCTTAACTATTATGTTCAAAATTATAATATTGTCCAAATTGAGAGAGGTTGCATAGAGTAATTATTTTCCTTTTAATTTAGAGCTTAGCATAACAGGTAAAAAAATTCATTACCCTATCGTTACAAACAATGGATGATAATCTCTCCATAATTGCTAAAACAATACTTATTCTAATGAAGAAATATTTAGCAAATTATCAAAGGAAAAAGGACCGTCTCAAAAAAGGGAATAGTGACACAGATTGACCTGGGGTTGAGAACTTGTCTATCTACAAAGCTCATGCACATGGCTAGAGTTTGCTTTGGGCTCATATGAAATTGCTGGAAATGCCAAGCAGAGGCTCAAATCTTTTCATCTTTGTAAGATTTTATGAACTTAATATGATAATATAGGCTGTGCGTGAAAAGCCTCTGGCCAGTCTGTGCATCTGCTAAGTCTAACCAGAGTCTTCACTTATGCTACGGTCACAAATCACTAAATGCCACCAGCCGGCATGATAACAGCCAGTTTACATATGAATTCAGCCAGTCCCTTGGCAGGCAAGATCGGCAGTTGGCAGTTTGATGGCTCAGTGCGAAACAGTTGTAACTCCCTATATGTTTACAACTGTTTTGTGCTGAGCCATCAAGTTGGCATTTAAGAATCTGCTAGGTGGAAGTAAGCATTTTATGAAAAAATTACAATTCTAATTGCCACCGGTTGAATTTTTTTCAATTTTCTAAGTCGCCAGGGCGTGGCCAGGTGCATTTCAAAGTGGCACGGTGGCTGTTAAGCGGCAGGCATATTACTAGTTTTACTTGGTGTTGGTGCTAGAAGGCCTTCGAAAATTGGCCAGCGACTGGTAGGAAGTAACTGCCACTTTCCTTCACCCAGCCTGCTGTCATTATGTCATTGATATGCCACTGTCCGATTTCAAAATATCTTACAATCATTTTTTGGGTAAGGCAAAAATTGAATTTGCTTCTATAGTAGTAACTAAACATGGGATTCTGCCATGCATCATCACATTGGAATCATCTTATATAGAGACGATTCCAATGAGAAAGTGAAAGGCAGAATCTAACAATGAATAAACACATCAGGTATGATTTGTGATTTTGACTTACCATTCATTTTTTTGGATGAAGTTTAGTAAAACGGACCCCTGGATCAATTACAAACAAACTTCACAACAATGATCCTAGGGTGATCCTCTGTTGGACTTGTTCAAGAAATTTGACCATGACAGAGGTCATAGGGCTTAATAAGCAAAAACTTTGTTTCATCTTGCCTTTATCAGAACTCTTCAACGTTCCTTCATAATAGAAAAAAAAGACGTTGTATATATACATATATGATTAAACTTCCCATATTTCCATATTTGGAAGACTGTATTTCCCAATGGTCCCATAACCAGCAGGAAACATGGAGATATGTATGACATTGTCTGAGTGGCAGACATTCCACCCTTCACATAATTATTGAGGTTTACTTCTTGATAGATTAGTCAGGTGTGTGAAAATATGCATTTTCTCTACTTGTCCCTGGACAAGTACAACATCTTATTCTACTTGTCCAGGATCAACAAGAACTTGTCCCTAAAAAAGAGAAAAGTGAAAATAGAGAAATTATTGTTTTTGAAGAAGAAAATGCTGGAACCCAGCATTTTCTTCATTGAAAACAAATTTTTCTACCTTTTGGAACAAACATTTGGCTAATTAGTCCCCTACCGGCGAAAGCCGAAGGGGACTATAGGTTTGCGCTCCGTCCGTCTGTCCGTCTGTCAGTCTGTCCGTCCGTCTGTCAGTCCGGATTTCAGTTTTCCGGACTTTTTTTCTTAACCCTTAGAGATATTGAGCTGATTTTTTGTATGTGAGTCCGCATCAATGAGTTACAGATCAAGTTCGAGTTTGGTTCCAGTCCATTGATTTTTGTGGAAGATACGGATGCTGGACTTAGAAATTACAAGGAAATTTCAGTTTTCCGGACTTTTTTTCTTAACCCTTGGAGATATTGAGCTGATTTTTGGTATGTGAGTCTGCATCAATGAGTTACAGATCAAGTTTGAATTTGGTTCCAGTCCAATGATTTTTGTGGAAGATACGGATTCTGGACTTAGAAAATTACCAGGAAATTTCAGTTTTCCGGACTTTTTTTCTTAACCCTTGGAGATATTGAGCTGATTTTTGGTATGTAAGTCCGCATCAATGAGTTACAGAACGAGTTTGAGTTTGCTTCTGGTCCATTGATTTTTGTGGAAGATACGGATGCTGGACTTAGAAAATTACCAGGAAATTTCAGTTTTCCGGACTTTTTTTCTTAACCCTTGGAGATATTGAGCTGATTTTTTGTATGTGAAACCGCATCAATGAGTTACAGAACAAGTTCGAGTTTGGTTCTGGTCCATTGATTTTTGTGGAAGATACGGATGCTGGACTTAGAAAATTACCTGGAAATTTCAGTTTTCCGGACTTTTTATCTTAACCCTTGGAGATATTGAGCTGATTTTTGGTGTGTGAGTCCGCATCAATGAGTTACAGATCAAGTTCGAGTTTGGTTCCGGTGTAACAGTGTAACGTGTCCCCCTGGGTAACGTGTCCCCGGGGACAGGTTACCCCGGGGTAACGTGTCCCCCCCTGGGGTAACCTGTCCCCCCCATGGAAAACACTATTTCTTATATATATTTTAATTTTTCATTCATGCTATTTTGTATAACTCTAAATCAATTTAAAAAAAATATATAAAAAGTATATCTATATTTTTGAGTGGTTTTCAATTCTTCAAACCAAAATATAATTTGCTTACTATGATTTTCTAATCAAATCAATTTTCCAAATTTTTTATTTTTATTATTATTATCATAATAGTCAATCTTGGTATTTCATGCAAACATTTGAAAGTTTAATGAAAAAATATAAAAAAATAAAACTTTAGTGGGGGGGACATGTTACCCCTCGATAACCAGTCCCCGGGGACACGTTATCCCGGGGTAACCTGTCCCCTTATTCAAAATGCTTTTATTCATTTGATTTCACCTTCCAGTCATTCATTTTTCTTAAGAAATTATCAAATGATATTCATTGAAAAATATTTCATTCATTCAGAAATTGTTATTTTTAACAATGTGAAAATTTCTGGTTAACATATAAGCAAGGTTTTCCCAGGCTGGGGTTACATTTTTCACAGACAAGTGACCACAGATTGGAATATCTTACATGTACCCATAACAATTTAGAATAAATAAGAAATAGAAAATATTTTGGTAAATTTGTGCACAGAACATTGTCGACAACCTTTGTAGAGGTGGGACAGGTTACCCAAGAACCTGTCTCCGGGGACAGGTTACCCCAGCTTGGGTAACATGTCCCCTCCCCCCCATACATACACTCACAATTAATTTTCTAATAAGTGAATAACTAATTTGTAAAACAGTTTTGATATAAATGAGACTATCACACAGTTTTCAAATGAAAAAAAATGTGTTTGCAAGTTTTGTTAAATAAATCCTCATTAACAACCTTTATTGTGTTTTCACTGGATTAACAGGCCTGGGTAGCATGTTTCAGAGACAAGTGACCACAGCTTTGGAAACCTTACCTACAAACAATTTGAAATATTATTAAATAATTGAAAACATATGAGTTTATTTTTGCACATAACATTGCTGACAGCATTTTTTGGAGTGGGACAGGTTACCCAGGCCTGGGTAACATGTCCCCGGGGACAGGTTACCCCAGCTTGGGTAACGTGTCCCCCCCCCCCCCCCTACACACAAAGAAAAGAATCATGCTTTTGAATAATTTTTCTAAAGACAAGATCATTCTTAGATATGTCCATAGTCATGATGACCTTAAACAATTATTTTTCTAAAAAAAACACAAGTTTAATTATTATGATATTATGATACTTATCATGAAAAATATAAAAATCCTTCCAAACTGAAACAGTTCGAAAAACAGATTAAAATCACATACAGATCAAAGAAAGAAACTTGTAACACATAGAATAAACATTTCTTGGTAAAAGAAATGTGACTAAATATTGGTTTACAATATCTGTAGGGGGGGACAGGTTACCCCAGGGGGGGACAGGTTACCCCGGCTGATTTCTAGGGTAACGTGTCCCCGGGGACACGTTACCCCGGGGTAACCTGTCCCTGGGGACACGTTACCCAGGGGACAGGTTACCCTGGGACACCGGTCCATTGATTTTTGTCGAAGATACGGATGCTGGACTTAGAAAATTACCAGGAAATATTTGGATTTTTTTATCTTTATCCTTGGAGATATTGAGCTGATGCATAAAATCTGTTACAACTGTAATATTTTGGAGAGGTAGTAATACCTTACCACCTAAAAAAGATACTGCTCTAAGGATATATATATAAATCCGGTAGGGGACTTGGTATTGCCATGCAATACTTCAGAATACTTGTTTATCTCTTACCTCTATTAACTTCCATTCCAAGATTTGTCTTTCATACACTTATCCACGGACAAGTGGAAAAGAAAAATGTACTTGTCCACAGGCAGAAAAACCCATTTTGGACAAGTCGGGCATTGGAATTCCACACCCCTGGATTAAAGCATCATTTTAATCTTTAGGCATATATTTTTAGCTCAACTGTTTTCAGAGAGGTATATCTTTAGCCTTGGTGTAGTCGTTGTCTGTGTTTCAAAAACTTTGATTAAGGTTGGGCTGATTTCAATGAAACTTGAGAATTTTGGTGCAATGTGAGCCATACCCAGTTAATTAATATAAAAAAGGTCTTAAGAGATTTCAAAGTGTTGTTTTCATTCAAAGAAAGATTCATTTAATGCGAGTCTTATGATGCTAAAGCCAGTGGAGCGATACAGGCCCTCTTGGGCCTCTTGTTTTTTCAATTTTCCAAGTCGCCAGGGCGGTAGCCAGGTGCATTTCAAAGTTTCAAAAACTTTGATATATCTGATATTGCTGAAGGCATTCACTTGAAACTTGGCACGCATGTTTACTTTCAAAATAGCAATCTCTGCTATCATGGAAGATAACTCTAGGTGCTTTTTGTGCAAATTATGCCTAAGACTTTAGAGTCACTGTCCAGCTTTGAACAGCCGAGTGTAGACACAGGTAGGCTGTGCTCTTGTGGAAACAAGAATGATATAGTCTGTTTGATTTCTATATGGACCAATGTTTCTCCAAAAATCTCAGAAACAATTGACACAACCTTAAGTTTAAATCTGAATCTTTTTGAAAGAAGTTGCCCTTTTAAAAGTTTTACTATTTATTTTGCGCTGAATCTATTGAATTACTGTAAACAGTTCAATGTTTTGAAAGAATATCCTGTTACTTTATTGAATTGAATTGCATCGAAAATCAAATTTTGAGATATCAATGTACCAAAGTCAGTAAATACTGACTTGAAAGTTTCAATCTATCTCTTGAATTTTGCTTTTTGTTATTTTTTGTCTGAAAGGAATTGATTCTTGGAAGATTAAAATTTCATTTGTCTATTGTCTATGGTTTTTAGCTCCACTGGCTGAAAGCCACTGGGGCTATTGTCATGGCGTTGTGTCCGTCGTGCGTCCGTCCGTGCGTCAGTGCGTCCGGTCGTAAACTTTCGCTTAAAAAATCTTCTCCTCAGAAACTACTGGATGAATTTCAACCAAACTTCACAGGAATGATCCTTGGGTGACCCTCTTTCAAAGTTGTTCAAGAAATTTTGATCCAATGAAAAACATGGATTTAATGGGCGTGGCTAATTTCCAAATATGGTAAAAAGTGAATTTTCTCAGAATCTAATAGATGGATACCAATGAAATTTTACATGAATTGTCCTTGTGTGACCCTTTATCTGTCTACAAAAAATAATTGTGATCGGATGAAAAATATGTATTTTATGGGCAGAGGTCATTTCTCTATATGTTATATAGTGGAAACTTTCAAAATCATTTTCTCAGAATGTAAGTTATGGATATCAACCAAATTTTTCTAGAATGATCCTTTAGTGACCCTTTATCAGTCCACCAAAAATTATTGTGATCGGATGAAAAATATGTATTTTATGGGCGGAGGTCATTTCTCTATATGTTATATAGTGGAAACTTTGGAAATCATTTTTCTCAAAATCTAAATGATGGATATCGACCAAATTTCACTGGAATAATTCTTGAATGACCCTCTATCAGTCTACAAAAAATTATTTTGAGCGTTTGAAAAATATACATTTTATGGGCGGAGGTCATTTCTCTATATGTTATATAGTGGAAACTTTGGAAATCATTTTCTCAGAATCTAAAAGATGGATATGAACAAAATTTCACTGGATTAATCCTTGAGTGACACTCTATCAGTCTACCAAAAATTATTTTGATTGGATGAAAAATATGTATTTTATGGGCGGAGGTCATTTCTCTATGTGTTATATAGTGGAAACTGTGAAAATGATTTTATCAGAATCTAAATCATGGATACCAATGAAATTTTATATGAAGAATCCTTGAGTGACTCTTTATCAGTCTACCAAAAATTATTGTGATTGGATGAAAATATGCATGTCACGGGCGGATGTCATTTCTCTATATGTTACGTAGTTGAAACTTTGAAAATTATTTTCAACATCAGTAGAATCCAAAATATCTAAAAATCTAGTCAAAACTTTTGTTGCTTTATAAGAATTTCAAGCCTGTGGAGCGACTCAAGCCATTCATGGCTTTCTAGTTTTGGCTTATTTTGCAGTCACTTCGATTTGGATGCAAAAGAGTTGTTATGATTAAGTGAGGGCTGGTAATTTAATTCAACATTTTTTCAGCTATGATGTTTTGATTTTGCAAAATTCCATGAAATTGCCTAGTTAATCTTGAGTTTCCTTATTACTCTAAGATAATTTTACATTATAGTGTATGATTAACATCTATTGTTATTTACTACTTTCAAAAGTAAAGTAGGTATTCAGCCCTGCATTTAGGAAGACAAAACAGTACAAACAGTTTGTCAATTTTACCCTACCTTGCACATGCATGCAAAGCGGGGTATAATTTGCAAACTGTTTGAACTGTTTTGTCCTCCTGAATACAAGGCTGGTTTCACCCTCTTTTGCATCCCCGACAGCAGCACTCATTCTTTCTAACTATTTGACTCTCACCAATGGGTCGATAATCGTAGACCAATGTGAGATAGCAGAGATATGGAGGCTAGGAAAGGATGTGATGATTGTACTGGTGAGAGAAATACCAGTAATCCATTGTAAGGTGCTCCAGCTGCTGGGATATAACAGAAAAAGTGTTAAAAGCGGCGTTAAAACTCCATTCAATCAATCAATCACCCTCTTTTGCCTTCTGTCCATTAGTCTGTTTGTTTGTAGACCGTTAGTTTTTTGGGGGGTTTTTTTCCGATACAAAAACCATTGTACCATGGTCAGGAAGTAATATTGCTCATGAGATAGCTTTTAGAAGATAAAGGTTACATTACAGCTTTGTTTTAAACCATTTCAATGTTGCAGCTCAAAAGCCTTTTCTGAGCTCAAACTGAAAATATTAATAATGAAGAAATAACCTTAAGCAAATTATGCATAAGTAACATCTGAATCTTGCTCTTTTTCTTTCCCTCTTTGTATTCTAAGGTCATCAGCAAATCCAACAAGTACCCACAGTATACTAGGTCTTAACAAAACCATAACAAAACAAAGAAACAAACAACAACAAAAACAGATAAACATCTTTAGACTGGTTTCCCAATACAGATTAACTATAGACTGGGACTCAGGGTTGAAAGCTTCTGATTGAGTTTGATTGATTAAATTTTAATGACACAGTCAATTATTTTCTCAGCATCAATAGGTCCCATCATTGTGTAATACATCAAAACTTGACAGGAGACAGTGTTCTTCTTTATTGGAAATTTTTCTTTTGTTTCAAAATTCTCTCAGCTCTTTGAAAGATGATCTTATAGGCTCATTGTTTTGCTTATCAATGTCTTTGTTTTGCAAAATCTGTTAATAATATGGTTAGTATTCTCACATCAGAGCTATCTTTACTTGAATGCTTTTATAACCACAAAGCACTTAAATAGATGAATACTTTGATAAGAAAATGAAAAAAAATCATTTAAATCTACCTTTCCTTAACCTTTGTCATGCTGAACCCAGAATATTCCTGCTTTGAAAAGGGGTAAAGTCAAAGATCAGTCTGCACATATGTGCAGTCTGATCTTAGTTCATACCACCTACATTTCAATTTTAAACCAGATAGGTGTAGAACAATGCATTTCCCAAATCAATACTCACTCACATTTGGTAACTTCCAGTGCTTTTAACACTTTGATTTTACATTTATTTTGCAAAGATTTTTATTCAGCATGACAAGGGTTAAGCATGGATTAAATGATCTGTACTTTCTATTTTCATCAGATAATTGTTTTTTCTGTTTTAAAAACTCATACCCAAGGACTTGCTGATGTGGTCAGCCTGTATACGAAACCATCAGTATCTCTTAAGGCAGAAGTCATACCAGAGGTACAGATAAGAGGGGGTAAAACCAGTCTTAAATCTTTATTTTACAATGAAATTATGTTATGAGTACTCATTGGAATTGTCTCGCTGAGACAAATCCATTGAGTACAAACAACATAGGGTTTGTGCTATTATTATTGAAATACTTTGATCTAAAATCCAGAATACCCCCTCTATCTGTAGCACTGAGTCTCACTGTGCTTTTTTTTTGTATTAAAGATATTCTCTTGAGAATAAGAAAGGTTGAAATTAAATGTTTGAGCGTCTTATTGTGCACTGGGAATCTTATTGCACACACAAAAAATGAACAAATAAGTTGGGATGAAAATCAAGGCATCTGAATTATTGAGGATTTCACTTGTTGGATCAATTTTCTAGAATCTCTACAAACCGTAATTGCTTTCTTCAAATGTTTTTCTAGCTTGTTTACTTCTCAAGATTTGCAGTGTTACAGAAATCAAGTTTGTTTCTCTCAATTGTATCACAGTGTTTTAGCTTTTTTGATACTGCAAGAGGTGGTCATATACTGTCTTTGTGTCTGTCTGCCCATTCAACCATTTTTTATTAACACAACTCCTTCAATTATGTACAGCTTTGTATGAAACTGCCACAGAATGTCCCTCATCATGTGACCTTGCATAATTATTTTGTCTGAATTTTGTAATACTATATGCTATTTTACTGAAACAGACCTTAGTTGAAAAATTTCCCATTGCAGCGTTTATTGTGACTTTGGCACTTGATACTTGTGTGAAAATGTCAGGAAGCCATGGGAATACATGTTCATTATCAAGTGACCAAAGAATACTTTCAAGGTTGATAAATTCTAAATGTATTCTTGTAAGAATTATGTCCCTTTTTAGCTCACCTGAGCACAAAGTGCTCAAGGTGAGCTATTGGGATCGTAGAATGTCCGTCGTCCGTCGTCAGTCGTGCGTCGTCCGTCGTGCGTCGTCCACAATTTCTTTAAACATCTTCTCCTCCTAAACCATAGGGCCAATCTTGATGAAACTTGGCAGGGATGTTCCTTGGGTCAAGCTCTACCAAAGTTGTTCAAATAAATGAAATCCACCCTTAACTTTCCCTTTACCCTTAACAAAAAGGGTGAAAATATGATAATCTTTAAAAATCTTCTTCTCTGAAACCAGAAGGCAGACAGCTTTCATATTTGGTATGTAGCATCATCTAGTTGACCTCTACCAAGTTTGTACATATCAAGACCCTGGGGTCATATTTGGGCTTTGCCCGGGCCCAACCCTTTTTACATAGAATCAAAGAGCGAAAATCTTTAAAATCTTCTTCTCTGAAACCAGATGGCAGACAGCTTTAATATTTGGTATGTAGCATCACCTAGTGGACCTCTACCAAGTTTGTTCATATCAAGACCCTTGGGTCATATTTGGGCTTTGCACGGGTGCATCCCTTTATCTCTTATGAGCACAAAGGGTAAAAAAACGAAAATCTTCAAAAATCTTCTTCTATGAAACCAGATGGCAGACAGCTTTCATATTTGGTATGTAGCATCATCTTGTGGACCTCTACCAAGTTTGTTCATATCAAGACCCTAGGATCATATTTGGGCTCAACCCCGGGCGCAACCCTTTTTACATAGAATCAAAGAGGGAAAATCTTTTAAAATCTTCTTTAATCGAAATCAGAGGACACACTGCCTTCATTTTTGGTATGTAGCATTATCTAGTGGGCCCCTACCAAGTTTGTTCATATCAAGACCCTTGGGTCATATTTGGGCTCCAACCGGGCGCATCCCTTTCAGCTCATCTGAGCACAATGGGTGAAAATAGGAAAACCTTCAAAAATCTTCTTCTCTGAAACCAGAAGGCTGACAGCTTTCATATTTAGTATGTAGCATCATCTTATGGACTTCTTTTAAGTTTGTTCATATCAAGACCCTGGGGTCACATTTGGGGTCCACCCGGGTGCATCCCTTTTTACATAGAATCAAAGAGCAAAAAGGCATATCTGTCTTGCTCTTCGCTGAAAACGTTCCATGGTATTGATCTTAGGCAATCACTTCTTTTTGACATCTGCCTATCTAATTAATGTGATGTCCCAGGGGTCAAAGAGACTCAGGTGAGCGATCTAGGACCATCTTGTTTCTGGGTTTTTCATGAACCCCTGTTTCATTGAATTTGAACCCCTACTTTTGAGAAATGACCCCCTAATCTTTTTAAGAAGCCTTTATGAAGTATAAAGTCGAATCTTGTATCCTCTTTCAAGCAAGCAAATAGTAGAACAAAGGCATGCCATGCTCTTGTTCAAAATTTGAATTATAGTAAAATGTGCATTGAGTGACCACTTAAGGGACCACGAAAAAGCAGCCGTTGAAGAAAAAAGTGACTAAATAAAAGTCTTGCTTACAAATAAGATATATATTTTTATGGAATATGTATGTTATTGCCAATTTCTATATACCGTATTTATTGTAATAATCGCCCATATTCTCATAATGGCCCATCCCCCCAAAACACAGCCCAAAATGGGCAATTTTTAGACCAATATTCAGGCAAAGCTGATAACTCTAATAATCACCCATCTCCCGATTTGAGAAAAAATTCTGATGGTAACTTTCTAATTTTTCAAACAAATGATATAAAATGCATGCAACACCTACCGACAAATACCAAAATTACGATGACTCGGTGATTTAGATAAACTAGGATTGATTATGAATTTTACTGGAGATAGGGAAATGTTCGTGACTGCATGATTTATTAGATTTTAATAACTTTTAATATATGTTTCATCCTTAACATTGATTATCAAAAATATTTTCTAGTTTGGATGTCAAAGAAAGATCCCGTGCATGATTTCAGGTCACTTCTAGCTGTGCCGTTTTCAGTTCCCACTGACGGAAAAATGATTATTTTTGTCAGAAACATAGTTACTATCTTTTTTATCCAAAATTAAGAAAGAAGTTACCAATATTCAATGATATTTGTTTCAATTATCCGAAATTAAATCCTTGTAGCAATCTGGTCAATAAAGGCAAGATAAATAAATATTTTTTATACAATGAGGTAAAAGATGCGGAACAGTTTATTTCATGCAGAGGGTGAACAGATGATCAAAGACACCGATGGCTATTTTTGAAAGTGTTTCCAGAGCTTGCACGCGCCTAACGCTTGTCCCGGGAGATGTCATACCCTTTTAAATCATTAATTAATCGTGTCTTTGTAGCTTGGCAGGTTTTAAAATTGAGGAATATTTTATTTACGCAACAGCTAGTCGATACAACTGCGCATCATGTTACTGTCTTTTTGAGTCATGACAGCAAAATGCAGTAATCTTAAATTTACGAAAACGAAAAATAATTCCATTTTCTAAAACTCGATAATCAAGCATTTTCAAATAATTTCAGCTTCTTCGTCTGAAATTGTTTTAGACAGTCTGATAAAGAATAAAGACGAGTAAAATAATTCACTATTTAATACGATTGCCTGACATAAGTTTTTTGCTCTGTTGAATAAAACTCGCATTCTAAACAAACCAGCAAGGTCGTCTGCGTTATCTCATGCCGAAGTCGACATTTTTTTCGGTCACCGTATCAGAAAAGGAATTATTTTGCTATTTGATAATCAATTAACCTTCGATTTATTTCAGTTATTGTTTAATAGTAGAATATAAATATGTTCATGAGAACCCCTAAGTATCATAGCGAGGTTATGTTAAAGAAGCTGTTAAAGAAGCGTATAACTGTGAGAATTAACAACCGGCGAGGTCCAAGTAGTGTCATTATTATGCATTTCTGTCTCAAGATTTATGAAAAAATATTTTGTATTTTGGTATTTATCAGATACATATCATATTGTCATGTTTTAGGGAAGATGTAAGTCCGTACATAGAAAGATTGAGTTGTTGCCAAACAGAATACCTCTGATAATTGCCCGACCCCCGACTGCGTCAATCATCATCTAATAAGCACCCGGCCATCATAAGAATAAATATGGTAATCATTATTGTTAAAACTCAATAGAATTGTCCGATTTGAGACAATTCTAATTTTAACAACATAGGATTTATCTAAATAAATTTTAGAACAACAACATCTCCTTTTTAAGATATTTCAATTTAAACAAGGGGATTTTGAAAACGGTCGCCTAATATACATGGTTGCTCGAGCAAGATGGATTGAATTATGCTTCTCATGCTTTTTGTGACATATACTTAAGGATTATGCCATGGCATTCACCTAATTAAATTAATTCAGTTTAAGTGCTTTAAGATTTGTAAAAAAACAATCAGTGTATAGCAATGTTATTAGGTCTTTGAAATTTTGAAACAGAATCTTTGAGTGGTGGGTACACAATTGTCTTGGCCAATCACAGTATTTGTTACAAAGTTTTCATTTTAGATTATATAAGACTGATTTCTTCTATGAGATGCAGCTTCCATTTTGTAATATCTTTTTGTTCTGAAGAATAAAGAGTTTCTGCTTTCTTAGAAAAATGTCAACCCTTCTAATGCTGTTCCTGCTGTACACAAAACATTCGTGAACTGTATAGACTAAGATCAGCCTGCACAGATGTGCAGTCTGAGCTTAGCCTACACTACCTGCTTTCTATTGAAAAAATATGATAAGACTTGAGCTAGAGTTGTTGAAGTGTCCCTTATCCCTTGTCATGCTGATTAAATTTTGGCTTAAAATTTGCATCAAAATCAAAGGACAAAAAGCACTGAAAGTACCAACTGTAGGTCAATTTTTATTTGAAAAACTAAATATATTGCCAATTCTGGTTTGAAAGTGAGAAATAGGTGGTGTAGACTAACATCAGACTGCGCATTTGTGCAGGCTGATGTTTGTCTATAGTTCCTACAAAAGCAGGAATATTCTGGGTTCAGCATGACAAGGGTTAAATTTGCAATCACCGAGAAAAAAATTGAATCCAGAAGGACAAGGATTATACAGAATATAGGGGTTTCTGCTTTCCAAGAAAAACGTTAAACAGATGAGGTGTCCATACCGGGTGTCATCTAATGGATTACTTTACTGTCTGATGAATAAGGTTTCCAAATGGGGAAATACATTAGGAAACAGTTAAGTATACTTATCCTAAACTCTAACAGAAATCCATAAGAGGTTTTTAGCTCCACTGGCCGAAGGTCACCTAGGCTATTGTCGTGGAGCTGTGTCTGTTGTGTGTCAATCCCCTGTGCATCCAGTTGTTAACTTTTTCTTTAAAAGTCTTCTCTTCAGACACGAACTTTGTGAGTTTCAACCAAACTTCACAGAAATGATTCTTGGGTGACCACTCTAACAAAGTTTTTCAAAGATTTTTTATCCAATAAAATATTTTAATGGGTATGGCTAATTTCAATATCATATGGTAATATTTGATTTTCCTCAGAATGTAACATGGATATCAACCACATTTCACTGGAATGATCCTTGAGTGACTTTTTATCAATCTACAATTAATTATTGTGATTGGTTGAAAAATATGGGTGGAGGTCATATCTCTATATGCTATATAGTAGAAACTAGGAAAATCATTTTCTCAGAACCTAACTGACAAATATTAACCAAATTTCACTGGAATGGTCCTTATGTGACCTTTTATCAGACTGCTGAAAATTGTTGTGATTGGAGGAAAAATATGTATTTGACAGACAGAGGTGAATTTTTTATATGTTATTTATTATTTTGAGCATGAATTTATCTTTGTAGAAATATTTCAGCAGGTAACACTCAAAAACACTTATTTATTTTAAAAAAACATTCATTCATTCACTTAAATTCTCGTCTAATCATATCAGTAGATTTAGGCCTGTGGAGCAAATCAGCTGCCCATGCAGCTCTAGTTGTAAATACCTAATTCAATGGCTCCTCATGATTTAAAATTTGCAGCTCATGGTTCAAGACCCACATTTACAAGGGTATGTATTTGGACAAAGCCAACTTGCATTTGCCTTTTGACAATAGTCTTTGTGATGTGACTTCAATCAGAGCTTGACAATAACAACTTTTTGCCTCCGGCCTGAAACACCTGTTGGCCAAAAATATTACAGGTCCTCCCTGATAACAACAGGTCCTGAATGAAAACCATGTTTCAATTTAAATAATTTAAAGGATAAATTTCAAGGAATCATTGTTGGAAAAGAAGAAATTGCTTATGACAAGCAATTTCTTCTTTTCTACAATGTTTTCCATTTTGTTAATTATTCAAATTTAAGTATTGCAAGGGCAATTATTTTTCAAACTGGACAGATTTTAAGTACTAAGAGTTGCCATTAACTGGTATGCAGGCCTGAAGGACCTGTAGCATGGTAACATGTATCAGTCCTCCCCTAGAAACCAAAGGTCTCGAGTATGAGGTCTGGTGTTAGTGTCGATCCCTGTTGATGGCTCAGGGAAAAACAGATGTTACACAGCCTATATGTTTCTAGGCTGTTACAACTGTCTTGCACTGAGCCATCAATTTGCCATTTACCTTGCACCAATGAGTTTATTATAAGCCCCAAAAGGGTAGGCAGCTGGTGGCTTGGATGAAACAACAGGAGATAATGGATCTGTGCAATGAACACTGCAACAAAACTACATCCATTGAGAAATCCTGCAGGGTTTTCCATGACCCCCTGTTTCTTTGAATTTGGACCGCCCTTTTTATTGAAGACAGGTTTACCTGTCTTTCAATATAGGGATCGTCGCCATCGGATTTTGTTAACAAACCTACATGTGTCATTACGCTCAAAAAAGTAGACCCATTCATAAAAATAAACGCGGCAAAAATAATCAATAGTGTGGCAATATACCTTAAAATTTTGGTGCTGACCTAAATTCTGGCCGGGACCTCAGGGGAGTGAACACGTGATCTATGCAGAAGTTGCCTGCAGAAACGTGTTTTACATTCGTAAGTGGTGCTGTTTTAGGGCGTTTTCGGCTGCAATCTTTTGCATTTGCTCCAAATTTTCAATTGCATCCTACAACTGTTTTTATGCATAGCATTGGCAAGCTATTTTCAGTTCCCCATTTTAGACTCCCTATTTCTCGTAAAATTGTGTGTTTGTGTGTCCTCAAGGTTGCTTTATTTATCCGTCTCCCGGGCCTGTCGTAGTGTAAATGGATGAAAACTAAAATAGCACAAGGCTATTTGAATAAACTCGTAAACCCTTGGAATTTCCTAGGTTTGAATTTTTACTTGGATTTACGGAGAAATTTCGATGGCTTATCAAATTACTTTATTATTAGGCTTGTTTTGTCTATCCATATTGTACAGCATTTGGAACATCACTCGGTCATATCCGTAAACGGCAACAGATCGTGATCGTGATATTCACTCGGCAATCATCGGGCGATCTCCGAAGTCTCGGATAAATGTAGGTTACGGAATCGGCCAAGTTGTGACGAATGCGTTAGATTGGCCGAGTGGTGTTCCGAATGGCCTATACAGGTAGTACCACGCATGTGCGATCCCGGTTTTGAGTTTCCGCTTTTGTTTTCGACAATTTTCTGACAATAACAGAAACTGTTTTGGAAACTGGAATGGATTTTTTTGTAACATTCTGGAGTGGACTTTGAAAGAATTCTACTCAAGGTGATAAATGCTGTAGCTCGGGATTTCATTTAACGATCTGTCATTTTGGCAGTTTGTCAAAATTGATAGTTCACCGGATAGTTCAATCCGAATCTTGATCTAGAAAAGCAGTCCCGTGGAAAAGGCCTGAAAGGTTGGTTGTCTTAACAGGTTTATATATAATTTTGTAGTAAAAATAATTTTCTACTAAGTAAGACCATATGCAAGGAGAATAACCTGAAATGGAGATCGAAATATCTCAATGGAAAAATAGAAATAGAATGTTTCACTCCTGGAAGAAACTTAAACGGTATTCATAAAAAAGCTACAGCTATTGTACAAGAAAATACTTCTTCTTAGTATTGACTTTGACTAGTAAAAGTATAAGAATATTGGTATTACTTTCATTGCTTCTTCTATGTGGAGATGATTAGTCAAATCCTGGATCAGATAATAAATGTAAAAGAAATTTGAACAAATTTCCAATTCAGGGCAATATTCACCATGGCAATGAAATGTTCAGCTCTTCATCAAGGGGTAAGCAATGTGTGTCATGTGGATTAACATTTTATTTAAGATTTTTACACATCCACTTAATAAGTTTGACTGGACAAAAATCGGATTTGGATCATATTGGATTGCTGGGGATAAACTATACAATTTTATAAAACAGGGTTGCAATAATTCATATGAGTTTTTAGAATACAGGAATTGCCATCATATTTCTGTTGGTTAAATGAATATTTTTCATTTAGGATATTGAAAACTTACACTTGGGTATGAATAGCGATTATGAAGGCAGTTACCCTCTTGTTAAGCTTGAATTGGCTAGAGGGATAGGTTTATCTGGAAGTGATGAGTCTTCAAAGTAAAGCATATTCATTTGTTAGGAAGGTGCAGTTTCCATATGTAACCATCAATGATTGTTTTAAATTTTTGATTCCCACTCAAGAGATCTTCTCAAAACGCCACAATTTTCACTCCAATTGTTAATATTCAGTCCTGTCTTCAATTCAGGCCTTTCAGGCCTTTGATTTTAAATGACCCCCAAAATTACCAAAGAAACATTCTTTATTAGCTCACCTGAGCACGAAGTGCTCAAGGCAGCTTTTGTGATCTATCAATGTCCGCCGTCTGTCTGTCCATCTGTCTATCTGTCCGTATGTCTGTCTGTCCGTCATGGCGCCAACATTTTCTTTAAGAGATCTCCTCCTAAACTACTGAGTCAAAATCAACCAAACTTGGCAGAAATATTCCTTGGGTGGTCCCTTGTAAAAATTGCTTAAATGGAAAGGATCCATCCCATATCACGGGAAAAGGAGCCTAATGACAATTTTTGTTTACACTCTAGAAGCCACAAATATGGTCCAATCATCATGAAACTTTGTCAGAATGTTTGTTAGGTCATGTGGATGAACTTTTTTGAAAATGGGAAGGATCCGTGCCATATCACAGGAAAAGGGACCTTAGTGACAATTTTGTCAACAATTTCTTTAAACGACATCTCCTACTAAATTTTAAGTCAAAATCAACCAACTTTGGCAGAAATATTCCTTGGGTGGTCCTTTGTAAAAATTGCTAAAATGGAAAGGATCCATGCCATATCACGATAAAAGGGGCCTTAATGACAAATTTCTTGTTTACACTCTAGAAGCCACAAATATGGTCCAATCTTCATGAAACGTGGTCAGAATGTTTGTTAGGTCATTAGGATGAACTCTATTGAAAATGGGAAGGATCCATGCCATATCATGGGAAAAGGGGCTTTAATGACAATTATTTTGTTTACACTCTAAAAGCCACAAATATAGTCTAATCATCATGAAACTTGATCAGAATGTTTGTTAGGTCATGTGGATGAACTCTTTTGAAAATAGGAAGGATCCATGCCATATCACAGGAAAAGGGGCCTTAATGACAATTTTCTTGTAACTTAGCTCCAGACGCAACAAATATAGTCCAATCTTCATGAAACTTGTTCAAAATGTTTGCCAGGTCACAAGAATGTACTCTGTTGAAAATGGGAAGGTTCATGCCATATCACAGGAAAAGGAGTCTTAATGATAATTAACTTGAAATATCAGGTGAGTGATTTAGGGCCCTCAGGGTCCTCTTGTCAAGTTTAAGGGGGTCATAATGTGGCAAAATGACCCCCAGTTTTGAACATAGAGGGAAAAGCCTAATCCTGAATCAAAATTTTAAAATATTTTGCACCTGTCCAAATATTAGTAACATTTGGCTCTGAACCATTGAAAAAGTACTGCACAGAGCTGTTCCATGGACCACTCTTTAAAAAAAAGATTGAATTTCAATTTGTTAAAAAATGAAGGGTGGGGTTGGAAGGGCAGAGTAGTGAATTGTGAAATGATTTCTTTAAAAATCTCCTATACCTAAAAACCTTTGGGCACATCTAACTAAACTTGTCTGTAATGTTCCTTGAATAGTCTTAAAAACAATTCTGCAAAATTTTGATTGATAATGGGGGCATGGCAGGTTGTAAAAAGTTAATGCCTGCCAGTAAAAAAGGTTTGTCATTAGGAAAAAGGTTAATTGGTCTATTTGAATGCAGCCAATTACTATAAAATCTTTCAGATGGCCAGAAATAATGAGGTGGAAAGAAATCCTATATTGATTGAACTGTGTTTCCTCTTATGGTCTGAATGGTAATGAGCACTGTTTACCTTCCTCTTTTACCAGATACAGTAAAACCCCTCCTTCCGACCACCCCGGAAATACGAGCACCCCGCTATTACGAACGATTTTTGAAAGAACGGAATTATTTGTTCTTTACTTCAATGGTCGCCAACCCCTCTAATGCGAGCACCCCGCTATTCCGAATTATGACCACTAAATTCAGTACAAATGTCGTGTAATGCACTATTACGAACCTCGCTAAAAAGACCAATAACTTCACACCTCCGGATCAACCATCCGAATTTAACGCTTAGTAAGTACGACACTAATTGGGTACGATTGCATCAACAATAGATTATCGGATTTTTCGATGTCGTGATTAAATCTCTTTTGTGTTTTGGTGTTAATTCTAAACAAACAACTTTAAGTGGATACAGTACATTCGTTTATCAATAAAAGATGTTTCTTACATGTTTAATTATAGTAAAGCAACCGAAAGTAATGCGAATTCAGGCAACTTACAGAAATTCGTTTACGGCGATCTGCAGACCGGTATTAATTAGTAATTTAACATGATTGTAAATTAGCTTATGACTGATAGGTTTCGTATTTAGGAAAATTATTTTACTGAATGTAGTCACTACATTTACAGTTCGAAAATAATTAGTCTTTATTTTGATACAATTGTTCCGATGTAGGATTTCAAATCAGATCAAATAAACAAACGTAACGGAGAAAAGAGCTATATAGTGAAATAGAAAACATAACTTAGCAGAGAACGTGTAACTGCAATTTTATTGATTTGATTATGTAATGTAAAATACGCAAAAAAGTTTTAATTATGATAAAATAAACTAAATTACATAGTCTTCTCTATTAGCAATGATCTGTATTGAAAGTTTCGCATCCGACCAAAGCTCAGAATTAAGACCACCCCGCTATTAAGACCACTTTCAAAAAGTACCCAAAGTGGTCTTAATAGAGGGGTTTTGCTGTACTTTTTTTCCCTTATAATAGCACCCTCCCTAATGATAGCATCCTTACATTTTTTACTAAGAAAACCCACTTCAAATGCCTAAATTTTAAGAACTTGTAGAGACTTCTTCTCTAATTTGATGTGAATTTCCTCTAAACAATCATTTATATGATTGTTTAGAGGATGTTTACCTCAAACTAAAGGGGAAAAGGCCTAAAAGATATAATTTTAATGATATTTTAATCAGAAAATGCTCCCTGACCATGTTTATTATAGCTCCTGGGAGCTTTTATTAGGGGAAATGCAGTAAGATAGCTGAGTGGAGTCTTGGAAGTATGACTATAAAAAGTGATGAAACTTGAATCAATATCAGAGAATCAAGTTCTTTTAAAACTTTTGATAAAACTCAGAAATTAATGAATTGGCATTCATAAGACTGACCCTATGATTTCTGAAATTTACTCTAGAAAATTTGGCTATTATTCATATTTAGAATTATTATTTGTCAAAAGTATGTTTTAATTATCGATTCTCATAAATGGCCTATTTTGAAGGCATTTTAAACGATTCACTGGTTGTTAACATAGAAGTTTTCATGTACTGTAAACGGGGTAATTTTGGCAGTGGTTTTATTTTGGCTATATTAGCGGTCAAGCTAAAATACGCCAAAATTAATCCACCGCCAATATTTTTATTATTATAAGAAGAGATTTTTTTTATTATGATGGATATAGAATCCATTCATTTTAGTCAATGTTAATTAAATTTGTGTCAAAGATATGCAGACCATACTTATTCACATTTGAATGAGTGAGAAAATCTGCTGACAACGTAGACATTTCGACGGGTCAGCGCAATACGATTGTAAGTGCTTATAAATTGTAGGCACTTACAACCGTATTGCGCTGAACCCTCATTTCAAGATTCCAGATCCAAGTTGGTTGATACACTGTAATGAAAATCGCAGCGAAAAAGTGTGAAAACTTATACACGCGTTATAACTATAACAAAAGGTGTGAAAACAAACTATTGTTAAGTTTGAGGAAAGTTGACAATACTCTAGAAACTGACTTTCTTTTACTTCTGTTGTTTTGAATGACGAAAAAATGAAACATAGATAAAGTGTTTTAATTTGGTGTTAAAGTCACTTATGCCAAAATAAATCACCGCAAATATAGATAAAGCGTTTTAATTTGGCGTTAAAGTCACTTACGCCAAAATAAATCACCGCCAATATATCATAATCGAAAAACAGCCAAATGTGGACCCTGCCAATATAAAGCCATTTACAGTATGCTTCAAAGAATTTTAAGATTTTTCCAGCTGTCCCGAGGACCCTATAAAAAATATAAATATATTTTTAATGAACACTGCAAACTTTAATTTTAAAAAAAGTGTCTTAAATGTCCTCATTTTGTGGCAATATAATTAAGGCAGCTTTTGATTTATGTAGTTCTACATTAGTCTGACAATTGACACAGCAGGAACAATCAGAGTCCTGTGAAATTAAATACCTTCTGTGTAATTATAGCTTCCTTCAAGACAAAATTCTTGGAAATATTTGGTTAAGAGCTTTAATAGTTGAAGCCTTGATTAAAGGCGCTTATTTCTAGAAAAAAGGAAATGAACCTAATGATGGGAAAAAAAGGAAATTTATATTACTCCCCTCGAAAGATACTGGTTAAAATTGGAAACATATCAGATAACAATGCAGAAATAGGCTTAAAGTTAGATACCGTAAAAGATCTAATGGAACCCTGGGGTTCCAATAGAATAATGCATTTCAGTTAATAGAAAGGGATGGGCCTTGATTAGAGGCTAAGCTACATTACTTCTTAAGTTGGTAAAAAATTGGCCAAAAATAAACATTATTGGCGCTAATATAAACATTAATTTGATTGCAGAAAAGGTGCATAACACCTCTGTTGAATTTTAGTGACTTTGATTTTGTGGGTATAGGCCTTTGTTAGAGACTTCAGGATTTTGTAAAATCACATAAAAAATGGTCGATTTCAACCTTCAATAAGGGGGATGGGGTTTTATAAGTGCATGGGGCATTATTAGAATTTGTATGGTATTCATTATAAGAGAAACTAATATGAGAAAATTCCAAGATATGAATCTCTTTCAGGAAGCAACTTCATTCCCTTCCAAGATACTAGCCAATATCAAATAACAATGCAAATATAGAATCACAGATATATTTCTTGAAATAGAAATTATTGTAAAAATAGTTACGATATAAATCTCCTGAAAGATATCATTGATGTATTGGGTATAGGTAGTGGACCCATAATATTTCTGAAACATTTCGGAAATAATTACCTTCCACAATGTTAACCAAGGTTTCCTAATGATGATGAGGGGAGGATTGGTTTACACTCCCAGGGCTCTAGAACTAGTTATTGGATCAGTTCTAGAACTAGTTCTTGAACTTAAGTTCTGTAGATCTTTAGCTAAAGTTCTTGAGCTGGAGTTCAATAACTAATTCTAGAACAGAGTTCTTGAACTGCCAATATCTTTCTAAGACCATCAAGAACCAGTTTTTGAGCTTTTTTGCAGGGGAAATACTATACTTTGATATAAGAATTTGCAGTTATAAAAGTTTTTTCAATTCTCTCCATTTCCGTGATAATTCTGTTTTGGCCCTCATCATTTACATATTTTTTAAACAAAAAAACTCAAGAAGACTCAATTGAGCAAGGGAGGGCCAGCACAGTCCTCTTGCTATGTGACAAAGAACCATGCTATCTCAAATTTGTTTCATCTATGTCGGATACAATTTTTCCCCTGCAAAAGAATTAGTCTGCTGGTTTCTCATTTGTTCATAATAAGTTTTGTCAATATCAGGAAGAATTCAATATTTCAAAATCCTGTTTAATATCTGATAACATTATGTTATGAGACAAAAACCTTCCAGGCTTATACATTAAGACAACATATCGTCGATTTTCTACCAAAACCTTGTAACTACAGCTTTAAACAAGCTGTAGGTACAAGATTTCAGCAGAACACTGACGATATGATAGGAACAAGTCTTTGATATTCTGACTATGGTGCGAAGGCTAAAGGTACATATAAGAGGGAGTATTTCTGGTCTAAAATCTTTATATCTCATTAAAACACTATGTGGGTACTTATTTGAATTGTCTCGTATTGTTTCTACGAGACAATTCAAATAAGTACATGTATATGACAATTCAAATAAGTACCCACAATATAAAATTTGTACAAGTATTTTGGGAATAATTCAATTAGAAATCCAAAATCCCCCCTCCATTAGTAGCTCTGACTTATTGTACCATTTATCTTCCAATAAGAGTTCCTTTCTTATAAGTAGCTCCAAATACTCTATTAACATAGAGACTCCATTTCATTTGTGCATCTTGGTGTGATTGTGCTGTGTGTAACCTTTTTCTTTAAAAATCTTCTCCTCCTAAAGTAATGGATGGATTTTAAAGAAACTTGGCAGAAATGTGTTTTGGTGACCCTCTTCTGAACTGAAAAAAGGTTTAAAGAAGTTGTTACTTGATTACTTTCTATACATGTATATAGATATTTCACTCCTGATAGAGATGAAAAAAAATCAATTTGGAATAAGTCTGGATTGCCTCTTAAAGTTATAGAGGGTCTCAGGACCTTCAGTCATTCAATTGCCTTTTTGAATATCCCTTTTTTCAAATCTGGAGATATTAAAAGCCAGTGAAGTGATACAGGCCCTCTTGGGCCTCTTGTTTTATAAAAAGCATGATCATTCTCTGATAATCACTATTATAGATGTAGGCCTGTGGAATGGATCAGGCCATCAATAGCCTATTGTTTTATGTTTGATTTTTGACTGAAATTCAATTTTCAAATAACCACAGTGACTCAGGGTTTCAAATCACGAAAGTTTAAAATGAGGCAGGAGACATTTCCATTTATTTTGAGAGAAAATCAACATTTCTAAGGATTTTCCAATTTCAGGATTTTAGATTAAGATTGAAAACAGCAAATGGAATCAATATTTCTGTAAAAGTTAGTAAGCTATCCTTACACCATTTTGGCGTTGGATTGTCCTTTACTTTATAACTGACATTAACAATTAGATCATGATTTTAGACTATTCAAAATTGAAAGGGATTTCTTGAAACAGTGGGTAGTGTGTCTGAATCCCTGCCCAATTTTGCTATCAAAGGGTGATGCCCACATGTTCTATCCACATAGAAATAGAACACATTGTTGGTATCACCCCATTTGGAACACCACTCGGCTAATCTCATGATCGACCTCGGATCCACATAGACGGACTATTTTTAAAAAATACGGGAAAACCAGTTTGTTGAACTAGACGACGTCAGTTAAAATGGCGCTAGCCCTCGAAACTTTGAGTGAAAACATTCGACGTCGCCAATGCTACTCGTTTAAGTCACTGACATGAAACCATCCTATCCTTGTGTAAATATCTGTAGATTCTTAACTAACAGCTCAAAATTCTTAATTTTTGAGAATGACAAATCATTCTCAAAAATTAAGATTTTTTCAGTCATTGTTTACTTTTAAGTTATCAATCTCAAGAAAGTGCCAATTGTTTCCGTGCTAGTTTTTCTTTCACTGTTTTATTTCTGTGCTAGTTTTTTAACCTCACCTGAGCACATGGTGCTCAAGGTGAGCTTTTGTGATCATTGAATGTCCGTCGTCCGTCATCCGTCGTGCGTCGTTCGTCGTCAACAATTTAAGTGTTTACACTCTAGAGGCCACAAATATGATCCAATCTTCATGAAACTTGGTCAGAATGTTGGTCAGGTCACAAGGATGAACCCTATTGAAAATGGAAAGGATCCATGCCATATCACGGGAAAAGGGGCCTTAAAGACAATTTTCTTGTTTACGCTCTAGAGGTCACAAATATGGCCCAATCTTCATGAAACTTGGTCAGATTGTTGGCCAGGTCACAAGGATGAACCCTATTGAAATTGGGAAAGATCCATGCCATATCACGGGAAAAGGGGCCTTAATGTCAATTTTCTTGTTTACACTGTAGAGGCCACAAATATGATCCAATATTCATGAAACTTGGTCAGAATGTTGGTAAGGTCACAAGGATGAACCCTATTGAAAATGGAAAGGATCCATGCCATATCACGGGAAAAGGGGCCTAAAAGACAATTTTCTTGTTTACACTCTAGAGGCCACAAATATGGCCCAATCTTCATGAAACTTGGTCAGAATGTTGGTAAGGTGTCAAGGATGAACCCTATTGAAAATTGGAAGGATCAATGCCATGTCAAGGGAAAAGGGGCCTTAATGCCAATTTTCTTGTTTACACTCTAGTGGCCACAAATATGGCCCAATCTTCATGAAACTTGGTCAGAATGTTTGTTAGGTCTCAAAGGTGAACCCTATTCAAAATGGGAAGGATCCATGCCATATCACAGGAAAAGGGGCCTTAATGACAATTTTTTTGTTTACACTCTAGAAGCCACAAATATGGTCCAATTATCATGAAACTTGGTCAGAATGTTTGTTAGATCATGAGGATGAACTCTTTTGTAAATGGAAAGGATCCGTGCCATATCATGGGAATAGGGGCCTTAATGATTTTTTTTGTGTTTATACTCCAGTAGCCACAAATATGGTCCAATCATCACGAAACTTGGTCAGAATGTTTGTTAGGTCATGAGGATGATCTCTTATGAAATTGGGTACGATCCGTGCCATATCACGGGAAAAGGGGCCTTAATGACAATTTTCTTTTAAGAGCTCCAGAAGCCACAAATATGGTCCAATCTTCATGAAAGTTGGTCAAAATGTTTGCCAGGTCACAAGAATGAACTCTGTCGAAAACGGGAAGGATTCATGCCATATCACAGGAAAAGGAGTCTTTATGATAATTTACTTGAAATAACTCTAATGGCCACAAATATGGCCCAAACTTAGTGAAACTTGGTTTTATGTAGAAATTATCTTCTTTTTGAAATCTGCCTTTTTACTTGATGTGATGTCAAAGTGATCAAAGAGAGTCAGGTGAGTGATCTAGGACCATCATGGTCCTCTTGTCTTTCACTGTTTCCGCCTAACAAATGCACAATTTTGTTACCCATCTGCTTTACATACATCCGAGGTCTGTTGCAGTTTACGGAAATGGTCGAGTGATGTAAGGAATGGGTATCACCCTTGGCTAACGAAGATGCTCCCAATTATGAGGTACCAGATTCCTTCTCAGACAGCAGCACACATCCATTTTGACATATTATCTCCCATCACTAGGTTGATGATTGTAACCTTTGTGTGATGAGTACCTTGAGGCTCAGAAAGGATGTCATGGTAGACTGGTTAGAGAAATACCTGGATTCCATGGTTAGGTGCTTGAGTTGTTGCAATATGACAAAAAAATGTTAAAAGCGACTTTAAATTCCATTCAAGCAAACAAAATAAATGGATCTGATATCAGATCTGGTACAAATATCTGCAAGATTATGCACACAAAAACAGACTAGAGTTTCTGGGCTTTAACAGTAAAATCGTAATGGATGGACAAGTAATTGCTGCATGACATGAAACACTGTGGGTGCCTTATTAGAATTATTTAGAGCCCTTGGTTTCATGAAAATGGAACTTGTCATTGGAAAATGATATGACTTCAAAGTGCAAAAAGTATAACATAGCAAGATAGAATAGGTACCATAGTTCTCCTAATAAACACTCCTGGGCTATACATAACTTGGTCCTGGAGTTTTTAGCTCACCTGAGCACAACGTGCTCAAGTGAGCTATTGTGATCACTTTTTGTCCGGCGTCCGTGTGTCTTCCGTCGTCAGTTGTCCGTCGTCCGTCAACAATTTCTTTAAACGACATCTCCTCCTAAACTACTAGGCCAATTTTAACCAAACTTGGCAGAAATGTTCCTTAGGTGGTCCCCTTTAAGAATTGCTAAAAGAATTGAAATCGGTGAAAAACTCTGGTTGCTATGGCAACCAAAGTTAAAAACTTAAGAAAATCTTTAAAATTCTTCTTCTTCTGAACCAGCAGCCCTACAGCCTTGAAATTTGGCATGTATGATCAGCTCATAGACCTTAATGTAAATAGCTAAAATCATATCTGTTGGGCCACCAGGTGCAGAGCACCAGGGGGGAGGGGGTAGTACTTTGGGTAAATTTTGTAATCTTTAACCTTCTTCTTCTTCTGATCATGAAGGCCTAGAGCCTTAAAATTTTGCATGTATGATAACCTCATAGACCTTAATAAAAATAGCTAAAATCTTATCTGTAGGGCCACCAGGTGTGGAGCACCAGGGGGAGGGGGGTAGTACTTTGATGAAAATTTTGTAATCTTTAACCTTTTTCTTCTTCTGAACCAGGAGACCTACAGATTTGAATATTGGCATGGATGATCAGCATATGGACCTTTATAAAAATAGCTAAAATCATGACTGTAGATTCACCAGGTGTGGAGCACCAAGGGTGAGAGGGTAGTAATTTTGTGAAATTTTTGTAATCTTTAACCTTCTTCTTCTGATGAACCACAAGCCCTACAGACTTGAAAATTGGCATGGAGGATCAGCTCATAGACCTTAATACAAACAGCTAAAATCATGACTGTAAAGCCACCAGGTGCGGAGCACCAGGGGGGAGGGGGGAGGACTTTTGTGAAAATTTTGTAACTTAAATCTTCATCTTCTAATGAACCAGGAGCCCTACAGACTTCAATATTGGCATGGATGATAAGCATATGGATCTAAAATAAAATAGCTAAAATCATGAATGTAGGGCCACCAGATGCGGAGCATTAGGGAGCAGGGGGTAGTACTTTGGATCAATTTTGAAATCTTTAACCTTATTCTTCTCCTGGATCAGGAACCCTACAGACTTGAAAATTGGTATGGATGATCAATCAGCATATGGACATATATTGAATTAGCTAAAATCATAACTGTAGATTCACAAGGTGCAGAGCATCTTGGGGGAGGGGGGAGTGCTTTGTTGAGAATTTTGAATGCCTACAGCCTTTATATTTGACATGGATTGATCAACTCATTAAAGAAAACTTTAAAAGTCTCAGACTCAGCCTGTATATCTGGCATAGATTAGCTGATCACATACCTTTTATAGATAAAGCTTAAATAAATAATGTCCAGGGGAGGAGCAGAGGTGGGGGGAATGATTATTTCAAATGTTATCTGATTGAATAAGTGAAAATCTCTTTTTCTGTGGTTGCATGGATATACCTAGGTAATGAAGTTTTTTTTCAGGTGAGCGACCCAGGGCCAACGGCCCTCTTGTTATTTAGTATGCATTTTCTAATTTTAAAAAAATCATTGAAATTGATGTTTTTTAGGCCCATTTCTCTTCAATTTGAGGTGAATTTCCTCTAAACAATCATTTATATGATTGTTTAGAGGAAATTTATCTCAAATTAGAGAAACAAGCCTCAAAAAGTTCCTTAAATATAGGCACTTGAAGTGGGTTTTCTTAGGAAAAATGTAGGTTTTCACCTATTAGGAGGGTGCTATTATTAGAGGAGAAACGGTAGATAGAGTTTGATATGTCGAAGGAAAATGATTTTATGGAGCTCAAATATGTTGGCACATATGGCACTGATGGGAGAATTGTCATGAACAGTTCGATCTGATACACTTAGAACCCAGCAAAATCATAAGGCAATTTAAGGGATTCTTTCATTCAATTTCAGAGCAAATCTGTAATATACTGATAAAAGGAAACAAATGCATTTTTGTGGTTCATCTGCGTAAAAAAATACTCTTTAAGGCGTCACTACTAGCTATATTAAGTCTCACAACTTGTTTTCGCAGTTGAAGTTATAAATCAAGGGATCAGTGCAACACTATTGCAGGTGCCTATAAATATATAGGCACTGACCCCTTGAAATATATTCTCCATTTACCTTCAAAGGTGACAAGACACATGGGAAGTATTGCTTTGAAATATTTTGCATTGAAATGATGAAACTTCTTTCAATTTGAATGTAATTGTGTTTCCATGAATTGAGAATTAACTGTCAGTAACCTGGTAAAGAAGAGCAGTATCTGGCATTGTCAAGTTAAGGATTCTAATCAGATTTTAATTATCAGATTGCACTTAGAACTGATGGAGATTTGGTATGCATATATTGATTTAGAATTGTCTCTTGCCTCACCTTCTGTCTGCTTGATCATGGCTTCTTTCATAGAATTCAGATCATTATGGCCTATATTGATAACAGATTTTCTGATTTTGCCATTAACCCTCTACTACTTCATATCAATTTTGAAGACCACCATAGAGAATTTGGGATTTCAAGGAATGCAGGTTTTGCGAGTCAGAGACTCACAGTTAAGAAGCCAGGGGCCCGTTTTACTAAACATCTTACGATCATTTTTTGCGTAAGTCAAAAATTGAAGTTGCTTCTACTGTAATGACTAAATATAGCATTCTGTCATGCATCATCTCATTGGAATCGTCTCCTGATGACGATTCCAATGAGATGTTGCAAGGCAGAATCTAACAATAAAAGAAAACACCAGGTACGATTTTTGATTTTGACTTACGATCAAATTTTGCGTAAGATGTTAAGTAAAACGGGCTCCAGGAGTCAAACAATCTTAGCGAATCCAATGAACCCTCTTGGGCTCTACTTTAGAAATAATTGAAGACTATTTGAAACTCTTTGCCTACTGCTGGTTATTTTCTTTAAAATATCAATTTCCATGTTACTTGAGAAATAGCCAGTTAATCAACATTTCTTGGTTTGTCTGTCCCTAGAAAACTGATTAAAAAATAAAATCAAATATAAATGTACTAGCTCTTTTGCAGAAATCTTACTAGAATCATGCATCACTAGTTGTTCGATTGGCTTAACATGAGGACATTATAGTGCACAATTAACCCTTGTCATGCTGAATAAAAACAGTGGCAAAAAAGGTTAAAATCAAAGAGCTGAAAGAACTGGAATGCACTGTAGTGTGATCTTTGAAATTCCCAGTGGCATCTTTGTTCAGAAGTAGTAGACGAGAGGGTTGGTCAGTCTGCCGACAAAATAGGTTGCAAAAATTAACCATTATACTCAACCTTGATGCCGATATGGCCACTATCAGCCATGCTCTAATAAATTTTCAAAGCATTATGACCCGTCATGCAAATTGGGACCGTCTTGTTAGTGTGTAAAGTGTTGAACCTATTCAGACTGAGCAAACTGACTAGGATTGAAACTTTTCCCAGCTTTCCTGTGAAAGAATGTCTGAAATGCCACCTCTGGCTGACTTCTGCCACCTCTTGCTGACCTGTACTTGAACAAATCTCTTTATCACATATCAATGGCTCAGCGCAAAACAGTTGTAACTCCCTATAAACATATAGGGAGTTACAACTGTTTTGCGCTGAGCCATTGATATTATTTTCTGGAGTTCCCAGATGGTCCCTTTTTGCCTGACGGGTCACATATAAGAATAATTAATCTGCATAGTCCTTAAGACATACTATAACATAGGTTGTGGTTATGTGAAACCAGGGTTAGGATCTTCACTCTTGTTTCAAATTTGTCTTTCAGAAAATTTCCTAAAGGTTACTGGAACAAGAAAATTGATGTACTTTGCCATCATTTCTTACCAAACAAGCAAGGAGGTTACTGAAGTTTAGGCTTAATTAACAACATTAAGGATAAGGAAATTCCCCCACTATTAGAGGAAATTGATTGATGAGGCTTGCAGCCTAGGGGACCTTGTTTGTGTTTTAGAACAGAAATCACTCTAAAATGTTTCCATTAGTAAACCAGCTTCCATTCTCAGAAAGTCTGTCAACCATTAGGGAAAACTTATAATCTTCTTTTCTTGTAGAAATATTTTTGACTTATTTATTGTGTCATGAGTGTTTACAGTTCGAATTGTTGCGAACTTCTATCACAGTTTAGTTTGTTTGGAGCATCTTTTCTGTCATTTTTAGCTCGACTATGCGAAGAATAGGGGGGCTATTCCGGGCATCGGCGTCGGTGTCGGAGGCTGTGTCAGTGTCGGCGTAATGCTTTGGTTAAATTTTTAGCTCCACTGGCTGAAAGCCACTGGGGCTATTGTCATGGCATTGTGTCCGTCGTGCGTCCGTCCGTGTGTCCGGTCGTAAACTTTTTCTTTAAAAATCTTCTCCTCAGAAACTACTGGATGAATTTCAACCAAACTTCACAGGAATGATCCTTGGGTGACCCTCTTTCAAATTTGTTCAAGAAATTTTGATCCAATGAAAAACATGGATTTAATGGGCGTGGCTAATTTCTAAATATGGTAAAAAGTGGGTTTTCTCAGATTCTAATCGATGGATACCAATGAAAATTTACATGACTGATCCTTGGGTGACCCTTTATCAGTCTACAAAAAATTATTATGATCAGATGAAAAATATGTATTTTATAGGCGGAGGTCATTTCTCTATATGTTATATAGTGGAAAATTTGAAAATCATTTTCTCAGAAACTAACAGATAGATATCAACCAAATTTTACATGAATGATCCTTGGGTGACCCTCTATCAGTCTACAAAAAAGTATTGAGATCAGATGAAAAATATGCATTTTATGGGGTTGAGGTCATTTCTCTATATGTTATTTAGTGCAAACTTTGAAAATCATTTTCTCAGAATGTAAGTTATGGATATCAACCAAATTTCACTGGAATGATCCTTGAGTGACCCTTTATCAGTCCATTCAAAATTATAGTGATCGGATGAAAATATGCATTTTATGGGCGGAGGTCATTTCTCTATATGTTATATAGTGGAAACTTGGGAAATCATTTTCTCAGAATCTAAATGATGGATATCAACCAAATTTCACTGGAATAATCCTTGAGTGACCTTCTATCAGTCTACAAAAAATTATTGTGATCAGATGAAAAATTTGTATTTTATTGGTGGAGGTCATTTCTCTATGTGTTATATAGTGTAAACTTTGAAAATCATTTTCTCAGAATCTAAATGATGGATACCAATGAAATTTTATATGAATGATCCTTGTGTGACCCTTTATCAGTCTACCAAAAATTATTGTGATCGGTTGAAAATATGCATTTTATGGGTGGATATCATTTCTCTATGTGTTATAGAGTTGAAACTTTGAAAATCATTTTCAACATCAGCAGAATCCAAAATATCTAAAAATCTAGTCAAAACTTTTATTGCTTTACAAGAATTTCAAGCCTGTGGAGCGACTCAAGCCATTCATGGCTTTCTAGTTACGTGCAAGTGTTTAAAATCTCTGTTTCTATTCAAGCTATTGCTTTAAAACTTTGCACATGCTTCTGTGACCATAATATCAGCCTCTAGACAAAGATTCAATACTCTGATAATGGAATTTTAATCCTTTTCAGACTTAGTTTTTTATGTGCAATTGTTGTTTATCAGTAATATTTCTGTTTCTATAAAAGCTATTGCTTTGAAACTTTACACATGCTTCTGTGACTATAATATTAGGATCTAGACAAAGTATCATTACTCTGATTTTGAATTTAGTTGAATTTTAACCCTTTCGGACTTAGAAATTCCTGGCTAAGTTAGGATCTAGACAAAGTATCATTACTCTGATTTTGAATTTAGTTGAATTTTAACCCTTTCGGACTTAGAAATTCCTGGCTAAGTTTTTACGTGCAAATGTTGTATATCAGTTATAGCTCTATTTCTACCAAGGCTTTTGCTTGGAAACTTTACACATGCTTCTGTTACCATGAAATCAGCTTCTAGACCAAGATTTATTACTCTGATATTGACTTTTATCGAATTTTAACCTTTTTAAGACTCAGAAATTCTTGCTTAAGTTTTTACGTGCAAATGTTGTACATCAGTTATATCTACAATTCTAGTAAAGCTATTGCTTGGAAACTTTGCACATGCTTCTGTGATCATAATAATAGCCATTGACAGAGATTCAATTCTCTGGTATTGAATTTAGTGGATTTTTAACCCTTTTCGGACTAAAAAAATCTTGGTTAAGTTTTTATGTGCAACTGATGTACATCTGTAATATTTCTGTATCTATTAAAGCTAGTGCTTGGAAACTTTACACATGCTTCTTTGACCATAATATTAGCCCACAGAAAAAGATTCATTACTCTGATATTTAATTTAGTGGAATTTTAATCCTTTTTGGCCTTAAAAATCTTGGTTATGTTTTTATGTTCAACTGTTTTATGTTAGTTGTATCTCTGTTCCTACTGAAGCTATTACTTTGAAACTTTGCACATGCTCCTGTGACCATAATATCAGCCTGTAGACAAATGTTGTTTTCTCTTGGCTTTCATTTTATTGAATTTTCAATGTCGAAATTGATTTGCTGTTACTATCCAGCACTACGAATAGTCGAGCTTGGCTGTCCTCCGACAGCTCTTGTTATTTAAATTTCACAAGAGGATGACTGACTTAACATTTTCAGTTGTCCTCTGTGATTTCTTACTCATAAATACGAGTGGACGACTGGATTCCTTGGACCCTGAATATGTTGTGAACAGGGTTAAAATAATATGTGGACTGACCTCAATTAACCATCAACAAGTTATATTCTTTGGCAGGATATTCACAGCCTACTTAACTTGTACTTAAAGTAACCGATGAGTAAATGAATTCTGCAGTGCACTTTGTATAACTAACAGATTGTTTAAAGGGTTGTAAAACCTGCTGGTTAAACTAACAGATTGTTTAAAGGGTTGTAAAACCTGCTGGTTAAAGAATGTTTCCAGCAAATTGAATAAAATCACTTTATACATGTCAGTGGATAGAGATTGAAATACATTTGTGTTCTGTCATGCAAAAAGGACCGACTAGACAGTACCTAAAAAGCCAACCCTAGTTAGACTGTGCGGATGGGTCTAAACCATTCAAACTTTACCCATTTCGTTCATCAGGAAGGATGTTTCTACCTTCCTCTTAAAGATTGTTGAAATGCCACGTCCGGTTGACCTGTACTCGAACCAATCTTTTCTATTTTTCAGTTGGTCCCTTTTTGTGTGACAGGTCAAAATTTTAGAATGTAAAACTCCTCTTAGATTATCAATATTTTGTATTGAATCACTTTATCCATCTCATAACAAGCAGAAGCCCAAAAGTCTTGGAGAAATCTAGCAATGTTTATCCATTATACATTTGAACAGAGAAATAAACATTTAAAAGAAGATTTGTAAAATAATTACTTTTCAACAAATTCAATAATATTGACACATTTGATTTATTTGACACTTCACCATTATATGTATGTATATATTTTGTTTGTAATCGTATTTTGTGTATGGGCCGGTGGCCTGAATGTGAAATAAAAATTTGAATTTGACTATAATATTGACATGTACATTCAGTATCACCCATACATAATCAATTATTTTATCATTCAAGTACTGGCTATACACTATTTATTGAAGCTTGATCAGTAAGAGCTACAGAATAGAGGGTGGTAATTTTTGGATCAAAGTTTTTTAATATCAATAGCACAAACCCTATGTTGCTGGTACTTATTGAAATCGTCGCTTTGAGACGATTCATATGACTACCAAAACATGGGGTTTTATTGAGAAATAAAGATTTTTGACTGGGTTTAATCCCTCTTATTCGCTCACCTGAGCACAAAGTGCTCAAGGTGAGCTATTGTGATCACTCACCTTCCATCCGTCCGTCCATCTGTCCGTCTGTCTGTCAATCCGTCCGTCTGTCCGTCCGTCAACAATTTCTTTAAACATCTTCTCCTAAACCACTGGGCCAATCATGTTGAAACTTGGCAGGGATGTTCCTTGGATGAAGCTTTTTAAAAGTTGTTAAAAGAATTTAATTTTATCAAAAACTCTGGTTGCCATGGTTACATAAAGGCCCAAAATGGCCGAAAATCTAGGAAAAATTCTTCTCCTCCTAAACCACTGGGCCAATCAAGCTATAACTTGGCAGGGATGTTTCTTGGGTAAAGTTCTTCAAAAGTTGTTAAAAGAAATTAATTTCATCAAAACTCTGGTTTCCATGGTAACGGAAAGTCTGAAAAATGGCCAAAAATGGATGAAAATATTAGAAAAAATTCTTCTCCTCCTAAACCACAAGGCCAATCAAGCTGAAACTTTGCAGGGATGAACCTTGGGTGAAGTTTTTTAAAAGTTGTTAATAGAATTAAATGTCATCAAAAACTCTGGTTGCCATGGTAACAGAATGTCTGAAAAATGGCTGAAAATCTTAGAAAAAATTCTCCTTCTCCCAAACCACTAGGCCAATCATGCTGAAATTTGGCAGGGTTGATTTTTGGGTGAAGCTCTTCAAAATTTGATAAAAGAAATTAATTTCATAAAAAACTCTGGTTGCCATGGTAACGGAAAGTCTGAAAAATGGCCGAAAATGGCTGAAAATTTTAGAAAAAATTCTTCTCCTCCCAAACCACTTGGGCCAATCAAGCTGAAACTTGGCAGAGATGATCCTTGGGTGAAGCTCTTCAAAAGTTGTTAAAATAATTTAATTTCATCAAACAAATTCTGTTATTCATAGAGGAATGAAGAGAAGAATGAATTGAACTTTGTTTGATTACTTCGGAACGGAATGTTCTACACCGATATAACATACAATTTTGCCGGATATAACCGCGATTAGAGGACAGAAAAATCTAAACGTGAAAGTTTGATATAAGTTACAGAATCACGTAGAGGAGCTCCCCATCTAGATCTGCAGCTAGTTGGTATTTCTGGGAAAATTCATATTGAAGAAAAAATTAGGCCGAAAGTGTATTTCTCATCTAAGCAAGATATTGTACATATGACGTCATGATCAACATTGCCATGCAATCTCGTGCGAAATGACAAGCTCTTTAGAAACAATCCTATGATTTCCGCATTTCGTGTCATTTTTGCATTTAAGGAATAGGATAGCCGTTTTAAATTTTCGTGTAAGTGTTATAAATCCTCGAATTATTGAGCACCAAACGCTATTTTTTCTCTCGAAGCCCCAACACTCGTGAAAAAACTTTTTTTGTTCACTCAACTGAACATAAAGCCTATCGATGAAATAATCCTTGTATCATTATTTTTTCTTTTTTTGTTTGCCCTTTTTTCGCAAACAGTTATGATTAAGATCAACCGAAATTTTGATATTTAATTCATCTTCTCTTCATTCCTATTTTGCGAAACCTTTGAGGTGTCGCCCACCTAGTAACATGGTTTACAAGTTATGAGTGACTTACTCAGGTGAGCGATATAGGACCATCATGGTCCTCTTGTCTGTTACTTTGATCAGTAAATTGTTTAAATATTATTAACAATAATAAGGATGGTGTATGGGCACCTAAAAATTAAGAAAAAAATGTATATTTATGACCCGTCATGCAAAAAGGGACCATCTGGGTAGCGCATAAAGTGTTGATCCTAGTCAGACTGCCCAGACTGACTAGGGTCGAAACTTATTTTATATGCTTATTTTCTAAATCTAGAATGATCAATCTACCTTCCAGTGAAAGAATTTTTGAAATGCGACCTTTGGTTGACCTATGCTGGATCAAATCTCTTTTTCAATGATTCATTTTACAGAATTCCAGGATGGTCCTTTTTGCGTGCCAGGTCACATTTATGTAACACTGATCAGATTCTTATCATTTCAATTATAAATGAAGATCAATTTCACAGGCTTTCATCTAATGATATTTCATATGTTGGGGGTGTTAAATTAGCTTTATGCTTGAGATGGTACAAAAATATTTCATATTATTTTGAGTTTGATGGTGAATAGAAATGATTTGAATATCTTTAAGATGTTTTATAATATGTTGAACATTTTTCATGTATAGAATATGAAATGATTTCACACATTTAATGTGGGCAACTGGGATAAAATTTTATCCCTTGCATAATACCTTCTATGTTAAATAGAAGAATTGGAGATTAGTGATAAATAAATCATTATTAATAATATTTTGTTAGAGTTTTTCAATGTTAAAGAAGACATTTAATTAAAAATGGTGGTATTTTCTTGGAATTATTTATATGTCATGATAGGTAAAATAACATGTATATAAATAGTTAGTCATGGAAAAGTTTTATTTAATGGATTCACACATGAGTGTGATTAGGTTTTAAGTTTCATACCTGCATAAAATCAACTAATATTCTCTTCATATCTTATAATTCATTATCATGATGCAAAACGTAATATTCATTAGTAATGAAAGCAATTTCTTACAGGACTACTTGTGTGTGGAAGTTTACAAAATAGCTGCAAACTGAAAATTGTTTTCATTCAGAAATAAACTAATTTTTTCAGTCAATCAGAATGCATGAAAATTAGTGGAATCATCCAAAACTAAAATATAAATGTAATGTATGATTATCAATCCATTTGTTAATGGGTTGTGAATTGACATCATTAAGGTTGCGTCTACGAAGAGTCCTCACTGTTATAGTGCAGTTGTTAGTGTTGGACTGTCAATCTTAAGGTCCTGGGTTTGATTCCCTAATGCAGCACTAATGCTTTCTTACTATTTGTCTCCCACAAGTTGGTTCAAAATAGTAGACCTAAATGGGATAGCAGCTGGAGGATATGAAAGGATATTATGGTAGTACTGGTGTGAGAAATACCAGGAAGCTTTTGTTATGTGCTCCAGCCGCCACAATATGATTGAAGATCGTTAAAATTGGCTTGCAACCCAATTCAAATGAACAAACAAAGCGACTTGGAGCTATTCTGGATTCCCCTGTATTTATCAGATGTATTTTCCCCTCTGTGGCAGTTGTGGTTTCAAACGTAGTGCAGCAAATATAATGATATCTATTTACAGGAAAAATGATCAGGAATAGCTATTTTAGGTAGAAGGGAAACCATTAACTGCAATGGAATAACACCCTAGGGTCTGGGTTTATGGCAAAATGTAATTCAATGAAAGTTAAATCATACCACAGTGTGAAATAGGAATACTGTAAATGTATTTTATAATTTTATTAGTATTGTAGACTCTATTTTGTTCAATTGAATAACCGTTAACCATTGAGGAACAAATTGTATAAGTTATTTTTGTTTTTGTAATTTGAAACAAAATCGATGGCTCAGCGTGAAACAGTTGTAACTCCCTATATATTTATAGGGAGTTACAACCGTTTTGCGCTGAGCCCTCGAAATGCAAAGACCAACCAGACAAGTGGCTAAGATAACATTTTAGAACATTCTCTTAACAATTCTCATATATTTCAATTTGGTTAACCCCTCTTCAAAGGTTGTGGGGGCACACTGGAACTTTCATTGCTGAGTGTTTTCATTAACTTTAGGAACTTTTTCTTGTAAAAATGTTATATTTGCTAGAAAAATATAAATTTTCTTCACACCTTGCCTTATACTTTATTAGATGTTAATGGTGACAAAACAATGCAAACTTTTTGCAAATTTTACCTCACTTTGCACCCTAGGTGGGGATTGATTTAAAACAGTTTTCACCCTTTGGTTATCCTTAATGCAGGACATGTATCAGGTATGAAAGGCATTTACTTCTTTATCACACTTAAGTATGAATCCACTTTGCATATTCATACAGTGTGATTAGATTTTTATTTTCATTCCTACATGGAATTAATACACACTCTCTTCATATTTTAATTACAAATATGAATACACACATGCTGTAGTGAAAATTAAACAGGGTTCAGGTGCTTCAAGATTTGGGACTTTCTTTCAGATTTTAAAGTAGATTTCATACTAAAATATATAAAAAGATAAGAGAATTGAATCAATAAGTTCCAGACAATCCCGCAGTGAATGAAACTAGAAAAAATATTATTTTATACAGTTTATTACCTATAGATGATGTCTTAAGTGTCTGAGAAATGCTTGATTTTTTGCTTACAGCAATACTGTTTTATTCTAATATAGTCATTCTGTAAATTGTAATGCATTGATTGGTCAGCCCATTGGCCTAGTTGGTAGTTTAGGGTACTCAACTACAAATCATAGTTTTAGAATCACGGCTTGGATTTCTGGATTAGCTATTTAATAACTTATACCGTATTTATTCTAATAATCGCCGGGGCTTTTATTAGAAAAGTCATGTTCGACGCAGTGGGGGGTGGGCGATTATTGGAGGTATTCTGTTGGGCAATAACTCAAACTTACTATGTACGGACCTTCAATGTCCCTAAACAATGACAATGTGATACGTATCTGATAAATACAAAATTAATTTCCAAAAATGAGGAACAAAGACGCATAATAATGACACTACTCGGACCTTTTTGTTTGCCCATTGTCACCGTTTTTCAATAAACAGAGCGACACGCTGCTTTACATAACATCGCTATGAAACCAAGGGATTCTCGCGAATGTACAATGTATTTATATTCTGCTATCATAAAACAATGGAATAAATTGAAAGTTAATTGATCATTAAATAGCTAAAGAATCCCCTCTCTGATACGGTGCCCGAAAAAAAACTAAAACTGTCGACATCGGCAGATGATAACGCCGACGACATTGCTGTTCTGGTTCAATAAATGATTCTCCAGTTTCAGAAAATTGTATTATTCTTTGTTTTCGTAGATTAGAATATACCGCATATCAGGGTCAGGATCGTATCCACATCCGATCATAGTAGTTGCACGCACTTATTTTAATTTCAATTTTAACCTATTGTTTGCTCCTTGTATATTTTTCGCTAAATTACAAGAAATGGATTAAAAGCCATAATAGGAAATAGTCGTGTCGCCTACCTGTTGCGAAAATAAAATTAAGTATCCTGCTTTCCTAAATTCTAAAATCCGCAACAAAGTCACAAAGAGACAGCCAAATAATAATTTTAAAAGGGTTTGGCATCTACCGAGACAAGCGATTGGCGCGTGCAAGTTCTGGCAACACTTCCAAAAATAGCAGTCGGCGTCTTTGATAATCTGTTCACCCTCTGTGTGAAATTAACTGTTCCGCGTCCTTTACCTCGTTGCGAGACAAAAATATTTATTTAATTTGCCTTTATCAGCCAGATTGCTACTCGGATTTAATTTCGGATTTTAAAGAAAAATCATTGAATATAGGTAAATTCTTTTTATTCAGTTATTTGTTAAGAATATCGTAATTTTAGATTAAAATATAGTCCCATGTTTCGTACAAAAAATATTCATGTTTCCGTCAGTGAAAGCTGAAAACGCAGCTACGTCTGACAGGAAATCTTGCACGCATTCTTTATTTGACATTGGACTTAGGAAATGTTTGTGATAATCAGTGTTTAGAATAAAACATGAAGCTTATTCAAATCTGAGTAAATAATGCAGTCACGACCATCGCAAACATAAAGATCTCAAGCAATTCCCGATCTTCAGTAACTCTCGTAAACGAATGCCAGTTCATCTAAATTAACGAATCAACAGCATTTTTTATTTTTGTCGTAGGTGTTGCCTGAACTTTATAATATTTGTTGGAATAATTTGGAAGTTTACATTCGAGCATTTTCTCAAATCGGGGGATGGGCGATTATTAGAATCATCAACTTTTTCTGAAAATTGGTCTTAAAATGGCTGATTCTGAGCGGTGTTTTGGGGGATGGGCGATAATTAGAATATGGGCGATTATTTGAATAAATACGGTAACTATCTTTTAGATGAGACCTTATATTGATTCTCTAGGTATTGAAGTTCAAAAACAGGCAGAACTCAGCAGAAGTTTTGATCTATATCCTTGAAATATTTTTTTTTAAAACACACTGTCTTCTTGGGGCCTTGTTTTTGTGAGCATATTGTGCTACAATGCCTAACATAAAGTGCCCTAAAGTCGTCAGTGTCCTATTGTCGTCACTTTTTTGTGACCCCGTTTTCTGTCATATCTATTGAATTCAAGAAAGACTTAACGTCATTATTTGATAGATTAATGTTTTCATTTCAATTTTACTCTTTGAGCATTAAATATCTTTTACAATAAACTGAAAAAAAGCCCAGTGATTCGAACTCGTGTTTTTCGCACTAGAGATGGAAATGCGCGAAGTTGTTTGGGAAAGACACGTGCCGTTGCGCGAAAGCTAAATGTAAACAAACCATCACGTAAGCAATATAGGAGATAACTCCGATTCTCATTTGATATATTTTTCTAAACGTATGACTTCCTTTTATTGCTTGGACATAGATATTTTCTCAATAAACCAACTTGAATCTTGATGACGACTTTAGGTCCAAGATGACGAGTTTAGGACATACATCAAATGTTCGGTTTCTAGAATCAATTAGTCTGCCCCTTTAGCTCAGTTTAAGAGCACCTGACTTCAAAAGTTAATGACATGAAGTCCGATATCAAGGATTCTATTCCCGGGCAAGCACACTAGCACACATTAATTGTTTTTCGGATGAGACGTTAAGCCAAGGCCCTGTGTGTCGGTGTTTACTGCCTCGGTGGCCTAGTGGTAAGTGCACTCGACCCGTGACCTGGGGGTTCGTGGTTCGAGCCCCACTGTCGACGGGGTGTGTTTAAGGGCCGCGAAAACACTTTATAGCCAGCCCTAGTTCACCCAGCTGTAAAAATGGGTAGCAATGGGTTTAAACCACTGCCTCTCTCTCGCAGACGTGAAAACATCTAGATTGAGTGTTCGAGAGCGATTCTATAAGCTTAAGCTTTCGCCGCAATCGAACTAAAATAAATTAGTATAAACTACGTCGATAAAGTAAAAGAACCTTGACTGATCTCAACAGTAGTTTCATAATGTATTCTCGCACTATCTCCCCTAATTACTAACCGTCGCTTAAATAGGTACATGCTACGGTAACGACGTTAGGGAAAAAAAAAGACAGAAAAACACGCACTAGAACCATCAATTTCTCGGTGGCCTAGTGGTATAGGCGCTCGGCTGTTGACATGATAAAGGCCCGCCGTCCCAGCGCTACCATCGGTTAGGTGTGTTTTATGGACAAACCCCTTAACTTGAATAACAAGCCCCACCCAATCATCTCCCTCTCTCTTCGGGACAATGAAACACCAAAATTGAATGTGCGAGAGCGACCCTCGAAAGGCGCTCGTTACAGTGCAGTCGTATTGAAATAAATTTGTATTAAATCATTTCAGTTATATTAATGTGCGATGATTTCTTTTGTAAATGAGTTTAAGAAGAACATTATTGTTTAAAGGGTAAATGGTTTAATGTATTGTGCAATTTTATTTTTTTTAAATGCTTTTTCGTGATCAATGAATAAAAAAGATACTATTTACAACTCTTCAAAATTTATATAATATGGGTGGATTTTTTTTTTTTATATATATATATATATATATATATATATATATATATATATATATATATATATATAAATACTATTTGTATCAAGCATTTTATTCTTTTCCATAGTATATTCTAACCAAATTAGAAGAAGTTCTCTAGGTTGCTCACTTCTTGAATTTAGCGTATGCTGCTTTGAAATTTACAATATCACATGTTCGTAAATCCATACAGTAAGAGAACTTGTAAAAGGACATGAAATAAGCTAGCAGTATATATTTCTTGTAACGTAGGCCTAATATTTTATTTTCATATTTCATGTTGCGGCATTAGGCTGTTATTGTTTTTATTTCCGTCTCAGCTATGTTATACAATAGGAAACAAAATGCCAGTCAGCGTAATAAACATGACGTATCCCGGGTAGAAAATAATTTCATCCGAGGCGAAGGTTAGGGCTGATTATTTACGGACGAAAAAAAAAAAATATCCAAGTAGAAATCATACGGGAATATTTTTCGACATATATCCTTTGTGTAAATCATAACCGTATTGGTTGATTTTCAAAAGAAATGCACTGATGTTGGTGTCAAAGGTTAGAATCGCTATTTGATTAAATCCCTGCCTCAATGCAAAGGTCAGAATCATATTCTTTAGTGATTTTGCAGGCTCCACATGACCCTTGAAATATAACTCACCGATGATTTGAATATATTAAGACTCCTGTAAAAAGTAAGGAGTCGGTGAAAAGGACCTTTGTCAGCAATGCAGCTAACCCCAAAACTATCCGTTACAAGCACTTTCTCAATTATTTCATCCATATTCATATTAGAAAATAACTTCATTTGCCGTCTGCATTGTTTTAACTTTGATCATGACAAAACTTTGATGTCTAGTAATCTTAAATCGAGGTACCGAAGGTCACTTGATTTGGACGAGACCTTGTTTATCTAAATTGGATTAACTACGCTTTGAACAATCTTTTAGTCACATCGCAGTGGCTGGAGCACCTATCAATGCGTTTCAAGCATTTCTCGAAACAATACTACCATTTCATTCTTTTAAAGCCTGAATATGCTATCACTTAGGTAAACGGTATAAATTTCTGTAGTATCTAATTCCCCCACATCATAATGTAACCATTGGTTTGGGAGTGATGTTGCATAATTGCATAGAAAATAAAATAAAGCATGTTTTTAGAGTAGCCTGTAGTCTCCCATATTCGAGCACCTTAAGCTATGATATTTGCTCATGCACACTCCATTATTGCAATTTTTCCCTGTAAATTACACTGAAAGTAGCACAAACTTAATTGTGATATTTCCATGTGAAGAACAATAAGATTGGTTACATAATTAAGTTACATCGTGTGATGTTTGCGCAAAGGTAAACTGACTAGAAAGGCCCAAAAACAGTCTCCCATAATCAAACACCTTGACAATTTTCATCCCGCGATCAAATTCTCATATTACACACTATTGAAAATGACTTACAAAATCAAAGAGATGTCTTTCTTTTAACCTAGAATCATTTTTGAAGCCAATTACATGACGCCAGTCAAGCAACACAAATTTCAACGTAAGGGCCCAAAAAATTTTAAGAATGGCTGATTAAACAAATAGTAGAGCAGAAAAAGTCGTTATTTAAAGAGAATTTAGCACTTTTGTAGCATTGTCTACCCATATAAGTTTGTTGAAAAATATTTCTGACAATTTGCAAATTGTTAAAAATCATGAGACATAAGAATATCCCGAAAAATAAGAATGATCGAATATAGGAGCCTGCTCGAATAGGGGAAACTCAAGCTTTATTCATTTACTATAAGTTGGACTATTTTTACAGGCTTATAGTCTGTGACGACTTTTGGACCTATTGACAACTATAGGCACCTGGTTATGACGACTTTAGGTTTACCAGGTCCAAAAGTCGTCAGCATGACCCCCCGCCTTCTTTCTTTACCGATATCTTACGCGTTTTAAATGTTAGAATTAATATTTATATATAGAAATGTGCATAAATGGTTCCATTTTAATTTAACTAAAGCAGGGAAACAGTTATCTGACGACATTAGGTACTAAGAGTATTTGAAAAGCTAGATATGACGACTTTAGGGCACTTTACGTTACAATGAATACATTGAAATATACAATGATTGAGGTTAAGTGGACTCGTAATAGTTCCGCAACATTTCTGAACTGATGATCTTTCACAATGTTGACGGAGGTTTTCTAATAAAATCATATGGAAACCTCTGTTAACATGTTTCCTACTTCCGAAACGTTGCTGAAACAATTACATGTCCACTACCTTAAGATGATTATGAGTTTGTCAAAGATGGCTAACCTTATTCAGACTGTTAATAATACATGTTTAAGCTTTTGGCAATTCAATTATCAAATTGTGAAAGTCACATTCATTTATGTTTTTCTCAAATTGAATTATTATCAATTTTACTTCCAGTGTGATTTTTTAACCAAAAGGAAGCCAAACCTGCTTTTTAGAAATACAGAAAAACCCTCTGTAAAACTGCAGAAACCACTGGATACCAGCTCAAGGTACACTAATTCAGAATTTCTCCTTAAACAAATGGTTCTCACTTAAGACTTAGGGCCAAGTTATGTCTAGCCCCGGGGAGGTATTGTTGTCTGCAATATCAGAGTACCTCTCAGACAGCTGGCTACCAGTTTTGGACTCTCCCAAATATTGACTATCAAAATAGCCTAGAAAGGCTATTTTGATAGTTGACAGTTGGACCAGGCTTGACCCGGGTAGGATCCATTCTGAAATAACTTGTCCCTTACAGTTCCCATACAGTTAAATGTTTGATTAACTAATTTGAAAGAAATTGATCCTGTTCTCTTACTTTCCTCTTTATGTTTTGGGTTCAATCAATCAGTTATGAGATCAGATTTGCTGTGCCAACTCTGATTTAACATTTGACAAAATTCATTGAGACTCACATATTATTCACAGTCAAACCTGTCTTAGCGGCCACCTGTATTCAGCAAGCAACCTGTATTAAACAAGTGGTCACCGAGTTCCAAAATGAACCAATAGCACTGTAATTGACCTGTATTAAACAAGCACCTGTCTTAAGCAAGCACTTTTTGATTGTCCCTTTGGTGCTTGTTAAGACAGGTTTGACTGTATCTCCCACCAATAGGTGAATGATAAGTAGTGGCCAAAATTAGCATGGGCAGCCTAAAGCTCGAATGAAATGACAGTCTCCAATATGTCCAAAGATGGCAGTAACACGTCAGATGATCTTCAGATGATCGAGAGTTGTAAGGTCGGTTACTAGTGATTAGTGGCCAATGCAAACCACCTTTTAGTGATTATTATGTAACAAACCAGTAACACCAAGATGACTAGTTGGTAGGTTTCATCTTGGAGGTAGAAGTCAATGACGAGCTGACAATCACCAAAAACCCTGCTTTTGAATTGGCTGATCCGTGGTCAGTTTTGCAGTGTTGTCAATCATTTGCCAATTTTATTACATAAAAATTATTCTATTTAAATTTGTTGGTAACCTATAATCAGTTTATCTTGCATTTATGAGACAGTAGTAAAAGCTGTAAAACAAATGATGCTTTTCAACTGGAAACTAATTTGCCAATAGCATCAAAGCCAAAATTTTAATGATAGCTAGACAAATTTATGGATATTGATCAGCAAAACTCTATCAGTTCAGAAAAAATGTTTTAATTAAAGAAATTGGGCTATTTTAGTAAAGTTTGCAATAAATTTAATTAAAATTGCTTATTTTGTATGTCTTGCTAAGTAACACAACACCAGTCCCACTTCGTTCCCATCACTTTACTAATGATGCCAATGTATTGGTTTAATGACAGCCTTCACAGGGGGAGTTTAATTCAATATTTGTCAGTTTGTGCACCTTTAATGAGAACCTAAGTAAGATGTATGACACATTTGTGGAGATCATGTCCTAAAACTCCTATTTTATTACTCAATAATGGAGCTTCAGTAGAGAGGAGGAGACATTTAAATGTTCAAAAAGTCTTCCTTCACAGCTGGTGCATGGTGCTTTGTATCTTAGGTAGACTTGAAAATGAGACCTGTTTAATAGCATTGATTTCCCTGATTTTAACTGTGATAATAAGGAAGCTGATGTCATATAAGCTGCAAATAGTTTGTTCTTTTCTTAGTCTATTTGTTAGGTGTTTTTAGCTCACCTGAGCACAAATTGCTCAAGGTGAGCTATTGTGATGGGCTGCTGTCCGGTGTCCATCGTCAAACTTTACCTTGTGTGCACTCTAGAGGCCACATTTTTGGCCCAAATGTCTTGAAACTTGGTCAAAATGTTTGTCTCCATCAAATCTCGATCAAATTGGAAATAAGGTCAAGTGGAGTAAAAAATGGGGTCATTGGGTCAAATTTTAAAAAAACCTTGGGTGCACTCTAGGGGCCACATTTTTGGCCCAAATGTCTTGAAACTTGGTCAGAATGTTTGTCTCCATTAAATATCAGTCAAGTTTGAAATTGGGTCAAGTGGGGTCAAAAATGTGGTCAAGGGGTCAAATTTTAGAAACACCTTTTGTGCACTCTGGAGGCCATATTTTTTGCCTAAATGTCTTGAAACTTGGTCAAAATGTTTGTGTCCATCAAATCTCGGTCAAATTGGAAATAAGGTCAAGTGGAGTAAAAAATGGGGTCATTGGGTCAAATTTTAAAAAAAAATTGCACTCTAGAGGCCACATTTTTGGCCCAAATGTCTTGAAACTTGGTCAGAATGTTTGTCCCTATCAAATTTCGGTCAAGTTCGAAAAAAAGGTCAGGTTGGGTAAAGGGGTCAAATTTTAGAAAAACCTTGTGGCACTCTAGTGGCCATATTTTTGGCCCAATGTCTTGAAACTTGGTCAGAGTGTTTGTCTCAATCAAATCTCAGTCAAGTTTGAAATTGGGTCAAGTGGGGTCCAAAATGGGGTCAAGGGGTCAAATTTAAGAAATACCTTGTGTGCACTCTGGAGGCCACATTTTTGGCCCAAATGTCTTGAAAATCATTCAGAATGTTTGTCTCCATCAAATCTCCTACAAGTTCAAAATTGGGTCAAGTTTGGTCAAAAATGTGGTCAAGGGGTCAAATTTAAGAAAAACCTTGTGTGCACTCTAGAGGCCACATTTTTTGGCCCAAATGTCTTGAAACTTGGTGAGAATGTTTGTCTCCATCAAATCTCCTTCAATTTCAAAATTGGGTCAAGTGGGGGCAAATATGGGGTCAAGGGGTCAAATTTTGGAAAAACCTTGGGTGCACTCTAGAAGCCACATTTTTGGCCCAAATGTCCTGAATGTGGTCAGAATTTTCGTCTCCATCAAATCTCGGTCAAGTTTGAAATTGGGTCAAAAATGGGGTCAAGGGGTCAAATTTTACAAAAACCTTATATGTACTCTAGGGGCCACATTTTGGGCCCAGATGTCTTGAAACTTGGTTAGAAAGTTTGTCTCCATCAAATCTCGGTCTAGATCAAAATTGGGTCAAGTGGGGTCAAAATTGGGTCAAGGGGTCAAATTTTAGAAAGACTTTGTGTGCACTCTAGGGGCAGCATATTTGACTCAAATGTATGTCTTCTTAATATCTTTGACTTTTGTTAAGCCAGTAATGTATTTCAAAGAAGTAGTGTTGGCACTTTGCTTCCTTTGGAAACTATATGCATCAGGTGATCGCTTAAGGGCCAATGGCTCTCTTGGTTTTTTTGGGTTTTTTTTGTTTTTTTTTTGGGGGGGGGGGGGGTGTATTTATTCCACTTTTTGAGAGTTAAAAGCTATAATGCAGTAGCTTGTGCACTTATCTATGACTTCCTGTAGTTTCTCATACCAGTACTAACCCTATACTCATTCAAGTGGCCAGCTGCTACACCCAATAAGGCATTTTTATGAAATCAAAAATATTGTCTCTTCGGTCTCCACAAGAGAATGATGTGTGACAATAAATTGCCTTACAGTCACATGGTAGGAATTGGTCATTTCTTGGGGTTGTAGAGGGATCAAATTCGCGATCTTAAGATTTAAGATTGACTGTCAAAACATACTACTCACTGATTGTTTGAATGAGGTTTAACGCCGCTTTTAACAATCTTTCAGTTATATCACGGATGCTGTAGCACCTAACAATGGATTCCTGGTATTTTTTACACCAGTACTACCATAACATCCTTTCCTAGCCTCCACCTGCTATTCTACATAGGTTAAGTTACAATTATCAACCAATTAGTGGAAGACAAATAGTCGAAAAGGATGCGCACTGCCATCAGGGATCAAACCCAGGACCTCTGGTTTGACAGTTTTACTACACCCTGAGATTACTGGTTTTAATCTGAAAATCATAATTATATTCAGAAAGAAATAGAAATATAACTTCCAATTGAGTTTAGTCTTTTGGGACAGCCTGGCATGATATATTGCATGTTTGTCATGGGCTAAACATTCAGTCCTCTCTGTTTCATTAATTATTCAAAACTTGCACACAACAGAAAAGCAATACCAATTGCATACTATGCCTCAACATTGAAAGATAATGGCATATAGATTTATTGTTGTCTTTCCATCTGTTCATCAAATGATCTCTCTGATTCGCAGTACTTTCCCCCAAAAAAATCTATTTTTCCAATGATACTTACAGGTAAGATAAAAATTTGGTATGTACCAGTAAGTGCAACTTTTAATGATGAGGGTCTATTGAGTATCCAAACTAAAGGTCATCTTTTCTCAGCTGTAATATTATCAACATACATCAATGTTGCTGAGATCAAGGTCAATATGTCATCTATCAAGATCAAATATCTGTACAAAAATTGCAGTTTTATTACCCTAATTTCACAGTGAGTTTTTGTTTCTTCCTTGCAGATGTTGATGGCTCAGTGCAAAACAGTTGTAACTCCCTATAAACATATAGAGAGTTACAAGTGTTTCGTGCTGAGCCAACAATGTGTAAGAATTATAGTAGTGATTACTTTTCCAGGGCTTTAGTATGACATCAAAAAATGAGGTCCCAAAGACTCAATAGTTGGGATCAAAGAGGTCCTTGCTGATGGTTTCGGAGTCCCTGCTTTAAATGTGGACTTTCTCTTTTTAGTGTTCATCATTTGGGAGTTGTTGGACCCTTACTCGCTAAGGTTAGGTGTCAAATCCTGACAATATAGTCTACAATAGTTCACAGACATTTTCTAAGATTGTAACATGTGATCTTCATAAAGATGTTTTTCAAGTATAAAAGGGTTCAAAAGTGCAAGTCAGTTAAGTAAAGGATGAAGTTTCTAAGAAATGGTTAACCGCAGCCATATTTGTATTGATTCCCAGTCTGTTTATTGTTCATCTCTGTTATTGAATTCTCTCATACTGACAAGTTTACGTTGTTAGTTTACGGAAGAATCAGGAAATTGGTCCAAGTTTGTTAGGTACAGAATTATTTGAAGACCACAACTTGGTTTTGCTAATTGGCATTCAGTATATCGTTGGTTAAATGTGCTGAAGCTCAGAGGTTTTTTTCTCCCACTGATGATATCTGATGTGTTATCAGGGTTTTAGGAGAGGCAGGCTTCGTGCACCTGAGACACAAAAATAAGATACCTGGACACTCAAAACTGTGTGATGTGAGTCCAATATACTCTCTTGGGCTCAACTTCAGCAAAAAAAATGAAGACTGCTTTAAACAGTCTTCAATTATTTTCTTAAGTTTAGCCCCATATATTAATATATGCTTCTATCAAATTCTTTTACCTTTAACCAGGGAATAGCTCTAATTGTCCAAAATACAAGAAAAATATCCAAAAACTAATAAAATACCTAGAGCAGGGACTCCCAAAAATTAAGAAAGGACTCCCAAGATCCAAATGATGGAGTCCTTTGGACCCTATTTTGTTGACATCAGACTAAAACCCTGTGTTATGAGTTATCTAGTTGTAAGCTGAATGCTGAGAAATGTCTTTGTAAAGTAATAGGGTTTAGAGACATTATGGATTTGGTTATGCTATGGTATATGGGACATTATGCATCTTACCATTGCTTACTCTCTTTTTAGCTTACCTGAGCACAAAGTGCTCAAGACGAGCTATTGTGATTGTAAAATGTTCGTCATCAGTCGTGCATCGTGCAGCGTCCACAATTTCTTTAGATATCTTCTCCTCCTAAACTGGTGGGCCAATCTTGATGAAACTTGGCAGGGATGTTCCTTGGGTAAAGCTCTACCAAAGTTGTTCAAATAAATGTAATCCACCGTAACTTTCCCTTTACCCTTAACAAAAAGGGTGAAAATATGAAAATCTTTAAAAATCTTCTTCTCTGAAATCAGATGGCAGACAGCTTTCATATTTGGTATGTAGCATAAGCTAGTGGGCCCCTACCAAGTTTGTTCATATCAACCCCCTGGGGTCATATTTGGGCTCCACCCAGATGCATCCCTTTTTACATAGAATCAGAGAGCTAAAAGGCATATTCTTCTTAGTCTTGGCTGAAAACATTCAATGGTATTGATCCTATGTAGAAATTATCTCCTTGTTGACATCTGCCTATTTCAGTAATGTGATGTCACAGGGGTCTAAGAGACTCAGGTGAGCGATCTAGGACCATCATGGTCCTCTTGTCTAAAACTTTCATTGAAAAACCCTTAATCTCCCTGGGGCTTTTAATAGACTTGTGATGGTTGTCTATCACAGAAATGAAAATTTGGAAATTGCTGCCATTTTATAAAGTTGTGCATTGCTTTGAATAAATAAAACATAAAAAACCAAAGACAAAAACCATTGGCCAAGGACAATGGGGCATTAAGTTGTTCCATTTTGTTTATTAGCTGGGTTGTTATCGAAGAAACCCGAGGTATGATGATCACCTTGGTACCATTTGTGTTGGTTTTGGCATGACAAATTTTAACCTTGGTCTTTTCTCTGGTGTTCTTGAAAATAACTTCATGAAACTTGCATGTGTGGTCAGCATCACAAGAGCTATCAAGACTATCATGGGGGATTACCTCTGGAAGCATGTTTGTAAGAGTTATGCCCCTATTTTGCCTTGGACTTTTTGCACCATCCAGCATCTGTAAATCTTTGAATCTGTAGGTGGTGCTCTTGTTTATTCTATCCAGCAATTCCTTTATCCAGCAATTCCATATTAATCTCATGAACAGGAATAGATATTGGCAAAATGTTAACTGTTTAAATACAGTCTTAAAAAGATGTTTTAGTCATTACTTCAGTACTTACTCCTTGCTAGCAAAGAAACAATTTACAAAATAGGAGTTATGGTTAACAAGCTTCTCATAGTTGATAATTTCTTAGAAATTGTATTGTGATGTACTATTAACACAATAGTAATTGACATTTAGCCATCAGATCCTCAACTGTTCTATGGAGGAACCTAGAACTTTTCAAAAGCAAGATTTATTAAAAAACTATAAAGTTCAAGAAGATCTTAAGCTTGAAAATAATTCAGTTTAAATCTTCCAGCCATACCATATAAGATATCAATTAAATGAAAATTCAAACGGAACAAAACTGAATGTATACTGACAGTCTGGGCTATTATAACCTACTATTGGTATAGTTTGATGACTAGGTTTCCAAAATCTAATAACATATGATGTCAAAAAGTTTGGGGAATAATGATTTGATATAAATGCTGGTATCAGTCAGTTTTGGTTAAAACAATTTTCTCAGTGCCTTTCCCATGTCCCACCGGCCCATGTTATTTATGTCTTGCCAAAGATGATCAGTATTTGCTATTTGAGGGAATTTGATATTTACCATCCAATTCAATTTTTCAAGTCCAAATGTTGATAATTTTTGTGAAGTCGGCTTGTGATTACTGAGACATAGTGTCACTTTGACATGTCCGGTTATCATATTTCTCCTATTAAACGCTCCCAGGAGCTATACATGAAATGGCCAGGGAGCTTTTATTTCGTATGAATTTTCTGATTTAAACAAAAATCATAAAATTAATGTCTTTTTGGCCCTTCTTCTTTAAGGTTGAGGTGAATTTCCTCTAAACAATCATTTATATGATTGTTTAGAAGAAATTCAGCTCAAATTAGAGAAGTTTCAAAAAGTTCCTAAAATGTTGGCATTTGAATTAGGGTTTCTTAGTAAAAAATATAGGGGTGCTACTATTAGGGAGGGCGCTATTATTAGAGGAAATATGATATGTGCGTTAGTCTGTAACTCTGTTCAAATTCATCCAGACTATCACTTACACAAATATGAATGGATTTCACAATAAATCGGCACCATCAATATTTAATGAAATTTTTGAAAGCTCCATGGTCAAGTTCACAGCTTTGTATATTCATACAGTGTGATTATGATTTTAGTTTCAGACCTTGAAATTAACAAATACTCCCTTCTTCTTTAATACTATTCAGTTATTTATTGAGAAATAACGGTAGATTACGCTTGATGATTTCACGGCCAAATCAGTGAAATTATCAAAAAATCTTACCCTGCTTTCATTCATTTCATCCTATTTGATGTTATATGTGTGGCGCCACATAAACAAAATTTTTATTGTCTCATGATGACCTTGCATAGAAATAACATTCAAAATTATGCTCTTTTTAATTAATGTGCCCATAAATTTTCACTTTTTTGCATTCAAGAAATAGAAAAATCTCTTATTTTTTGTGTATTATTTATTTATATTTCATTTTGTGAACAATAAAAGCTATATGTTCACTTGGTGAAATTATAGCTTTTGTTGTTCACTCAAACAAAAATAAATAAATCTTACACTGAAACAACTGATTATCCTCCAAATCTCTTAATTAAAGATTTGTGAGTGAAGCTGGCCCCATAAATTGTCTACCTTCCGTCCAAATGTCTCAGTAAATTTGATGGTTGGGATATTTAAAGCTTTTGTGCGTGAAATAGAAGTCACAATGCGTGGGGGAAAAGGAAAATGATTGATCAAAGAGTATCTGAGAAAGGATTGCAAGGCAAACAATATTAATAATATTGACCAATGTCATTGAGAATGATTTATTAGAATGTTATAACTGGGCTATCTGCCTTCACATGCTATTTCTTGGAGTAGATTTGCTATTATGTAATATTTTTCTAAAACACTGTTGTTTTCTGAAGGGTCCTTAGTAAATTCTCAAATCATTGGTTACATTCATTATTAAGGTATTTCCCAAAGATTGTAATTGTTGGTTGTATATTGCGTGTACTTTAAAGTAGTTGATATAGATGTGTTGTCTGACGTAAAATTTCTCTATTTACGGAAGATGTGACTGTACGCATGACTCATTGCGAAACAGTTGTAACTCAAGGTGTCAATGAAACCCTATTGTAGGTGCCTTTACAATACATTGGCACTTACAATAGTGCTGCACTGATCCCTTGAACTGCCTATACATTCATAGGCAGTTACAAATATTTTGTGCTGAGCCATCTGTATGTAATTTTTTACCCTTGTACATGTTTTAAAGTTGTTTAAAAATTAATTTGTTTTCTTATATTTCAGGTAAACAGAAATCTTCAAGTTATTAAAGATTAACCTTGAAACAACTGCATGGTGTTAGCAATACAGGTAACTTGGTTTGAGGATAATTACTTAAAATGGAAACAACAAACTCCTCAAAATGATCTTTTTAAGAATTTGCCCTGGCTTTAAAATGGGTCTTTTACAGGGTCATATTAGCTATTGGGATTGCACTACGTCGGGTGTCAGTGTGTATTCCTTCATCAGTAGCACCTGTGGACAATGTCTTTAAATGACATCTCCTAAACTACTGGCATTGTCTTCCGATAGGTGGCATTTTTCAAATACTGACCTATCTGCCCCTATATTTGTTTGGGAAAATGCCTAAACCCCCAATGTTAAATATTGAGATTTTGAATTCTGGGCCCAAAAGTTAAAATTGTTAGTCTTTATCCCTTATACAGGATATATTGGATCATGAGATTTTGTTTGAGACTAGCTGATCTTAACCCTTGTCATGCTAATCCTGGAATATGCCTGCTTTGGCAGGAGCTATAGACAAACATCAGTCTACATATAGTCACCTGTTTCTCACTTTCAAACCAGAATTGTCAATAGATTTAGTTTTTGAAATGAAAATTAACCGACAGTTGGAACTTTCAGTGCTTTTTGCCCTTTGATTTTGATGCAAATTTTTAGCCAAAATTTATTCAGCATGACAAGGGTTAACTGAAGGTAATGTATGTTAAATAAAGCAAGTCTTGGCAAGCTTAGTAACTTTTTAGCTCACCTGAGCACATCGTGCTCAAGGTGAGCTTTTGTGATCATTGAATGTCCGTCGTCCGTCGTATGTTGTGTGACGTCTGTCGTCCGTCGTCCGGCGTCAACAATCTTAGTGTTTACACTCTAGAGGCCACAAATATGGCCCAATCTTCATGAAACTTGGTCAAAATGTTGGCAAGGTCACAAGGATGAACCCTATTGAAAATGGGAAGGATCTATCCCATATCACAGGAAAAGGGGCCTTAATGACAATTTTCTTGTTTACACTCTAGGGGCCACAAATATGGCCCAATCTTCATTAAACTTGGTCAGAATGTTGGCCTGGTCACAAGGATGTACCCTTTTGAAAATGGGAAGGATCTATGCCATATCACGGGAAAAGGGGCCTTAATGACATTTTTCTTGTTTACACTCTAGAAGCCACAAACATGGCCCAATCTTAATGAAACTTGGTCAGAATGTTTATCAGGTTACAAGGATTAACCCTATTGAAAATGGGAAGGATCCATGCCATATCACAGGAAAAGGGGCCTTAATGACAATTTTCTTGTTAAGACTCTAGATGCCACAAAAATTCCTCAATCTTCATGAAACTTGGTCAGAATGTTGGCCAAATCACAAGGATGAACCTTATCCAAAATGAGAAGGATCCACGCAATATCACGGGAAAAGGGGCCTTCATGACAATTATCTTGTTAACACTTTAGAGGTCACAAATATGGCTCCATCTTCATGAAACTTGGTCAGTATGTTGGTCAAGTCACAAAGATTAGCCCTTTTAGGAAATAGGAAGGATCCGTACCATATGACAGGAAAGGGAGCTTTAATGATAATTTTCGTTTTATAACTCAAGAGGCCACAATTTAGGCCGGAACTTCTTGAAACTTGTTTATGTTGAAATAAATATCTCCTTTATTACATCTGACCATTTAAATGATGTGATGTCCGAGGGGTCAAAGAGACACAGGTGAGCGATCTAGGACCATCTTTGTCCTCTTGTCTATTCTCAAGAAGGTTTAGATCAACTTTTCTCAGGCAAATTGAGAAATAGATTGTTTTTTCAACATGGGTTTTGTTCATTAAATCCATTTTTTAAAGGCCTAGAGCCGCCGTCATAGCGCAGTTGGTGGCGTGTCGGACTGTCAATCTAGAGGTCCAGGGTTAGATCCCCAACAGCGGCACTCATTTTTTCCAACTATTTGTCTCTCACTAATGGGTTGATAATCGTAGACCTATGTGAGATAGCAGCTGGAGGCTAGGAAAAGAGTTGGTGGTTGTACTGGTGAGAGAAATACCAGGAAACCATTGTTAGGTGCTCCAGCCGCGATATGATTGAAAAAATGTTGAAAGTGGCGTAAAACTCCATTCATTCAATCATTAAAGACCTAGATGATAAAAATTCAGCAATAATGTAAGTTAGATGACTTGGAGATGACATAGAGAATAACATGTTAGTTTCTTAAAATATCTATGTTATCTGGTCGAGGTTGGAAGAATTTATCATGACGAGGCTTTGCCAAGTCTTGATAATTTCTTGCAGCTGAGACCAGATAACATTGATATTTTAGGACAGGTACATGCTATTCTATTTATCATGCAATCATTTTTCAACACTTATCTATAAATAACCCTTAATAATCAAAGAAATTCAGGTGAAAGTGTATGCAAATTGTTTCTAAAAATAGACTGTCTGATATCATGTTATGTTATCAGGCAGGTGATATCAGGTCAATACAGGCTTCATTACATAATAAAATGATATCTCTTATGGCTGTTCATACAGAATACAGGGCGAGCAAAAAGAGAAAATTATTGTTATATTATTAGATCAATTTATCATGAATTTAGCGAACTATAAAGCTATATTTTTGTGATTGTTTCTTATAAAAAGAATTATTATCATGCAAAACAATTAATAATATTCTTTCTCCAAAAATTTATGCAAAAATATGCTAAAAAAATATGAAACTTAGGAACAAATGATTAAAGTACATCATTTTGCACTTTATTTCTTTGCAATTTCATGACATCATTCGGCTACTCTTAGATAATGTCAATAGTATAAAATGAAAGAAAGATGAGTACAACTGTCTGTACTGGTTTAGAGGTGAGATTTTCAAGTGATAATCTACCATTATATCTAGTTAAATCACCGAAAGAATAAAAGAAAGAGAGGATAATCGTTTGTTTCAATGTTAGATCGATTTATATTTCATTGGGTGAACAACAAAAGCAATATTTTGTATATTTTGTTGTTCACAAAATGAAATATTAATCAATCTTACTCGAAAAACAAACGATAATTCTATTTCTTTATTGCAAAAATGAGACATAAGATGACATCAGATAGGCTGAAATACACAAAAGCAGGGTATAAGTTTTTGATAATTTCACTGCTTTTGCAGTGAGATTATCAAGTGATAATCTACCGTTATTTCTCGATAAACCACCGAAAAGCATTAAAGAAAGTATTGCAATCTATCACTTTTAGTGAATTAATCAATCTTTGGCCTTTGCCTCAGACTCTTAGCAGGGATGTGGAAATGTGAATTTTCTCTACTTGTCCACGGACAAGTAAAAGTTGATTTCTCACTTGACCTGGATCAAAATAAATGTTTGCAAAATAATAGAATGGTTAAATTTTGAGAAACATTGTATTTAATAAAGAAAATGCTATAACTGCATTTTCTGAATTAAAAGACAATGTTTGCCACCCTTTGATAAAAACATTAGTATGACTTTTGTCCTAGATCTTTTAAGGAATGTTCCAAGATTTGCTCTGCTATTTACTTGTCCAAGGAAAAGTAGCCTAGAAAAATGTACTTGCCTGCAAGTGGAAAAGCTTGTGTCTGAAAAGTTGGGCATGGGAATTCCACACCCCTGCTTAGACTGCCTTTAGTGTCTAACCCTGAATATATAGCAGGACAAAGGATAAGATTCCTAGAAGAAAAATGCTGACAGGGCATCTGTGTTTCCTGCTGATTATTTACAAGTATAATTAAATTAGCTTACTTTGCCTTATGGTACCGTAGGCCAAGTACATTCAGTTTGTCAATTAGGGTAACACAATTACAGAAGTACTTTTTTGTCATAGCTGTATTTTTTTTAAAGCCCCCGCAAGGATATTTTTTCGGAAGTACGGACTAAATTTGGTTCAAGGCTGTGAGACTATGGATTATTTAGAAAAGCCAGTTAAAGTCTGAATTTATCTGAATATTTGAATGAAATTCTCAACCTGTTGGAGTTGATTATAGATTCACAGTTGAATAGTATTTGCATTAATGATTTCTGCCTTAAAAGAGACTGAGATATTGAAATTATTCAATTCTGTGCATTCCCTTTGTTCAGGATGACATAATGGTGCAAACTGTTTGCAAATAATACCCTGTTTTGCATGTGCACTTGCATGCAAAGCAGGGTATAATTTGTAAACAGATTGCATGGTTTTGTCATCCTTAACTCAGGTCTGGTGAATCTATTACTAGACAGGGGAATTTTAGATTGGTCCAAATTCAAAGCTTTTAAAGATTACAAGCTTAATATGATGAAGTTTATTGTCATTTTGGGTAGAAATCATAGTAGAAATTAAAGAGATTGCTTTTTACAAGCAATTTCTGGATTTTTTTCAGAGTCATGCAGAGAGTTTGTTTTGATACTCCAATGTAAAGGTCATATCTGAAGGTCAAACAATAAAAAGGGATAAAATTAGTCTTGTCTGTATATCTCCTACATTCCTATCACCTACATTTATAAATGGATTTCTTTATTACTTGGCACAGTTTGTCCCCTTGATGAGTACTTGTGCAATGCAAAGAGTTTGTTTTGATATGCCCAAGGTAAAGGTCACATTAGTTTTGGGTTTTCAGGGCACCAGACACACAATATAACAGCAATAATGCTGAAGGCAGTGTTAAACCTCTTCAATCAAGCAACCAAAATAACTTGGTACAGTTGTGCTGCTTTATTATACCCCCCACCTACAAAGTAGAGGTGGGAATATTAGTTTCACCATGTCTGTCCATCTGTCCAACTGTTCATAGACCTTTTTGTTTCCGGAATCTAACTCAAGAACCAAGTGAAATAGAATCATGAAACTTTATACAAATGTTGCTTATGAACCAAGGAAGTGCCTTATTGTTTTTGGGTTACATAGGTGCCGTATTGTTTTCGGGTCACATAGGGTAAAGGTCATGGTCAGAGTCAGCCTTTTTTCAATTTTCATTTCCAGACTCAAACTCAAGAATCAAATGACCTAGAATCATGAAACTTATGTTGCTTATGACCCAAGGAAGTGCCCTATTGTTTTTGGGTTTTTTTATCACATAGGTCAAAGGTCAAGGTCAAGGTCAAAGTCAATTTTTGTTCAATTTTTCGTTTTCGGACTTACAAGGAACAAGTGGCCTAGAATCATGAAACTTTATACAAATGCTGCATATGACTTCAATATTTGTTGTGAACTCTTCCTGCACTTATAGCACTAACATTTTGACAAAGTGCTTGAGGGGGGTAAAAGTCCTCTTTGTGACAGTTCTAGTTGGTGGTACTAATGTCCTTTGAAAAATTTGTTTGGATATGCCTGAAGATCAAGGTCACAGTAGAATGTCAAGTGATAAAACTAGTCTGGTCCGGAGCATATTTTATACATTCATGATTGTTTTCAAATGATTCAAGAAAACTTTTCCCCTTGATTAGTATTTGCATCATCCGATTAAAGTTTCTTTGAGTACATAACAATATTACCCAGGCTCTCATGTCTGTGACACATTTCTATTTGTTTCTTGAGATGCATAAAAAAGTGGATTTACATGGAAATTTACGTAAAGTTTTGTCTTTACCATTGGCTCTTTTCTTATGGTTTTCCAGAAGTTTGAATGTGCTTATCCCTCAATTTGGTCTATTTTAGTCTTTTCAACTTATGGATTACCAAGAAAATTTGATAACCAAAGTTTCCATCAGTTATCTAATCTATCATATTTCTTCTAATAAACACTCCCGGGAGCTATACATAACATGGTTAGGGAGCTTTTATGTAGTATGCATTTTCTGATTTAAAAAGTCATTGATATTTTTCTTTTAGGCCCTTTTCCCTATAATTTTAGGTAAACTCATTTTTAAAATAGAGAAGAGGTCTAAACAAGTACCTAAAATTTTGGCACTTGAAGTTGTTTTTCTTAGTAAAAAATGTAGGGGTGCTACTATTAGGGAGGGGGCTATTATTAGAGGAAATATGGTATATACATGTTAAGGCTGTAAGAAGAATATTGATTAGTGGATTGCATTGATGTATCACTAAAACCATGAATCTTTTATTACCATGGAAATTTTTTATTACTTTGCAGATGATAAATTTCTACATTCCATGTCTTTGTCCTGAGAAGTTTTATTGGCTGGTAGGAACGTAATCAAATGTCAAAGAAATAAACTTGAGTTTTGTCTCCTGGTATGGGTGACTCTTTAATTGAGATGTTAACTTTTATTCTGTTTTACATCTCAACAAAATTGGGTTGATGTGGTCTTAACAGTATTTTAACTCTTTCTGAAATTTTGGAATCAATAAGGTTTTATAATTGAGGTGTAAATTAGCCTGAAATAAGGTCAGGTATTTCATACCTCAAATATGTATGTTGTATATGCCAGTGGAAAGACTGGATGTATTTTGTAATCATGTTGGGTTTCCACTGGGCAAGCTGAGTCTACTTCTTTGTCCAGAGCATAACTCTGTCACCTTATTTCTGATTGATTTGAAACTTTGAAGTTATATTCCTCTCATGAAAATGGAGTGCAGTTCACAAGAACCGTAACCTTACCTAGCTTTATTTCTGAGTTACTTCCCTTTATTATTTTTCATACTTGGACATTCAGCGGTGTAATGGGCATATCTTGTGACAGTTTACCACCTAGTTTGTAATATTACAATTGACCAGAAAGTTGGATTTTAGAGGTAAGAGAATTTTACGTTTGTCCTATTCTATTCCAAGGCTGCCAATTTACTTGATTCTTTTTGATTGACTGCTGTATAACTCTCTTGTAACAGACAAAAAAATGAAACTATTACCAAGTTAAGCTTTTCAAAGTTGGCATAAACAGTGAATTGTTTGGCAAAGAGTGTGTGTTCCATGATAAAGAATGAAAACATTTCCATAATTTCCAGTGAGCTGTAACCTGATTATAGTTGTTAGCTAGAACCCTAGTTGATATGGATCATCATTAATCGGTCTCGAATTATTTATGAGCGAATGCTCCTCTGAATTAGTTGATGAATCATTGTCTATTTAGCTGATGTGCAATCCTAGTGAATGTTTCCCATGTTTCAGGATGACTAAACAGTGAAAACTGTTTGCCAATTTTACCCAGCTTTGCACACACTTGGGTGAAACTTTTTTCACTGTTTTTTTCATCCTGAATGCAGGGCTGGGTTTTCTAGGGCTCTACATCAATAAGATCTGGGAAATATTATTAAATTGCCTGTGTCCTTCTATCCATCTGTCTGTTTGTCTGCTTTAACCAAAAAACTTACAATTGCTAATTACTAAAAGCCTTTTTGAGTCATTGCTGATATTTGGCATGATGATAGGTCTCATCAAAGTGCAAAGTCTGCTGATACCAAGGTCAAAGATCATTTGTCAAGGTTAAGATCTGTATATATCAAAGTCAAATATAGGGGAAAGTGTCATATAGGGGGCATCAGTGATTCTCAAACACTTTTTGTTTTTGCTGTTGATATATGGAACAATAAAACAAATGGTACTAAAAGCTTTATGGTGTGCTTGCTTCTACTTCTTTTTTTCCTTTCTGTTAACACTGTATTTTAGATTAGCTATGAATGTATACGCCTATATATATATTGTGTATTTAAGGGATATTAGAATATCGGAGAAAAAGCCATTAGAAAAGTTAATTTGCTAAATCAGTTAGGATGTAAAAGAACATTATTTTTTTGGAAAATTCTTGATATTAGCTACAACAATCCATAATTGGATTTTGACTCATTATGACTCAGTGGTTAACTTGAATGACTTGTAATTTAATGGTTGCTGGTTTGAGCCCAACTTGAGGCTATTAGTATATTTGAACAGGAAATATCACAGACATAGCCCATTGCACTATTTAAAGTGCCTATAAGTATATTTAAGTTTTTTCAAGGTTCAATGTTGTGTTTTTAGCCCATTACCCTGGTATCTTGGACTTTTGAAAACCCGTCAGAGTAAAGGACTTGTGAAAGTATATTTTGCCAGTCTAGAAATATTTTCATTCATACCCAACACATACTATTTTAGACCCTTCAATTTGCAATGTCAAAATCAGCCTTTAAGAAAAGGAAAGACATCTCCAATTATCAGACAGAAACTAAATTCTATCTAGGGAAGCCCTGTCACAAGTTAGAGGTATTAAAATAATAGAGGACAATCCATAATTTGGACAAGAGAGCCCCCCTGGGTACACTTAGTTTTCACAGTTCTTGAGGAATTCGATCAATAGATGCTGGAACATGATGGGATGAATTTTTTTTGGACAATGTCCATGACTCAGTACTATAAGGGTGTAAGTACTTATACACTGTTCACAATATTGATGGGTCTGCTCAAAACAGTTGTAACTGCCTATAAACATATAGGCAGTTACAACTGTTTTGTGCTGAGCTGTCAATATTTCCTCTTATAAGGTTGCCTTCTGAATAGAAGCTCCCCCTATACTGTCTACTAAGAATAGCCTGTTAAAATTGATGAACATCATCGAAATTTTAAGAAAGTTTAAAAGTTCTTCCTTGTCCAAACATATGTCCATGTCTGGTTAATGCAGTTTGACAGCATATCCATCAGCGTGAAACAGTTGTAACTGTGTATAAACTTACAGGCAGTTACAACTGTTTTGCGCAGAGTTGTATATACTTTGCGACTAGCACGAATGATTGTTCCCATTGATACATGAACCTAAAGATACGCGAATTGCTTAAGCACAAAAAAAATTATGTACATTATCATTAAGGTTGAATTGTTGTGTGCAACTTATTTCATTTTGGACAAAACTGCATTTTGGACATCTGAATGTGGGATATTTCAAGGTCTCAAACAAATATATTTTTGGCCCAATTCTTACAACTTCATGGAAAGGTCACTGAAAATGGAATCTTGCATGTGTGAATCAGTCCAATGGAGCATTTAGCAGTAGCTCAATATATTTCACCATTGAATCCATCATTGATTCGTTTTTCTCCAATATTTACAGTCCTCAAGTTTGTATTGGTAGAATAAATGGAGTAAATATTGGAGTTTTCATGTCGCATTACCCTGATTGCTGTGCTAACTAGATACAAATGTTTCCGCGGCTACAACTCCTGTGACGTTGTTGGGATAGTTGGAAAAGTGGTATCAAAAACGCTGTTCTAATCTACCAGGCCTGACTGGCTTTTTAGGATAATTTTGGAAACTGGTAAGGCAAATTATATAATAATGCTAATAAATAGTTGAGTGCCTTATGAAATCTTAAAGTAACTATTTGATAACTGTGAATCAAGCAATTTTTTAATATTCGGTAAATTTTTGCTTGTTGGTATTTGAAAAAGATATTAACAAGTTTTAAATGTAACATGATATTATGACATTTTGTTCTTTTGATATTAATTTAAAATGATGTTAATTAATATTTTTAATTTTGTGCATTCAATCACTTGCCGCAGTTAATGAAAACAAAACTCTTGCCAATGAAATCTGTTTTACAGGAAGCAATCTACTACTATTAAAAAAATCTTAGCCAGACTTTATTAAACTGTGTAGTGGGGCAGTATGATTATTAGCTCCGATGCCTGAGGTATTATGATCACCTTGGTGTTGTTTGCGTCGGTTTTAGCATTGATGTTGATGTTGGTGTGACAAACTATAACCTTGATCATATCCCTGTTGTTATTGAAGATATCTTCATGAAACTTAGCATATGTGTTCACCATCATCAGAGCTACGCATACTATCAAGGGGGATAACTCTGGAACCATTTTGGTAACAATTATGCTCCTTTTTACTTAGAATTTTTGCATTATTCAGCATCTTCAGCCTAACGTTGCACCTGTAGGCGATGGTCTTGTTAAACTGTGTAATAAAGCAGTCTTTTGACTATCCATAAATGACTACAGTTGCAGAAAAGAACTATATCATGTTGACAAATTTAAGTATGAAATTTTGAGCAGCCAGTTCTAGACTACTTAAATACAGATTCATGTATGCAAGTGTTTTAAAGGTTGTGGACCGATAATAGTTCCACAATGTTTCAGAGGTAGTAAACTTTTACAGTGTTAACTGATGTTTCCTCATGATTTCATTAGGAAACCTCTGTTAACATTGAGAAAGATCATGAGTTCTGAAATGTTGAAGAGCTACTAGTGGTCCACTTCCTTAAAACGACTTGTTCACAATTTCATTATTGCTTTTAATTTTGAATCAATCATCAATATCACCCGTACAAAATAAATAATTTTATAATATGACTTATGTCACTGGAGTGAAATAACCCCTTTGAATAGTTTTGATATTACACAGGTGTTATTACACTAGTGGAATAACTATGCAAATGAGCTAAGAACGAATAGCAACTTTACTATTTCCTTATGAAAAGACTCAGACGTCATATAAAACATTTGGTGACATCATTTTGCAAAAAGCATTATACATGATTGGCGGAATAACTGGAATGGATAAATATCTAGAATTTCTTGGATTTAATACCCAAAATCAGGTCATATTATAAATAGAATATCAAATTTGTGATCATTTAATACCGAATTTATTAAACTCGTCATCTAATACAGATAAAAACTCAGTGTAGCCTCATTTTTATCTGTTTATAGATGATTCGTTGAATAAATTTGGTATTAAATGACCACTCATTTAATATCCTCTATTTGTAAATCCTGTAGATTTACAATATTGTAATTTTGTATGGACTATTAGTAAAAACTTTATTGATAAAAGTATAAACTATATTGATAATGGTATAACTTATATTGATAATTTTATAAACTATATCGATTAGGGATCTTTTTACTGTGAGAAATTGAGAGATTCTCTCATTTGTTTGGCAGAAATTTTCTTTGAAACTACTTAATGAGAGAAAAATGTCAAAGTAAAATGTATTTTAGTGAAGAATTTGGTAATATTTTGTACCAAAATTCTTAATTTTCATCAGATTTGCCTATATGTGAGATATTTTTGCACATGATATTCTGAGCCAGGACTATCCTTGTGATTATCATATAAACTATATTGATAACAGTATAAACTATATTGATAATAGTATAAACTATATTGATTCAATATTATTGGGAATTGAAGTGATTGTGCCAAGGCTACTAGGTACAGATACTTGCATTTTTTTGAGAGCAAAGTCAATAATATTTGACGTACAATAGGACAGATGTTTCACAGTTTGTATGGGTTTTTCACGGAAAAAATAGTTCTTCAACTTGGTGTTGATTAGTTACATCAGGTTGTGGAAAACTGATAATGATTTTTAAAGGTTTCATTGTGCTAATAGGAAACTATTTTGTACTGAACTTAAAGGTTATTTGTACTGAAGAGATGTATAATTAAATCAAATATAAAAAAAATGAATTAGAAAAAATAAGTAAATAAATAACAGTAGAAAAGTGTGTGTAAAGGGTTAATAATTAAAAGTTGTAGGATTTTAAAATCAGGTAAAACTAAATTGTGTTAATGTTAAATTTTTGAAAATCTTGAAATGCTCTTTTTATAGGTGTGTCTTGTTGTTATAATCAGGTTAAGAACAATGAATTTTTTCAAAGAATTGATAATTCTAATTGTAGTAGGGTTTAAGTTTGAGGCTAAAGTTAATCTTGTGAACTATGAATTTGAAATAGATAAATTATTTTTTAATGGTATCTGTCTCAAGGTGTTATAACAAGGTTTTGGAGCAAACATAACGTTTGACTAAGAAGACCATCTTAAAACCATTGTCAAAAAGTTTGATGAATTACAATATTTCTAGGATAGAAGTGAACAGTTTCACTATTTCTTAACCATTTACTTGTACTTAAAACAAAAATGATTTAATATTTCTTTTTATCTTCTCAAAAGGATTGATCCATATAAGATTATGAAAGTTAACATAGGAAAATTGACCTTGAACTCTGATCTTTGGTCATGTGCTGTGTGTCACAAGCAGCAATTGGGCAAGCTAGCTTGTCCTCAGACAATTCTTGTTGTTATTGTCGAACTGTATTAAAACTTCCATATTTTGTGATGTCTTAGGTATTAAAAAGGCATTCACTAGTAAAGTTTCCAAAATAAGATGAATCTTTCAGAATTTCATCCTTTATGCATCACTTTACAGCAAAGTATTGACACCAAAATGTAGTACATTCTCTTGTTGATTGACTTTTTTTTGACAAATAAAAAAGGATGAATGCATACTAGTACAAGTAATATGACTGACTTCTTAACCCTTGTCATGCTGAATCCGGAATATTTCTGCTTTAGCAGGTTGTATGACAAAGATCAGCCTGCACATATGTGCATTCTGATATTTAGTCTATACCACCTGTTCTTCCCATTTCAAGACGCAGCTTTGTTTTTGAAATTGATTTAAAAAAAAAAAGATTTCCCTACACCCATAGACTCTAGGGCTTTCAGTACTTTGATATGAGTGCAATTCTCTAAGAGGAAGGATAATTCAGCATGACAAGAGTTAAAGTAGCTGTTCTAGTCCCATCAATGTTAATTATAGAACTCGTTCATCACTAAGAGTCCAATATGATCAAACAGAACCTATAAAAACTCTCGTTTTAGGGTTAAATGTTGATTGAGGTCCAGATTGATCCATTTGTTTTGTAAGAAACCTTTAAACACATAGGGAATTACAAATGTTTGGTGCTTAGCCATCGATATTGTCTATAGGTAACAAAGTGTGTTAGCTAAAGCCTTGTTTTAGCTGTAGTTATTTCATTTCAGGTACATGTTGTCAGCCAATTTCATAAGGATTACTTCCTTGACTTTATAATATTTCTTTAAGAAATATTAATCTGATTAAAAAGCACAGCCTGAAATGGAGTGGGGGAGGGAGCAAATTCCAACATTGATTGATTGTCTGTCTGTCTACCTTCACCCTATAACAAGAAAGTTACTATTTTATATTTCTTCTGTGCTACTTAAGATCCAAGATTAGTATTTGGCATTAAATGCAAAAATGTTCAGAATGCTGCTTTTCACAAGGTCAAGGCTGACTGTTATGGCTGATTATTAAATTAAGGTCATGTTTCCAGAAAAGGTCTTATGTGTACATAGATCTTAAACAAACACATATTATATTAGACATAAGATTTAAGTATTTATGTCTATAACTTCTTTCAGATTGGAATATCTCAAATTGTGTTCTGTAAGAAGGTGTTAATAATGGCAACATCACCTACCCTGAATTCAGGATGTCAAAACAGTACAAACAGTTTTCAGATTAAACCCTGCTTTGCACGCAAGTGAGCATGCAAAGCAGGGTATAATTGGAAAACTTTTTGTACCATTTTGTAATCTTGAACCCAGGGCTGATTGGAATATCTCAAATTGTGTTGTCTAGGAAGGCGTTAATTACAGCAGCGTCACCTGATTGATAGGCCGGACAGCTCCTTCCCTCTGTAGTAATTCCCTTTCCTGTAGTCCAATTAAATCAAGTAACTTGATGCAAAACACTTCCAAAATCTAGACAGACCCGCTTCATTATAGATCTCTCTTATTTTCTTCAGACCATTACTAGATTCCAAGATTATCTTAACCTTCAAACTCAACAAACTGTATTGATATTGTGGGTTTTTTTTTCCCTGTTTCACTAAGATTGGGGATTTTTTGTTTTACTGTATCCTCCCATCTGTCTGTCTGTCTGTCTATCTATCTGCAAAATCTTTACCAAAAAATTTTACCTTGCCAACTAATTCAAGGCTATTCAAGATACAATGCTCATCTTTTGTATGATGATAGGTCTCATCAGTATGTAACGGTGGATACCAAGGTGAAGGTCATGTGACAATGTCAAAACTTTGAAAAAAATGCTGTTTTAGATGGCATTTTTATTTAACATACACATAATATTGTTAGTGTTAAGACTCCTTTGAGCTTTAAGTGAAATATGTTTAGTTTAGGGGGGGGAGGGGGGTTGAAAAGATAACAGTTGGAAATATTGCTTGTAGTTCAATTCATACCAAGTTTTGCCTATTTTAAACAGGGCTTTGTTAGGAAAATGTACATAAAGATGAAGGAAAATGTTTTATCTTTCGGTAAATAATAAATTGCAAAAGAGAAGCCAAACTCTTAAGATTTTCTTTAATTTGATTTTACATTATTGATAAGGCCTGTCAACAAATTTAGTAGAAGAGTAATTTATGTGTATGACATTTCTTGTTTAGTTTTGTGGTCCACTGTTTAATACAAAATTTGATAATTTTTTTGGTTCCAGTCCAACACTGTGAGGGTTCATTGTAAGACTATACTTAGTGTCTATACTTTGTATAGACACGTAATATAGTCTTGCACTGAACACTTGACTGACATGTGCTCATATTTTCCAAGAATAAAGTGCTCTTCAGCTGATAAAAGTTCCATATAAGGAAGTTCAGTAAGGACAAGATTTAATGGCCTTTAAGTAGATGGTAGGGTTAATGAAGGAGACAGGCCTATTTCCAAGAAATTCTTACAAAATCAATGTTCCTTAATTTGACTCTTTTTCAAGCTTAGTGTAATTCTTGTACTTTGAAGCATTATTTCTTGGTAAATAGTACATTTTTGAAATATGAAGCTTTTGTACAGGATAGAAACTAGAGAAGTAACTCTCGCTCTCCACAGCATAATTTTCTCATGGTGAGCTATAGGGATCATGGGTTGTCCACTGTTTGTCTTGTGTCTGTTCAACTATATATCAACACTCTACAAGCCACAGATTTTGCTAAATCATTTTGAAACTTGATCAGGTGGCTTATCTTGTCTGGTAGGTCAAAAAATAGGTCATTAGGTCAATTCTGAGAAATATTTGGTTTAAACTCTTCATCCTAAACATTGTGAAACTTGCTCAGATTGTTGTTCTTAATCATATCTAGGTCAAGTTCATGTAAAGAAAAGGCTAAAAAGTGGATCACCAGGTCAAATCTTGGAAAAATGTGGTTTACACAGTAGAGACCACTATTTTGGCTCTATCATAAAGAATATTTATAAAGGTTTCTTTTCAATGTGAAAATATATAAAAATGAGTAATTACAACCTATGAAAAGCACTGTTTTTGCACTAATTAATTCTGGTGGATTCTCTGATTAGATTAAGGATATATCAAGTTAATATTCTCTAATGAGGTTTATTAGGCTTAATTATTTTCTCACAAAAGGATTCTATTGCATGAACTATTGAACTCATAGTTCTCATTAACAAACCAAAAATAATGAAGGCTATATGGAAGCTTATTTCTGTAGACGACAAGGATGTTCTTACTGAATGCTAATGAAATCCTTACTAGACAAAAAAGACCATTTTTTATTCACATGGCTATAGATGAGTAAGGTTATCCAAGTTTTAAACTAATTTAATGTTTGACTTATCAACGATTCGCGGCCAACTAGAAATGAACTGGTTAGAAACCCGGAAGCATTGCAAACTTTAAAGAACCAAGGAGGTTTATTCAAGGGAGAGTTAGTAGCATATCTAGGGGTCGGTGCAACACTATTGTAAGTGCCTATAAATATATAGGCATTTACAATAGTATTGCATTTGCCCCTTGGCATGAACACGGATTGCCTTGTATCCACTTTCTTCCCTCTCATGATCAATACATACCATTTATGCCAAGAGCACAGAGGGACCTAAATCCTACAAGCACACACATACACTGACTTGCACCATCCTCAGTTGGTGATTTGAGCATTCTGATAATGATTTTGGCATCTCTCCTTAAGTAAACTTCAATTGCACCAGTTCAGCATGGCTAGCTCACTTCAGCTCAGTCAGTAACATATTGGACTGTACTTTTGGTGGTTCAGATGAAATGTTGTGGTAGTACTGGTGTGAGACACGTCAGAAAACCATGTGTAGGTTAACCAGATGCCAATAACTGCAATAATGTTAAAAATGGCATTAAACCCCTATACAAAACATACCCATTTCACCAATATATGCCCCTGTTAATACAGCATCATCTAACCACCCTCAAACATGTCAGTGTCCCTTGCCGCTCTTCCAATTTATTTCTCAAGTCTGTTTAAGGTTTCATCACCACATCAATTCTTAATTTGTGTCCACTAGTATTGCTTTTCATAAAACCTTGTCAGATGGCATTTGTCTGATGTCCTGTTCTCTAGAGGCCTAGCCAATTACCATACAGCAAAATTTTAGACAGGTCTAAATTGAAGGTTTAAGTATATGACTTCGACAAATTGGGGTTGCAAGCACTCAATGGTGAGACCCTATTAGTTAGGTCCCTGCTTTGAATGTAGGCTATTTTTTTGGCTTTCCTAATGAATGTTTATATCCTGACTTGGACAAAGTGTTGCAGTGTTTATTCTAGGCAGGGGGATTGGTGCATTCTCCCAATTTCAAAAATCTCCCATATTTTCAAAATTGATGGGGGATTTTCCCCAAAGAACAATGCAAGGAATACAAAACATTTCTCAATGATCTAGATTTTGCATTGAAATCCCAAACATTTTTGAAATCCTAGAATAAACACTGATACTGTTGCAAGGCCTCAATAGTTAGGCTCAAAGTGGTCTTGGCTTTGAATGTAGGCTATTTCTTTTTGGCTTTCTGAAAAATGACTGTTAATATACTAAGAAATCCCCTGGAAAGTATTGAAAGATATGTTCCTAAGAGGATTAACATTAGGAAAGATTTGAAGACTGTTAACAGTCTTCAATTCTTTTCTGAACTTGACCATCAGGGGGTCCCAGGGACTCGCATATGGGTGGCTCAGTGCAAAACAGTTGTAACTGCCTATGAACATATAGGCAGTTACAACTGTTCAGCGCTGAGCCATTGATAATATATTATAGTAGTGAGAGTCCTGGCCTTTTAATTCAGACACTCGGACTCACAAAACTTGCGTCCCCTAAAAGCCTGCTAATTGAAGGTAGTTGCTGATCTTAACCCTTTCCTGTTTTTCAAAATTTTAGACCTGTCCAAATTCAAAGGTTTTGTAAATCATATTTTTAAGTGGATTTTAAATTGAAAAATAACCATTCAGCAGGGTGGAAAATAGAGTGGAGAAAGAAGAAGTTGCTTGTCAGAAGCAATTTCTTCTTTTTAGCTCACCTGAGCACGAAGTCGATCGTTGTCTGGCGTCCGTCTGTCCGTCACGGTGTCAACTTTTTCTTTAAACGACATCTCCTCCTAAACTTTTGGGTCAAAATCAACCAAACTTGGCAGAAATATTCCTTGGGTGGTCCCTTATGAAAATTGCTCAAATGGAAAGGACCCGTGCCATATCACGGGAAAAGGGGCCTTAAAGACAAATATCTTGTTTTCACTCTAGAAGCCACAAATATGGTCCAATCTTCATGAAACTTGGTCAGAATGTTTGTAAGGTCATCAGGATGAAGTCTATTGAAAATTGGAACGATCCATGCCATATCACAGGAAAAGGAGCCTTAATGACAATTTTTTTGTTTTCTCTCTAGAAGCCACAAATATGGTCCAATCATCATGAAACTTTGTCAGAATGTTTGATAGGTTATGAGGATGAACTCATTTGAAAATGGGAAGTATCCGTGCCATATCACGGGAAAAGGAGCCTTAATGACAATTTTCTCGTAAGAGCTCCAAACGCCACAAATATAGTCCAATCTTCATGAAACTTGATCAAAAGTCTGCCAGGTCACAAGAATGAACTCTGTTGAAAATGGGAAGGTTCATGCCATATCATAGGAAATGGAGTCTTAATGATAATTTACTTGAAATATCAGGTGAGTGATTTAAGGCCCTCAGGGTCCTCTTGTTTCACAATGTTTCAGCGATCATAAAATCACAAGCACATAAAAAGCAGGGATTAAACAGCAAAGAGTTAAACAGAATATGCTCAAATTGTAAACTCAACTGGAGGCTAGGAAAGGGATGTGGTGGTAGTACTGGTGTGAGAAATACCAGGAATCCATCGTTAGGTGCTCCAGTCGTCGCGATATAACTGAGAGATTGTTGAAAGCGACGTAAAACCCCAATTCAAATCAAAATCAAAATCAAATTGTAAACTCTTTATCAGCTAAAATATTGGGTTAATCAAATTCTTGTGCCCACCAGAAGAAATTCAGATATGGGTATGCCATTACTCTTTGTTTAACATTTGTCTCTCACCATTAGGTCGATAATTGTAGGCCTATGCGGGAATAGTTGCTGGGGGCTAGGAAAGGATGTAATGGTTGCTCTGGTGTGAGAAATACCAGAAATCCATTGTAAGCTGCTCCAGCTGCTGCAATACGAGGGTGGATCAAAAAATACGTGGACTTTTGCTATAACTTTGGAAATTCTGGACGGATATTATTGAAACTGTACACGTCTCAAACCATTTATTGTTGACAAAATACCAATTTTACAAGAGTCTGCTATGACTATGACGTAAAAAATCCAACATTTGATATACCTGGGTAGGTGCCACTGGCGCAACCCATTTTGTAACGTTACTTCCTAGTGTTACTATCCGTAATTGTCCCCTCAATTTTGACCAAACAATTCAAAACTTCGACTATTTGCGTGTTGACGATATGTGTAAGGATATTTAAAATTTAAGCATAATCCATTTGCTATATATGAAGTCAAAGTCATTAAGCTAAGGGCAAGCGTCAATTTTTGAACTTCGAGACCGAGACATCCAGACAATAATAAAATTCTACTGGACCTATGAAAAACCTAATCGAGAGGTTAAAATGATAAAATATGATAAAAGGTCTTCAAATGTAAGCAGATACTTTCTTTTTAAATGGTTTAAAAGGTTTGTGTAAGAATGGAGAGCGTTTCTGAATGATGCCACTCGGAGAAAGGAAAACGTCTCCTCGATGTTTGATCTGTAATTGTCACAGAACAACATCAGTTCAGTATCGTTTAGACACATTACATATTTAAGTTCGTCATTTTGGATCAGATGGATATGAAAATAGTACTTATCCAATGGATAGGCAATGCAGAAAAAGTGTTTATTGTTGAGTTGAGTATTTTGAAAAGTGCTGACTTTCGACGGAACTTATCAATACCATAGCGTCATATCCACGTCGTTACAGTGCGCCGGTACCAAATGACTACATATTTTAGAATGGTTGCTACAGGTAGACAATTAGTTGGATTTCACCCAAATTTACACGATAAAAAAATACTGCAATTTAATAACAATGTAGTTTTTAGTCCCCTACCGGTGTTCACGCCGGAGGGGACTATAGGTTTGCCCTCCGTCTGTCCGTCCGTCCGTCCGTCTGTCCGTCCATCTGTCTGTCCGTCTGTCCGTCCGTCGGTCCGCTCAAATCTGGATCCCGCGATAACTTAATAACTACGCAAGCGTTTTTGATGAAAGTTGGTATATGACTAGATGGCAATGTGTAGATTATGCACATCATTTTATTTTTGTTTTTCGACTTAAATTGAGGTTGCTATGGTTACAGAAATAGTGAAAATATGGCCAAAAATGGGATCCTGCGATAAGATAATAACTAAGCAAGCTAGTTTGATGAGACTTGGTATATGACTATATGGCAATGTGTAGATTATGCACATCATTTTATTTTTGTTTTTAGACTAAAATTGTTGTTGCTATGGTTACGGAAATAGTGAAAATATGGCAAAAAATATTGGATCCTGCGACAAGTTAATAAGTAAGCAAGCTAATTTGATGAGACTTGGTATATGACTAGATGGCAATGTGTAGATTATGCACATCATTTTATCTTTGTTCTTTGACAAAAAGTGCGGTTGCTATGGTAACGGAAATAGTGAAAATATGGCAAAAAATGGATCCTGCAATAACTTAATAACTAAGCAAGCTAACTTGATGAAACCTGTTTTAAAATGTAAAAAAATTTATAAGCCATGTTAGTCAGGGTGGTGATGCAGCAGTATTAATCACCTCCAGTGAAAGTTCTCATTTCTTACCAACAAGACTGAAGAAAAACATCTTGGATCAGACAAGGTAACTGTTATTGATACTATTTCTTGCATCTGTCTATTGCTTCCATGAATTGTATAGTGGGCACAGCAGAGACAACAACTCATGTAAGTCTTGTTTAACCCTTTAACAAGACCTGGTTTTGACGTCCCTGATAGAATTGGCGTGGGAAAACATTGAGACAAACAAAGCTGGTAGGGGACTTATGCCCATGTCCAACATGGCTCTTGTCTCTTCAAAGTCTGCGAAATAAAAAATTCTGCAACGCTAGTCTACGTAATTTTTGATTCACCCTAGTATAACTGAAAGTGGCATAAAACCCATTCAAACAAACAATCATTCTTTTTGTTTTACAATCAGGTAAGTTTTGTAAGTCTTTGAATTATTTATGTTCTCACACCTTGTAGCACATTTTGTAATTTGCTCGATGACAGAAAACAATATACCTTTAATTGGAAATTGCCTTGGAGACACTTGCTTTTGAAATTTTATTCTTTTGATAGCTCTCATTGTCAGTATTTAGTGCTTTCATATGATGATGAAAAGGTAATGGTGAAGATTAACCCTTACTCATGCTGAATCCGTAATATTCCTGCTTTGGCAGAAGTAATTGACAAAGATCAGCCGGCACAAATGTGTACAAAACTTTTTCTCTTAAAAGCAGAAAAAAAAGCTTGCTAGATATTGAACACTGATATCTTATCTAAAAAATTACAGCTATATGAAAGATGCTAATTCCTGTAAATGAACATGTACTATACTGTATTTCACCTTTTAGACGCGCCCTCCCTAATAAACGCGCTCCCCCATAAATACGATTCCCAGGCCCTTGACTATACGATCAACAACATCCAACCGTCCGCGGTCCGTGGTTAAAAATCCGGTCTCGAATTTAATTTCATTACCTGCTCTTCCACGACGTAATGTTCAATAGATTGTGGGTTAACTATCTTAAATTCCTATCAGAATAAGGCTGGTTGCGTCATTAAATGATCGTTCAACATCTGAAAAACTAGTGCGTCCTAAATCGCGCAGTTTTCCGGAAGCGCGAAAGGTTAAAATTTAACACAAAATTAAAACTATTTCTCGTCATTCTTCATAAGTCACATGCGAACAAAATCCCCTTTCTTCACGTTGTTACGAAAATATTTCTGAAATCATGTTACCTTCTGCAATTATAAAAAATATCCAAGTCAAATGATTAAATCCTAGTCACAATTCATACTGTTAAAATAGGAAAAACCCCGTAAAATCTCGTGTGTAACTTATTTCAAAAGCGACGTCGCCGCTTGCAAGAATCTGGGGACTTCAAAGGGTGCCGATACGCGGTGACCCAGCTAGCTCCAGACGTGTTGTGTTTTCACTACGAAACACTTCCATTTCATGTACCGGGTGCATTTACACATAACAAAATTTTAGGATTTAATACAGGATTATTTATTTCATACGTGAATAGGTAATGATTTACCGCTTTGTCCATCGGTAGCGGAACATTGAATATTGTATCGTCTGGAATTTCCTATCGTGTACAAATAATAACAATAATAATAATTACGGACTTTGCTAACACAATCATTTGCTTTTGAAAGCTGCATTAAGATGACTTTAAATGACAGAATTACAATTCATTAGCTAACATTTTATTGTATTTTTTAAAATTATAGCCTTAATAGATAAAAAGGACAGCGTATTGGGTAGCGCACGTATTTCAATCGATAATTACGAACTTGTTAACAATTTGCTTCTCTTAGGTAGCAAAATGCGTAATTTCTTTTAATAAAGTAAAAGGGCCTGAAATAATAGCGCCCCCACGACGTTTTGCATCGCGCCCGGGCGCGTTTAATAGGAGAAATACGGTAATTAAAGATCAAAGATCAAAATAGTTGTTCTTTCAGGGTTATGGTTAATGTTTAGATGGAATGAAGCTTTTATATAAAAGTTTTTTTGTTATATCTCAAGGTTTGTAACAAAGAAATAATTGTTGTTGCCATCAGGTACCGGATGTCATACAGCTTTCATTCTTTTACAGGGCTTGTTAAACAAGGGCAATTAGAGTGTGTAAACTGGGATCAATATTGGGAGACATTATAGTAAAAAGGTTTCCAGGCAAGAAACAACTTCTTTTCACAAACACTTTAACCCTATTATCCTGTTGAATTGAAAGTTTGTCCTCAAAAATTGTATTTTTTCAGGACATTTTCAGTAGGTAGGCTTTTTTTCGTGTAATAATTAAGTAGAAAGCATATCGATGGATCAGCGCGAAACAGTTGTAACTCTCTATATGTATATTGGGAGTTTACAGCTGTTTCACTCTAGGACAGCGATATAGTAAATAGAGGATAATCGTCTGGTTCAATGTAAGATCAATTTATATTTTATTGAGTGAACAAAAAAAGCTGTATTTTCCCGAGAGTAAAAAAATATAGCTGTTCTTGTTCACGAAATGAAAGATTAATCTATCTTACTTGAAAAACAAACGATTATTCTATTTCTTTATTGCAAAAAATGAGACAAAATGTGAAATTTCTAGGACATATTTTTGTCATTTTGCATGTGATTTCTATGCAATGTTCATTATGACATTACTTATTTTGCCCCACATAGATGACGTCAGATAGGGTGAAATACACAATTACTGGGTATAAGTTTTTGATAATTTCACTGCTTTTATGGTTAGATTATCAAGTGATAATCTACTGTTATTTCCCGATAAACCACCAAAGAGCATTTAAGAAAGGCTAATATCACACTGCTCATCGACGAAGTTTTCAAAGAGTTAAGATGCAAAATATTCAGAAAGAAAACTCTTCCAATACCCATACTCAAAGTCTTTTGAATTTTAGCTCACCTGAGTGTGAAGGTAAGCTGTTGTTGTGAATCAATGTGCAGTGTCCTTCCATCTTTACAATTATAAAAAAAATCTCCAAACTACCAGGCAGAGTTCAACCAAACTTCACAGATATGATCCTAAGGTCATATATTTCAAAAGACTCCAAAGAATTTGGTCAGAATGTGGTGAAAAAGTAGGTCAAAAGTTCAAATCTAATTACTGTTGCGAAGGTCACAACCTTGGTTCATTTATAGGTGATTTGTTGAAATGTATTTGTTGATGAAACTAAGTTTGTATCCAAAAACTGGTCATGCCGATGTTAGAGTGTAGTCTGTCCTCCAGGATGAATGGGTCAAAGAGCTGTTCACAACATCAAATCTCAGAAAACTCCTAATTTTGATAACAATTTTGGCTTAATCATTATCAAAATTGGTAAAAATGTTTATCTTGATGATATCTAGATCCAGTCCAAAAATTGTATGCAAAAAATGTCACTTGGGCATATCTAAGAAAACCCTTATTTTTGATTTAGAGATCATTTTGGAAATTGATCAGAATGATTATCTTGATGATATCTTGGTCAAAATCAAAGATGGATCATGCTTGGTAAAAAAAAAAGGTCATTGGATTAAATCAATTTAAAAAAAATCCTTTAGAGGTCAAAATTTGGACTCAATGATAATCATTGTCAAAATTTATTGGTTTTTAGCTCCACTGGCTGAAAGCCACTGGGGCTATTGTCATGGCGTTGTGTCCGTCGTGCGTCCGTCCGTCCGTGCGTCCGTGCGTCCGTGCGTCCGGTCGTAAACTTTTTCTTTAAAAATCTTCTCCTCAGAAACTACTGGATGAATTTCAACCAAACTTCACATGAATGATCCTTGGGTGACCCTCTTTCAAAGTTGTTCAAGAAATTTTGATCCAATGAAAAACATGGATTTAATGGGCGTGGCTAATTTCCAAATATGGTAAAATGTGAATTTTCTCAGAATCTAATAGATGTATACCAATGAAATTTTACATGAATGATCCTTGTGTGACCCTTTATCAGTCTACCAAAAATTATTGTGATCGGATGAAAAATATGTATTTTATGGGCGGAGGTCATTTCTCTATATGTTATATAGAGGAAACTTTGGAAATCATTTTCTCAGAATCTAAATGATGGATATCAACCAAATTTCACTGGAATAATTCTTGAGTGACCCTCTATCAGTCTACAAAAAATTATTTTGATCGGATGAAAAATGTGTATTTTATGGGCGGAGGTCATTTCTCTATATGTTATATAGTGGAAACTTTGGAAATCATTTTCTCAGAATCTAAAAGATGGATATCAACCAAATTTCACTGGAATAATCCTTGAGTGACACTTTATTAGTCTTCAAAAAATTATTTTGATTGGATGAAAAATATGTATTTTATGGGCGGAGGTCATTTCTCTATGTGTTATATAGTGGAAACTGTGAAAATCATTTTTATCAGAATCTAAATCATGGATACCAATGAAATTTTATATGAATGATCCTTGAGTGACTCTTTATCAGTCTACCAAAAATTATTGTGATCAGATGAAAATATGCATTTCACGGGCAGATGTCATTTCTATATGTTATGTAGTTAAAACTTTGAAAATCATTTTCAACATCAGTAGAATCCAAAATATCAAAAAATATAGTCAAAACTTTTGTTGCTTTACAAGATTTTCAAGCCTGTGGAGCGACTCAAGCCATTCATGGCTTTCTAGTTTTATCTCAGTGATTATCTTGGTAATTTTCCCGAATGAATCATGTTTGGTCATAAGGTAGGTCATGAGGCAATTTGAATATCAGAAAAACATGTTTATTGTGCAGATGCCACAAATTTAGACCAACCATTGTAAAAATTGATCAGAAGTTTCGTCTTGATCTTATCTTGACCATGTTTGAAAATACAGAAAAAAGTAGGCCACAAGGTATAATCATGTATAACCTTATTTTATTTCTAAGATGCCACAAATTTTGTTCAAGCATACCTTAAATTGGCCTGAAATTGTCGTGTTTTCTAAAATTGGCCATCCTGGGTCCAAAACTTGTTCAAATCTTAAAAAACCTTGTTTTTGCTGTAGATGCTACAATTTAAGTTCTCTCAACTGGGAGAAAATGGGTTGCTAAGTTGCATTCAGAGCTAAAACCTTGTTTTTTGTCTAGAGTCAATATTCTGTCTCAAAAGATGGTCATGCCATGTTGAAAAAAACAAGAGGACCAAGATGGTCCTAGATAGCTCACCTGAGTCTCTTTTACCCCTGGGACATCACACCAATTAAATAGGCAGATGTCATAAAGGATATAATTTCAACACAAAAAACATTTGTTTCATGAAGTTTGGGCCAAAATTGTGGCTTTTAGAGGTAAAACTAGAAAATTATCATTAAGACCCCTTCTCCCGTGATATGGCATGGATCTTTCCCAATTTCAATAGGGTTCATCCTTGTGACCTAGCCAACATTCTGACCAAGTTTCATGAAGATTGGGCCATATTTGTGGCCTCTATAGTGTAAACAAGAAAATTGCCTTCAAGGCACCTTTTCCTGTGATGTGGCATGGATCCTTCCTATTTTCAATAGAGTTCATCCTTGTGACTTGGCCAACAATCTGACAAGGTTTTATGATGATCAGGCCATATTTGTGGCTTCTAGAGCATAAACAAGAAAATTGTCATTAAGGCCCCTTTTCCTGTGATACGGCTTTGATCCTTCCCATTTTCAATAGGATTCATCCTTGTGACTTGGCAAACATTCTGACCAAGTTTCATGAAGACTGAACCACATTTGTGGACTCTAGAGTATAAACAAGAAAAATTGTCATTAAGGTCCCTTTTCCTGTGATATGGCATGGATCCTTCCAATTTTCAATAGAGTTCATCCTTGTGACCTGACCAACATTCTGACCAAGTTTCATGAAAATTGGGCCATATTTGTGGCCTCTAGAGTGTTAACAAGAAAATTGTCATTAAGGCTCCTTTTCCCGTGATATGGCATGGATCCTTCCCAATTTCAATAGGGTTCATCCTTGTGACCTGGTCAACATTCTGACCAAGTTTCATGGAGATTGGGCCATATTTGTGGCCTCAAGAGTGTAAACACTTAAATTGTTGACGGAGGACGTCGCACGACAGACAACGGACATTCAATGATCACAAAAGCTCACCTTAAGCACGATATGCTCAGGTGAGCTAAAGAAAAAAAACCAACTCATGATGCTCTAGTTAAAAAGGAAAAAAAGGGGGGGTGGTATAAAGAATATTTTTCCCTGAAATCTCACCAGGAAGCATGGATAAGGGAACATAGTACATCTTCTGATATCCAACCAGTAAAGGAGACTCGGGTAACTGATTTAGGGCCATCACGGTCCTCTTGTTTCTCTATGTACTTAAATGGTACTTTTGGTGGGTAAAATAATTGCAAAGATGCTCTCAGACATTCTTCAGGGACCCACATGTCTGTAAGCAATTGTCTTGTATCCTCATTGTACTCATAAATACTATTTGGTGCCTTTCAGAGATTTCACAAAATCCATTTTAACTACTTTGGCAAGAATAATTTCTCTAAATGATGAAAAGTCTTGTCAAATGGGGGCTTCAAATAGTCTCAAAGAGACTGATATACCTTAATGGAGGTGACAGACATTTTAACAAAAAGCAACTTGTCTCAGAATTAGGGTAATTCATAAAACCCTTTACTGTCAATCTTGCTAGAGCAACCACATTCATTAAGCAACCATTTTTATTAAGAGACAGTTTTTAAAATCTAAATATTTGAATCAAAATATCTTCAAAAGTAGATATTGTTGGTCTGAAAATTAATGAAAACGAATCCTATGATGTTAAAATGCATTAGAATCATCTCAACGAGACAATTTTATTCAGTTTTTTCAACATACCATATTTCTGCTAATAAATGCTCCCATGAGCTATACATAACATAGTCAGCTGGGAGCTTTTATTTAGTATTCATTTTCTGATTAAAAAAAATTTAAAACTTATGTCTTTTTGGCCCTTTTACCTTTAATTTGAGGTGAAATTCCTCTAAACTATCAAATAAATGATTTCTGAGGGGAAACTCATCTCAAATTAGAGAAGAAGTTTAAAAAAGTTCCTAAAATTAGGCATTTGAAATGGGTTTTCTTAGTGAAAAATGTAGGGATGCTACTTTTAGGGAGGGCGTATTTATTAGAGGACATATGGTGAAACCACATAATACATATTCTGTCAAAATTATGTTGCTTATCTGTAACCAAAACATGTACTAAGCAAACAATCTCTTTAACAACCGCTTTTTGCTCAGGTCCTGTTAGAGGTCGCTAAATACAAGTTTTATTGTACTGCACATAATTATAATATGTCGCTTAAAGACTTAACGAATTATTAGGCTAATGGACAATTTGATATCTATGATATATGATAATCATGAGTAATATCACAGCTTGTAGGATTTTTTTCTGCAAGAGTCAACCCTAGTTATGCTGTTTTAAAAATTTGGCAAATATGATTGGGTCAAAAAGTAAAAATATAAAATGCTATTTATAAGCTTGAGATACATTTAGGCTCTGAGGGATACTATTAGATATGCATGATTTGAGATAAACAACACCAGTCTAAAGAATAAATATTTTTCTGACAGTCTAAGAACAGTCAAACCTGACTCAAGGGCTACCTGTATTCAGCAAGCAGTCTGTAGAAAGAAAGGACCCACTGAGTACCCAAATAAAGCAATTGCACAGAAATTCACTTATCAAACAGTCAAACCTGCCTCAAGGGCCACCTGTATTCAGCAAGCAAGTGTATTAAGAAAGCACAAACTGTGTTCCCAAATGAAGCAAATGCACAGAAATTCACCAACCTATGCTTTACGGTCTCAAGTTAATTATGTCGACTATCTTAAGAAGTAAATAATTATGAATAAAGGCAGATTTACCTTAACCTTAAGTGCATCGACCAGTTACTTAGGCTCAGCCATGCCAGGGGAAAAATCATTCATTATACATTTAAGGATGAATTTCAAAATAATGTGGCAATTATTCCTCATTTATGGTAGATGTGTCATTTGAAAGAACTTTTTGGATAGCTCCAAGGTCAAGGTCAAACATTATTTTGCAGGGTCAACATCAGTTGTCCTGGGTCAATTGTCTGTTACTCGCATACTGTGAGTCATATTATAACAAAGGGTTAAACAAATAGATTGTTTGTATTCCAGAGAACAGGAAGTATTGAATTTTGTCAGAACTAATCTATATTTCACGAAAATTGGTTGAACTTGGCAGAGCTGCAAACTTGTCAATATTTGGTGTTCTTCTCCAGTGGAGAGTTACGGTTGATAATTACTTTAATCGGCTATTTTGGAACTAAACATCTAGGTATTGTCTGTACTTGGACATCAATGTTGTTTTCTATGACTTTGAGAGATATTGTTGTTGGAATAAGGTAGTGGACTTGTAATAGTTCCGCAACATTTTGGAAGTTATGAACTTTCACAGTGTTAACCTAGGTTTCCTAATGATTTTCATTAGGAAACCTTGGTGAACATTGTTAAAGTTCAAGAGTTGCCAAATGTAAGGGATTTATTACGGTTCCACTACCATAACTGATCTGTAATCATTGTCATGTCTTCTTTAAAATGATGAGAACTGAATACAGAAAATCAAAACAACAAACTTTTATATGCAGAATTATTTCTAAAAAAATTACTTTAAAAATAGGTGCTCTTAGCCTGTCTGTTAATTTGAGCTTATTATTAAACAACGAACAAATGCAATTATGACAATTGCAATTTTAAAATTACAATGTATAGATAGATTTCAGCATTTTGTTTTGCTTCAATAAAAGTTTGTTTCAGGCAATAGTTTGTATTGGAGTTATGGTTGAAAAGTTTTATGGACATTTTTTTCCAATTTAGACAACCAAAACCCTTAGACAACAGCTTGAACAAGCTGGGGTTACGAGGCTTTAGTTCTCCAAGGTCACTATTAATAATTTGCATTCTGGAATATTTTTTCGTCCATTTATTTGAGATCTCTATAGCAGCCACTAAAGTACAATGGTAATTATTGTTAATGGCCGAATGCCATCAGACACTGGATTTCAAACAGCTTTTATCCTCGTTATGTTAGAGACCTAAAAAGCAAGATATAGATTTTGAAACCTATAATCAATAGAAGATAGCAGACTGTTTTCCTTTTCAACTGGACCCATTATGCAGATCAATGGGAGGCCAAAACCTTGTAACTAAAACTTTTTCTCTAGCGTAAGTTACTAGATTTTTGGTAGTCTATCATATTATATGAAATAATTGTATACTTTTTTGTTTGTTGTAAGGTTCAATGCTATTCTTGATAATTCTGCAAGTGCATTGATATTGCTATTAATTTGGTTTAATCTTTTCCTGTACTGTCCTACTTCAACATTATACTGGAGAAAATATTTTGGAAAAGAAAGAGTTTGCTTTTTTCAAGCTATTACTCCTTTCCCACAATATTTTCTACCACACTTAAATAAAATATTGTCGGTTTTCTTCTAAACCCTTGTAACTACACAAACTTTACAAAGCTGTAGTTATGGTGTTTAGAAAGAAAATTGACGCTATATAGCAAGGAGGTTCATCTGAATTTACCACTTTGCTTACAAAAAAGGAGGATGAAAGAATCAGTTTATTGATTGAATTCTATCTGCTAATGTAATTCTTCAACAGTGGTTTGTTTCTGTTATAAAGCAGCCAGTGGAAATCTTTCCCAATATTTGCTGTTTGTTTCAAGAAGAGCTCTCTCTCGGGAAATTAATTCTAATGGACAAAAATCGGAATTGAAAGTGCTTGGACTACCGATACTGGGGTATTTAATAATTCAAAAAGCAAATCTCAATTTCAAATAAATTTCTTTGGAAATTTGCTGAATCCAAATATTTTTCTGTTGAAAGTTTAAATTGCATATTTGCTTGATTTATATTCATGAATTATAATTCTTATTACTTGCCAAGTATTTTGAGGTTGAGTTACTGAAACCTTATTAGTCCCCTACCGGTGTTCACACCGGAGGGGACAATAGGTTTGCCCTCCGTCTGTCTGTCCGTCTGTCTGTCCGTCGGTCCGTCCGTCTGTCCGCTCAAATCTGGATCCCGCGATAACTTAATAACTAAGCAAGCGTTTTTGGTGAAAGTTGGTATATGACTAGATGGCAATGTGTAGATTATGCACATCATTTTATTTTTGTTTTTCGACTTAAATTGAGGTTGCTATGGTAACAGAAATAGTAAATATGGCCAAAAATGGGATCCTGCGATAAGATAATAACTAAGCAAGCTAGTTTGATGAGACTTGGTATATGACTATATGGCAATGTGTAGATTATGCACATCATTTTATTTTTGTTTTTAGACTAAAATTGTTGTTGCTATGGTTACGGAAATAGTGAAAATATGGCAAAAAATATTGGATCCTGCGATAAGTTAATAAGTAAGCAAGCTAATTTGATGAGACTTGGTATATGACTAGATGGCAATGTGTAGATTATGCACATCATTTTATCTTTGTTCTTTGACAAAAAGTGTGGTTGCTATGGTAACGGAAATAGTGAAAATATGGCAAAAAATGGATCCTGCAATAACTTAATAACTAAGCAAGCTAACTTGATGAAACCTGTTTTAAAATGTAAAAAAAATTATAAGCCATGTTAGTCAGGGTGGTGATGCAGCAATATTAATCACCTCCAGTGAAAGTTCTCATTCCTTACCAACAAGACTGAAGAAAAACATCTTGGATCAGACAAGGTAACTGTTATTGGTAGGCCGCAGAAGCGGCCTACCAGTATGAATGCGTTTTGAATATGACCATGGGGGATTAGGGATACATTATTATAAAACCTGTCCAATGTTTTTATTCAAAACATAGAAAACCGTATAATGCAGCCTGGATCAAAAAACAGTTTTTCAAAAACTGTTTTGTAATGAAAATTATTGAGCAATAAAATCAGGGTTTTTGGTTATGAACTTGATTTTACAAATATTGCACATTTCATTAAAATGACTGATCAGTCAGACATGTTTGACCTAGTTTTTACTCTGCAATTTTTTTACATCAAAGTGATTCGCACAGGAGATACATCTATGGTTACACTCCTGTCTGTTTTGGTCTTGTTAAACATATAGTAAAAATGGCATTTTTGCGGTTTAAAAAAACAACACAATACTTCATTGTGCACAATTACACTCGAAATCCTTTTGTTACAAAAGTGTGTGATGACTTATATCAAAGCTCTGGTCTAGAGAATGAATGTTTCTACCTTAATTAATCTAATCCTGTGTGTGATATGTAGCAGTTGTCTGGCACTTAGCATAACATAATTTCAAGCCGGTTACTGTTATTCAAGCATTAAAACAACGCGACAAATAGGTGCAGCCTTAGTACTAGTTTGAATGACAGCTATTGAATGATAACTTGAATCTTTGGCCTCGTATTCTGATTTCAGAATTGTTTGTGCTATTATTTTGAGTCTGTATTTTCTTTCTTTATGCTCATTTCTTCGGATAACTCCGTATACATCAGCATGAAGGTTGAGTGAATATATCATTCTAACAAGAGCACCGCCTATGGGTGCAACCCTCGGCTGTGCTTGGCTGCAGGTGCTGGATAATACAAAAAGCTGAGTGGAAAAATGGACTCTTACAAAAACCCTTTTTAAGAGTTGTCCCCCTTAATTGTGTAGACAGCTCTTGAGATAGTGAACATACACGCTAAATTTTATGAAGATATCTTCAATAACAACAGGTCAACAACAACAATGCCAACGCCCTAATGATCTCCATACCTCAAGTTTTCTTAGAAAACAGACAAGCTAAAAAAGGCAATCACTTTACCATCATGTGTAATTCATTGTGCATATGTTGAAATAAAGTACTCCTTAGTGTATTTAAGCCGGGTGTGCATGCTAAAGTAGGGCCATTGTTGTTGTTAAAATCTTTAAAAAATCTAGATAGGTAATGTTTGCAAAAAATATTTTTATAAAAATAAATACATTATTCATTGATGATAACCAAATAATTTGCGGCCTACTTTGATGCATTGCATCAAATTTTTGTCTTGTTGATACTATTTCTTGCATCTGTCTATTGCTTCCATGAATTGTATAGTGGGCACAGCAGAGACAACAACTCATGTAAGTCTTGTTTAACCCTTTAACAAGACCTGGTTTTGACGTCCCTGATAGAATTGGCGTGGGAAAACATTGAGACAAACAAAGCCGGTAGGGGACTTATGCCCATGTCCAACATGGCTCTTGTAATTACAGCTTTTAGTAAAGGCTAACTTGAAAATGTTTTCTTCAGGCGCCTTCCATCAAAACAAAAGAAAAAAAATGAAAAAAAAGCCATTTACTGGTATATTGATATTGAATACTTCTTTTTGTTAGCTTGGCTATTTTCCGGAGAAAACCGAAGGTATGGTCATTCCCTTTGCGTTTCTGGCCTTGTTTGTGGCTTTTGTGTAGGCGTTGGTGTGACAAACTTTAACCTTGGTCATATCTCTGTGGTTATTTAAGGTTTTAAGATAACTTCATTAAAATTGGCATGTTTGTTCACCATCATGAGGGCTTATGATCCAGACTATCATAAGGGATAAACATAATTGTAAGAATTTTTGCTCTTTTTTGATATAGATAGTTTGCATCATCCAGCACCTGCAGCCGAGCATTGGCACCTGTAGGCAATAATGCTCTTGTTATAATTTGTACAATGACACAGAAGTTTATTGCAATACTGGTGAATGAATTCAATCTAGAATCTATTCCAGACCATGAGATGCAAATATTTTTCAGCTATTATAACAAATTATTTCAATCAAATTTTACATAATTATACCTTAAAATTTCAAATAGATTTCTACAAACTTCAAGGCCAACTAAAACTTCAAAAATTTCAAAAACCCTTTCACAGAAAGGAATATTGATAATTTTTTATTCAGAAAATTAGCAAAATGCGAAAAGTTTCGACCCTAGTCAGTATGTGCAGTCTGATAAGGATCGAACCTTTACACACTACCTAGATGGTCCCTTTTACATGATGGATCACATATATGTGATCGATCAAGCAAAGAAGAACCATCTGGCAACTCAGTAAAATAAATATTTGAAAAATAGATTGATTCTTGTACGGGTTAAACAGAGATCGCATTTCAAAATTTCTTTATCAGGAAGGTAGATTGATTATTCTAGATTCAGTCTGAATAGAGTTAACAATAGTGATGGGAAGATTAATCTATTGTAATCAATAATCAGTTAGTTTGGGATTCGATTGTGATGATAGACTAAGAAATTTCACAACCGACATCAGTTTGATGGCTCAGCGTGAAACAGTAGTAACTGCCTATATGTTTATAGGCAGTTACAACTGTTCCATGCAGAGCCATGAAGTTGGTCGATAATCTGCAGAAAGAGGCTTTAGGTCATGAGTTTTAACTAAACTTTCATATTCTATTTTTCAAAGGATGATACTGGAAGTACTGTAGTAATTTCTAAGAAAACAATTGTACAATCAATCATAAGTTGATTATCAATTGTGATTTGAAATTGATTGCCCAACACTAGTCAACATCTAATGCACTTCCCAGATGGTCCCTTTTTACATGACAGGTCACATATGATGAAATAGGTGTTGGAATGCACAGCTAAGTGTCTGTTGACCAAATTAGGAAAGGAAGAAATCTAGGTTTTATTTCTAGACCAGTGCTCCATTATTCCTCAACCGAATTGTGTTTTCCATTATGTGTCCTGCTAATTAGAGCTTTTATGATCTGGTATCACTAAAAGAGGATTATTTCCAGTGGCTCTCCCTGATTCAATGTAATTAAAGTATCCTTATTTCTTTGTTATGTCCTTGATTGTGTTCTTCAGAATAGTCAATACAGTCAATCGATGGCTCAGTGCAAAACAATTGTAACTGCCTTTATGTTTATAGGCAGTTACAATTGTTTTCGCACTGAGCCATTGATATGTTCCCAGAAGCCGAACAAAACATAAGTTGGAGCATTTAGTTAGGGCTAATTTTCCTAAGCTGCATATCTAGGAAATTAAAGTGTTAAAGCTTTTAATGTGCCCGTTGAAAGACAGAATGTATAATGTTATCATCCGACTGGTGGCGTCTACTTATTTTATCTGTAGCATAACTCTGTCACCTTATGTCAGATTGACTTGAATGTTGGCAGTTATCTTTCTCAGGCAACAAATCCTATGTTGTTTGTACTCATTATAATAGTCCTGACAAGACAATTCCAATGAGTACCCATAACATAGGGTTTCAATGAGAAACAAAGATTTTAGACTGCCATTTAAATAAACCCTGATATCTGTACCTATGTGACTTAAGATTAATTTCCTCTTAGCGATCAATTAAATAAGGACTGGTACAATTTTACAATTTTGATTATTTCAATTAGCTGTAAAGAAATAGGCAGAGCTTCCAAAGGGCAGGGTGCTCTTGTTTAACAAAACAGGGTACAATGTACTTAATTTTCATGAAGTATGAATGAAAGTGCACATTTTTGGCCTCACAGTTCATAAAGTTTTGCTGTTACTATTTGTAAAGGAAATACATTATTTCCTGGTAGAGAGTCGTCAAGTCAGTATTTGTTACATTGACTCATCAGAAACGTCATATTAGCATCATCTTAACACCTCCATCCTGGCTAACCTATCGATTTAAAGCTCCTTTGTTGTTGAAACAAACATAGGCAAATTCAGGGATGGGAACTGGGGCTTGGGATCCAACCTGGACTTTTAGTAATTATATGTATATCAATTCTGAAAATCCGGAAAGCAAATCAATCGCTTAAGGCAAAACAGTTGTAACTGCCTATAAACTTATAGGCAGTCACAACTGTTTTGCAATGAGCCACAGAAATATCATTTGGTCAGTGGTCAAGCAAAATGATATAACTGCAGCTTTGTTCAAGCTGTAGATAAGTAGATTTTGTTCACCTGCTGAGGAAAATTACATATAATATGACCTACATTGTGGGAGTGAAATATCCCCATTGAATATTTTTGATATTGCATGAGTATTATTACACTAGTGGAATAACATAGGAAGTGAGCTAAGAATGTCTGGTAACTTTATATCTCTGTCCTGAAAATGACATCATGATTATTTGCTGACGTCATTTGGACAAAAGGCTTAATATATATTTCGTGCAGCTTTGTACAAGCTGTAGATATGTAGATTTTGTTCACCAGCTGTGGAAAATTACTTATAATATGACCTTTGTCGCGGAAGTGAAATATACTTGTTGAATTTTTTTTGATATTACACAGGTGTTATTACACTAGTGGAATAACTATGCAAATGAGCTAAGAATGTCTAGAAACTTTATATGAACATCATGAAAATGACGTCATAATGGATTTGCTGACGTCATTTTGACAAACGGCACAGCCTCGTTTTTATCTGTTTAAGATGACTTGTTAAATTTGGTATTGAATTAACACTCGTTCAATATCCTCTATTTATTTCATGGCGTATTCTGGATCTGTACATAATTTCCTTTCTGCCATCTAGAATGCAGGTGCATGTATTTGGTTTCACTTTTCATAGAATTTGTGGTTACTTTTTGAAAATACAAATTTCCTGGTAGAGATTTGTCAAGTCAGTCTTTCAATGACACATCAAAAATGTCATATTAACACCAATTTGTATGACCCTTGTCATGCTGAATTGAAATCTTAGCAAAATTTAAGTAAAAATAAGTATTGAAAGTACTGAATGTCAGAACAAGACTAAGTTTTGATATTGTGTTTGCCCACATAAAAATATTTATTTTTTTGGCTGAACTCTCAATTTAATGTATCCTATGGTTGTAGGTACGCATTGCTCTATCTTAGGTCTTGAGTAGTGCAGAATTATACTATAGCGTATGAATTATTGGGTGTTGAGACAACATATTGAATATCAATGTAATATGAGATGGTCAACAAAAGAACATATGGTGTCACATGTAACATTTGACTCTGGTTTATATATTGATCTGTTTTATTGATGATAATGCATAGCTTCAGAGGATGTAAGTGAAACATTTTATCCAAATTTGATTCACCGAGATTTTTTTCTTTGATTTAATTCATTTTATTTTGATTTGTGAGATTATTAAATAGATCAGAAATAAATGTATAATAAAATCTTGTAGAAACTTTCCTGTCTAAAAAGGCAACATTTAAAATATGTTAAACATCAGTGCTGGAGCCCTAACTGTTGCTTGGTCAATGATCTTAGGACTATTCTGTTTGACCTTTGAACTTAAATACTGGGTCAATTGGAACTACATGTATAGGCTTTGTAAAGATAATATGGTTTTATACATTCTAGGACTGTAACAAAAACAAAGACACAGGGGTCGAGATAAAAGGGGGTAAAGCAAGTCTAAAATCTTTATTATCCCCCGCCGTTTTCGGCGAAGGGGATATAGTAATGCTCTCCGTCCATCATTCCGTCATTCCGGTTCCGTCATTCCGTCCTTCCGTCACTAAACTTGTCCGGAGCATATCTCCTAAAGTATAATAGCTATCAACTTGAAACTTTGTGGGTGGATAGATCTCATGGAGGAGAAGTGCAGTGCACAAGAACTACAACTCTTGCTTGCATAATTTTGGAGTTATTGCCCTTTGTTATTTTAAAGACTTAGATTTTGTCCGGAGCATATCTCCTAAAGTATAATAGCTATCAACTCGAAACTTTATGGATGGATAGATCTCATGGAGGAGAAGTGCAGTGCACAAGAACTACAACTCTTGCTTGCATAATTTTGGAGTTATTGCCCTTTGTTATTTTAAAGACTTAGATTTTGTCCGGAGCATATCTCCTAAAGTATAATAGCTATCAACTTGAAACTTTATGGGTGGATAGATCTTATGGAGGAGAAGTGCAGTGCACAAGAACTACAACTCTTGCTTGCATAATTTTGGAGTTATTGCCCTTTGTTATTTTTAAGACTTAGATTTTGTCCGGAGCATATCTCCTAAAGTATAATAGCTATTAACTTGAAACTTTATGGGTGGATAGATCTCATGAAGGAGAAGTGCAGTGCACAAGAACTACAACTCTTGCTTTCATAGTTTTGGAGTTATTGCCCTTTGTTATTTTAAAGACTAAGATTTTGTCCGGAGCATATCTCCTAAAGTTTAAAAGCTATCAACTTGAAACTTTATGGGTGGATAGATCTCATGGAGGAGAAGTGCAGTGCACAAGAACTACAACTCTTGCTTGCATTTTGGAGTTATTGCCCTTTGTTATTTTTAAGACTTAGATTTTGTCCGGAGCATATCTCCTAAAGTATAATAGCTATCAACTTGAAACTTTATGGGTGGATAGATCTCATAAAGGAAAAGTGAATTGCACAAGAACTGCAACTCTGGCTTGCATAATTTTGGGTTATTGCCCTTTGTTATTTTGAAGACTTAGATTTTGTCCGGAGCATATCTCCTAAAGTATTAAAGCTATCAACTTGAAACTTTATGGGAGGATAGATCTCAAGGAAGAGAGGTGCAGTGCACAAGAACTATAACTCTGGCTTGTATAATTTTGGAGTTATTGCCCTTTGTTATTTTAAAGACTTAGATTTTGTAGGGGCTTAATTTCTTAAAGAACCCTTAATCTATTAGGCTTCAGTTTAGTATCAAGCTTTCTCGGCGGGGGATGGCCATGTCCAACATGGCTCTTGTTTCTAAATGAAACCCTATGTTGTGGGTACTCATTTGAATTGTCTCGATGAGACATTTCAAATGAATACCAACAACATAGGGATAAAGTTAGGAATTATGAAATATAAAAAATTAAAAACCAAAATACCCCCTCTATCTGTAGCTCTGTAGACACATACTATAATATTGTTCTAAACCCTAGAATTATTGTTATACCCTGTCAATGCCAATGTCTGTCTATGAGTGTAATTCTGTTTGTCTATTTGAAAAACTAAGCCAACAGAACACCATACTTTGCAAAAAAATTTAGATACAATATTCATATTTGCCATATTAAAAGATGTCATCAATAGGCCACTGCCGAGACCATGGTCAAGGTCATCTTACAAGGTCATGTTGATCTATCAAAGTCAAACTTGTGAATATGAAAATTCTGTCTGGATGCATTAGTGTTTTACAATTCAAACAGTTTCATATTCCAAAGAAAGTGGTATTTTGAAATGAAAAAGAAAGCCTGTGTTTTAAGTGGTACAGTCTGAATATAACCTCTTCCTTATGATACAGAATGGAGTTTCAGACAATATTGTCCACATAGGTTTTATGGTGTCCAAGCTGTGATTCATTTGCATTTTCGAGTATTCGGAAAATTGGCTGGAATGAATTCGATTAATCAGGCATAAATTGTTCCTGAATTTGGCACAGATGCCTAATTTATTGGTAATCTTTAATATTGGTTATCAGGCAGACCATTGTATTCAGTCCCTATGTACTGGCTTCAGACTCTGAATGTATTGAGATGTCTGATGACATCATTCTAAAATTGTTATTTCCTTCCTAAACCATTTGTTGTGGGTACTCATTAAAATCGTCTCTCAGAGAGGATTATAATGAGTACCAACATCATAAGGTTTCTTTGAGAATAATTGATTTTTTTGTATCTTTGAAAAAATAATTTGCTCCTTTTACCTGGAGCCATGTGTCCATATTTGGTACGCCATGGTGAGAATGGTCATGAATAATTAATGTCATTTATTGCTGAAAGCATTTTAGAGTTTATTGGAACATTTTCTGGTAACTGTTCTAGATTGTCCAGTCAGCAACTTTGTACTGTAGCGACTTTTACATGAATCTTGGGAATTTGGTTTCCTCGGAAATTTTCTTGGTGTTACTTTTTTTGTCGGTGTATAGTTTATTGCATTTTGAGTGTGCGAGTGATAGAATGTAACTTGACACATTTCTCTGCACTTGGATCTTGTCTTACATTCTGATGGAATTAAAAGGTTTACTCAGTTTTTACTTTACTGAAATGTTTTAGTGATATTGAATCTCCACTGATATAGATGTTTTACTGATCAATTTAAATTGCAATCTATGTGCTATTATTGATAAAAAATATTGAATGATTTAATTTTTTGTTCAATCTGCATGTTATTCACTTTATCAACAGTGTTGTCAATGATGTAAATGTTTTGCTTACCTTTTTCTAGTCCTTTGCTCCATGGAGGCAGCATTATTGTCTCCTTTTTAGCTCCACTGGACAGTACAAACAGTTTTCCAATTATACCACACTTTGCATGTGCACTTGCGTGCAATAGGGGGTATACTTGAAATACTGTTTTCACCATTTTGTGATCCTGAACGCAGGGCTTGTAGTCTGGTCATGACTTTTTCTTAGAAAATCTTTTCCACAGAAACTACTCATATGAATTTCTACCTCTCGGAAATGATCCTTGGGTGACCTTTTTTCAAAATTGTTCAAGAAATTTTGATCCCACGAAAAAATGGCTTTAATAGGCGTGGCTTATTTCCATATATAGTACTTAAAATCATTGTGATTTTTTTTAAGATATGTGTTTAACAGGAGGAGGTCAACTTTCTGTATGTTATGTAGTGCAAACTTTGAAAAAAATGTGTTTGGAAGGTTATTATTGACAGATCTTAGCATAGATTTCAGATATTCTTGAAAAGTTTTGTACAATGTGAATTGCTACACTATTTAATAAGAAGCATTATCATTCTATAACAAGTTTTATCAGGAGATTCAGGCCTGTGGAACAAATAAGGCACTCAAGTGCCTCTAGTTGTAAGGTTCTGTACGAGGAGATTTGAGTGTGAATGTGTGTCCTGTTGCACTGTAAAGGAGACTCTATGTGACCTGTCACCACATATGAATGGATCAGTGTGAAACAGTTGTAACTGCCTATATATTTATAGGCAGTTAAAACTGTTTCAAGCTGAGCCATAAATATGAGGAAAAAAAGAGGAGCAGCAGATTTAAACAGAGGTCATATTTTGATATGGTTTAAACCTTTTTATTTTGCATCAAATGAGAAACAAGTTCTTACAACTTAGATTAATCCCTTTTGATTCTACTTCCTGGAAAATTAACCAGTACTCTCGCTGAATGTGTGGGCCATTGAAAGAACCAAGATGGATAGCCGCTCCTGGGAATCAAACTCAGGACCATTGGGTCAAGAGGCTGTCGCTTAACCTCTAGACCATGGACACCACACATTTTGATAGTGATATTAAAGGAGCAAAGAATGATGATTGAAGCTTCAGAAAATATTCAAAACACAAATGTTTTGACCCCAAGACACCTGCTTAGTCCAGGCAGTCTGATAAATGTTGGAAGCCTTTGCAATACCAATTTCTGAAAAGAAAACAGAGAAAATTAAATGGTTCAATATTTTTCCATACATTTTCCTTTCATGAGAATTCTCGGTCAATAAATCGTACACCTATGTGGGATAGCAGCTGGAGGCTAGAAAAGGATCTAATGGTGGTACTGGTGCGAGAAATACCAGGAAGTGATTGATAAGTTCTCCAGCCACTGCCATATAGCTGAAAGATTGTTGAAAGTGACCTAAAACCCCATTCTAAAAAACAAATTTATAAGAATTCTCAGGATCTAGAAAATACTATGGCTATGAAGGTTTGTATTAATTATTTTCCTTTATCTATTTTCAGAATGATATAAACAGAAACTGAAGGACAACTGTCAGTGTATTGGTGCAGTGTAAAACTTTACAAGGGAGATAAATGTGAAGTGTTGACTGAGTGATTGGTGAATTGAGTTATTGTTCTTTGACCAGGAATTACTAAGGAATTCCAGTATGGCCTCATTCATTGCTAAGCAGATGGTTGGAAACCAGCTCAAGTCCGTAAAAGGTAGGCATTTGTATTTTCAGCTTTATAATTCTTCAACAAAAAACACAATTGACAAATTATACATGATCACAAAGCTTGAATTATCATGACACCATTGCATTATTATTACAATCGCTGAAACCCAAGCCATTCTCTGAATGCAATGATACAGGTTAGAGGGGCTATTTCACTTCTGATGATCCCTATGTTGTGGGTACTAATTTGAAATGTCTTGATGAGTATAGTCCAATGAGAACCAACAAAAAAGGGTTTGTACTTGTTCTTTTGAATTAATTGCACTTAAAATCCAACATACCCCGTCTTTCTGTAGCTCAGGATCATAGATGATTGGGAAATTTAAAGCTTTTTTTCAACATTTTTGATAGATAAGATGCATATTGTATTAACTGTGTCTGTCTGTCAGTATGCCAAACTGTCTGTGAAAACTTTACCAGAGAACTAAACATTTTCTTATACTTGCAGAACAATTCAAGTTACAAAGCTCTTGTTTGTAATTAAGGTGCCTCTCATCAATCCCTGTCTTTGAAGGTCAAGGTCACCATTTTCAAGGTCAAACTTCTAAAGAAATTGCTGTTTCTTGTACATAATTAATTTTCAAACACATCTTGTTAGTTGAGAGCTTTTTCTTTATTCATGTTTACAACTGATTTGATTGTCTACTAGATGTGCATATAGCTAAAAATTTGATTTGGTGCTTACATTTGACTGATTATGCTTTTCATTTTGATGTATCATTTAATGTCGTTATCTAAGTCATCTGACAAGTTTAAGGTCAAGGTTAATTATAAAGATCAAAATTGTGGAAAATTGCTGCAATCATTCTAAGAACACATCATATTTTTGGTGGTGCTAAAAATGTGGTACATGACCATGGGTCAGGTACAATCTTTAGTTAGTGCCTTTAAATATAATAGGCAGTTATAAATGTTTTGTGCTCTGCAAAAGAAATTAATGTGATGTACAATATTTTCACAATTATTTCAGATATGATAGACAAAGGTAAAACTATAGACTAACATTAAGTGACCATTCTTTTAACGACCCCTTTTTCAGTCCCTTAAGTAGTCGCCTTATGCAAGTTTTACTGTATTTTCCAAAAGTTACTAGATCCACTTATTCTTATTCATTCCATAGACATTTTAAGATGATTTACCTTGTAAAGCTTGTGATGTTCTGTCTGGTATTAAAAAATAAATTTTCAAAATAATGAATTTTATTTTAACTTGCCAAATTTTGCCGAGAAATTTTATAAAATAGGTCTTTTACATTCATCATTAAGGACATATCAGTGTTCAAGTTTTCATTTCAAATTTAATTTTGTGAGTGGATTATAGTTTTTAGCTCCACTGGCTGAAAGCCACTGGTGCTATTGTCATGGTGTTGTGGCTGTCGTGCGTGTGTCCGTCCGTCCGTGCGTGCGGTCATTAACTTTTCTTTAAAAAACTTCTCCTCAGAAACTACTGGATGGATTTCAACCAAACTCCACAGGAATGATCCTTGGGTGACCCTCTTTCAAAGTTGTTCAAGAAATTTTGATCCAATGAAAAACATGGATTTAAGGGGCGTGGCTAATTTCCAAATATGGTAAAATGGTTTTCTCAGATTCTAATCAATGAATACCAATTAAATTTTACAAGAATGATCCTTGGGTGACCCTTTATCAGTCTACAAAAAAATCATTGTGATAGGATGAAAAATATGCATTTTATGGGCGGAGGTCATTTCTCTAAATGTTATATAGTGGAAACTTTGAAAATCATTTTCTCAGAATGTAAATGAATGATATCAACCAAATTTCATTGGAATGATCCTTGAGTGACCCTTTATCAGTTTACAAAATATCATTGTGATCGGATGGAAAATATGCATTTTATTGGCGGAGGTCATTTCTCTATATGTTATGTAGAGGAAACTTTGAAAATCATTTTCTCATAATCTATTTTTTGGATATCAACCAAATTTCACTGGAATGATCCTTGAGTGACCCTTTATCAGTCTACAAAAAATATTGTGATCGGATGGAAAATATGCATTTTATGGGCAGAGATCATTTCTCTATATGTTATATAGTGGAAACTTTGAAAATCATTTTCTCAGAATCTATTTTTTGGATATCAACCAAATTTCTTTGGAATAATCCTTTGTGTGACCTTTTATCAGTGTACCAAAAATTATTTTGATTGGATGAAAAATATGCATTTTATGGGTGGAGATCATTTCTCAACAAGTTAAATAGTGGAAACTATGAAAATCATTTTCTCAGAATGTAACTGATGGATATCAATCAAAAATGTTTGGTATGATCTTTGGGTGACCCATTATCATGCAGCCAAAAATTATTTTGATTTGATGAAAAATATGTTTTTTAAGAGCGGGTCATTTCTTTATCTGTTATATAGTTCAAACTTTGAAAATCATTTTCAACATCAGTAGAACCCCAAATATCTAAAAATCAGGTCAAAACATTTATTTGCTTTTACAAGAATTTCAAGCCTGTGGAGCAACTCAAGCCATTCATGGCTTTCTAGTTCTACTACAACTTAATTCTACACTTTAACTTTATTAAAATCATAGAAAAAGTTCTAAAGAAACATTAATTTTGTCTTCTACCCAGTAGTGTATAATAGTTCTTTCAGTAGATCTTATCAAATAAGGAAATAAATTTGGGCTTTTAAATTTGGCCGTTAATTTTCTTCATATGTAAAAATATAGTATTAATTCATGGGCAGTTGCAACTGTTTTTTCGCTGAGCCATCATTTGGCACCATCTAAATTAATTCTTTTTATCAATTATTAACACTGTATAATCATTGCTATAGATAACACATAAATTTAAGAAAATCACACGCTATAGATTTACACCTTTCATAGCATATCACATAGTACTGAATTCCATGTGAAGGTCAAAGGTCATGGTCAAGGATGTGTTTCAAAACTATAATAGTGAATTTGAGACATTCACATGCAAGTGTAAACACACATTTTGTAGTTTCAATTTTTTTGGCGCATCCTACATGTATTGCTTAGATAAAATGCCATATCAATGGCTTAGCTTGTAACGGTTTGAACTGTCTTTATGTTTATAGGCAGTTGCAACTGTTTTACACTTAGCCATGAATATTTAATATTCAAAACAAAGAGAGTACACTTTTTAAGGGTAATTTCAGCTGTCTACAAACTAAACAAAAGATTGTTTTCATACCTGTTATTTGAGATATATCTCGTGTACCAGTTTTCCACACATTTAAACTAGGTATATCAACCAACATCTGAACATTGACTAATACAACAAGTGAAGCTACATTGCCATCATAAGGAAGGACTTTTGCTTGTATTATGATGAATATTAGCCATGGATTAATTTTGGCGCATCTTAGCTTGACCTCTTATATAGCCCAAATAAAACCCACCTAAATAACCCAATTGACAGTATGTGTAATATTAATTTGCCATGGTCTGATCTTTATTATCAAATAATTACCCTGTGGCATATTGTTTAACCAGTTTCTGTCACTCTGTGTTTCTGCCCACCGGTCTGTTTGTCTGTGAAAACTTAACCTACTAACTAAACATTTACCCAAAACTTCGACACTATTCAAGTGACCATGCTCACATTTGGTTGAAAGGTTCCTCTCACCTGTTAGCATCTATGAAGGTCAAGGTCATCTTACAAGGTCAAGGTCAATTATAAAGTTCTAATTTCTTATTAAGTATGAAAACAAATTTTGTTTCTACCAGTAATTGAATAATTTGATTGTGGATTTGAGTCCAATTGTGGGTAGTGTATTTAGATAGGACACTTTACAGAGACTGGCCCATTCCAATCAGTCCTAAAAGTAGGAAGCAGCGGACAGAATCCATTTTCTTTCTCTCTAAGTGCATGATATAAGTCATGGACCAATGGATGGTTAACCATAGACCTATATGGGATAGCACTTGGATGCTAGGAAAAGATGTTATGGTATTAATTGTGTGAGAAATGCCAGCAATTCATTGTTAAAGGCTTTAGCTGCCACAATATGACTGTTAAAACTGTTAAAAGCGGCTCCAGACCCCATGCAAACAAAGTATGTACATGATAACATCTGGAATGAATAAGGACCACAATAGGAATAAGAGTCTTTTGCCACTTGATGTGTTATATTTTGTTTGGAAAAAAAAAAGAAATTTGATGATAAAATTATGATGTAGAAGCTTCTTTTAGCAAGATGCTTTTATTTGTTTATACACAATTAATTATACTAGAAGTATATTAAAAAGATACTCTGGTATTTGTATTTTGACAGGTGCAATGGGCGGTGACGATGATAAAAAAGACGATGGTGGTGATGACGGTGATGAGGATCCAGAAGTCGCAGAAGCGAGGCGAGAAATGGAGGAGAAGAGAAAAGAGAAACACAGAAAAATGGAGGAAGAAAGAGAAGAAGTCAGACAGTCAATAAGAGATAAGGTTTGTCCTCTTTATAGAATTGAGGTAGTGGACACGTAATATTTCCACAACATTTCGGGACTTATGATTTTTCACAATCTTAACCAAGGTTACCTAATGAAATCATAAGGAAACCTCTATTAAAATTTATGACTGCAGAAATTTTGTGGAACTTTTACGGGTCCACTACCTTAGCTGATGGCAGCAGGCAATAAAAAAAAATATATTGTCGAAATTAAGAAATTGCCTCAAGGGGTCAGTGCAGATATGTCTCCCACCAATTGTTTGATAATCATAGATCTATTTTGAATAGCATCTTGAGGCTAGGAAAGGATGTAATGGTAGTACTGGTTTGAGAAATACCAGGAAACCATTGTTAGGTGCTCCAGCTGCTTCAATATAACCGAAAGATTGATGAAAGGAGTGCTATACCCATTTCAAACAAACAAACAATAGATTGTGCTCACTACTTGGTAAGTTAAAAGCAATTTCTTTCTCCAAAATATTAAATTCAACTTATCATATTTCTTCTTATAGATGTGCCCGGGCACAATGTAAAATGACATTTGAGCGCTTTTATTTCAATTTTCCTCAATTCCTAAAACTTACGTATACATATAGGACGATAATGGTACCCAACACAAGCAAACTGCCAACTTGTTTGTAAATATTGATTGAAATACGTGGGCTCCAGATACGCTTTTCAATTTACCTATTCAATAAAAAAAAAGATAAAAATGTTAATCAATGAATTGTTATTCTATCATTTAAAGTAATCTATCAAAATAAGGTCACTTTTTACCATCAATTGCAGCTTTCAAAATCAATTGTGGTAGCAGAAGTCGAGATAAATGTTTCATACAAGATAGGAAGTTCGACTTCCAGCCAAATACAAAATTCAATGTTCTGCTATGAGATTTTATGGGGATCTCTTGTTTTTACAGTACAGTATGAATTTTGACTCTGATTTAATCATTTAAATCAGATTTTATGTGATATTTGAAGAAATTTATGTTTTATTTTATACAGTCCATCTCAAGTATTATGAGAATTAGTTTAAATTCTCTGTTATACTTTAACCTTTTGCGCTTTCGGAAAAATGCCTGATTTTGCAAGCGCTAGTTTTGAGAAATTGAACAATCTTTTGAAGATGGACATTAGTAATGCAATTACCCTTATCCTGATTTGGATGGATAATAGTTAAGCTACAATCCTTTGACCATCGTGCCGTGGAGTAGCTCTACTAAAATTAACTTTTTCAGACTGGATTTTTACAACATGGACAATGGACAGTTGGGTATTTGGAAGGTCAATGGCCTTGGGATGGTATTTTATTGGGGAGCGCGTTTATTAGGGAGGGTGCATCTAATAGGTGAAATACGGTATTTAGGTTTTCAAGAAAATGGTGCAAATCATAAAACTTAAAACTACATGTATTGTGGAGTTTGAAATGTTTAATAAACAAGGGCCTTCATACATAGAGGTTTGGAAGACCGTGTAGACTAAGATAAGCCTGCAAGGCTTACACTGCTTACTTTGTACTTTGTGAAAAATAAATTATGAAAATTAATTTAATCATCTTTCAGTATGGCCTGAAGAAAAAGGTTCCTGAGGAGGAAAACATGATGCAACAACAAGAGGCAGGAAGAATCGGTCGCAAGAAGAAAACTCCGGCGGAGCTCGCGGCGGAGGCTAATGCGGAGGAGGATGAGGACGAATTCGCAAGTAAATTCTCTTCGTTATGTTGCTGCATGAACTTTGTATAGGGAAAATCCTTGAAAAAAGTGATGTGCGATGAATATGAAATAAAAAGCTCAATGTAGGTTAAAAGCTAGGAAGAGATTAATTGTAGAGATTATGCTGAGGGGTCAGCAAAAACTATTGTAAGTGCCTATATATTTATGGGCACTTGCAAGAGTTTCTGGAATGAAGCCTCAATATTTTAAAAGTTGAATTGGAGGTGTTTTGTGGAAAGCAAGGTAGTGGACGGGTAATAGTTCCCCACATTTCAGAACTCATGATCTTTCACAATGTAGACTGAGTTTTCATAATGTAATCATTAGGAAACCTGGATTAACACTGTTAAAGTTCATTACATCTGAAACATTGCGGAACTATTACGTGTCAAATACCTTTACCCATTGCCTCAATACTTAACATTTTGAAGTGCTCAAGAAATGATGATGATTAGAGATACATTGTGAGAAATAGGAAATTGCTTGCATCAAGCAAATTCTTTTTTCTTCTCATAAAATTTTCTTCTCCAGATAGATTTAATTTTCAAACTTTAAAATTTCAAATAAATTTTCAATTTCAACACAAATTTGATTTTTCGTTCTGTTTGGATCAGTGAACATAAATGCAGTCTGCTAATTGAGTAATACTGCCTTTATAAGGTCAGAGCTCCTAGAGTAGGGGATGATTTCACTTTTGACATGATTTTAAGTTGTTTCTTTGAGATCATCAATAGCCAGTTACAAGTGGGCAACATTTTTGGATTATCTTAATTAACCCTTTGCTGTTTAATCCCTGATTTTTATGTGCCTGTGATTTCATAGTTAAGAAAATATTGTGATAAAAGAAGAAATTGCTTCTGACAAGCAATTTCTTCTTTTTCCACACTATTTTCTACCCTACTGAATGGTTATTTCTCGAATTAAACCCACTTTTAATTTTCATCTGCGAAATCTTTGAATTTGGACAGGTCCAAAATTTTGTAAAACAGGAAAGTGTTAATTAAAAAAAAGTATTAGATCTCCAACAAGTTTTAGTCAGTCAACCTTTGAACATAAGGACATGTCCATACATGTTAATATTATTGTCAATCAATGAGATTGGCAATAATATTGACTGTATGGGCAATAATGAATATTGATCAATATAAATGACAATGATATTGAATGTTTAAAGGCCTCTTTCATTGACAGACAGATACTGTCATTTTACATAACACCCCTAACTGCCAAATATCACAAACAAGACTTAATCTGCGCTTTGTGTACTTTGCATATGGATTTTATAACAACGGGTTTGATTGGCCAAAGCATAAGTTTTTGCCCAATCAAGATCCTTGTGAAGAAATTTTTGATGGGTTTTGTGGATAAGATTGGTTTGTTAATTTCATTAGACTGTGTAAGACATGGTTGTGTGCAATAATAATTGATGAACTAGAGTTGTATTTATTTTTACTCATATCATAATTGCATTAAAAAATGTAGTTAATACAGTCTTAATATAGCTTTATTTATGACATTAAATAACTCATAAATGATATTGTTAAAGTGCTGTTTATATTGTTTTTAGATGGAGGGCTGAGAAGATGACCTATCCATCTCATGTCTCATTACTTTCCTAATTGGGTTGCGAGTGTTTATATATTCTATTGCAAATGTAGTATCGGTAATCGTAATTCTGATAGAAGCAATTCAGTTCTAAATTTTACCTTGCTTTTGATTTGAATAACAAATAGTAATTTTAGTTTCCTATTATATACAATCATTTATTCTTGCAATAAACGAAAGAATAAACTGAGGCATTGAATGGGAGAATGTCTAGGCTTAGAATGTAGACCAAAACAAAAATTTCACTTACCTACTTCTTTTATGATCAAACTAGATTGAGACCTCTTTACCAATTGTAACTCATGCACTTATGTTAACCTTTGTGGACTTTTATAGATAAAATATATTCTTATTATTTGATTCCAGACTAAGAACTAGATTAGAGGGAGCAAAGTATGTTTTTTTTTTCTTAATTAACAAAAAATCTTTTTTCTGGTACTTATTTGAATCTTGTGGATGAGACTATTCAAATAAGTATCCACAACTTAGGTTTTGTGCAAATTTGTCAGAAATATATGATTCTAAGATTGAAAATACTCCCCTCTATGTATAGCTCTTTACTGCCCCTGACTGTTTAAGCCATATACATACATAGTGATATTCGTTTCCGTGCTATTTCTTGAAAACTATAGACCCGATTTCAATGAAACTTGGCACACAGCTTCACTACAATGAGGACATGCGCATATCATCGGGGTTACCCGGTTCGAATGTCGAATTTAGAGTTACTGCCCCTGACTGTTTAAGCCATATACATACATAGTGATATTTGTTTCCGCGCTATTTCTTGAAAACTATAGACCCGATTTCAATGAAACTTGGCACACAGCTTCACCACAATGAGGACATGCCCATATCGTCTGGGTTACCCATTTCAACCGTCGAATTTAGAGTTACTGCCCCTGACTGTTTAAGCCATATACATACATAGTGATATTCGTTTCCACGCTATTTCTTGAAAACTATAGACCCTATTTCAATGAAACTTGGCACACAGCTTCACTACAATGAGGACATGCCCATATCGTCTGGGTAACCCAGTTCAACCGTCAAATTTAGAGTTACTGCCCCTGACTGTTTAAGCCATATACATACATTGTGATATTCGTTTCAGCGCTTTTTCTCGAATATAGACCGGATTTTAATGAAACTTGGCACACAGCTTCACTACAATGAGGACATGCGCATATTGTCAGGGTTACCCGGTTCGACTGTTGAATTTAGATTTACTGCCCCTGACTGTTTAAGCCATATACATACATAGTGATATTTGTTTCAGCGCTATTTCTTGAAAACTGTAGGCCGGATTTTAATGAAACTTGGCACACAGCTTCAACACAAAGAGGACATGCGCATATCGTCGGGGTTACCCTGTTCGACCGTCGAATTTAGAGTTACTGCCCCTGACTGTTTAAGCCATATACATACAGAGTGACATTCGTTTCTGCCCTATTTCTTGAAAACTATAGGTTGATGTAGATAAAAGATAACCTGTACCTAAGTTTGATATAATCTCCATTGACAATGAAAATATGTTCGGGGGGGGATATCAATTCAACGAATTTGCTTGTTACACTATGTAGATGTGTGGACTGCTTTATGTCTACACCTCAAGCAGGTGTTTAATTGTTGGAAATGTCAAGTAAAGGCACATATATGACAATGATTAGACACAGTTTGGATTGCAGAACTATTCTGCTGTCTTCTCTGTGTACAGGTTGTAAAAACATTTCGCGAGTGCTTTGAGATGATACCCTGCTTTGCACTTGCACATACATGCAAAGCAAGGTATCATTTCGAAAATGCTTGGTTAACAATTAAATCCTAAACGCAGGGCTGGTAAAGCAGAGGTACAGATAAGAGGGGATATTTCTCATTGAAAACCTATGTTGTGGTACTTATTTTAATTTTCTTGACAAGAAGATTCTAATGGGTACCAACATCATAGGATTTGTGCAAGTAAAGTTGAATTAATCTTATTCGAAACCAAAATACCGTCTCTCTCTGTAGCTCTGGTAAAGTTTCAAGCATAATATTTTTCATTAATTAGTGTAATTTTATTTTGCATAAATTGAAATAATTATTACAGATGAATAATTTCGTAAAATATACATGAATAGGCATATCACTGTTTTACAGTTAAAACCTCTTATCTACAGCTTATTCGAACTGTAGTTTTGAGGTTTTGATTGTCAAACAATGATATGTCATTTATGATAGGCCAGATTGTTTTGGCCTTTATCATTCCATCATTAACATCAGGGCATTAATCAATCAAACTTTGTAAATAGTAAAATTTGTAAAGTTAGCTAAAGTTTGTATTTCTGTTTAAACATTTCTTCTGCTGTTAAATTTCCTGCTGTACACATTGCTTTGGTAGATAATTTAGAATAAGATTGGTCTGCACAGAATTCTCATCTCTAATGGTCTTGCTAATAAACAGTTGCAGAGGACCAAGGGAGGACTTGAAACTACGATTTCACTCCCAACAGTCATTTTTGTCCATGGGCAGAGCATCTAAGAGAACTTATCAAATATACATGTATATGATTCAAAAGAAGTTCATGAATTAGTCATAAGTATTATTGAAAGATTTGACAAGGCAACATTTTTTCTGGTACAAATAGACAAACGAAAGGTACTGAATGCATGTTATTTGAGTGAGGGGGCATGATTGTTAATCCATGATTAAGAGAGTTTTATGTGAGCAAATATTGTTAAATAATTGTATAAAGTTATTTTTATGAACAACAATCTTTTTTGTAAATAAGGTTAGTGAAGATTACTCTGTAACTAAGATATTTAAGAATTTTAGAAATTTTTATTTGTTTTAATATCTAGTTCAGTAGGAAGTAGTAAATATCATTATTCACCACATATATCTGAAAATGGCATGTCAAGGGGTCGGCACAATACTATTGTAAGTGCCTATAGATATATGGGCACTTACAATAGTATTGCACTGAATCCTCAAATTGTATTGTTACTGTATCAGACTAAGTCTTTTCAGACCTAAGTTCAAACATAAATTGAAAAGATTGATTTTGCTGAGGATCAGATTACATAATATTTAATCAGTTCAGTTTCTTTGCAGGGGACATTTTGAATGAATAAAATGTGTATTTACTAGACATCATTCAACTAAGGGTAACCATGAAAAGATAATTCTCATCTTTGATAAGTTTTGTCAAGTTACTCAAATTTTATAGCTCTTAATAATAGTATTGTAAATATGTACCATATGCATCATTTGCTACTGCAGAAAACAGTAACATGGGTTGAGAAAGTATTTTTTCATCAGAGAAAAAATAGTAGGATTTTACTGGGAGGAGGGGGGGGGCAGATATATGTTTTGTTGGCAGTCTGAACAAGTGTTCTTTTTCATAGTCCCAAATGTTGTATCTCTACATAGATGGTACATTAAATATTATAGCAAAGTGGGCAATATTCATTACCCTTTTGACCTTGCATGAATGTGATATTTTGCATATATAACCCAATATTTCAAATGTTATTTATAAACAAGTTATTTGTGAGTAAGCTAATTCTACATTTAGTTGTCTCATTATACTTTATCATGCTTGTGCCATTTCACATTCACTTACAGTGTGAATAAAAGACTATTCAAAACAGGAAATAAAATACAGTCAAAAGTCATTTTTCAAACCTATCTACAAGAAATTCACTTTGTGCAACTTTCAAAAAGAGGCTTTCTCAAATATACAGAATTGATAGTTTTCGGAGTTTCACTCAAAATATGTTTAAACCAATTAACAATTCTGTATAATTGTGATAGAATTGGTAGGTTAACATCTCTTTCATTGAAAATCTACATTCAGCTTCTATGATATAGGGCTTATATGAAAATCTTAAGCAAAGACTTTGTAAAGAATTCCTATAGCGTGTTTTGATCTATTACATTTTTTGCATAAGAATGCTTAACTAAACCTAAACAATTGACATATTGCATTAACTAAACCTAAACTATTGACATATGGCATTAACCAGTAGCAACTCGATATGTGCTTTATGCTTGCTAGTTACAGATTGAATGTCCCCATTTACAAGTCCTGTTTAAATAAATTCCCCTATTTTTACCTTGCATAGAATGTTTTATACCCTCTGTTTTGTTCCCAGTGTTTCCCATGTCTTGTTGACGACATTGAAAACAGTATTGGAAAGCAGAGGCATCAAAGTATTAATATGTGCAGAGGTCTAGAAAAGAGAGAGTAAAAAAAGTCTAAATTCATTATTGCTCAAGGAAACCCTATGCTGTTGGCACTCATCTGGATATTTCAATGAGTTTCCACTATCTGAAATCTGACCCATCACACAAAAAGGGACCATCTGGTAATTTTGTAAAATCAATATTTGAAAAAAAGGACTGGATCAAGCATATTTATGTCAAACAGAAGGAGTTTTTTGGAAATAATTACATAGGAAGGTAAAATAATCATTATAGATTCAGAAAAATTGTCATTTGTGAAAAGTCTCGATCCTAGTCAGTCTGGTCAGGGTTGACTCTTTTTGCAATTCCGCGACGGTCCCTTTTCGTGTGATGGGTCACAAATATTTTAATCTTAAATTTGTTTTACTCTCTCATTTGTAGCTCTGTAAATGTGTAGACACTTAATATTCATTCATGATTGCTAACAATTTCATGGAAATCTGAAGCTTTGCAGAAAGACTCTTCTCAAATGTCTCAAATCTTTTTGTGTATGAAAAACAAGTAGTTTGTATTCTTAGTTCCAGAAAAGGTAAATGAGTTCAGGGCCCAAGGTTTTAAAACTTTTCTCAGTCTCAACTAAGAATTTCCTCAAATTTTAAATTTAAATAAATGTATGAAAATAAAAGAAAACATTAATAAGTTGTTATTTGTAACAACTTATTGATATTATCTTTTATGAAAATAAATTAGAATGAGTATTAAAACAGATGAGAAAAGTTTTATAACCTCGGGCCCTTATTTGAAAATGTGTTTAACCCAGTGAGTCCACATATTTGGAAGTCATACATTTTGGCTCATGTGTATTTTGAAGAGTATTACTTGCTTTGAAATATTATTTGGAAAAAATATACTGAAATTGACTAGTAAGACATTTTACACCTTTCTTGTAATTCAGATTAGCATTTGTAAGAAAAAGAAAGAATTTGTTTAACTGAAAAGGAACTAAGAATACACATGCTTGTTATAGTTCCCAATTAACATGTCCAAATTTGATATTTCAGAATTGCCAGCAAACTTAACAGAACTTACTAGTAAAGTTACTGAGCTTCCGTCTAAGTTGGCACAAGGGGTGGGAGGGGTTACCGAGAAATGTGTTCTCCAGTAACGTTTGTGCTCTGTAACTCTGGTTACGGCAATCCATCCAATGCTGTAAGTCGTCTTTTCCTCACAGTGTGTACCCACTTGCATAGATGCAGTTGTGTGTAGTGATCACTGAACATAGTTTCAATCCGTCTTGTTCAATCTTGCACACAGATTTAAATCACTGTATTTTTTTTCTTCACACACCAAATATTTCTGTTTATTTTTGTGTGGTTATATTAGCACTTGCGTAATCAACTGGGCATCATATGCCCTGTTGAGCTTTGTTATCATCATTGTCTGTTTATCAACTATCAATTTTTAATATATTTTTAAAAAAGTTGTCCAAAAAAAAATTTGGAATATACCATTTGTTTGAATTCCACCTGATAAAAAATGAGAATGGACATTACAAGAACATTTAATGATTTTATCTTATTACCTTATTTAATACCTTTGGCATTGATGACTGATTGCCAGGTTTCACTCTTGGTTGACAAACATATATCATTCTGTCTATAAAAATAAAAGATCCAAAGAGTATTAAGTGAACATTTTATTCATGCCGGCAGATACAGTATTTAAGGAAGTCTCAATCTTTCCTGTTTGTGTTCCAACAGGTAAAAGACATGGAGGATAATTGTTTGTTTCAGTGTAAGATTGATTTTAAATATGAATCAATCTTACTAAAAAAATAAATGATTATTCTATTTCTTTGTCAAAAAATGAGACAAAATAGAGTGTCAATTTGCAGGTGTTTGCTATGCAATGAACATGGTGACCTCACTTACTGGGGTCCGCTTAGAAGAGTTTTCAATATTTTCTCTGATTAGGCAGTGAGCTTATCAAATGATAATCTACAATTCTCAATAATCCACCAAAAAGCATTTAAAAAACCGCTCTAAATGAGTTTACTAGAATTACTAAAAATACACTTATTTGCATCTGTTTTGAAACCAGGTGAACTTTTAGTTTACAAGACAATCATAGACTCATATATTTACAGTCACAAGATTACGAACCTTTCATATGCTGAATAGTAAATTATTCATGTTTTTATGAGCTCATAGTAAAATATTTAATTATTTCTGCTTAAAATCCATGAACCTCATTTTATACTTTGGTGAGCGAACCAGTGCTGTAAAGGTCCTTTTATCATAGAAGTGTGTGATTTTCTTCTTTACAGCATTTTATTTCCAGAATGTTTGTTTCCAAAAATATAATCAGTTTTAGATCATATGATCTCTTTGAGTTTCAGCTTCAGATACAAAATTGTGTTTCAAATATTGTTTGCCTTGGTTTTAACTGCAGAATATAGAAATAAGAAATCTAATTTAGTCTCCGTACAGTTTAATATAACAGTCTTTTATTGTTCTATTGATGTTAAGTAATTCATACAGATTGAGCAAGACATTATAGAAATATAAATAGCAAAGCATGTGATGGATGTTGTATTTAGAGTTACCCCCATATCAACACAAGTGTCAACTAAGATAGCATGTCTATTGATTTCTAGATTATAACCACCAAGCCAATAGTAGGTAGTCCTCAAAGGTTGATAATGAAAAGATAACTGATAACTGATAATGACGACCAAGCCAATAGTAGGTAGTCCTTTAAGATTTATAATGTAAAGTTAACTGATTATTCATGTTCAAAATTCTTTAATCTTGTATGGTGACCTTGCTATTTAGGGTGTTCAGTTAAAATATTGATCTGTTTAAAACGGGGTTTTGAAAAATTGACTCATTTGTGCACGTCATACTTTGTAAAACAAAAACAGAGATATGTGCAATTTTAATTTCAAAACTTTTACATCAAGTTTAATCAATTAAGAAAATGAATTAATTGATAGTCAAAAAGAAAAAGTGGTAAACAGAAATCTTGGCTCTAGAATTTGTTTGAAAATAAGTGATGCACTGACAATGATTGCTTTACTTTGGCCAGTGCCTTCATGAATTATGTACGATCTGTTTTGTTGATTACTATAATAGCTCTAACCTGGGATTCTATTTGTATAATTGCATTTCAATTAGAAAGGGTTGGGCTTTTATAAGAGGCTTCACTAAATATCGACAGCTAAGTGTGAAACAGTTGTAACTATCTCATAAGATATAGGCAGTTACCACTGTTTAATGCTGAGCCATTGCAATTCTGTAAAATCAAATAAAGAAATGGAAACTTTCAACCTCCTAAAAGAGGGGCAGGGTTTGAACGGGCATTGGACTTTATAAAAATTTTTACAGTATACATGTATATGAATTGCCTCTTTATTTAAAATCCTACTATTTATTTGTGTATAAACCCATATGATTTTCACTCATTGTTGCATGGCATTATTTTAGTTCAGTTTGAGTGATTTCAATGATAGATTTGCTTGTAGATACATGATTTCTAGAAGCTTTACCCCTTGCTAAGTGTTGAAGCAAAATTGATTAGTATAAAGATGAGATGCAGTGTGGAAATTTTGGTGGAATTACAAAATGATTTAAACAATTAATTTTAGCAAAGAATCATATTTTTAAAGCCATTAATTGTTGATTCATTCTTTAAAGATAATCAGATAAGTGGTGTTTTCAGTGCCTTAAATTTTTAAAAGAGCAAATTACAGTTCAAGTTTAATAAAAAGGCTAAAAATTTCTGTTAACTTGTGATTTGCAGTTACCAGAGTTCTTATGAAGCTTACTTTACATTCCAATGAAAATGATAAACAATGATCTGAAGTCTGTGTTCATTTGGATAACTCTTTATTTAAAGTTTTGCATATTTTAAATAATCATTTCTATATCTAAAAGTGATACTGATAACATGTTATCTAATAAGGTCATGTGACTATTAGTGTTTGTTTACCCACAAACAGTCCCATATGCTTCTTTTTTTGTCTCATGTTATGTAAAAAAATGTTATTTTTAGAAATCCCTTCTTTACAGATTATACTTATGATCTCAGGCCTGTTTTCTTGGTTAAAACAAATCCATGGCAACATCGCTGTCTCAGTTGATTTTGAGTAATGACAATAAATTTCTTCAATATTTTGTTGCTGAAACACCACTTAGATGAGTAAATGTCCATTTAATAATATTCAATCTGCGTTACATTTGATAAAAATTCAAGAAAGAGTCATTATTATTGTATGGTAAATGATAATTTGGATTTTTACCTCAACTGACACAACCTGCTCATGGTGAGCATTTGTGATCATTGAATGTCTGTTGTGTGGCGTGCTTCATCTTTCTTCCTTAATGACAATATTCTTGTTTTCACTCTAGAGGCCACAAATATTGTCAATTCTTCATTAAATTTGTTAAGAATATTTGTCAGGTCACAATGATGAACAGTATTGAACATAGATCGGATCCATGTCATACCACAGGTAAAGGGGCCTTTATGCCAATTTTCTTGCTTACACTCTAGAGGCCACCAATATGGTCCAAACTTAATGAACTTTATTAATACGAATTACAATAATGATACAACATAACATCAAGATATCATTCTCCTCTCTGCCCCAGTAACATATATATTACCAGGCTATTTATGCAAAATGTCAAAATGTCCATCAATATAAGAACCCCCCTCATTCTCATACCAACTACCAATTCTTGAATCCGGAGTCAAATATTGAACAGCACTCTATTCCTAGCTCTGCCTTCATCGGCCCCAGGAAATATCAAAGAATCAGCCCCCTGTTACCTCATAAAATTACATAAACCCTATTGAAAATTGTAGTGCCACATGCAGAGATTATCCATAAGACTATCATAGATGTGCAATTATAACTTTTGCTAAAAAATTGGCCTTTTAAAGTCATTAAATGAGTCAAAGAGACAAAGGTGAGCCATACAGGAACATCTCTGTCCTCTTGATTATTTTTTGGTTTTAGTTAAACTTTACTATCATGGTTTAGAATGCTGTTGAACCATGCCTTTTGAAATATGTTGTGCTATTACTTACGCTTTCAACCGTTTGTGATCTGCTTGGCGAAAAGTAACCATCTGGATGGTACATAAAATGTCGACTCTAGTCAGACTTCCCAAGTTTACCTAGGTTGATACTGTTAGAAGTTTTTCATACTTGGCTGATTTCTTGAATCTAGAATTGAGCGAGCCTGTGCTTGAGATTTGCAACATTTTCAAATATTTGCAAAGCAAAGACTCTGACCAGCATAGGCACAGTCTGACTAGTCTGACAAGAGTCTTCACTTTGCGTTTAATAGATAGATAAGATGTCAAACTATCTATAGACTATCAGGGAAATGACCCGCACAGGCTCAATTATTAATCTACGTTCATGCAACCCTTGGTTGACCTTTATAGGAACCAACATTTTTTTTTCAAATATTTATTTTACAGACATCCCAGATGGTCCTTTTTCTCTTGACAGGGTCACATTTATATCGATTTCAAGCATCTTTTATTTAGTCAGCACTTGCATGATTCATTCTTTTACCTTTTCCTATTTGTAGTATAGAGCTATGCTATTTGAAAAAAAAAAAAAAAAAAAATGATAGGTGTTGATCAATTTATGTTTAAGGGATTCCTTGTCTAAAATTCAGATAGTAAGAGAAAACATGATAAGCAATAGACTGCCCTGCGTTCAGGATGACAAAACAGTGCAAACAGTTTGCAAGGTAAACCTTGCTTTTCATGTGCACTTGTGTGCAAAACAGAGTATAATTGGCAAACTGTTTGAACAGTTTTGTCATCCTGAACCCAGAACTGGTCTCACTGTTACTACATAAAACATGATTCTTACAGCTTAATGTTCATACCTGCAAAGGAAAAAAAAAAAAAAAATTGTAATTTGTACGCATCTTTAATTTTACAAAAAAGATTTTGAGTAATACAGAAAAAGGATTTATGCAAGATTAAGTAATCTAGTTAATGGATGGGACATGACTTTATTAAATTGTGTGACCATTTATACAGCGTAGGCTTTTGAAACTGTTTGAAATCATTAAATGAGCCTATGCGGGACATTTGCAACAATTTGAAATGTGTATATAGCAAAGATGCTGGCCAGTCTGTGCCTCCACACAGCCTGACCAGAGTCTTCACTTTACACTTTATAGATAGATAAGGTCCTAAAGTATCTGTAGATAGTTAGGATATCCTCTTTTTACATGGAATAGCTGCCGTGGCTGCTAAATTTTTGCACCTCAAATAATTTCAAATTGTTGGAAATGTCTCACACAGGCTGAAATGAAATATTCACTTTTTTTATCAGCAACAATGGATAAATCTACTCGTCTAATACCTAATTAGTCTTTGAAATTGTTTGAAAAATCATCAAATGAAATATCAACTTCTTTTTATGAGCAACAACTGATAAGTCTACTAGTTTTATACCTTAATAGTTCAATCCTCTGTTTTACAGGCTCTAAAAATCAAAAGGAGTAAAGTTCAAGGTGATTTGAGTTTAGCCATTCTCAGGATTTGTATTGAGGAAATACTTTGTCCTTCTTATATGCAAGACTTCTTTAAATGTAGTTTAACATTAGTTCAAATTTTAGATGCTTTGGCAAGATTTCATTGGCTGTTGTGAAATTAGTAGTGTAACATTGATATAGGTACTAGAAATTATCAGAATTTTACCATGTATAAAGATTTAACTTATCTGGGCCCAAGGTTTGAAAACTTTTTTCATGCTATACTGAGAATTTTCTCAATTTTAGAATTCAAAAAATTGTATCAAGACAGAATAAAGGCTTTAATTTCAAGTTGAAATTTGAGAAAATTCAGAGTTGAGAATAAGAGAAGTTTTATAACCTCGGGGCCCTGATATTTGTTTATTCATTAATGAAATTGCCCATTGATTTTGAAATATCGTTTTTGCTAGGTATTGGCAATTTGTAGCCTGCTTGAATTGAAAATCATAACAAACCACTAAAAATTAAATTTCTTACTATATAAAGATTATGGGAGCATATTTCAATTATGCAAAATTCTTCCCCAGGACCATTTAATGATATCAACCTAGGGGATACAAGATACAAGAAGCTTTATTTAGAGTTGTTTTTTAACAAAGATTATAAACATTAGCTAAAAGCTATTTTCCAGATTAAATAACAGTGTATCAATAAACAGAAAGTAAAAACAAAACAGCCTGTGTAAAAGGGGTATCAGTGTTTTTGTCTTTATTTTTCAACAACTTAACCTCCAATTGGCATAGTCTTTAATTGTGCAATCAGAGCCCTCGATTGAGTTTGATTTTAGATTTGTAGAGATTTTTGTTTTGTAATGAAAAAAACACAGTATATTGCAATTATAGATCTATATTTCCTTGTACTTTGATCAACTAGAGAAGAAAATCTTTTCTTGATGTAAAATTAATGAATAAGTAATAATATTGATGTTGGGAGAATTTCACAATGGAGCACGTCATTTAGCACATGGGTTATATGACGTCAAAAGCATCAACATTCCCTCCAAATATGAGCGAGTAAAATAATGGGCTCCAGGGTTGTTATGTAAAATGCAATACATGAAGGGGTCGGTGCAAAACAATAAAAATGCCTGTAAATAAATTATTTCTTTAAATAGTTTAATGCTCGGCTGTCTGATTCATGTGTAAATATGAGGGTTATCTTTGAGTGAATGCGTATTAATGGCTCAATGTGAAACTGTTGTAACTGCCTATATGTTTATAGGCAGTTATAACTGTTTCATGATGAACCATTGATATTATGTTATGGTTTGCACATTTAACGAAGGATTTGTTGCAAAATTTATCATGCAGTACACCGTTATTTTCGAAAAATTTGGTATCCCAATCATAGAAATTACATAAACATAAACTTGCAATAGAATCAATCTTGTTCTAGTGTCAGATATTCATTCAAGGACAACCATGTATCTTATAAAAATCATACTTTAAGAAGACCGGTTTCTGATGTATGTCATCTGAAACTTATTGAATTTTAGCCTTGTTCATCATGTTAAAGGCATACTGATTGGCTGAAAAATTAGTTTTCATTTTTCATTGAAAACAATTTTCTAATATGCAGCTATTTTGTATGCTTAAACACAGAGTGGTCACATAAGAAAAAAGTATGGAGGAATATTAAATGTTACTCTCTGGCTTCTTGAATTAAAATTCATGATGTGAAGAGTGCACTTTTAATTCCATGGAAGTATGAAAATGAAAACCCAATCACACTTATGTATGAATATGATTCACATATTCATGAATTGGTTTTAGGTTTTTAGTTTCAAAACCTCCATGAAGTTAAAACCCACTCTCTTCATCTATAAAATGAATTTTAAGATAGATTGTATTATTAGAAATTTTGCACAAATCCTGTTAATTTTACATTTTTGCTTTTAATTTTAAAAGATCTGATAAATCCTATATGTCAGCAATAAGCTTTAGGTCACTATTTGTTAAAGGATGCTCAGTTAGTAACAGTGCAATTTTTGTTTTTATGATTATCATTATTATATATAGTTTTATGATTGCTTTCATATGTTGATTTTAGCCTGTGTTTGACATTTTCAATAATTTCTCATGAGTGCAACATTAAGACTGTGACCAGCCCTTTTGCAACCTGCACAGTCTGATTAGAGTCTTTGCTATATGCTCAACATATAGCCAAGGACTGAGATTCTCTGCTTCCAATCAAGAGAGTATTCTAATAAATGCACTGCATGGCTCTGCATATATGGTTATTTCAAATTTCAAACACAGGCTCATTTTATGTAAATACACTCAGTTATTGCTGTGGCCATTTTAATTCGTTTAAATCTTGAAAGATCTTGTAATTATGTTTGTGGAAACGTTTTCGTATTGATCTCCTTACAAGTGAAGAATTTAATTTGACCCGTCAAACACAAAGGGACCATCTAGGAACTCTGTTCAATAAATATTTAAAAAAGAGAATGGTTCCAGTGCAGGTCAATTGTGGGTCGTATTTCAAAAATTATTTCACAGGAAGGTAGAATGATACTTCTAGATTCAGAAATTGGTCCTGGTATGAAAAGTATGGACCCTAGTTAGTCTGGGCAGCCCACTCAGTCTGACTAGGGTTGACAATTAACGCACTTTCCAGATGGTCCCTTTTTTGGCTGACAGGTCACAAATTTGTACACTTAGTAATGTATTGTTCTAAATTTTGAGTCCTGCATCCTGAATATGAAGACCATGTTATTCATCTTCTTTCAGTTAGATTTGAAAAAATTACCATTTTCTGTCAAATATTTGTCCAAAATGTACAAATGAAATAATTTTATTTTTGTTTAGTGAAATTGGTAGGATGATACACATATTTGTAATTCAAGCTGTCTCGCAAAATTTATCTATGTCCTGCTGAACCCGGAGCATTCCTGCTTTGGAACGTAGTATAGACAAATATCAGCCTGCACCTATGTGCAGTCTGATCTTAGTCTACACCACCTGTTAGTCCACTTTCAAGGGAGAGTTGTTCATGAATAAAATTTCAAAAAGAAGGACTGCCCTACACCCTCGGATTCTGGGGTTTTCAGTACTTTGATATGAGTGTAATTATGAAAAAGACTTTTAATTCAGCATGCTCATGGTCTATGTGGTGTACAATGTGTCTAGCTGATTGCTCGCCCTCTGAAAATTTGTTGTCTTTAATTAATTAACGTAAATTTGCTTGGTTTAAGCAAACCAATGTACATTTTAGACTTGCAATCGTCTGTCACTTAAAACTTCCCGACCGAATAAAATTTAACAGGAGAGCGGTAAGAGCCAAAAACAAAGTGAAAAAGCTCTGATGATTGAATATTATGAAATGCATTAAAGTTTGTCAGTTAAAAAATATATTCATATGTGCTATTTTCTATTCAAGTGGACCAAATGAATTCTGATAACATTCCAAGTTTTAATCTTTCTATTTCCATTTTATTTATTTTTCCATTATTCTAGTATATATCATAGATACCTTTGTCAATATTTCAACTTTTTTTCTTTAAATAAATAAAGCCCTAATTGAAAAAAGCTCAAATCAATATTTATTTATTGGTGAAGTCCGAATGTAAATTTGCTTCACATTCATTCATTGACAAGCTTGCAGCATATTCAGTTTTGTAATAGTTTCGTATTTTGTCTGTTGCTTATATTTTGTACACGCAGTTCATTAAAACATCATAATAAGGTGCTGTTTTGAAAAAGAGAAGAGAATCTATTCTCAAAAAGTCCCTGACAAATACTATTCTAGACTGATTCGTAATAAGTGATATGCCTCATCAGGCATATTGCTAAAGGCAGACTTTACTCTATGTTATAACCGTATTTATTCTTGTAAACACCCGGGAGCTATTTGAAACATGGACAGAGATATTTTAATGTTTACACATTTTCTGATGAAATGAATCAATTAAATCGATTTCTTTTATGCATTTTTCCTTTTATTTGAGGTAACTATTCCCTCAACATTATTGCAAATAAAAGTTTAGAGGAATTTAACCCCAAGTTTGAGAAAATGTCTCCAAAAATTCTTAAATATTTAGGTATTTTCAAACATTGGAAAAATGTTTTTCTTACGCTAAAAGTCTTGTGGGAGTAAATATAGGCCGGGTGCCGTTATTAAAAGAAAAGCGATTTATATTTTCAACCAAATTTTATGTTCCGCACAAAAAAGAAATATGAGCCCTGATACTTAGTTTATTTGTTTTATCTTATAACTATACAAATTTCCGTGTGATAACATCCTGTATGATATTTTGTATGATATCACATAGTTATTTTTAGAACAATAATATAATGCGGTTATTTTTAGGAACTTGCATTTCAGTTAAAAAATAATTGACGGAAACAAGACAAATATATAGGTTATATATAATACATACTTAGTGTATTGCATGATAACATATCTAACTTGGTTGTGAGAATTGATAATTGTCTTGGCAGAGCCTCGCCAATTATCAATTCTCCCAACCTCGTTAGATATTTTTTCTCATACAAAACACTAAGTACGTATTATATATATACGAAGTGTCCACACTACTCTGTGGCACTTGTCATACTCCCAAAGTTTTATATGCCATGCCAATTTCGAGTTTTTGAAACTTATAATTTTTATTCTGACATGTCTCCTAGAACTAGGCAAGAACGATGGTCTTGTTGGAAACAGGTTCAAATGTAATAAACTTTATTTATAATTTAGCCAATGTTCATCAGTTCCTTTCCCAATAAAGTTTTGCCATTTGAAGACCAAATCTTCGTAAATACAGCTTGTTCAAAGTTGTAGTTACAAGATTTTCTCCCTTATTTGGCAATTTGAAAGTTATCTAGCATTCTGATGGTGTCTCGACCACTTATCTTCAGTCTATAGTTCATTTTAATATAAGGGGAAAATTGTTGGCGTTTCCTAAATTTGAAGTGTGTTTGAAAACAAAACACAAGCTTACAATATTACTGAAATGGGGGTCTTTTTCTGTAAAGAATTACCAATTGATTTTGAAAAGATATATTTTCGATGTCACTATTCTAGACTGTACGTGTATTCAATCATAGATTTATTTGATTTGGCAAAGGTTTCACCTGACTATCCTGCTTCCAAAATTGGAGGATAAAGACATTAGTTTGGTTTTCGTATTTAGAAAATATCGAAGGGTCAGTGCAACACTATTGTAAGTGCCTATAAATATATAGGCACTTAAAATAGTGTTGCGCTGCCCCCTCGATATTTGGATGCGCTTATCAACATTGATCTAGAGCTCGCTTATATCCAGCCATAACTATATTCTTTCACTATTTGATTTGTTAAATTGTCATTTGGAATTTAAATTGGGTGGGTACTGGTCTTTGAGCCATTTATCAGAATTCTTGATAACTAAGACATCTTATTTATTTGTCATTTGTATTGTTAAGAAATTGAAACAATGTTATGTTCACGTTGATATTTAGACTTGTTTTATAATTTATTTCTGTTTTGAAAATAAAAAAAAATGTACACTTGTAAACTTCTTTACGTTATTATTTTTGTTCCCAAAATATATACGCTTGCTATTAACCCCGTTGTTAGCTCGACTATTTGTAGAATGGGCGAGGGGTGTACAGTTAACAACACCATGGAATTGACAAGATGAATGATTTTGGAATGATTTAGGAATGAAATGGAATGAGTGTGTGGAGCGAGTTTTGAGTGAATTTATAGGGAGGTAATCCTGTATCGCAAATTTTGTTCGGGATGAACAAAATTTTCGATATTGATTACCCCCCTTTAATAAAATAAGCAAACAGGTCCTATACCTAGCTTCCTATTATTTAAGATTCTATGAGACGCTAACGATTTAAAATATGTTAGTGAAATCGCGCTTTTTCTCTGTCAAAATTTATTTTGAATAACGTTGTTGATTCTATATATTTCAATGGGTTTGAGCGTTTGTGAATGGTTTGAGTGAGTGTTTGGAATGAATGATTGGAGCGCTGAGTGATTGATCTAGAATGGCTTCAGAAGCCAAAATTACGGGACAAGGTCCATGTCAAATTAAAGTTAAAGTCCTACCATATCAAAATAATCTAAATACTACTCGTATTCACGATTTTGCTGATATTAAGGTATTGGTCTTTATCCTGTCAATATATAAATATTGCCTTATAAAATGGGGTATGACAAACTTGTTGATATCAGGTCAATTGCTCACGTGACAGCTTTATCATGTCACTTGGTCACGTGGCCTGTCGGATCTTCTTTTTGCGGCTATAAGGTCTGAAAAAAGTCCTCTCTAACATTTTTTTCTTTTACATTTGAGTGTCTTTTTCTGATAGAAAAAAATAATTCACTCGATTCTCATATGTTTTTAGCTCACCTGAGCACGAAGTGCTCAAGGTGAGCTTTTGTGGTCGCGTGATGTCCGTCGTGCGTCGTGCGTCGTGTGTCGTCAACATTTACCTTGTAGACACTCTAGAGGCCACATTTTTTGCCCAATCAACCTGAAATTTGGCCAGAATGATTGTCTTGATGAAATCTCGGACAAGTTCGAAATTGGGTCAAGTGGGGTCAAAAATGAGGTCACAGGGTCAAATCTTAGAAAAACCTTGTAGACACTCTAGAAGCCATATTTTATGCCAAATCAACCTGAAATTTGGTCCAATTGATTGTTTTGATGAAATCTCGAACAAGTTCGAAATTGGGTCAAGTGGGGTCAAAAATGAGGTCATGGGGTCAAATCTTAGAAAAACCTTGTAGACACTCTAGAAGCCATATTTTGTGCCCAATCAACCTGAAATTCGGTCAGAATGATTGTCTTGATAAAATCTCGGACAAGTTCGAAATTGGGTCAAGTGGGGTCAAAAATGAGGTCACAGGGTCAATTCTTAGAAAAACCTTGTAGACACTCTAGAGGCCACATTTTTTGCCCAATCAGCCTGAAAATTGGTCAGATATTTAATTTTTCATCTGGCCAGGGAGGAATTCTTTTTACCTAACTGGGGAGAAATTTTTCAATTGGCTGTAATTAGAAATGTTTCCTCTTGGTGACGAAGAAATTTTTTCATCTGACTAGAAAGAAAAAAAATTTCACCTAACTTGGAAGAACATTTTTCATTTGGCTGTAATAAGACATTTTTTCACATTGGTAACGAAGAATATTTTTCATCTGGCTAGATAGAACTAAAAAATCACCTAACCGGGTAGAAAATTTTTCAATTGGCTGTAATTAGAATTTTACACATTGGTTACGAAGAAAAATTTTTCATTGGCCAGATAGAAAAGATTTTTCCACCTAACTGGGGAGAAATGGTTTCAATTGGCTGTTATTAAAAACGTTTTCACCTTGCTTTGGCCTGGTAGAAAATTTTTTTAACCTAACTGGGAAAAAAAAATTTCTTGGTTACGAAGAAATTTTTTTATCTGGTGTAGCCGGGATGTGTACAAGGGGTGTTTGTACTGCTTGCCGTACAAGCTAGCCTTAATAGCGACGTGGTAGAGCACTCGCTTTGGGATGTAGAGGTCCCGGGTTCGAATCCCATTGGAGTCGAATATTTAATTTTTCATCTGGTCAGAGAGGAATTCTTTTTACCTAACTGGGGAGAATTTTTTTCAATTGGCTGTAATTAGAAATGTTTCCTGTTGGTGACGAAGAAATTTTTTCATCTGACTAGATAGAAAAAACTTTTCACCTAACTTGGAAGAACATTTTTCATTTGGCTGTAATAAGACATTTTTTCACATTGGAAACGAAGAATATTTTTCATCTGGCTAGATAGAACTAAAAAATCACCTAACCGGGTAGAAAATTTTTCAATTGGCTGTAATTAGAATTTTACACATTGGTTACGAAGAAAAATTTTTCATCTGGCCAGATAGAAAAGATTTTTCCACCTAACTGGGGAGAAATGGTTTCAATTGGCTGTTATTAAAAACGTTTTCACCTTGCTTTGGCCTGGTAGAAAATTTTTTTAACCTAACTGGGAAAAAAAAATTTCTTGGTTACGAAGAAATTTTTTTATCTGGTGTAGCCGGGATGTGTATAAGGGGTGTTTGTACTGCTTGCCGTACAAGCTAGCCTTAATAGCGACGTGGTAGAGCACTCGCTTTGGGATGTAGAGGTCCCGGGTTCGAATCCCATTGGAGTCGAATATTTAATTTTTCATCTGGCCAGAGAGGAATTCTTTTTACCTAACTGGGGAGAATTTTTTTCAATTGGCTGTAATTAGAAATGTTTCCTCTTGGTGACGAAGAAATTTTTTCATCTGACTAGATAGAAAAAACTTTTCACCTAACTTGGAAGAACATTTTTCATTTGGCTGTAATAAGACATTTTTTCACATTGGAAACGAAGAATATTTTTCATCTGGCTAGATAGAACTAAAAAATCACCTAACCGGGTAGAAAATTTTTCAATTGGCTGTAATTAGAATTTTACACATTGGTTACGAAGAAAAATTTTTCATCTGGCCAGATAGAAAAGATTTTTCCACCTAACTGGGGAGAAATGGTTTCAATTGGCTGTTATTAAAAACGTTTTCACCTTGCTTTGGCCTGGTAAAAAATTTTTCCACCTAACTGGGAAAAAAAAAAATTCTTGGTTACGAAGAAATTTTTTTATCTGGTGTAGCCGGGATGTGTATAAGGGGTGTTTGTTCTGCTTGCCGTACAAGCTAGCCTTAATAGCGACGTGGTAGAGCACTCGCTTTGGGATGTAGAGGTCCCGGGTTCGAATCCCATTGGAGTCGAATATTTAATTTTTCATCTGGCCAGGGAGGAATTCTTTTTACCTAACTGGGGAGAAATTTTTTCAATTGGCTGTAATTAGAAATGTTTCCTCTTGGTGACGAAGAATTTTTTTCATCTGAATAGATAGAAAAAACTTTTCACCTAACTTGGAAGAACATTTTTCATTTGGCTGTAATAAGACATTTTTTCACATTGGTAACGAAGAATATTTTTCATCTGGCTAGATAGAACTAAAAAATCACCTAACCGGGTAGAAAATTTTTCAATTGGCTGTAATTAGAATTTTACACATTGGTTACGAAGAAAAATTTTTCATCTGGCCAGATAGAAAAGATTTTTCCACCTAACTGGGGAGAAATGGTTTCAATTGGCTGTTATTAAAAACGTTTTCACCTTGCTTTGGCCTGGTAGAAATTTTTTTTAACCTAACTGGGAAAAAAAAAATTCTTCGTTACGAAGACATTTTTTTATTTGGTGTAGCCGGGATGTGTATAAGGGGTGTTTGTACTGCTTGCCGTACAGGCTAGCCTTAATAGCGACGTGGTAGAGCACTAGCTTTGGGATATATAGGTCCCGGGTTCGAATCCCATTGGAGTCGAATATTTAATTTTTCATCTGGCCAGGGAGGAATTCTTTTTACCTAACTGGGGAGAATTTTTTTCAATTGGCTGTAATTAGAAATGTTTCCTCTTGGTGACGAAGAAATTTTTTCATCTGACTAGATAGAAAAAACTTTTCACCTTACTTGGAAGAACATTTTTCATTTGGCTGTAATAAGACATTTTTTCACATTGGTAACGAAGAATATTTTTCATCTGGCTAGATAGAACTAAAAAATCACCTAACCGGGTAGAAAATTTTTCAATTGGCTGTAATTAGAATTTTACACATTGGTTACGAAGAAAAAATTTTTCATTGGCCAGATAGAAAAGATTTTTCCACCTAACTGGGGAGAAATGGTTTCAATTGGCTGTTATTAAAAACGTTTTCACCTTGCTTTGGCCTGGTAGAATTTTTTTTTAACCTAACTGGGAAAAGAAATTTTGGTTACGAAGAAATTTTTTTATCTGGTGTAGCCGTGATGTGTATAAGGGGTGTTTGTACTGCTTGCCGTACAAGCTAGCCTTAATAGCGACGTGGTAGAGCACTCGCTTTGGGATGTAGAGGTCCCGGGTTCGAATCCCATTGGAGTCGAATATTTAATTTTTCATCTGGCCAGGGAGGAATTCTTTTTACCTAACTGGGGAGAAATTTTTTCAATTGGCTGTAATTAGAAATGTTTCCTCTTGGTGACGAAGAAATTTTTTCATCTGACTAGATAGAAAAAACTTTTCACCTAACTTGGAAGAACATTTTTCATTTGGCTGTAATAAGACATTTTTTCACATTGGTAACGAAGAATATTTTTCATCTGGCTAGATAGAACTAAAAATCACCTAACCGGGTAGAAAATTTTTCAATTGGCTGTAATTAGAATTTTACACATTGGTTACGAAGAAAAATTTTTCATCTTGCCAGATTGAAAAGATTTTTTCCACCTAACTGGGGAGAAATGGTTTCAATTGGCTGTTATTAAAAACGTTTTCACCTTGCTTTGGCCTGGTAGAAAAATTTTTCCACCTAACTGGGAAAAAAAAATTTCTTGGTTACGAAGAATTTTTTTTATCTGGTGTAGCCGGGATGTGTATAAGGGGTGTTTGTTCTGCTTGCCGTACAAGCTAGCCTTAATAGCGACGTGGTAGAGCACTCGCTTTGGGATGTAGAGGTCCCGGGTTCGAATCCCATTGGAGTCGAATATTTAATTTTTCATCTGGCCAGGGAGGAATTCTTTTTACCTAACTGGGGAGAATTTTTTTCAATTGGCTGTAATTAGAAATGTTTCCTCTTGGTGACGAAGAATTTTTTTCATCTGAATAGATAGAAAAAACTTTTCACCTAACTTTGAAGAACATTTTTCATTTGGCTGTAATAAGACATTTTTTCACATTGGTAACGAAGAATATTTTTCATCTGGCTAGAAAGAACTAAAAAATCACCTAACTGGGTAGAAAATTTTTCAACTGGCTGTAATTAGAATTTTACACATTGGTTACGAAGAAAAAATTTTCATCTGGCCAGATAGAAAAGATTTTTCCACCTAACTGGGGAGAAATGGTTTCAATTGGCTGTTATTAAAAACGTTTTCACCTTGCTTTGGCCTGGTAGAAATTTTTTTTAACCTAACTGGGAAAGAAAAAATTTCTTGGTTACGAAGAAATTTTTTTATCTGGTGTAGCCGGGATGTGTATAAGGGGTGTTTGTTCTGCTTGCCGTACAAGCTAGCCTTAATAGCGACGTGGTAGAGCACTCGCTTTGGGATGTAGAGGTCCCGGGTTCGAACCCCATTGGAGTCGAATATTTAATTTTTCATCTGGCCAGGGAGGAATTCTTTTTACCTAACTGGGGAGAAATTTTTTCAATTGGCTGTAATTAGAAATGTTTCCTCTTGGTGACGAAGAAATTTTTTCATCTGACTAGATAGAAAAACTTTTTCACCTTACTTGGAAGAACATTTTTCATTTGGCTGTAATAAGACATTTTTTCACATTGGTAACGAAGAATATTTTTCATCTGGCTAGATAGAACTAAAAAATCACCTAACCGGGTAGAAAATTTTTCAATTGGCTGTAATTAGAATTTTACACATTGGTTACGAAGAAAAAATTTTCATCTGGCCAGATAGAAAAAGATTTTTCCACCTAACTGGGGAGAAATGGTTTCAATTGGCTGTTATTAAAAACGTTTTCACCTTGCTTTGGCCTGGTGGAAAATTTTTTAACCTAACTGGGAAAAAAAAAATTCTTGGTTACGAAGCAATTTTTTTATCTGGTGTAGCCGGGATGTGTATAAGGGGTGTTTGTACTGCTTGCCGTACAAGCTAGCCTTAATAGCGACGTGGTAGAGCACTCGCTTTGGGATGTAGAGGTCCGGGGTTCGAATCCCATTGGAGTCGAATATTTAATTTTTCATCTGGCCAGGGAGGAATTCTTTTTACCTAACTGGGGAGAATTTTTTTCAATTGGCTGTAATTAGAAATGTTTCCTCTTGGTGACGAAGAAATTTTTTCATCTGACTAGATAGAAAAAACTTTTCACCTAACTTGGAAGAACATTTTTCATTTGGCTGTAATAAGACATTTTTTCACATTGGTAACGAAGAATATTTTTCATCTGGCTAGATAGAACTAAAAAAATCACCTAACCGGGTAGAAAATTTTTCAATTCGCTGTAATTAGAATTTTACACATTGGTTACGAAGAAAAATTTTTCATCTGGCCAGATAGAAAAGATTTTTCCACCTAACTGGGGAGAAATGGTTTCAATTGGCTGTTATTAAAAACGTTTTCACCTTGCTTTGGCCTGGTGGAAAAATTTTTTAACCTAACTGGGAAAAAAAAAATTCTTGGTTACGAAGCAATTTTTTTATCTGGTGTAGCCGGGATGTGTATAAGGGGTGTTTGTACTGCTTGCCGTACAAGCTAGCCTTAATAGCGACGTGGTAGAGCACTCGCTTTGGGATGTAGAGGTCCCGGGTTCGAATCCCATTGGAGTCGAATATCTAATTTTTCATCTGGCCAGGGAGGAATTCTTTTTACCTAACTGGGGAGAATTTTTATCAATTGGCTGTAATTAGAAATGTTTCCTCTTGGTGACGAAGAAATTTTTTCATCTGACTAGATAGAAAAAACTTTTCACCTAACTTGGAAGAACATTTTTCATTTGGCTGTAATAAGACATTTTTTCACATTGGTAACGAAGAATATTTTTCATCTGGCTAGATAGAACTAAAAAAATCACCTAACCGGGTAGAAAATTTTTCAATTCGCTGTAATTAGAATTTTACACATTGGTTACGAAGAAAAATTTTTCATCTGGCCAGATAGAAAAGATTTTTCCACCTAACTGGGGAGAAATGGTTTCAATTGGCTGTTATTAAAAACGTTTTCACCTTGCTTTGGCCTGGTAGAAAAATTTTTTTTAACCTAACTGGGAAAAAAAAAATTCTTGGTTACGAAGAAATTTTTTTATCTGGCGTAGCCGGGATGTGTTTAAGGGGTGTTTGTACTGCTTGCCCTACAAGCTAGCCTTAATAGCGACGTGGTAGAGCACTCGCTTTGGGATGTAGAGGTCCCGGGTTCGAATCCCATTGGAGTCGAATATTTAATTTTTCATCTGGCCAGGGAGGAATTCTTTTTACCTAACTGGGGAGAATTTTTTTCAATTGGCTGTAATTAGAAATGTTTCCTCTTGGTGACGAAGAAATTTTTTCATCTGACTAGATAGAGAAAACTTTTCACCTAACTTGGAAGAACATTTTTCATTTGGCTGTAATAAGACATTTTTTCACATTGGTAACGAAGAATATTTTTCATCTGGCTAGATAGAACTAAAAAATCACCTAACCGGGTAGAAAATTTTTCAATTGGCTGTAATTAGAATTTTACACATTGGTTACGAAGAAAAATTTTTCATCTGGCCAGATAGAAAAGATTTTTCCACCTAACTGGGGAGAAATGGTTTCAATTGGCTGTTATTAAAAACGTTTTCACCTTGCTTTGGCCTGGTAGAAAAATTTTTTAACCTAACTGGGAAAAAAAAAATTCTTGGTTACGAAGAAATTTTTTTATCTGGTGTAGCCGGGATGTGTATAAGGGGTGTTTGTACTGCTTGCCGTACAAGCTAGCCTTAATAGCGACTTGGAGTCGAATATTTAATTTTTCATCTGGCCAGGGAGGAATTCTTTTTACCTAACTGGGGAGAATTTTTTTCAATTGGCTGTAATTAGAAATGTTTCCTCTTGGTGACGAAGAAATTTTTTCATCTGACTAGATAGAAAAAACTTTTCACCTAACTTGGAAGAACATTTTTCATTTGGCTGTAATAAGACATTTTTTCACATTGGTAACGAAGAATATATTTCATCTGGCTAGATAGAACTAAAAAAATCACCTAACCGGGTAGAAAATTTTTCAATTGGCTGTAATTAGAATTTTACACATTGGTTACGAAGAAAAATTTTTCATCTGGCCAGATAGAAAAGATTTTTCCACCTAACTGGGGAGAATGGTTTCAATTGGCTGTTACTAAAAACGTTTTCACCTTGCTTTGGCCTGGTAGAAAATTTTTTTTAACCTAACTGGGAAAAAAAAAATCTTGGTTACGAAGAAATTTTTTTATCTGGTGTAGCCGGGATGTGTATAAGGGGTGTTTGTACTGCTTGCCGTACAAGCTAGCCTTAATAGCGACGTGGTAGAGCACTCGCTTTGGGATGTAGAGGTCCCGGGTTCGAATCCCATTGGAGTCGAATATTTAATTTTTCAACTGGCCAGGGAGGAATTCTTTTTACCTAACTGGGGAGAATTTTTTTAATTGGCTGTAATTAGAAATGTTTCCTCTTGGTGACGAAGAAATTTTTTCATCTGACTAGATAGAAAAAACTTTTCACCTTCCTTGGAAGAACATTTTTCATTTGGCTGTAATAAGACATTTTTTCACATTGGTAACGAAGAATATTTTTCATCTGGCTAGATAGAACTAAAAAATCACCTAACCGGGTAGAAAATTTTTCAATTGGCTGTAATTAGAATTTCACACTGGTTACGAAGAAAAATTTTTCATCTGGCCAGATAGAAAAGATTTTTCCACCTAACTGGGGAGAAATGGTTTCAATTGGCTGTTATTAAAAACGTTTTCACCTTGCTTTGGCCTGGTAGAAAATTTTTTTAACCTAACTGGGAAAAAAAAAATTCTTGGTTACGAAGAAATTTTTTTATCTGGTGTAGCCGGGATGTGTATAAGGGGTGTTTATACTGCTTGCCGTACAAGCTAGCCTTAATAGCGACGTGGTAGAGCACTCGCTTTGGGATGTAGAGGTCCCGGGTTCGAATCCCATTGGAGTCGAATATTTAATTTTTCATCTGGCCAGGGAGGAATTCTTTTTACCTAACTGGGGAGAATTTTTTTCAATTGGCTGTAATTAGAAATGTTTCCTCTTGGTGACGAAGAAATTTTTTCATCTGACTAGATAGAAAAAACTTTTCACCTAACTTGGAAGAACATTTTTCATTTGGCTGTAATAAGACATTTTTTCACATTGGTAACGAAGAATATTTTTCATCTGGCTAGATAGAACTAAAAAATCACCTAACCGGGTAGAAAATTTTTCAATTGGCTGTAATTAGAATTTTACACATTGGTTACGAAGAAAAATTTTTCATCTGGCCAGATAGAAAAGATTTTTCCACCTAACTGGGGAGAAATGGTTTCAATTGGCTGTTATTTAAAACGTTTTCACCTTGCTTTGGCCTGGTAGAATTTTTTTTTTAACATAACTGGGAAAAAAAAAATTCTTCGTTACGAAGACATTTTTTTTATTTGGTGTGGCCGGGATGTGTATAAGGGGTGTTTGTACTGCTTGCCGTACAGGCTAGCCTTAATAGCGACGTGGTAGAGCACTATCTTTGGGATATATAGGTCCCGGGTTCGAATCCCATTGGAGTCGAATATTTAATTTTTCATCTGGCCAGGGAGGAATTCTTTTTACCTAACTGGGGAGAAATTTTTCAATTGGCTGTAATTAGAAATGTTTCCTCTTGGTGACGAAGAAATTTTTTCATCTGACTAGATAGAAAAAACTTTTCACCTAACTTGGAAGAACATTTTTCATTTGGCTGTAATAAGACATTTTTTCACATTGGTAACGAAAAATATTTTTCATCTGGCTAGATAGAACTAAAAAATCACCTAACCGGGTAGAAAATTTTTCAATTGGCTGTAATTAGAATTTTACACATTGGTTACGAAGAAAAAAATTTCATCTGGCCAGATAGAAAAGATTTTTCCACCTAACTGGGGAGAAATGGTTTCAATTGGCTGTTATTAAAAACGTTTTCACCTTGCTTTGGCCTGGTAGAAAATTTTTTTAACCTAACTGGGAAAAAAAAATTTCTTGGTTACGAAGAAATTTTTTATCTGGTGTAGCCGGGATGTGTATAAGGGGTGTTTGTACTGCTTGCCGTACAAGCTAGCCTTAATAGCGACGTGGTAGAGCACTCGCTTTGGGATGTAGAGGTCCCGGGTTCGAATCCCATTGGAGTCGAATATTTAATTTTTCAACTGGCCAGGGAGGAATTCTTTTTACCTAACTGGGGAGAATTTTTTTCAATTGGCTGTAATTAGAAATGTTTCCTCTTGGTGACGAAGCAATTTTTTCATCTGACTAGATAGAAAAAACTTTTCACCTAACTTGGAAGAACATTTTTCATTTGGCTCTAATAAGACATTTTTTCACATAGGTAACGAAGAATATTTTCATCTGGCTATATAGAACTAAAAAATCACCAAACCGGGTAGAAAATTTTTCAATTGGCTGTAATTAGAATTTTACACATTGGTTACGAAGAAAAATTTTTCATCTGGCCAGATAGAAAAGATTTTTCCACCTAACTGGGGAGAAATGGTTTCAATTGGCTGTTATTAAAAACGTTTTCACCTTGCTTTGGCCTGGTAGAAAAATTTTTTAACCTAACTGGGAAAAATTTTTTCTTGGTTTCGAAGAATTTTTTTTATCTGGTGTAGCCGGGATGTGTATAAGGGGTGTTTGTACTGCTTGCCGTACAAGCTAGCCTTAATAGCGACGTGGTAGAGCACTCGCTTTGGGATGTAGAGGTCCCGGGTTCGAATCCCATTGGAGTCGAATATTTAATTTTTCATCTGGCCAGGGAGGAATTCTTTTTACCTAACTGGGGAGAAATTTTTATCAATTGGCTGTAATTAGAAATGTTTCCTCTTGTTGACGAAGAAATTTTTTCATCTGACTAGATAGAAAAAACTTTTCACCTAACTTGGAAGAACATTTTTCATTTGGCTGTAATAAGACATTTTTTCACATAGGTAACGAAGAATATTTTTCATCTGGCTAGATAGAACTAAAAAATCACCAAACCGGGTAGAAAATTTTTCAATAGGCTGTAATTAGAATTTTACACATTGGTTACGAAGAAAAATTTTTCATCTGGCCAGATTGAAAAGATTTTTCCACCTTACTGGGGAGAAATGGTTTCAATTGGCTGTTATTAAAAACGTTTTCACCTTGCTTTGGCCTGGTAGAAAATTTTTTTAACCTAACTGGGAAAAAAAATTTCTTGGTTACGAAGAAATTTTTTTATCTGGTGTAGCCGGGATGTGTATAAGGGGTGTTTGTACTGCTTGCCGTACAAGCTAGCCTTAATAGCGACGTGGTAGAGCACTCGCTTTGGGATGTAGAGGTCCCGGGTTCGAATCCCATTGGAGTCGAATATTTAATTTTTCATCTGGCCAGTGAGGAATTCTTTTTACCTAACTGGGGAGAATTTTTTTCAATTGGCTGTAATTAGAAATGTTTCCTCTTGGTGACGAAGAAATGTTTTCATCTGACTAGATAGAAAAAACTTTTCACCTAACTTGGAAGAACATTTTTCATTTGGCTGTAATAAGACATTTTTTCACATTGGTAACGAAGAATATTTTTCATCTGGCTAGATAGAACTAAAAAATCACCTAACCGGGAAGAAAATTTTTCAATTGGCTGTAATTAGAATTTTACACATTGGTTACGAAGAAAAATTTTTCATCTGGCCAGATAGAAAAGATTTTTCCACCTAACTGGGGAGAAATGGTTTCAATTGGCTGTTATTAAAAACGTTTTCACCTTGCTTTGGCCTGGTAGAAAATTTTTTTAACCTAACTGGGAAAAAAAAAATTCTTGGTTACGAAGAAATTATTTTATCTGGTGTAGCCGGGATGTGTATAAGGGGTGTTTGTACTGCTTGCCGTACAAGCTAGCCTTAATAGCGACGTGGTAGAGCACTCGCTTTGGGATGTAGAGGTCCCGGGTTCGAATCCCATTGGAGTCGAATATTTAATTTTTCATCTCGCCAGGGAGGAATTCTTTTTACCTGACTGGGGAGAATGTTTTCAATTGGCTGTAATTAGAAATGTTTCCTCTTGGTGACGAAGAAATTTTTTCATCTGACTAGATAGAAAAAACTTTTCACCTAACTTGGAAGAACATTTTTCATTTGGCTGTAATAAGACATTTTTTCACATTGGTAACGAATAATATTTTTCATCTGGCTAGATAGAACTAAAAAATCACCTAACCGGGTAGAAAATTTTTCAATTGGCTGTAATTAGAATTTTACACATTGGTTACGAAGAAAAAAATTTCATCTGGCCAGATAGAAAAGATTTTTCCACATAACTGGGGAGAAATGGTTTCAATTGGCTGTTATTAAAAACGTTTTCACCTTGCTTTGGCCTGGTAGAAAAATTTTTTAACCTAACTGGGAAAAAAAAAATTCTTGGTTAGGAAGAAATATTTTTATCTGGTGTAGCCGGAATGTGTATAAGGGGTGTTTGTACTGCTTGCCGTACAAGCTAGCCTTAATATCGACGTGGTAGAGCACTCGCTTTGGGATTTAGAGGTCCCGGGTTCGAATCCCCTTAGAGTCGAAATGTTTCCTCTTGATGACGAAGAAATTTCTTCATCTGACTAGATAGAAAAAACTTTTCACCTAACTTGGAAGAATATTTTTCATTTGGCTGTAATAAGACATTTTTTCACATTGGTAACGAAGAAAAATTTTTCATCTGGCCAGATAGAAAAGATTTTTCCACCTAACTGGGGAGAAATGGTTTCAATTGGCTGAAGACTTAAACAGGCCAGATTTAGATCAAGTTGACATCGAACGGGCGCACAGGGTGAAATCGGGAGATTCCGAGAAATGCACAATAGTCGTGAAATTTTCTAGATATAAGGACAAGGATCAGATATTGAGATCAGCCCGTGAAAAGTTAAAGGACACCTTTTATCATGTCCAGGAAGATTTCACTGATAGAGTTCGATTCTACCGCCGGAAGCTCAGCAAATTTCTAGTAGATGCGAGAGAAAAGAATTTAAAAGCCTATTTGAAATTTGATAAACTTTTTATCGAAAAAGAAATCTTCAAATACGATGAAATAAATGATAATATATATAAGATTGGAGTCGTCGATAAAAAAAGATTTGCACGTGCTGATATGACCGATGGAGAGGAGGAAATCCGATTGGACGACGAAAGTCACGTGGGCGGAGCTACAGGGACAGATTAGCGTGACGGCCGAGGCTCTATCGATAGCGTTATCTATACAAACTTTACCCTTTCACTTTTATCGTGGAATATCGCTGGTTTAAATAAATATGCAGACGACTCTTCCTTTTTGAATTATATTTGTCAATTTGATATTATCGGACTGGTTGAAACATGGAGCAGTATCAAAAATGAATATGATAGCTTTCTCGAGGGCTACGAACATTTTGATAAGATCAGACATAAAAGAAAAAATAGTTTCAGAAACAGTGGTGGAGTGAGCGTATTCGTCAGAGAAAAACTGGTGACCAATAAATTGATTAAGCGTATATACGAAAACTTTAACGACTGTGTAGTCCTATTGATTAATTCTAATACCTATGAATTGAAAAATGATATCATTTTGATTATTGCGTACATATCACCGGAGGGATCGCCTATTTATAGAGAATGTGAGGAAAGTAATGGGATAATTTCACTTGAATCAAAAATTATGCAAATACGTGATGAATACCCAGATTGTTTTTTGTATGTAGCCGGGGACTTAAACGCAAGAAAGAGTGATTTACTTGACTATATACCAAGTGATTCGCTCGATTTTGTGTTTAATACAAACGTTGACTATGGGGTCGATACTTTTGACATGCCGCGTAATTCGCGCGATGTAAATCATCTAAATACATTCGGAAAAACCCTTATAGAACTATGCTGCACACACAGTGTACACATGTTAAATGGGCGAGTCTTCGATGATACGGTTGGTAATTATACATGTTTTTCTAACAATGGATGTAGTCTTGTCGATTATCACTTAGTGTCTACAGGGTTATTTCCCTTTATAACATTTTTTAGAGTTGAAGACAAAGATTACTCTGATCACTTTGGTATTCTATCCAATATTACATTAAGATCTAAAAATTCAACAAATTTATGTCTTTCTCAACTGAGACAGGAAACTATGGTAAAATTGCATTCTGAAAAATATTGCTGGAAAGAAACGTTTAAACCAGATTTTATATCCAACTTTCATAGATGCTTAAGAGAAAGTAGCGACGGAATTCTACGCTGTATTAATCGTAATATTAACGAAGCTATGCATTTGATTTTGAATCTTTTTAAATCCTCCGGAAAATCTATGGCGGTGGGTAAAAAGAAACTTTATTATACACAAGTTGCTCAACCGGAATGGTGGGATGACCAATGCGATTTAATTAAAGAAGAAAAATATAGGTTATTAAGACGATTTCGTCAATCCAACGATCCTAGAGATTATATTTTATATAAAACAAGTAAAAATCATTTTAAAGCTCTATGTCGTAAAAGAAAATTATCCTTACAATTTAAAAAAAGGAGAGCATTATCTCTATCATGCAACAACCCCAAGTTGTTTTGGTCCACATTAAAAGATAGTTGCAAAATAAATAAAGATCCACATTTAAACCCAATTTCTGCTGATGAATGGGTGACATATTTTGACTCGTTGTTATTTGATAACCACAGACCTACAACAGTTCGAATCCAAGACGACCCCTTATATTTCAATAGGGAAATGGATATATTCTTGAATTCTTGAATCAAAATTCACTTTAGATGAAGTGCGAAAAAGCATTTCAAAACTTAAAAGTGGAAAAGCGTGTGGTACCGACGGTATACCTGCCGAATTTTTAAAATCAACCATTGACGCATTCTTACCTATTTTAGTAGTATTTTTCAATAAGATTTTAGCTTCTGGGGAAATTCCCCAATCATGGCTTGAAAGCATATTAATACCAGTCTATAAGTCTGGATCTAAAGCTGATCCCTGTAATTATAGGGGAATATCGCTGTTAAATGTATTTTACAAGGTTTTTTCTATACTTCTGAATGAACGTCTCACTAGCTGGACACATCGATTTAATATTATAGATGAAATGCAGTCGGGTTTCAGAAGTGGTTACTCCGCCACTGATAACATTTTTTGTCTCCAAAGTATGATCCAAAGGTATCTATGTAAAGCAGGTGGCAGATTTTATGTCCTATTTGTTGATTTTAAGAAAGCTTTTGATTCATTAGACCATTATAAAATGTTTATATGTTTAAATAGAAAAGGAGTCCAGGGCAATTTTTTCTCTGTCCTGACATCAATGTACTCTAATCTAAAAGCGTTTGTTAGAATAGATGATAAATTAACGTCTCCTATACCATGCAATGTTGGCTTGAAACAAGGTGATTCAACGTCACCTACAATTTTCAATATTTACATAAACAACCTATATTCTGCGCTAAAAAGCAAATGTAAGCGAGGCATTTTCATAACCAACCAAATTCCAGACATTTTCTGCTTGATGTTTGCGGATGACGTCGCAAACTGTTCTGATACTGTCGTAAATTTACAAACCCAGTTAAATATTATTGATGATTTCTGCAAAGAAACAAGTATGAATGTGAATCTAGAAAAAACCGAGATCATTGTTTTTAGAAATGGTGGACCATTACGTGATTCGGAAAAATGGCAATTTCGAGGAAAGTATTTAAAAACTCCATCTTTTTATAAGTACATGGGAATTCTTTTCACCCCAAAATTATCGTGGTCTTTAGCTAAACGTAAAATTACATCACAAGCCAGAAAGGCAATTTTTAACATTTATAAATTCCAAAGGCCGTTTGGTAAATTTCCACACAAGGAATATTTTAAGATTTTTGACACTATGGTTACGCCTATTTTAACTTATGGATCAGAGGTCTGGGAATTCGAATTTTCAGAACCAATTGAACAATTACACGCTAAGTATTGTAAAGATTATCTAGGCGTAAATACTTTTACGAATAACTTAATGGCACTAGGAGAATGTGGACGCTACCCTGTGTCTATTCACTATAATATTAGATTCATAAAATATTGGATAAGACTAATTGAAATGGATCAACATCGATATCCAAAAAATTGTTATATAATGTTAAAAAAAGACGATGACCGAGGGAAAGTCAATTGGGTTTCAAAAGTAAGGCAGTTCCTTTTTAGAAACGGATTTGGTATTGTATGGCTATCCCAAGAGGTTGGAGACATCCCATTCTTTATAAAAACTTTAAGCCAACGATTGAAAGACTGCTGCTTTCAAGAATGGCATAACGATATGTCGGTCTCAACAAGGTGTGATTTTTATAAAACATTCAAAAGTCTTTTGAACACAGAAAAATACATAACCTTGGATTTACCTTTTAAACAAAAACGCTCTTTATCACGATTCCGTTGTTCAAATCATAAATTAAATATAGAATTTGGTCGACACTTTAATATTAATAGAGAGGATAGAATTTGCACGTATTGTTTTATTCAACAAGATATTTTGATTTTAGAAGATGAATACCATGCTTTCTTTGTTTGTGAAAAATTCAAACTTATCCGTGAGATTTACTTAAATTCCTGGTTCAAGTCTTACCCCAGTAAAGAGAGTTTATCAATACTTTTACAATCTGAAAATCCAATCGTCATTAAAAACCTAAGTCTGTATGTTTTAAAGCTTATGGAGGATATTTAATTTTGTCACATCACTTTGTATTGTTTGTTAACTGAAAATATGTTTGTATTATGGGCCAGAGGCCTTATTACGTTAATAAAATATATTGTATTGTATTGTATATTGTATTGTATTGTTATTAAAAACGTTTTCACCTTGCTTTGGCCTGGTAGAAATTTTTTTTAACCTAACTGGGAAAAAAAATTTTTCTTTGTTACGAAGAAATTTTTTTATCTGGTGTAGCCGGGATGTGTATAAGGGGTGTTTGTACTGCTTGCCGTACAAGCTAGCCTTAATAGCGACGTGGTAGAGCACTCGCTTTGGGATGTAGAGGTCCCGGGTTCGAATCCCATTGGAGTCGAATATTTAATTTTTCATCCGGCCAGGGAGGAATTCTTTTTACCTAACTGGGGAGAAATTTTTTCAATTGGCTGTAATTAGAAATGTTTCCTCTTGGTGACGAAGAAATTTTTTCATCTGACTAGATAGAAAAAACTTTTCACCTAACTTGGAAGAACATTTTTCATTTGGCTGTAATAAGACATTTTTTCACATTGGTAACGAAGAATATTTTTCATCTGGCTAGATAGAACTAAAAAATCACCTAACCGGGTAGAAAATTTTTCAATTGGCTGTAATTAGAATTTTACACATTGGTTACGAAAAAAAATTTTCATCTGGCCAGATAGAAAAGATTTTTCCACCTAACTGGGGAGAAATGGTTTCAATTGGCTGTTATTAAAAACGTTTTCACCTTGCTTTGGCCTGGTAGAAATTTTTTTTAACCTAACTGGGAAAAAAAAAATTCTTGGTTACGAAGAAATTTTTTTATCTGGTGTAGCCGGGATGTGTATAAGGGGTGTTTGTACTGCTTGCCGTACAAGCTAGCCTTAATAGCGACGTGGTAGAGCACTCGCTTTGGGATGTAGAGGTCCCGGGTTCGAATCCCATTGGAGTCGAATATTTAATTTTTCATCTGGCCAGGGAGGAATTCTTTTTACCTAACTGGGGAGAAATTTTTTCAATTGGCTGTAATTAGAAATGTTTCCTCTTGGTGACGAAGAAATTTTTTCATCTGACTAGATAGAAAAAACTTTTCACCTAACTTGGAAGAACATTTTTCATTTGGCAGTAATAAGACATTTTTTCATATTGGTAACGAAGAATATTTTTCATCTGGCTAGATAGAACTAAAAAATCACCTAACCGGGTAGAAAATTTTTCAATTGGCTGTAATTAGAATTTTACACATTGGTTACGAAGAAAAATTTTTCATTGGCCAGATAGAAAAGATTTTTCCACCTAACTGGGGAGAAATGGTTTCAATTGGCTGTTATTAAAAACGTTTTCACCTTGCTTTGGCCTGGTAGAAAAAGTGTTTAACCTAACTGGGAAAAAAAAATTCTTGGTTACGAAGAATTTTTTTATCTGGTGTAGCCGGGATGTGTATAAGGGGTGTTTGTACTGCTTGCCGTACAAGCTAGCCTTAATAGCGACGTGGTAGAGCACTCGCTTTGGGATGTAGAGGTCCCGGGTTCGAATCCCATTGGAGTCGAATATTTAATTTTTCATCTGGCCAGGGCGGAATTCTTTTTACCTAACTGGGGAGAAATTTTTTCAATTGGCTGTAATTAGAAATGTTTCCTCTTGGTGACGAAGAAATGTTTTCATCTGACTAGATAGAAAAAACTTTTCACCTAACTTGGAAGAACATTTTTCATTTGGCTGTAATAAGACATTTTTTCACATTGGTAACGAAGAATATTTTTCATCTGGCTAGATAGAACTAAAAAAATCACCTAACCGGGTAGAAAATTTTTCAATTGGCTGTAATTAGAATTTTACACATTGGTTACGAAGAAAAAATTTTCATCTGGCCAGATAGAAAAGATTTTTCCACCTAACTGGGGAGAAATGGTTTCAATTGGCTGTTATTAAAAACGTTTTCACCTTGCTTTGGCCTGGTAGAAAATTCTTTTAACCTAACTGGGAAAAAAAAAAATCTTGGTTACGAAGAATTTTTTTATCTGGTGTAGCCGGGATGTGTATAAGGGGTGTTTGTACTGCTTGCCGTACAAGCTAGCCTTAATAGCGACGTGGTAGAGCACTCGCTTTGGGATGTAGAGGTCCCGAGTTCGAATCCCATTGGAGTCGAATATTTAATTTTTCATCTGGCCAGGGAGGAATTCTTTTTACCTAACTGGGGAAAAAAATTTTCAATTGGCTGTAATTAGAAATGTTTCCTCTTGGTGACGAAGAAATTTTTTCATCTGACTAGATAGAAAAAACTTTTCACCTAACTTGGAAGAACATTTTTCATTTGGCTGTAATAAGACATTTTTTCACATTGGTAACGAAGAATATTTTTCATCTGGCTAGATAGAACTAAAAAATCACCTAACCGGGTAGAAAATTTTTTAATTGGCTGTAATAAGACATTTTTTCACATTGGTAACGAAGAAAAGTTTTTCATCTGGCCAGATAGAAAAGATTTTTCCACCTAACTGGGGAGAAATGGTTTCAATTGGCTGTTATTAAAAACGTTTTCACCTTGCTTTGGCCTGGTAGAAAAATTTTTTAACCTAACTGGGAATAAAAAATTTCTTGGTTACGAAGAAATTTTTTTATCTGGTGTAGCCGTGATGTGTATAAGGGGTGTTTGTACTGCTTGCCGTACAAGCTAGCCTTAATAGCGACGTGGTAGAGCACTCGCTTTGGGATGTAGAGGTCCCGGGTTCGAATCCCATTGGAGTCGAATATTTAATTTTTCATCTGGCCAGGGAGGAATTCTTTTTACCTAATTGGGGAGAATTTTTTTCAATTGGCTGTAATTAGAAATGTTTCCTCTTGGTGACGAAGAATTTTTTTCATCTGACTAGATAGAAAAAACTTTTCACCTAACTTGGAAGAACATTTTTCATTTGGCTGTAATAAGACATTTTTTCACATTGGTAACGAAGAATATTTTTCATCTGCCTAGATAGAACTAATAAATCACCTAACCGGGTAGAAAATTTTTCAATTGGCTGTAATTAGAATTTTACACATTGGTTACGAAGAAAAATTTTTCATCTGGCCAGATAGAAAAGATTTTTCCACCTAACTGGGGAGAATGGTTTCAATTGGCTGTTATTAAAAACGTTTTCACCTTGCTTTGGCCTGGTAGAATTTTTTTTTTAACCTAACTGGGAAAAAATAATTTCTTGGTTACGAAGAAATTTTTTTATCTGGTGTAGCCGGGATGTGTATAAGGGGTGTTTGTACTGCTTGCCGTACAAGCTAGCCTTAATAGCGACGTGGTAGAGCACTCGCTTTGGGATGTAGAGGTCCCGGGTTCGAATCCCATTGGAGTCGAATATTTAATTTTTCATCTGGCCAGGGAGGAATTCTTTTTACCTAACTGGGGAGAAATTTTTTCAATTGGCTGTAATTAGAAATGTTTCCTCTTGGTGACGAAGAAATGTTTTCATCTGACTAGATAGAAAAAACTTTTCACCTAACTTGGAAGAACATTTTTCATTTGGCTGTAATAAGACATTTTTTCACATTGGTAACGAAGAATATTTTTCATCTGGCTAGATAGAACTAAAAAATCACCTAACCGGGTAGAAAATTTTTCAATTGGCTGTAATTAGAATTTTACACATTGGTTACGAAGAAAAATTTTTCATCTGGCCAGATAGAAAAGATTTTTCCACCTAACTGGGGAGAAATGGTTTCAATTGGCTGTTATTAAAAACGTTTTCACCTTGCTTTGGCCTGGTAGAAAATTTTTTTAACCTAACTGGGAAAAAAAAAAATTCTTGGTTACGAAGAAATTTTTTTATCTGGTGTAGCCGAGATGTGTATAAGGGGTGTTTGTACTGCTTGCCGTACAAGCTAGCCTTAATAGCGACGTGGTAGAGCACTCGCTTTGGGATGTAGAGGTCCCGGGTTCGAATCCCATTGGAGTCGAATATTTAATTTTTCATCTGGCCAGGGAGGAATTCTTTTTACCTAACTGGGGAGAAATTTTTTCAATTGGCTGTAATTAGAAATGTTTCCTCTTGGTGACGAAGAAATTTTTTCATCTGACTAGATAGAAAAAACTTTTCACCTAACTTGGAAGAACATTTTTCATTTGGCTGTAATAAGACATTTTTTCACATTGGTAACGAAGAATATTTTTCATCTGGCTAGATAGAACTAAAAAATCACCTAACCGGGTAGAAAATTTTTCAATTGGCTGTAATTAGAATTTTACACATTGGTTACGAAGAAAAATTTTTCATCTGGCCAGATAGAAAAGATTTTTCCACCTAACTGGGGAAAAAAAATTCTTGGTTACGAAGAAATTTTTTTATCTGGTGTAGCCGGGATGTGTATAAGGGGTGTTTGTACTGCTTGCCGTACAAGCTAGCCTTAATAGCGACGTGGTAGAGCACTCGCTTTGGGATGTAGAGGTCCCGGGTTCGAATCCCATTGGAGTCGAATATTTAATTTTTCATCTGGCCAGGGAGGAATTCTTTTTACCTAACTGGGGAGAAATTTTTTTCAATTGGCTGTAATTAGAAATGTTTCCTCTTGGTGACGAAGAAATTTTTTCATCTGACTAGATAGAAAAAACTTTTCACCTAACTTGGAAGAACATTTTTCATTTGGCTGTAATAAGACATTTTTTCACATTGGTAACGAAGAATATTTTTCATCTGGCTAGATAGAACTAAAAAATCACCTAACCGGGTAGAAAATTTTTCAATTGGCTGTAATTAGAATTTTACACATTGGTTAACAAGAAAAATTTTTCATCTGGCCAGATAGAAAAGATTTTTCCACCTAACTGGGGAGAAATGGTTTCAATTGGCTGTTATTAAAAACGTTTTCACCTTGCTTTGGCCTGGTAGAAAATTTTTTTAACCTAACTGGGGAAAAAAAAATCTTGGTTACGAAGAATTTTTTTTATCTGGTGTAGCCGGGATGTGTATAAGGGGTGTTTGTACTGCTTGCCGTACAAGCTAGCCTTAATAGCGACGTGGTAGAGCACTCGCTTTGGGATGTAGAGGACCCGGGTTCGAATCCCATTGGAGTCGAATATTTAATTTTTCATCTGGCCAGGGAGGAATTCTTTTTACCTAACTGGGGAGAAATTTTTTCAATTGGCTGTAATCAGAAATGTTTCCTCTTGGTGACGAAGAAATTTTTTCATCTGACTAGATAGAAAAAACTTTTCACCTAACTTGGAAGAACTTTTTTCATTTGGCTGTAATAAGACATTTTTTCACATTGGTAACGAAGAATATTTTTCATCTGGCTAGATAGAACTAAAAAATCACCTAACCGGGTAGAAAATTTTTTCAATTGGCTGTAATTAGAATTTTACACATTAGTTACGAAGAAAAATGTTTCATCTGGCCAGATAGAAAAGATTTTTCCACCTAACTGGGGAGAAATGGTTTCAATTGGCTGTTATTAAAAACGTTTTCACCTTGCTTTGGCCTGGTAGAAAAATTTTTTAACCTAACTGGGAAAAAAAATTCTTGGTTACGAAGAAAATTTTTTATCTGGTGTAGCCGGGATGTGTATAAGGGGTGTTTGTACTGCTTGCCGTACAAGCTAGCCTTAATAGCGACGTGGTAGAGCACTCGCTTTGGGATGTAGAGGTCCCGGGTTCGAATCCCATTGGAGTCGAATATTTAATTTTTCATCTGGCCAGGGAGGAATTCTTTTTACCTAACTGGGGAGAATTTTTTTCAATTGGCTGTAATTAGAAATGTTTCCTCTTGGTGACGAAGAAATTTTTTCATCTGACTAGATAGAAAAAACTTTTCACCTAACTTGGAAGAACATTTTTCATTTGGCTGTAATAAGACATTTTTTCACATAGGTAACGAAAATTTTTCAATTGGCTGTAATTAGAATTTTACACATTGGTTACGAAGAAAAATTTTTCATCTGGCCAGATAGAAAAGATTTTTCCACCTAACTGGGGAGAAATGGTTTCAATTGGCTGTTATTAAAAACGTTTTCACCTTGCTTTGGCCTGGTAGAAAATTTTTTTAACCTAACTGGGAAAAAAAAATTCTTGGTTACGAAGAATTTTTTTTATCTGGTGTAGCCGGGATGTGTATAAGGGGTGTTTGTACTGCTTGCCGTACAGGCTAGCCTTAATAGCGACGTGGTAGAGCACTCGCTTTGGGATATATAGGTCCCGGGTTCGAATCCCATTGGAGTCGAATATTTAATTTTTCATCTGGCCAGGGAGGAATTCTTTTTACCTAACTGGGGAGAAATTTTTTCAATTGGCTGTAATTAGAAATGTTTCCTCTTGGTGACGAAGAAATTTTTTCATCTGACTAGATAGAAAAAACTTTTCACCTAACTTGGAAGAACATTTTTCATTTGGCTGTAATAAGACATTTTTTCACATTGGGAACGAAGAATATTTTTTCATCTGGCTAGATAGAACTAAAAAATCACCTAACCGGGTAGAAAATTATTCAATTGGCTGTAATTAGAATTTTACACATTGGTTACGAAAAAAAAAATTTTTCATTGGCCAGATAGAAAAGATTTTTCCACCTAACTGGGGAGAAATGGTTTCAATTGGCTGTTATTAAAAACGTTTTCACCTTGCTTTGGCCTGGTAGAAAAATTTTTTAACCTAACTGGGAAAAAAAAATTCTTGGTTACGAAGAAATTTTTTTATCTGGTGTAGCCGGGATGTGTATAAGGGGTGTTTGTACTGCTTGCCGTACAAGCTAGCCTTAATAGCGACGTGGTAGAGCCCTCGCTTTGGGATGTAGAGGTCCCGGGTTCGAATCCCATTGGAGTCGAATATTTAATTTTTCATCTGGCCAGGGAGGAATTCTTTTTACCTAACTGGGGAGAATTTTTTTCAATTGGCTGTAATTAGAAATGTTTCCTCTTGGTGACGAAGAAATTTTTTCATCTGACTAGATAGAAAAAACTTTTCACCTAACTTGGAAGAACATTTTTCATTTGGCTGTAATAAGACATTTTTTCACATAGGTAACGAAGAATATTTTTCATCTGGCTATATAGAACTAAAAAATCACCAAACCGGGTAGAAAATTTTTCAATTGGCTGTAATTAGAATTTTACACATTGGTTACGAAGAAAAATTTTTCATCTGGCCAGATAGAAAAGATTTTTCCACCTAACTGGGGAGAAATGGTTTCAATTGGCTGTTATTAAAAACGTTTTCACCATGCTTTGGCCTGGTAGAAATTTTTTTTAACCTAACTGGGAAAAAAAATTCTTCGTTACGAAGACATTTTTTTATTTGGTGTAGCCGGGATGTGTATAAGGGGTGTTTGTACTGCTTGCCGTACAGGCTAGCCTTAATAGCGACGTGGTAGAGCACTAGCTTTGGGATATATAGGTCCCGGGTTCGAATCCCATTGGAGTCGAATATTTAATTTTTCATCTGGCCAGGGAGGAATTCTTTTTACCTAACTGGGGAGAAATTTTTTCAATTGGCTGTAATTAGAAATGTTTCCTCTTGGTGACGAAGAAATTTTTTCATCTGACTAGATAGAAAAAACTTTTCACCTTACTTGGAAGAACATTTTTCATTTGGCTGTAATAAGACATTTTTTCACATTGGTATTGAAGAATATTTTTTCATCTGGCTAGATAGAACTAAAAAATCACCTAACCGGGTAGAAAATTTTTCAATTGGCTGTAATTAGAATTTTACACATTGGTTACGAAGAAAAATTTTTTATTGGTCAGATAGAAAAGATTTTTCCACCTAACTGGGGAGAAATGGTTTCAATTGGTTGTTATTAAAAACGTTTTCACCTTGCTTTGGCCTGGTAGAAAATTTTTTTAACCTAACTGGGAAAAAAAATTCTTGGTTACGAAGAAAATTTTTTATCTGGTTTAGCCGGGATGTGTATAAGGGGTGTTTGTACTGCTTGCCGTACAGGCTAGCCTTAATAGCGACGTGGTAGAGCACTCGCTTTGGGATGTAGAGGTCCCGGGTTCGAATCCCATTGGAGTCGAATATTTAATTTTTCATCTGGCCAGGGAGGAATTCTTTTTACCTAACTGGGGAGAAATTTTTTCAATTGGCTGTAATTAGAAATGTTTCCTCTTGGTGACGAAGAAATTTTTTCATCTGACTAGATAGAAAAAACTTTTCACCTAACTTGGAAGAACATTTTTCATTTGGCTGTAATAAGACATTTTTTCACATTGGTAACGAAGAATATTTTTCATCTGGCTAGATAGAGCTAAAAAATCACCTAACCGGGTAGAAAATTTTTCAATTGGCTGTAATTAGAATTTTACACATTGGTTACGAAGAAAAATTTTTCATATGGCCAGATAGAAAAGATTTTTCCACCTAACTGGGGAGAAATGGTTTCAATTGGCTGTTATTAAAAACGTTTTCACCTTACTTTGGCCTGGTAGAAATTTTTTTTAACCTAACTGGGAGAAAAAAATTCTTCGTTACGAAGACATTTTTTTATTTGGTGTAGCCGGGATGTGTATAAGGGGTGTTTGTACTGCTTGCCGTACAGGCTAGCCTTAATAGCGACGTGGTAGAGCACTAGCTTTGGGATATATAGGTCCCGGGTTCGAATCCCATTGGAGTCGAATATTTAATTTTTCATCTGGCCAGGGAGGAATTCTTTTTACCTAACTGGGGAGAATTTTTTCAATTGGCTGTAATTAGAAATGTTTCCTCTTGGTGACGAAGAAATTTTTTCATCCGACTAGATAGAAAAAACTTTTCACCTAACTTGGAAGAACATTTTTCATTTGGCTGTAATAAGACATTTTTTCACATTGGTAACGAAGAATATTTTTTCATCTGGCTAGATAGAACTAAAAAATCACCAAACCGGGTAGAAAATTTTTCAATTGGCTGTAATTAGAATTTTACACATTGGTTACGAAGAAAAATTTTTCATCTGGCCAGATAGAAAAGATTTTTCCACCTTACTGGGGAGAAATGGTTTCAATTGGCTGTTATTAAAAACGTTTTCACCTTGCTTTGGCCTGGTAGAAAAATTTTTTAACCTAACTGGGAAAAAAAAAATTCTTGGTTACGAAGAAAATTTTTTATCTGGTGTAGCCGGGATGTGTATAAGGGGTGTTTGTACTGCTTGCCGTACAAGCTAGCCTTAATAGCGACGTGGTAGAGCACTCGCTTTGGGATGTAGAGGTCCCGGGTTCGAATCCCATTGGAGTCGAATATTTAATTTTTCATCTGGCCAGGGAGGAATTCTTTTTACCTAACTGGGGAGAATTTTTTTCAATTGGCTGTAATTAGAAATGTTTCCTCTTGGTGACGAAGAAATTTTTTCATCTGACTAGATAGAAAAAACTTTTCACCAAACTTGGAAGAACATTTTTCATTTGGCTGTAATAAGACATTTTTTCACATTGGTAACGAAGAATATTTTTCATCTGGCTAGATAGAACTAAAAAATCACCTAACCGGGTAGAAAATTTTTCAATTGGCTGTAATTAGAATTTTACACATTGGTTACGAAGAAAAATTTTTCATTGGCCAGATAGAAAAGATTTTTCCACCTAACTGGGGAGAAATGGTTTCAATTGGCTGTTATTAAAAACGTTTTCACCTTGCTTTGGCCTGGTAGAAAATTTTTTTAACCTAACTCGGGAAAAGAAATTTTGGTTACGAAGAAATTTTTTTATCTGGTGTAGCCGGGATGTGTATAAGGGGTGTTTGTACTGCTTGCCGTACAAGCTAGCCTTAATAGCGACGTGGTAGAGCACTCGCTTTGGGATGTAGAGGTCCCGGGTTCGAATCCCATTGGAGTCGAATATTGAATTTTTCATCTGGCCAGGGAGGAATTCTTTTTACCTAACTGGGGAGAATTTTTTTCAATTGGCTGTAATTAGAAATGTTTCCTCTTGGTGACGAAGAAATTTTTTCATCTGACTAGATAGGAAAAACTTTTCACCTAACTTGGAAGAACATTTTTCATTTGGCTGTAATAAGACATTTTTTCACATTGGTAACGAAGAATATTTTTTCATCTGGCTAGATAGAACTAAAAAATCACCTAACCGGGTAGAAAATTTTTCAATTGGCTGTAATTAGAATTTTACACATTGGTTACGAAGAAAAATTTTTCATCTGGCCAGATAGAAAAGATTTTTCCACCTAACTGGGGAGAAATGGTTTCAATTGGCTGTTATTAAAAACGTTTTCACCTTGCTTTGGCCTGGTAGAAATTTTTTTTAACCTAACTGGGATAAAAATTTTGTTGGTTTCGAAGAAATTTTTTTATCCGGTGTAGCCGGGATGTGTATAAGGGGTGTTTGTACTGCTTGCCGTACAAGCTAGCCTTAATAGCGACGTGGTAGAGCACTCGCTTTGGGATGTAGAGGTCCCGGGTTCGAATCCCCTTAGAGTCGAAATGTTTCCTCTTGATGACGAAGAAATTTCTTCATCTGACTAGATAGAAAAAACTTTTCACCTAACTTGGAAGAACATTTTTCATTTGGCTGTAATAAGACATTTTTTCACATTGGTAACGAAGAAAAAATTTTCATCTGGCCAGGTAGAAAAGATTTTTCCACCTAACTGGGGAGAAATGGTTTCAATTGGCTGTTATTAAAAACGTTTTCACCTTGCTTTGGCCTGGTAGAAAATTTTTTTAACCTAACTGGGAAAAAAAAAATTTTCTTGGTTACGAAGAAATTTTTTTATCTGGTGTAGCCGGGATGTGTATAAGGGGTGTTTGTACTGCTTGCCGTACAAGCTAGCCTTAACAACGACGTGGTAGAGCACTCGCTTTGGGATGTAGAGGTCCCGGGTTCGAATCCCATTTGAGTCGAATATTTAATTTTTCATCTGGCCAGGGAGGAATTCTTTTTACCTAACTGGGGAGAAATTTTTTCAATTGGATGTAATTAGAAATGTTTCCTCTTGGTGACGAAGAAATTTCTTCATCTGACTAGATAGAAAAAACTTTTCACCTAACTTGGAAGAACATTTTTCATTTGGCTGTAATAAGACATTTTTTCACATTGGTAACGAAGAATATTTTTCATCTGGCTAGATAGAACTAAAAAATCACCTAACCGGGTAGAAAATTTTTCAATTGGCTGTAATTAGAATTTTACACATTGGTTACGAAGAAAAATTTTTCATCTGGCCAGATAGAAAAGATTTTTCCACCTAACTGGGGAGAAATGGTTTCAATTGGCTGTTATAAAAACGTTTTCACCTTGCTTTGGCCTGGTAGAAAAATTTTTTAACCTAACTGGGAAAAAAAAAATTCTTGGTTACGAAGAAATTTTTTTATCTGGTGTAGCCGGGATGTGTATAAGGGGTGTTTGTACTGCTTGCCGTACAAGCTAGCCTTAATAGCGACGTGGTAGAGCACTCGCTTTGGGATGTAGAGGTCCCGGTTTCGAATCCCATTGGAGTCGAATATTTAATTTTTCATCTGGCCAGGGAGGAATTCTTTTTACCTAACTGGGGAGAAATTTTTTCAATTGGCTGTAATTAGAAATGTTTCCTCTTGGTGACGAAGAAATGATTTCATCTGACTAGATAGAAAAAATTTTTCACCTAACTTGGAAGAACATTTTTCATTTGGCTGTAATAAGACATTTTTTCACATTGGTAACGAAGAATATTTTTCATCTGGCTAGATAGAACGTAAAAATCACCTAACCGGGTAGAAATTTTTCAATTGGCTGTAATAAGACATTTTTTCACATTGGTAACGAAGAAAAGTTTTTCATCTGGCCAGATAGAAAAGATTTTTCCACCTAACTGGGGAGAAATGGTTTCAATTGGCTGTTATTAAAAACGTTTTCACCTTGCTTTGGCCTGGTAGAAAATTTTTTTAACCTAACTGGGAACAAAAATTTTTCTTGGTTACGAAGAAATTTTTTTATCTGGTGTAGCCGGGATGTGTATAAGGGGTGTTTGTACTGCTTGCCGTACAAGCTAGCCTTAATAGCGACGTGGTAGAGCACTCGCTTTGGGATGTAGAGGTCCCGGGTTCGAATCCCATTGGAGTCGAATATTTAATTTTTCATCTGGCCAGGGAGGAATTCTTTTTACCTAACTGGGGAGAAATTTTTTCAATTGGCTGTAATTAGAAATGTTTCCTCTTGGTGACGAAGAAATTTCTTCATCTGACTAGATAGAAAAAACTTTTCACCTAACTTGGAAGAACATTTTTCATTTGGCTGTAATAAGACATTTTTTCACATTGGTAACGAAGAATATTTTTCATCTGGCTAGATAGAACTAAAAAATCACCTAACCGGGTAGAAAATTTTTCAATTGGCTGTAATTAGAATTTTACACATTAGTTACGAAGAAAAATTTTTCATCTGGCCAGATAGAAAAGATTTTTCCACCTAACTGGGGAGAAATGGTTTCAATTGGCTGTTATTAAAAACGTTTTCACCTTGCTTTGGCCTGGTAGAAACATTTTTTAACCTAACTGGGAAAAAAAAATTCTTGGTTACGAAGAATTTTTTTTATCTGGTGTAGCCGGGATGTGTATAAGGGGTGTTTGTACTGCTTGCCGTACAAGCTAGCCTTAATAGCGACGTGGTAGAGCACTCGCTTTTAGATGTAGAGGTCCCGGGTTCGAATCCCATTGGAGTCGAATATTTAATTTTTCGTCTGGCCAGGGAGGAATCTTTTTACCTAACTGGGGAGAAATTTTTTCAATTGGCTGTAATTAGAAATGTTTCCTCTTGGTGACGTAGAAATTTTTTCATTTGACTAGATAGAAAAAACTTTTCACCTAACTTGGAAGAACATTTTTCATTTGGCTGTAATAAGACATTTTTTCACATTGGTAACGAAGAATATTTTTCATCTGGCTAGATAGAACTAAAAAATCACCTAACCGGGTAGAAAATTTTTAAATTGGCTGTAATTAGAATTTTACACATTGGTTACGAAGAAAAATTTTTCATCTGGCCAGATAGAAAAGATTTTTCCACCTAACTGGGGAGAAATGGTTTCAATTGGCTGTTATTAAAAACGTTTTCACCTTGCTTTGGCCTGGTAGAAAAATTTTTTAACCTAACTGGGAAAAAAAAAATTCTTGGTTACGAAGAATTTTTTTTTATCTGGTGTAGCCGGGATGTGTATAAGGGGTGTTTGTACTGCTTGCCGTACAAGCTAGCCTTAATAGCGACGTGGTAGAGCTCTCGCTTTTAGATGTATAGGTCCCGGGTTCGAATCCCATTGGAGTCGAATATTTAATTTTTCATCTGGCCAGGGAGGAATTCTTTTTACCTAACTGGGGAGAAATTTTTTCAATTGGCTGTAATTAGAAATGTTTCCTCTTGGTGACGAAGAAATGTTTTCATCTGACTAGATAGAAAAAACTTTTCACCTAACTTGGAAGAACATTTTTCATTTGGCTGTAATAAGACATTTTTTCACATTGGTAACGAAGAATATTTTTCATCTGGCTAGATAGAACTAAAAATCACCTAACCGGGTAGAAAATTTTTCAATTGGCTGTAATTAGAATTTTACACATTGGTTACGAAGAAAAATTTTTCATCTGGCCAGATAGAAAAGATTTTTCCACCTAACTGGGGAGAAATGGTTTCAATTGGTTGTTATTAAAAACGTTTTCACCTTGCTTTGACCTGGTAGAAAATTTTTTAACCTAACTGGAAAAAAAAAATTCTTGGTTACGAAGAATTTTTTTTATCTGGTGTAGCCGGGATGTGGTTAAGGGGTGTTTGTACTGCTTGCCGTACAAGCTAGCCTTAATAGCGACGTGGTAGAGCACTCGCTTTGGGATGTAGAGGTCCCGGGTTCGAATCCCATTGGAGTCGAATATTTAATTTTTCATCTGGCCAGGGAGGAATTCTTTTTACCTAACTGGGGAGAAATTTTTTTCAATTGGCTGTAATTAGAAATGTTTCCTCTTGGTGACGAAGAAATTTTTTCATCTGACTAGATAGAAAAAACTTTTCACCTAACTTGGAAGAACATTTTTCATTTGGCTGTAATAAGACATTTTTTCACATTGGTAACGAAGAATATTTTTCATCTGGCTAGATAGAACTAAAAAATCACCTAACCGGGTAGAAAATTTTTCAATTGGCTGTAATTAGAATTTTACACATTGGTTACGAAGAAAAATTTTTCATCTGGCAAGATAGAAAAGATTTTTCCACCTAACTGGGGAGAATGGTTTCAATTGGCTGTTATTAAAAACGTTTTCACCTTGCTTTGGCCTGGTAGAAAAATTTTTTAACCTAACTGGGAAAAAAAAATTTCTTGGTTACGAAGAATTTTTTTTATCTGGTGTAGCCGGGATGTGTATAAGGGGTGTTTGTACTGCTTGCCGTACAAGCTAGCCTTAATTGCGACGTGGTAGAGCACTCGCTTTGGGATGTAGAGGTCTCGGGTTCGAATCCCATTGGAGTCGAATATTTAATTTTTCATCTGGCCAGGGAGGAATTCTTTTTACCTAACTGGGGAGAATTTTTTTCAATTGGCTGTAATTAGAAATGCTTCCTCTTGGTGACGAAGAAATTTTTTCATCTGACTAGATAGAAAAAACTTTTCACCTAACTTGGAAGAACATTTTTCATTTGGCTGTAATAAGACATTTTTTCACATTGGTAACGAAGAATATTTTTCATCTGGCTAGATAGAACTAAAAATTCACCTAACCGGGTAGAAATTTTTTCAATTGGCTGTAATTAGAATTTTACACATTGGTTACGAAGAAAAATTTTTCATATGGCCAGATAGAAAAGATTTTTCCACCTAACTGGGGAGAAATGGTTTCAATTGGCCGTTATTAAAAACGTTTTCACCTTGCTTTGACCTGGTAGAAATTTTTTTTAACCTAACTGGGAAAAAAATTCTTGGTTACGAAGAAATTTTTTTATCTGGTGTAGCCGGGATGTGTATAAGGGGTGTTTGTACTGCTTGCCGTACAAGCTAGCCTTAATAGCGACGTGGTAGAGCTCTCGCTTTTAGATGTAGAGGTCCCGGGTTCGAATCCCATTGGAGTCGAATATTTAATTTTTCATCTGGCCAGCGAGGAATTCTTTTTACCTAACTGGGGAGAAATTTTTTCAATTGGCTGTAATTAGAAATGTTTCCTCTTGGTGACGAAGAAATGTTTTCATCTGACTAGATAGAAAAAACTTTTCACCTAACTTGGAAGAACATTTTTCATTTGGCTGTAATAAGACATTTTTTCACATTGGTAACGAAGAATATTTTTCATCTGGCTAGATAGAACTAAAAAAATCACCTAACCGGGTAGAAAATTTTTCAATTGGCTGTAATTAGAATTTTACACATTGGTTACGAAGAAAAATTTTTCATCTGGCCAGATAGAAAAGATTTTTCCACCTAACTGGGGAGAAATGGTTTCAATTGGCTGTTATTAAAAACGTTTTCACCTTGCTTTGGCCTGGTAGAAAATTTTTTTAACCTAACTGGGGAAAAAAAAATTCTTGGTTACAAAGAAATTTTTTTATCTGGTGTAGCCGGGATGTGTATAAGGGGTGTTTGTACTGCTTGCCGTACAAGCTAGCCTTAATAGCGACGTGGTAGAGCACTCGCTTTTAGATGTAGAGGTCCCGGGTTCGAATCCCATTGGAGTCGAATACTTAATTTTTCGTCTGGCCAGGGAGGAATTCTTTTTACCTAACTGGGGAGAAATATTTTCAATTGGCTGTAATTAGAAATGTTTCCTCTTGGTGACGTAGAAATTTTTTCATTTGACTAGATAGAAAAAACTTTTCACCTAACTTGGAAGAACATTTTTCATTTGGCTGTAATAAGACATTTTTTCACATTGGTAACGAAGAATATTTTTCATCTGGCTAGATAGAACTAAAAAATCACCTAACCGGGTAGAAAATTTTTCAATTGGCTGTAATTAGAATTTTACACATTGGTTACAAAGAAAAATTTTTCATCTGGCCAGATAGAAAAGATTTTTCCACCTAACTGGGGAGAAATGGTTTCAATTGGCTGTTATTAAAAACGTTTTCACCTTGCTTTGGCCTGGTAGAAATTTTTTCAACCTAACTGGGAAAAAAAATTCTTGGTTACGAAGATTTTTTTTTATCTGGTGTAGCCGGGATGTGTATAAGGGGTGTTTGTACTGCTTGACGTACAAGCTAGCCTTAATAGCGACGTGGTAGAGCACTCGCTTTTAGATGTAGAGGTCCCGGGTTCGAATCCCATTGGAGTCGAATATTTAATTTTTCATCTGGCCAGGGAGGAATTCTTTTTACCTAACTGGGGAGAATTTTTTTCAATTGGCTGTAATTAGAAATGTTTCCTCTTGGTGACGAAGAAATGTTTTCATCTGACTAGATAGAAAAAACTTTTCACCTAACTTGGAAGAACATTTTTCATTTGGCTGTAATAAGACATTTTTTCACATTGGTAACGAAGAATATTTTTCATCTGGCTAGATAGAACTAAAAATCACCTAACCGGGTAGAAAATTTTTCAATTGGCTGTAATTAGAATTTTACACATTGGTTACGAAGAAAAATTTTTCATCTGGCCAGATAGAAAAGATTTTTCCACCTAACTGGGGAGAAATGGTTTCAATTGGTTGTTATTAAAAACGTTTTCACCTTGCTTTGACCTGGTAGAAAATTTTTTAACCTAACTGGAAAAAAAAAATTCTTGGTTACGAAGATTTTTTTTTATCTGGTGTAGCCGGGATGTGTATAAGGGGTGTTTGTACTGCTTGCCGTACAAGCTAGCCTTAATAGCGACGTGGTAGAGCACTCGCTTTGGGATGTAGAGGTCCCGGGTTCGAATCCCATTGGAGTCGAATATTTAATTTTTCATCTGGCCAGGGAGGAATTCTTTTTACCTAACTGGGGAGAAATTTTTTCAATTGGCTGTAATTAGAAATGTTTCCTCTTGGTGACGAAGAAATGTTTTCATCTGACTAGATAGAAAAAACTTTTCACCTAACTTGGAAGAACATTTTTCATTTGGCTGTAATAAGACATTTTTTCACATTGGTAACGAAGAATATTTTTCATCTGGCAAGATAGAACTAAAAAATCACCTAACCGGGTAGAAAATTTTTCAATTGGCTGTAATTAGAATTTTACACATTGGTTACGAAGAAAAATTTTTCATCTGGCCAGATAGAAAAGATTTTTCCACCTAACTGGGGAGAAATGGTTTCAATTGGCTGTTATTAAAAACGTTTTCACCTTGCTTTGGCCTGGTAGAAAATTTTTTTAACCTAACTGGGGAAAAAAAATTCTTGGTTACGAAGAAATTTTTTTATCTGGTGTAGCCGGGATGTGTATAAGGGGTGTTTGTACTGCTTGCCGTACAAGCTAGCCTTAATAGCGACGTGGTAGAGCACTCGCTTTGGGATGTAGAGGTCCCGGGTTCGAATCCCATTGGAGTCGAATATTTAATTTTTCATCTGGCCAGGGAGGAATTCTTTTTACCTAACTGGGGAGAATTTTTTTCAATTGGCTGTAATTAGAAATGTTTCCTCTTGGTGACGAAGAAATATTTTCATCTGACTAGATAGAAAAAACTTTTCACCTAACTTGGAAGAACATTTTTCATTTGGCTGTAATAAGACATTTTTTCACATTGGTAACGAAGAATATTTTTCATCTGGCTAGATAGAACTAAAAATTCACCTAACCGGGTAGAAATTTTTTCAATTGGCTGTAATTAGAATTTTACACATTGGTTACGAAGAAAAATTTTTCATCTGGCCAGATAGAAAAGATTTTTCCACCTAACTGGGGAGAAATGGTTTCAATTGGCCGTTATTAAAAACGTTTTCACCTTGCTTTGGCCTGGTAGAAATTTTTTTTAACCTAACTGGGAAAAAAAATTCTTGGTTACGAAGAAATTTTTTTATCTGGTGTAGCCGGGATGTGTATAAGGGGTGTTTGTACTGCTTGCCGTACAAGCTAGCCTTAATAGCGACGTGGTAGAGCACTCGCTTTGGGATGTAGAGGTCCCGGGTTCGAATCCCATTGGAGTCGAATATTTAATTTTTCATCTGGCCAGGGAGGAATTCTTTTTACCTAACTGGGGAGAAATTTTTTCAATTGGCTGTAATTAGAAATGTTTCCTCTTGGTGACGAAGAAATTTTTTCATTTGACTAGATAGAAATAACTTTTCACCTAACTTGGAAGAACATTTTTCATTTGGCTGTAATAAGACATTTTTTCACATTGGTAACGAAGAATATTTTTCATCTGGCTAGATAGAACTAAAAAATCACCTAACCGGGTAGAAAATTTTTCAATTGGCTGTAATTAGAATTTTACACATTGGTTACGAAGAAAAATTTTTCATCTGGCCAGATAGAAAAGATTTTTCCACCTAACTGGGGAGAAATGGTTTCAATTGGTTGTTAATAAAAACGTTTTCACCTTGCTTTGGCCTGGTAGAAAAATTTTTTAACCTAACTGGGAAAAAAAAAATAATTCTTGGTTACGAAGAATTCTTTTTATCTGGTGTAGCCGGGATGTGTATAAGGGGTGTTTGTACTGCTTGCCGTACAAGCTAGCCTTAATAGCGACGTGGTAGAGCTCTCGCTTTTAGATGTAGAGGTCCCGGGTTCGAATCCCATTGGAGTCGAATATTTAATTTTTCATCTGGCCAGGGAGGAATTCTTTTTACCTAACTGGGGAGAAATTTTTTCAATTGGCTGTAATTAGAAATGTTTCCTCTTGGTGACGAAGAAATGTTTTCATCTGACTAGATAGAAAAAACTTTTCACCTAACTTGGAAGAACATTTTTCATTTGGCTGTAATAAGACATTTTTTCACATTGGTAACGAAGAATATTTTTCATCTGGCTAGATAGAACTAAAAATCACCTAACCGGGTAGAAAATTTTTCAATTGGCTGTAATTAGAATTTTACACATTGGTTACGAAGAAAAATTTTTCATCTGGCCAGATAGAAAAGATTTTTCCACCTAACTGGGGAGAAATGGTTTCAATTGGTTGTTATTAAAAACGTTTTCACCTTGCTTTGGACCTGGTAGAAAATTTTTTAACCTAACTGGAAAAAAAATTCTTGGTTACGAAGAAATTTTTTTATCTGGTGTAGCCGGGATGTGTATAAGGGGTGTTTGTACTGCTTGCCGTACAAGCTAGCCTTAATAGCGACGTGGTAGAGCACTCGCTTTGGGATGTAGAGGTCCCGGGTTCGAATCCCATTGGAGTCGAATATTTAATTTTTCATCTGGCCAGGGAGGAATTCTTTTTACCTAACTGGGGAGAATTTTTTTCAATTGGCTGTAATTAGAAATGTTTCCTCTTGGTGACGAAGAAATGTTTTCATCTGACTAGATAGAAAAAACTTTTCACCTAACTTGGAAGAACATTTTTCATTTGGCTGTAATAAGACATTTTTTCACATTGGTAACGAAGAATATTTTTCATCTGGCTAGATAGAACTAAAAATTCACCTAACCGGGTAGAAATTTTTTCAATTGGCTGTAATTAGAATTTTACACATTGGTTACGAAGAAAAATTTTTCATCTGGCCAGATAGAAAAGATTTTTCCACCTAACTGGGGAGAAATGGTTTCAATTGGCCGTTATTAAAAACGTTTTCACCTTGCTTTGGCCTGGTAGAAAATTTTTTTTAACCTAACTGGGAAAAAAAAAATCTTGGTTACGAAGAAATTTTTTTATCTGGTGTAGCCGGGATGTGTATAAGGGGTGTTTGTACTGCTTGCCGTACAAGCTAGCCTTAATAGCGACGTGGTAGAGCACTCGCTTTGGGATGTAGAGGTCCCAGGTTCGAATCCCATTGGAGTCGAATATTTAATTTTTCATCTGGCCAGGGAGGAATTCTTTTTACCTAACTGGGGAGAAATTTTTTCAATTGGCTGTAATTAGAAGTGTTTCCTCTTGGTGACGTAGAAATTTTTTCATTTGACTAGATAGAATAACTTTTCACCTAACTTGGAAGAACATTTTTCATTTGGCTGTAATAAGACATTTTTTCACATTGGTAACGAAGAATATTTTTCATCTGGCTAGATAGAACTAAAAAATCACCTAACCGGGTAGAAAATTTTTCAATTGGCTGTAATTAGAATTTTACACATTGGTTACGAAGAAAAATTTTTCATCTGGCCAGATAGAAAAGATTTTTCCACCTAACTGGGGAGAAATGGTTTCAATTGGTTGTTATTAAAAACGTTTTCACCTTGCTTTGGCCTGGTAGAAAATTTTTTTAACCTAACTGGGAAAAAAAATTCTTGGTTACGAAGAATTCTTTTTATCTGGTGTAGCCGGGATGTGTATAAGGGGTGTTTGTACTGCTTGCTGTACAAGCTAGCCTTAATAGCGACGTGGTAGAGCTCTCGCTTTTAGATGTAGAGGTCCCGGGTTCGAATCCCATTGGAGTCGAATATTTAATTTTTCATCTGGCCAGGGAGGAATTCTTTTTACCTAACTGGGGAGAAATTTTTTCAATTGGCTGTAATAAGACATTTTTTCACATTGGTAACGAAGAATATTTTTCATCTGGCTAGATAGAACTAAAAATCACCTAACCGGGTAGAAAATTTTTCAATTGGCTGTAATTAGAATTTTACACATTGGTTACGAAGAAAAATTTTTCATCTGGCCAGATAGAAAAGATTTTTCCACCTAACTGGGGAGAAATGGTTTCAATTCGTTGTTATTAAAAACGTTTTCACCTTGCTTTGACCTGGTAGAAAATTTTTTAACCTAACTGGAAAAAAAAAATTTCTTGGTTACGAAGAAATTTTTTTATCTGGTGTAGCCGGGATGTGTATAAGGGGTGTTTGTACTGCTTGCCGTACAAGCTAGCCTTAATAGCGACGTGGTAGAGCACTCGCTTTGGGATGTAGAGGTCCCGGGTTCGAATCCCATTGGAGTCGAATATTTAATTTTTCATCTGACCAGGGAGGAATTCTTTTTACCTAACTGGGGAGAAATTTTTTCAATTGGCTGTAATTAGAAATGTTTCCTCTTGGTGACGAAGAAATTTTTTCATCTGACTAGATAGAAAAAACTTTTCACCTAACTTGGAAGAACATTTTTCATTTGGCTGTAATAAGACATTTTTTCACATTGGTAACGAAGAATATTTTTCATCTGGCTAGATAGAACTAAAAAATCACCTAACCGGGTAGAAAATTTTTCAATATGCTGTAATTAGAATTTTACACATTGGTTACGAAGAAAAAAATTTCATCTGGCCAGATAGAAAAGATTTTTCCACCTAACTGGGGAGAAATGGTTTCAATTGGCTGTTATTAAAAACGTTTTCACCTTGCTTTGGCCTGGTAGAAAATTTTTTTAACCTAACTGGGAAAAAAAAATTTCTTGGTTACGAAGAAATTTTTTTATCTGGTGTAGCCGGGATGTGTATAAGGGGTGTTTGTACTGCTTGCCGTACAAGCTAGCCTTAATAGCGACGTGGTAGAGCACTCGCTTTGGGATGTAGAGGTCCCGGGTTCGAATCCCATTGGAGTCGAATATTTAATTTTTCATCTGGGCAGGGAGGAATTCTTTTTACCTAACTGGGGAGAAATTTTTTCAATTGGCTGTAATTAGAAATGTTTCCTCTTGGTGACGAAGAAATGTTTTCATCTGACTAGATAGAAAAAACTTTTCATCTAACTTGGAAGAACATTTTTCATTTGGCTGTAATAAGACATTTTTTCACATTGGTAACGAAGAATATTTTTCATCTGGCTAGATAGAACTAAAAAATCACCTAACCGGGTAGAAATTTTTTCAATTGGCTGTAATTAGAATTTTACACATTGGTTACGAAGAAAAATTTTTCATCTGGCCAGATAGAAAAGATTTTTCCACCTAACTGGGGAGAAATGGTTTCAATTGGCTGTTATTAAAAACGTTTTCACCTTGCTTTGGCCTGGTAGAAAAATTTTATAACCTAACTGGGAAAAAAAATTCTTGGTTACGAAGATTTTTTTTTATCTGGTGTAGCCGGGATGTGTATAAGGGGTGTTTGTACTGCTTGCCGTACAAGCTAGCCTTAATAGCGACGTGGTAGAGCACTCGCTTTGGGATGTAGAGGTCCCGGGTTCGAATCCCATTGGAGTCGAATATTTAATTTTTCATCTGGCCAGGGAGGAATTCTTTTTACCTAACTGGGGAGAAATTTTTTCAATTGGCTGTAATTAGAAATGTTTCCTCTTGGTGACGAAGAAATTTTTTCATCTGACTAGATAGAAAAAACTTTTCACCTAACTTGGAAGAACATTTTTCATTTGGCTGTAATAAGACATTTTTTCACATTGGTAACGAAGAATATTTTTCATCTGGCTAGATAGAACTAAAAATTCACCTAACCGGGTAGAAATTTTTTCAATTGGCTGTAATTAGAATTTTACACATTGGTTACGAAGAAAAATTTTTCATCTGGCCAGATAGAAAAGATTTTTCCACCTAACTGGGGAGAAATGGTTTCAATTGGTTGTTATTAAAAACGTTTTCACCTTGCTTTGACCTGGTAGAAAATTTTTTAACCTAACTGGAAAAAAAAAATTTCTTGGTTACGAAGAAATTTTTTTATCTGGTGTAGCCGGGATGTGTATAAGGGGTGTTTGTACTGCTTGCCGTACAAGCTAGCCTTAATAGCGACGTGGTAGAGCACTCGCTTTGGGATGTAGAGGTCCCGGGTTCGAATCCCATTGGAGTCGAATATTTAATTTTTCATCTGGCCAGGGAGGAATTCTTTTTACCTAACTGGGGAGAAATTTTTTCAATTGGCTGTAATTAGAAATGTTTCCTCTTGGTGACGAAGAAATGTTTTCATCTGACTAGATAGAAAAAACTTTTCACCTAACTTGGAAGAACATTTTTCATTTGGCTGTAATAAGACATTTTTTCACATTGGTAACGAAGAATATTTTTCATCTGGCTAGATAGAACTAAAAAATCACGTAACCGGGTAGAAAATTTTTCAATTGGCTGTAATTAGAATTTTACACATTGGTTACGAAGAAAAATTTTTCATCTGGCCAGATAGAAAAGATTTTTCCACCTAACTGGGGAGAAATGGTTTCAATTGGCTGTTATTAAAAACGTTTTCACCTTGCTTTGGCCTGGTAGAAAATTTTTTTAACCTAATTGGGAAAAAAAATTTCTTGGTTACGAAGAAATTTTTTTATCTGGTGTAGCCGGGATGTGTATAAGGGGTGTTTGTACTGCTTGCCGTACAAGCTAGCCTTAATAGCGACGTGGTAGAGCACTCGCTTTGGGATGTAGAGGTCCCGGGTTCGAATCCCATTGGAGTCGAATATTTAATTTTTCATCTGGCCAGGGAGGAATTCTTTTTACCTAACTGGGGAGAAATTTTTTCAATTGGCTGTAATTAGAAATGTTTCCTCTTGGTGACGAAGAAATGTTTTCATCTGACTAGATAGAAAAAACTTTTCATCTAACTTGGAAGAACATTTTTCATTTGGCTGTAATAAGACATTTTTTCACATTGGTAACGAAGAATATTTTTCATCTGGCTAGATAGAACTAAAAAATCACCTAACCGGGTAGAAAATTTTTCAATTGGCTGTAATTAGAATTTTACACATTGGTTACGAAGAAAAATTTTTCATCTGGCCAGATAGAAAAGATTTTTCCACCTAACTGGGGAGAAATGGTTTCAATTGGCTGTTATTAAAAACGTTTTCACCTTGCTTTGGCCTGGTAGAAAAATTTTATAACCTAACTGGGAAAAAAAATTTCTTGATTACGAAGATTTTTTTTTATCTGGTGTAGCCGGGATGTGTATAAGGGGTGTTTGTACTGCTTGCCGTACAAGCTAGCCTTAATAGCGACGTGGTAGAGCACTCGCTTTGGGATGTAGAGGTCCCGGGTTCGAATCCCATTGGAGTCGAATATTTAATTTTTCATCTGGCCAGGGAGGAATTCTTTTTACCTAACTGGGGAGAAATTTTTTCAATTGGCTGTAATTAGAAATGTTTCCTCTTGGTGACGAAGAAATGTTTTCATCTGACTAGATAGAAAAAACTTTTCACCTAACTTGGAAGAACATTTTTCATTTGGCTGTAATAAGACATTTTTTCACATTGGTAACGAAGAATATTTTTCATCTGGCTAGATAGAACTAAAAATTCACCTAACCGGGTAGAAATTTTTTCAATTGGCTGTAATTAGAATTTTACACATTGGTTACGAAGAAAAATTTTTCATCTGGCCAGATAGAAAAGATTTTTCCACCTAACTGGGGAGAAATGGTTTCAATTGGTTGTTATTAAAAACGTTTTCACCTTGCTTTGACCTGGTAGAAAATTTTTTAACCTAACTGGAAAAAAAAAAATTTCTTGGTTACGAAGAAATTTTTTTATCTGGTGTAGCCGGGATGTGTATAAGGGGTGTTTGTACTGCTTGCCGTACAAGCTAGCCTTAATAGCGACGTGGTAGAGCACTCGCTTTGGGATGTAGAGGTCCCGGGTTCGAATCCCATTGGAGTCGAATATTTAATTTTTCATCTGGCCAGGGAGGAATTCTTTTTACCTAACTGGGGAGAAATTTTTTCAATTGGCTGTAATTAGAAATGTTTCCTCTTGGTGACGAAGAAATGTTTTCATCTGACTAGATAGAAAAAACTTTTCACCTAACTTGGAAGAACATTTTTCATTTGGCTGTAATAAGACATTTTTTCACATTGGTAACGAAGAATATTTTTCATCTGGCTAGATAGAACTAAAAATTCACCTAACGGGGAAGAAATTTTTTCAATTGGCTGTAATCAGAATTTTACATATTGGTTACGAAGAAAAAATTTCATCTGGCCAGATAGAAAAGATTTTTCCACCTAACTGGGGAGAAATGGTTTCAATTGGCTGTTATTAAAAACGTTTTCACCTTGCTTTGGCCTGGTAGAAATTTTTTTTAACCCAACTGGGAAAAAAAATTTTCTTGGTTACGAAGAAATTTTTTTATCTGGTGTAGCCGGGATGTTTATAAGGGGTGTTTGTACTGCTTGCCGTACAAGCTAGCCTTAATAGAGACGTGGTAGAGCACTCGCTTTGGGATGTAGAGGTCCCGGGTTCGAATCCCATTGGAGTCGAATATTTAATTTTTCATCTGGCCAGGGAGGAATTCTTTTTACCTAACTGGGGAGAAATTTTTTCAATTGGCTGTAATTAGAAATGTTTCCTCTTGGTGACGAAGAAATTTTTTCATCTGACTAGATAGAAAAAACTTTTCACCTAACTTGGAAGAACATTTTTCATTTGGCTGTAATAAGACATTTTTTCACATTGGTAACGAAGAATATTTTTCATCTGGCTAGATAGAACTAAAAAATCACCTAACCGGGTAGAAAATTTTTCAATTGGCTGTAATTAGAATTTTACACATTGGTTACGAAGAAAAAAATTTCATCTGGCCAGATAGAAAAGATTTTTCCACCTAACTGGGGAAAATGGTTTCAATTGGCTGTTTTTAAAAACGTTTTCACCTTGCTTTGGCCTGGTAGAAATTTTTTTTAACCTAACTGGGAAAAAAAAAATTCTTGGTTACGAAGAATTTTTTTTATCTGGTGTAGCCGGGATGTGTATAAGGGGTGTTTGTACTGCTTGCCGTACAAGCTAGCCTTAATAGCGACGTGGTAGAGCACTCGCTTTTAGATGTAGAGGTCCCGGGTTCGAATCCCTTTGGAGTCGAATATTTAATTTTTCATCTGGCAAGGGAGGAATTCTTTTTACCTAACTGGGGAGAAATTTTTTCAATTGGCTGTAATTAGAAATGTTTCCTCTTGGTGACGAAGAAATTTTTTCATCTGACTAGAAAGAAAAAACTTTTCACCTAACTTGGAAGAACATTTTTCATTTGGCTGTAATAAGACATTTTTTCACATTGGTAATGAAGAATATTTTTCATCTGGCTAGATAGAACTAAAAAATCACCTAACCGGGTAGAAAATTTTTCAATTGGCTGTAATTAGAATTTTACACATTGGTTACGAAGAAAAATTTTCATCTGGCCAGATAGAAAAGATTTTTCCACCTAACTGGGGAGAAATGGTTTCAATTGGCTGTTATTAAAAACGTTTTCACCTTGCTTTGGCCTGGTAGAAAATTTTTTTAACCTAACTGGGAAAAAAAAATTCTTGGTTACGAAGAAATTTTTTTAACTGGTGTAGCCGGGATGTGTATAAGGGTGTTTGTACTGCTTGCCGTACAAGCTAGCCTTAATAGCGACGTGGTAGAGCACTCGCTTTGGGATGTAGAGGTCCCGGGTTCGAATCCCATTTGAGTCGAATATTTAATTTTTCATCTGGCCAGGGAGGAATTCTTTTTACCTAACTGGGGAGAATTTTTTTTCAATTGGCTGTAATTAGAAATGTTTCCTCTTGGTGACGAAGAAATTTTTTCATCTGACTAGATAGAAAAAACTTTTCACCTAACTTGGAAGAACATTTTTCATTTGGCTGTAATAAGACATTTTTTCACATTGGTAACGAAGAATATTTTTCATCTGGCTAGATAGAACTAAAAATTCACCTAACCGGGTAGAAATTTTTTCAATTGGCTGTAATTAGAATTTTACACATTGGTTACGAAGAAAAATTTTTCATCTGGCCAGATAGAAAAGATTTTTCCACATAACTGGGGAGAAATGGTTCCAATTGGCCGTTATTAAAAACGTTTTCACCTTGCTTTGGCCTGGTAGAAAATTTTTTTTAACCTAACTGGGAAAAAAAAATCTTGGGTACGAAGAAATTTTTTTATCTGGTGTAGCCGGGATGTGTATAAGGGGTGTTTGTACTGCTTGCCGTACAAGCTAGCCTTAATAGCGACGTGGTAGAGCACTCGCTTTGGGATGTAGAGGTCCCAGGTTCGAATCCCATTGGAGTCGAATATTTAATTTTTCATCTGGCCAGGGAGGAATTCTTTTTACCTAACTGGGGAGAAATTTTTTCAATTGGCTGTAATTAGAAGTGTTTCCTCTTGGTAACGTAGAAATTTTTTCATTTGACTAGATAGAAATAACTTTTCACCTAACTTGGAAGAACATTTTTCATTTGGCTGTAATAAGACATTTTTTCACATTGGTAACGAAGAATATTTTTCATCTGGCTAGATAGAACTAAAAAATCACCTAACCGGGTAGAAAATTTTTCAATTGGCTGTAATTAGAATTTTACACATTGGTTACGAAGAAAAATTTTTCATCTGGCCAGATAGAAAAGATTTTTCCACCTAACTGGGGAGAAATGGTTTCAATTGGTTGTTATTAAAAACGTTTTCACCTTGCTTTGGCCTGGTAGAAAAATTTTTTAACCTAACTGGGAAAAAAAAAAATTCTTGGTTACGAAGAAATTTTTTTATCTGGTGTAGCCGGGATGTGTATAAGGGGTGTTTGTACTGCTTGCTGTACAAGCTAGCCTTAATAGCGACGTGGTAGAGCTCTCGCTTTTAGATGTAGAGGTCCCGGGTTCGAATCCCATTGGAGTCGAATATTTAATTTTTCATCTGGCCAGGGAGGAATTCTTTTTACCTAACTGGGGAGAAATTTTTTCAATTGGCTGTAATAAGACATTTTTTCACATTGGTAACGAAGAATATTTTTCATCTGGCTAGATAGAACTAAAAATCACCTAACCGGGTAGAAAATTTTTCAATTGGCTGTAATTAGAATTTTACACATTGGTTACGAAGAAAAATTTTTCATCTGGCCAGATAGAAAAGATTTTTCCACCTAACTGGGGAGAAATGGTTTCAATTCGTTGTTATTAAAAACGTTTTCACCTTGCTTTGACCTGGTAGAAAATTTTTTAACCTAACTGGAAAAAAAAAAATTTCTTGGTTACGAAGAAATTTTTTTATCTGGTGTAGCCGGGATGTGTATAAGGGGTGTTTGTACTGCTTGCCGTACAAGCTAGCCTTAATAGCGACGTGGTAGAGCACTCGCTTTGGGATGTAGAGGTCCCGGGTTCGAATCCCATTGGAGTCGAATATTTAATTTTTCATCTGGCCAGGGAGGAATTCTTTTTACCTAACTGGGGAGAAATTTTTTCAATTGGCTGTAATTAGAAATGTTTCCTCTTGGTGACGAAGAAATGTTTTCATCTGACTAGATAGAAAAAACTTTTCATCTAACTTGGAAGAACATTTTTCATTTGGCTGTAATAAGACATTTTTTCACATTGGTAACGAAGAATATTTTTCATCTGGCTAGATAGAACTAAAAAATCACCTAACCGGGTAGAAAATTTTTCAATTGGCTGTAATTAGAATTTTACACATTGGTTACGAAGAAAAATTTTTCATCTGGCCAGATAGAAAAGATTTTTCCACCTAACTGGGGAGAAATGGTTTCAATTGGCTGTTATTAAAAACGTTTTCACCTTGCTTTGGCCTGGTAGAAAAATTTTATAACCTAACTGGGAAAAAAATTTCTTGGTTACGAAGATTTTTTTTTATCTGGTGTAGCCGGGATGTGTATAAGGGGTGTTTGTACTGCTTGCCGTACAAGCTAGCCTTAATAGCGACGTGGTAGAGCACTCGCTTTGGGATGTAGAGGTCCCGGGTTCGAATCCCATTGGAGTCGAATATTTAATTTTTCATCTGGCCAGGGAGGAATTCTTTTTACCTAACTGGGGAGAAATTTTTTCAATTGGCTGTAATTAGAAATGTTTCCTCTTGGTGACGAAGAAATGTTTTCATCTGACTAGATAGAAAAAACTTTTCACCTAACTTGGAAGAACATTTTTCATTTGGCTGTAATAAGACATTTTTTCACATTGGTAACGAAGAATATTTTTCATCTGGCTAGATAGAACTAAAAAATCACCTAACCGGGTAGAAAATTTTTTCAATTGGCTGTAATTAGAATTTTACACATTGGTTACGAAGAAAAATTTTTCATCTGGCCAGATAGAAAAGATTTTTCCACCTAACTGGGGAGAAATGGTTTCAATTGGTTGTTATTAAAAACGTTTTCACCTTGCTTTGACCTGGTAGAAAATTTTTTAACCTAACTGGAAAAAAAAATTTCTTGGTTACGAAGAAATTTTTTTATCTGGTGTAGCCGGGATGTGTATAAGGGGTGTTTGTACTGCTTGCCGTACAAGCTAGCCTTCATAGCGACGTGGTAGAGCACTCGCTTTGGGATGTAGAGGTCCCGGGTTCGAATCCCATTGGAGTCGAATATTTAATTTTTCATCTGGCCAGGGAGGAATTCTTTTTACCTAACTGGGGAGAAATTTTTTCAATTGGCTGTAATTAGAAATGTTTCCTCTTGGTGACGAAGAAATGTTTTCATCTGACTAGATAGAAAAAACTTTTCACCTAACTTGGAAGAACATTTTTCATTTGGCTGTAATAAGACATTTTTTCACATTGGTAACGAAGAATATTTTTCATCTGGCTAGATAGAACTAAAAAATCACGTAACCGGGTAGAAAATTTTTCAATTGGCTGTAATTAGAATTTTACACATTGGTTACGAAGAAAAAATTTTCATCTGGCCAGATAGAAAAGATTTTTCCACCTAACTGGGGAGAAATGGTTTCAATTGGCTGTTATTAAAAACGTTTTCACCTTGCTTTGGCCTGGTAGAAATTTTTTTTAACCCAACTGGGAAAAAAAATTTTCTTGGTTACGAAGAAATTTTTTTATCTGGTGTAGCCGGGATGTTTATAAGGGGTGTTTGTACTGCTTGCCGTACAAGCTAGCCTTAATAGAGACGTGGTAGAGCACTCGCTTTGGGATGTAGAGGTCCCGGGTTCGAATCCCATTGGAGTCGAATATTTAATTTTTCATCTGGCCAGGGAGGAATTCTTTTTACCTAACTGGGGAGAAATTTTTTCAATTGGCTGTAATTAGAAATGTTTCCTCTTGGTGACGAAGAAATTTTTTCATCTGACTAGATAGAAAAAACTTTTCACCTAACTTGGAAGAACATTTTTCATTTGGCTGTAATAAGACATTTTTTCACATTGGTAACGAAGAATATTTTTCATCTGGCTAGATAGAACTAAAAAATCACCTAACCGGGTAGAAAATTTTTCAATTGGCTGTAATTAGAATTTTACACATTGGTTACGAAGAAAAAAATTTCATCTGGCCAGATAGAAAAGATTTTTCCACCTAACTGGGGAAAAATGGTTTCAATTGGCTGTTTTTAAAAACGTTTTCACCTTGCTTTGGCCTGGTAGAAATTTTTTTTTAAACTAACTGGGAAAAAAAAAATTCTTGGTTACGAAGAATTTTTTTTATCTGGTGTAGCCGGGATGTGTATAAGGGGTGTTTGTACTGCTTGCCGTACAAGCTAGCCTTAATAGCGACGTGGTAGAGCACTCGCTTTGGGATGTAGAGGTCCCGGGTTCGAATCCCATTGGAGTCGAATATTTAATTTTTCATCTGGCCAGGGAGGAATTCTTTTTACCTAACTGGGGAGAAATTTTTTCAATTGGCTGTAATTAGAAATGTTTCCTCTTGGTGACGAAGAAATTTTTTCATCTGACTAGAAAGAAAAAACTTTTCACCTAACTTGGAAGAACATTTTTCATTTGGCTGTAATAAGACATTTTTTCACATTGGTAATGAAGAATATTTTTCATCTGGCTAGATAGAACTAAAAAATCACGTAACCGGGTAGAAAATTTTTCAATTGGCTGTAATTAGAATTTTACACATTGGTTACGAAGAAAAATTTTCATCTGGCCAGATAGAAAAGATTTTTCCACCTAACTTGGGAGAAATGGTTTCAATTGGCTGTTATTAAAAACGTTTTCACCTTGCTTTGGCCTGGTAGAAAATTTTTTTAACCTAACTGGGAAAAAAAATTCTTGGTTACGAAGAAATTTTTTTAACTGGTGTAGCCGGGATGTGTATAAGGGTGTTTGTACTGCTTGCCGTACAAGCTAGCCTTAATAGCGACGTGGTAGAGCACTCGCTTTGGGATGTAGAGGTCCCGGGTTCGAATCCCATTGGAGTCGAATATTTAATTTTTCATCTGGCCAGGGAGGAATTCTTTTTACCTAACTGGGGAGAATTTTTTTCAATTGGCTGTAATTAGAAATGTTTCCTCTTGGTGACGAAGAAATGTTTTCATCTGACTAGATAGAAAAAACTTTTCATCTAACTTGGAAGAACATTTTTCATTTGGCTGTAATAAGACATTTTTTCACATTGGTAACGAAGAATATTTTTCATCTGGCTAGATAGAACTAAAAAATCACGTAACCGGGTAGAAAATTTTTCAATTGGCTGTAATTAGAATTTTACACATTGGTTACGAAGAAAAATTTTTCATCTGGCCAGATAGAAAAGATTTTTCCACCTAACTGGGGAGAAATGGTTTCAATTGGTTGTTATTAAAAACGTTTTCACCTTGCTTTGACCTGGTAGAAAATTTTTTAACCTAACTGGAAAAAAAAATTTCTTGGTTACGAAGAAATTTTTTTATCTGGTGTAGCCGGGATGTGTATAAGGGGTGTTTGTACTGCTTGCCGTACAAGCTAGCCTTCATAGCGACGTGGTAGAGCACTCGCTTTGGGATGTAGAGGTCCCGGGTTCGAATCCCATTGGAGTCGAATATTTAATTTTTCATCTGGCCAGGGAGGAATTCTTTTTACCTAACTGGGGAGAAATTTTTTCAATTGGCTGTAATTAGAAATGTTTCCTCTTGGTGACGAAGAAATGTTTTCATCTGACTAGATAGAAAAAACTTTTCACCTAACTTGGAAGAACATTTTTCATTTGGCTGTAATAAGACATTTTTTCACATTGGTAACGAAGAATATTTTTCATCTGGCTAGATAGAACTAAAAAATCACGTAACCGGGTAGAAAATTTTTCAATTGGCTGTAATTAGAATTTTACACATTGGTTACGAAGAAAAAATTTTCATCTGGCCAGATAGAAAAGATTTTTCCACCTAACTGGGGAGAAATGGTTTCAATTGGCTGTTATTAAAAACGTTTTCACCTTGCTTTGGCCTGGTAGAAATTTTTTTTAACCCAACTGGGAAAAAAAATTTTCTTGGTTACGAAGAAATTTTTTTATCTGGTGTAGCCGGGATGTTTATAAGGGGTGTTTGTACTGCTTGCCGTACAAGCTAGCCTTAATAGAGACGTGGTAGAGCACTCGCTTTGGGATGTAGAGGTCCCGGGTTCGAATCCCATTGGAGTCGAATATTTAATTTTTCATCTGGCCAGGGAGGAATTCTTTTTACCTAACTGGGGAGAAATTTTTTCAATTGGCTGTAATTAGAAATGTTTCCTCTTGGTGACGAAGAAATTTTTTCATCTGACTAGATAGAAAAAACTTTTCACCTAACTTGGAAGAACATTTTTCATTTGGCTGTAATAAGACATTTTTTCACATTGGTAACGAAGAATATTTTTCATCTGGCTAGATAGAACTAAAAAATCACCTAACCGGGTAGAAAATTTTTCAATTGGCTGTAATTAGAATTTTACACATTGGTTACGAAGAAAAAAATTTCATCTGGCCAGATAGAAAAGATTTTTCCACCTAACTGGGGAAAAATGGTTTCAATTGGCTGTTTTTAAAAACGTTTTCACCTTGCTTTGGCCTGGTAGAAATTTTTTTTTAAACTAACTGGGAAAAAAAAAATTCTTGGTTACGAAGAATTTTTTTTATCTGGTGTAGCCGGGATGTGTATAAGGGGTGTTTGTACTGCTTGCCGTACAAGCTAGCCTTAATAGCGACGTGGTAGAGCACTCGCTTTGGGATGTAGAGGTCCCGGGTTCGAATCCCATTGGAGTCGAATATTTAATTTTTCATCTGGCCAGGGAGGAATTCTTTTTACCTAACTGGGGAGAAATTTTTTCAATTGGCTGTAATTAGAAATGTTTCCTCTTGGTGACGAAGAAATTTTTTCATCTGACTAGAAAGAAAAAACTTTTCACCTAACTTGGAAGAACATTTTTCATTTGGCTGTAATAAGACATTTTTTCACATTGGTAATGAAGAATATTTTTCATCTGGCTAGATAGAACTAAAAAATCACGTAACCGGGTAGAAAATTTTTCAATTGGCTGTAATTAGAATTTTACACATTGGTTACGAAGAAAAATTTTCATCTGGCCAGATAGAAAAGATTTTTCCACCTAACTTGGGAGAAATGGTTTCAATTGGCTGTTATTAAAAACGTTTTCACCTTGCTTTGGCCTGGTAGAAAATTTTTTTAACCTAACTGGGAAAAAAAATTCTTGGTTACGAAGAAATTTTTTTAACTGGTGTAGCCGGGATGTGTATAAGGGTGTTTGTACTGCTTGCCGTACAAGCTAGCCTTAATAGCGACGTGGTAGAGCACTCGCTTTGGGATGTAGAGGTCCCGGGTTCGAATCCCATTGGAGTCGAATATTTAATTTTTCATCTGGCCAGGGAGGAATTCTTTTTACCTAACTGGGGAGAATTTTTTTCAATTGGCTGTAATTAGAAATGTTTCCTCTTGGTGACGAAGAAATGTTTTCATCTGACTAGATAGAAAAAACTTTTCATCTAACTTGGAAGAACATTTTTCATTTGGCTGTAATAAGACATTTTTTCACATTGGTAACGAAGAATATTTTTCATCTGGCTAGATAGAACTAAAAAATCACGTAACCGGGTAGAAAATTTTTCAATTGGCTGTAATTAGAATTTTACACATTGGTTACGAAGAAAAATTTTTCATCTGGCCAGATAGAAAAGATTTTTCCACCTAAATGGGGAGAAATGGTTTCAATTGGCTGTTATTAAAAACGTTTTCACCTTGCTTTGGCCTGGTAGAAAAATTTTTTAACCTAACTGGGAAAAAAAAATTTCTTGGTTACGAAGATTTTTTTTTATCTGGTGTAGCCGGGATGTGTATAAGGGGTGTTTGTACTTCTTGCCGTATAAGCTAGCCTTAATAGCGACGTGGTAGAGCACTCGCTTTGGGATGTAGAGGTCCCGGGTTCGAATCCCATTTGAGTCGAATATTTAATTTTTCATCTGGCCAGGGAGGAATTCTTTTTACCTAACTGGGGAGAAATTTTTTCAATTGGCTGTAATTAGAAATGTTTCCTCTTGGCGACGAAGAAATTTTTTCATCTGACTAGATAGAAAAAACTTTTCACCTAACTTGGAAGAACATTTTTCATTTGGCTGTAATAAGACATTTTTTCACATTGGTAACGAAGAATATTTTTCATCTGGCTAGATAGAACTAAAAAATCACCTAACCGGGTAGAAAATTTTTCAATTGGCTGTAATTAGAATTTTACACATTGGTTACGAAGAAAAATTTTTCATCTGGCCAGATAGAAAAGATTTTTCCACCTAACTGGGGAAAAATGGTTTCAATTGGCTGTTATTAAAAACGTTTTCACCTTGCTTTGGCCTGGTAGAAAAATTTTTTAACCCAACTGGGAAAAAAAAAAATCTTGGTTACGAAGAAATTTTTTTATCTGGTGTAGCCGGGATGTGTATAAGGGGTGTTTGTACTGCTTGCCGTACAAGCTAGCCTTAATAGCGACGTGGTAGAGCACTCGCTTTGGGATGTAGAGGTCCCGGGTTCGAATCCCATTGGAGTCGAATATTTAATTTTTCATCTGGCCAGGGAGGAATTCTTTTTACCTAACTGGGGAGAAATTTTTTTCAATTGGCTGTAATTAGAAATGTTTCCTCTTGGTAACGAAGAAATTTTTTCATCTGACTAGATAGAAAAAACTTTTCACCTAACTTGGAAGAACATTTTTCATTTGGCTGTAATAAGACATTTTTTCACATTGGTAACGAAGAATATTTTTCATCTGGCTAGATAGAACTAAAAAATCACCTAACCGGGTAGAAAAATTTTCAATTGGCTGTAATTAGAATTTTACACATTGGTTACGAAGAAAAATTTTTCATCTGGCCAGATAGAAAAGATTTTTCCACCTAACTGGGGAGAAATGGTTTCAATTGGCTGTTATTAAAAACGTTTTCACCTTGCTTTGGCCTGGTAGAAAATTTTTTTAACCTAACTGGGAAAAAAAATTCTTGGTTACGAAGAATTTTTTTTATCTGGTGTAGCCGGGATGTGTATAAGGGGTGTTTGTACTGCTTGCCGTACAAGCTAGCCTTAATAGCGACGTGGTAGAGCACTCGCTTTGGGATGTAGAGGTCCCGGGTTCGAATCCCATTGGAGTCGAATATTTAATTTTTCATCTGGCCAGGGAGGAATTCTTTTTACCTAACTGGGGAGAAATTTTTTCAATTGGCTGTAATTAGAAATGTTTCCTCTTGGTGACGAAGAAATTTTTTCATCTGACTAGATAGAAAAAACTTTTCACCTAACTTGGAAGAACATTTTTCATTTGGCTGTAATAAGACATTTTTTCACATTGGTAACGAAGAATATTTTTCATCTGGCTAGATAGAACTAAAAAATCACCTAACCGGGTAGAAAATTTTTCAATTGGCTGTAATTAGAATTTTACACATTGGTTACGAAGAAAAAAATTTCATCTGGCCAGATAGAAAAGATTTTTCCACCTAACTGGGGAGAAATGGTTTCAATTGGCTGTTTTTAAAAACGTTTTCACCTTGCTTTGGCCTGGTAGAAATTTTTTTTAACCTAACTGGGAAAAAAAAATCTTGGTTACGAAGAAATTTTTTTATCTGGTGTAGCCGGGATGTGTATAAGGGGTGTTTGTACTGCTTGCCGTACAAGCTAGCCTTAATAGCGACGTGGTAGAGCACTCGCTTTGGGATGTAGAGGTCCCGGGTTCGAATCCCATTGGAGTCGAATATTTAATTTTTCATCTGGCCAGGGAGGAATTCTTTTTACCTAACTGGGGAGAAATTTTTTCAATTGGCTGTAATTAGAAATGTTTCCTCTTGGTGACGAAGAAATTTTTTCATCTGACTAGATAGAAAAAACTTTTCACCTAACTTGGAAGAACATTTTTCATTTGGCTGTAATAAGACATTTTTTCACATTGGTAACGAAGAATATTTTTCATCTGGCTAGATAGAACTAAAAAATCACCTAACCGGGTAGAAAAATTTTCAATTGGCTGTAATTAGAATTTTACACATTGGTTACGAAGAAAAATTTTTCATTGGCCAGATAGAAAAGATTTTTCCACCTAACTGGGGAGAAATGGTTTCAATTGGCTGTTATTAAAAACGTTTTCACCTTGCTTTGGCCTGGTAGAAAATTTTTTTAACCCAACTGGGAAAAAAAAAAATTCTTGGTTACGAAGAAATTTTTTTATCTGGTGTAGCCGGGATGTGTATAAGGGGTGATTGTACTGCTTGTCGTACAAGCTAGCCTTAATAGCGACGTGGTAGAGCACTCGCTTTGGGATGTAGAGGTCCCGGGTTCGAATCCCATTGGAGTCGAATATTTAATTTTTCATCTGGCCAGGGAGGAATTCTTTTTACCTAACTGGGGAGAATTTTTTTCAATTGGCTGTAATTAGAAATGTTTCCTCTTGGTGACGAAGAAATTTTTTCATCTGACTAGATAGAAAAAACTTTTCACCTAACTTGGAAGAACATTTTTCATTTGGCTGTAATAAGACATTTTTTCACATTGGTAACGAAGAATATTTTTCATCTGGCTAGATAGAACTAAAAAATCACCTAACCGGGTAGAAAATTTTTCAATTGGCTGTAATTAGAATTTTACACATTGGTTACGAAGAAAAAATTTTCATCTGGCCAGATAGAAAAGATTTTTCCACCTAACTGGGGAGAAATGGTTTCAATTGGCTGTTTTTAAAAACGTTTTCACCTTGCTTTGGCCTGGTAGAATTTTTTTTAACCTAACTGGGAAAAAAAAATTCTTGGTTACGAAGAAATTTTTTTATCTGGTGTAGCCGGGATGTGTATAAGGGGTGTTTGTACTGCTTGCCGTACAAGCTAGCCTTAATAGCGACGTGGTAGAGCACTCGCTTTGGGATGTAGAGGTCCCGGGTTCGAATCCCATTGGAGTCGAATATTTAATTTTTCATCTGGCCAGGGAGGAATTCTTTTTACCTAACTGGGGAGAAATTTTTTCAATTGGCTGTAATTAGAAATGTTTCCTCTTGGTGACGAAGAAATTTTTTCATCTGACTAGATAGAAAAAACTTTTCACCTAACTTGGAAGAACATTTTTCATTTGGCTGTAATAAGACATTTTTTCACATTGGTAACGAAGAATATTTTTCATCTGGCTAGATAGAACTAAAAAATCACCTAACCGGGTAGAAAAATTTTCAATTGGCTGTAATTAGAATTTTACACATTGGTTACGAAGAAAAAAATTTCATCTGGCCAGATAGAAAAGATTTTTCCACCTAACTGGGGAGAAATGGTTTCAATTGGCTGTTATTAAAAACGTTTTCACCTTGCTTTGGCCTGGTAGAAATTTTTTTTAACCCAACTGGGAAAAAAAATTTTCTTGGTTACGAAGAAATTTTTTTATCTGGTGTAGCCGGGATGTTTATAAGGTGTGTTTGTACTGCTTGCCGTACAAGCTAGCCTTAATAGAGACGTGGTAGAGCACTCGCTTTGGGATGTAGAGGTCCCGGGTTCGAATCCCATTGGAGTCGAATATTTAATTTTTCATCTGGCCAGGGAGGAATTCTTTTTACCTAACTGGGGAGAAATTTTTTCAATTGGCTGTAATTAGAAATGTTTCCTCTTGGTGACGAAGAAATTTTTTCATCTGACTAGATAGAAAAAACTTTTCACCTAACTTGGAAGAACATTTTTCATTTGGCTGTAATAAGACATTTTTTCACATTGGTAACGAAGAATATTTTTCATCTGGCTAGATAGAACTAAAAAATCACGTAACCGGGTAGAAAATTTTTCAATTGGCTGTAATTAGAATTTTACACATTGGTTACGAAGAAAAAAATTTCATCTGGCCAGATAGAAAAGATTTTTCCACCTAACTGGGGAAAAATGGTTTCAATTGGCTGTTATTAAAAACGTTTTCACCTTGCTTTGGCCTGGTAGAAAATTTTTTTAACCTAACTGGGAAAAAAAAAAATTCTTGGTTACGAAGAATTTTTTTTATCTGGTGTAGCCGGGATGTGTATAAGGGGTGTTTGTACTGCTTGCCGTACAAGCTAGCCTTAATAGCGACGTGGTAGAGCACTCGCTTTGGGATGTAGAGGTCCCGGGTTCGAATCCCATTGGAGTCGAATATTTAATTTTTCATCTGGCCAGGGAGGAATTCTTTTTACCTAACTGGGGAGAAATTTTTTCAATTGGCTGTAATTAGAAATGTTTCCTCTTGGTGACGAAGAAATTTTTTCATCTGACTAGATAGAAAAAACTTTTCACCTAACTTGGAAGAACATTTTTCATTTGGCTGTAATAAGACATTTTTTCACATTGGTAACGAAGAATATTTTTCATCTGGCTAGATAGAACTAAAAAATCACCTAACCGGGTAGAAAATTTTTCAATTGGCTGTAATTAGAATTTTACACATTGGTTACGAAGAAAAAAATTTCATCTGGCCAGATAGAAAAGATTTTTCCACCTAACTGGGGAAAAATGGTTTCAATTGGCTGTTATTAAAAACGTTTTCACCTTGCTTTGGCCTGGTAGAAAATTTTTTTAACCTAACTGGGAAAAAAAAAAAATTCTTGGTTACGAAGAATTTTTTTTATCTGGTGTAGCCGGGATGTGTATAAGGGGTGTTTGTACTGCTTGCCGTACAAGCTAGCCTTAATAGCGACGTGGTAGAGCACTCGCTTTGGGATGTAGAGGTTCCGGGTTCGAATCCCATTGGAGTCGAATATTTAATTTTTCATCTGGCAAGGGAGGAATTCTTTTTACCTAACTGGGGAGAATTTTTTTCAATTGGCTGTAATTAGAAATGTTTCCTCTTGGTGACGAAGAAATTTTTTCATCTGACTAGATAGAAAAAACTTTTCACCTAACTTGGAAGAACATTTTTCATTTGGCTGTAATGAGACATTTTTTCACATTGGTAACGAAGAATATTTTTCATCTGGCTAGATAGAACTAAAAAATCACCTAACCGGGTAGAAAATTTTTCAATTGGCTGTAATTAGAATTTTACACATTGGTTACGAAGAAAAAAATTTCATCTGGCCAGATAGAAAAGATTTTTCCACCTAACTGGGGAGAAATGGTTTCAATTGGCTGTTTTTAAAAACGTTTTCACCTTGCTTTGGCCTGGTAGAAATTTTTTTTAACCTAACTGGGAAAAAAAAAATTTCTTGGTCACGAAGAAATTTTTTTATCTGGTGTAGCCGGGATGTGTATAAGGGGTGTTTGTACTGCTTGCCGTACAAGCTAGCCTTAATAGCGACGTGGTAGAGCACTCGCTTTGGGATGTAGAGGTCCCGGGTTCGAATCCCATTGGAGTCGAATATTTAATTTTTCATCTGGCCAGGGAGGAATTCTTTTTACCTAACTGGGGAGAATTTTTTTCAATTGGCTGTAATTAGAAATGTTTCCTCTTGGTGACGAAGAAATTTTTTCATCTGACTAGATAGAAAAAACTTTTCACCTAACTTGGAAGAACATTTTTCATTTGGCTGTAATAAGACATTTTTTCACATTGGTAACGAAGAATATTTTTCATCTGGCTAGATAGAACTAAAAAATCACCTAACCGGGTAGAAAATTTTTCAATTGGCTGTAATTAGAATTTTACACATTGGTTACGAAGAAAAATTTTTCATCTAGCCAGATAGAAAAGATTTTTCCACCTAACTGGGGAGAAATGGTTTCAATTGGCTGTTATTAAAAACGTTTTCACCTTGCTTTGGCCTGGTAGAAAATTTTTTTAACCCGACTGGGAAAAAAAAATTTCTTGGTTACGAAGAAATTTTTTTATCTGGTGTAGCCGGGATGTGTATAAGGGGTGTTTGTACTGCTTGCCGTACAAGCTAGCCTTAATAGCGACGTGGTAGAGCACTCGCTTTGGGATGTAGAGGTCCCGGGTTCGAATCCCATTGGAGTCGAATATTTAATTTTTCATCTGGCCAGGGAGGAATTCTTTTTACCTAACTGGGGAGAAATTTTTTCAATTGGCTGTAATTAGAAATGTTTCCTCTTGGTGACGAAGAAATTTTTTCATCTGACTAGATAGAAAAAACTTTTCACCTAACTTGGAAGAACATTTTTCATTTGGCTGTAATAAGACATTTTTTCACATTGGTAACGAAGAATATTTTTCATCTGGCTAGATAGAACTAAAAAATCACCTAACCGGGTAGAAAATTTTTCAATTGGCTGTAATTAGAATTTTACACATTGGTTACGAAGAAATATTTTTCATCTGGCCAGATAGAAAAGATTTTTCCACCTAACTGGGGAGAAATGGTTTCAATTGGCTGTTATTAAAAACGTTTTCACCTTGCTTTGGCCTGGTAGAAAATTGTTTTAACCCAACTGGGAAAAAAAAAATTCTTGGTTACGAAGAAATTTTTTTATCTGGTGTAGCCGGGATGTGTATAAGGGGTGTTTGTACTGCTTGCCGTACAAGCTAGCCTTAATAGCGACGTGGTAGAGCACTCGCTTTGGGATCTAGAGGTCCCGGGTTCGAATCCCATTGGAGTCGAATATTTAATTTTTCATCTGGCCAGGGAGGAATTCTTTTTACCTAACTGGGGAGAAATTTTTTTCAATTGGCTGTAATAAGAAATGTTTCCTCTTGGTGACGAAGAAATGTTTTCATCTGACTAGATAGAAAAAACTTTTCACCTAACTTGGAAGAACATTTTTCATTTGGCTGTAATAAGACATTTTTTCACATTGGTAATGAAGAATATTTTCCATCTGGCTAGATAGAACTAAAAAATCACCTAACCGGGTAGAAAATTTTTCAATTGGCTGTAATTAGAATTTTACACATTGGTTACGAAGAAAAATTTTCATCTGGCCAGATAGAAAAGATTTTTCCACCTAACTGGGGAGAAATGGTTTCAATTGGCTGTTATTAAAAACGTTTTCACCTTGCTTTGGCCTGGTAGAAAATTTTTTTAACCTAACTGGGAAAAAAAAAAATTTCTTGGTTACGAAGAAATTTTTTTATCTGGTGTAGCCGGGATGTGTATAAGGGGTGTTTGTACTGCTTGCCGTACAAGCTAGCCTTAATAGCGACGTGGTAGAGCACTCGCTTTGGGATGTAGAGGTCCCGGGTTCGAATCCCATTGGAGTCGAATATTTAATTTTTCATCTGGCCAGGGAGGAATTCTTTTTACCTAACTGGGGAGAAATTTTTTCAATTGGCTGTAATAAGAAATCTTTCCTCTTGGTGACGAAGAAATTTTTTCATCTGACTAGAAAGAAAAAACTTTTCACCTAACTTGGAAGAACATTTTTCATTTGGCTGTAAAAAGACATTTTTTCTCATTGGTAATGAAGAATATTTTTCATCTGGCTAGATAGAACTAAAAAATCACGTAACCGGGTAGAAAATTTTTCAATTGGCTGTAATTAGAATTTTACACATTGGTTACGAAGAAAAATTTTTCATCTGGCCAGATAGAAAAGATTTTTCCACCTAACTGGGGAGAAATGGTTTCAATTGGCTGTTATTAAAAACGTTTTCACCTTGCTTTGGCCTGGTAGAAAATTTTTTTAACCTAACTGGGAAAAAAAATTTCTTGGTTACGAAGAAATTTTTTTATCTGGTGTAGCCGGGATGTGTATAAGGGGTGTTTGTACTGCTTGCCGTACAAGCTAGCCTTAATAGCGACGTGGTAGAGCACTCGCTTTGGGATGTAGAGGTCCCGGGTTCGAATCCCATTGGAGTCGAATATTTAATTTTTCATCTGGCAAGGGAGGAATTCTTTTTACCTAACTGGGGAGAAATTTTTTCAATTGGCTGTAATTAGAAATGTTTCCTCTTGGTGACGAAGAAATTTTTTCATCTGACTAGATAGAAAAAACTTTTCACCTAACTTGGAAGAACATTTTTCATTTGGCTGTAATAAGACATTTTTTCACATTGGTAACGAAGAATATTTTTCATCTGGCTAGATAGAACTAAAAAATCACCTAACCGGGTAGAAAATTTTTCAATTGGCTGTAATTAGAATTTTACACATTGGTTACGAAGAAAAATTTTTCATCTGGCCAGATAGAAAAGATTTTTCCACCTAACTGGGGAGAAATGGTTTCAATTGGCTGTTTTTAAAAACGTTTTCACCTTGCTTTGGCCTGGTAGAAATTTTTTTTAACCTAACTGGGAAAAAAAAAAATTTCTTGGTTACGAAGAAATTTTTTTATCTGGTGTAGCCGGGATGTGTATAAGGGGTGTTTGTACTGCTTGCCGTACAAGCTAGCCTTAATAGCGACGTGGTAGAGCACTCGCTTTGGGATGTAGAGGTCCCGGGTTCGAATCCCATTGGAGTTGACTATTTAATTTTTCATCTGGCCAGGGAGGAATTCTTTTTACCTAACTGGGGAGAAATTTTTTTCAATTGGCTGTAATAAGAAATGTTTCCTCTTGGTGACGAAGAAATTTTTTCATCTGACTAGATAGAAAAAACTTTTCACCTAACTTGGAAGAACATTTTTCATTTGGCTGTAATAAGACATTTTTTCACATTGGTAATGAAGAATATTTTCCATCTGGCTAGATAGAACTAAAAAATCACCTAACCGGGTAGAAAATTTTTCAATTGGCTGTAATTAGAATTTTACACATTGGTTACGAAGAAAAATTTTCATCTGGCCAGATAGAAAAGATTTTTCCACCTAACTGGGGAGAAATGGTTTCAATTGGCTGTTATTAAAAACGTTTTCACCTTGCTTTGGCCTGGTAGAAAATTTTTTTAACCTAACTGGGAAAAAAAAAATTTCTTGGTTACGAAGAAATTTTTTTATCTGGTGTAGCCGGGATGTGTATAAGGGGTGTTTGTACTGCTTGCCGTACAAGCTAGCCTTAATAGCGACGTGGTAGAGCACTCGCTTTGGGATGTAGAGGTCCCGGGTTCGAATCCCATTGGAGTCGAATATTTAATTTTTCATCTGGCCAGGGAGGAATTCTTTTTACCTAACTGGGGAGAAATTTTTTCAATTGGCTGTAATAAGAAATCTTTCCTCTTGGTGACGAAGAAATTTTTTCATCTGACTAGAAAGAAAAAACTTTTCACCTAACTTGGAAGAACATTTTTCATTTGGCTGTAAAAAGACATTTTTTCTCATTGGTAATGAAGAATATTTTTCATCTGGCTAGATAGAACTAAAAAATCACGTAACCGGGTAGAAAATTTTTCAATTGGCTGTAATTAGAATTTTACACATTGGTTACGAAGAAAAATTTTTCATCTGGCCAGATAGAAAAGATTTTTCCACCTAACTGGGGAGAAATGGTTTCAATTGGCTGTTATTAAAAACGTTTTCACCTTGCTTTGGCCTGGTAGAAAATTTTTTTAACCTAACTGGGAAAAAAAATTTCTTGGTTACGAAGAAATTTTTTTATCTGGTGTAGCCGGGATGTGTATAAGGGGTGTTTGTACTGCTTGCCGTACAAGCTAGCCTTAATAGCGACGTGGTAGAGCACTCGCTTTGGGATGTAGAGGTCCCGGGTTCGAATCCCATTGGAGTCGAATATTTAATTTTTCATCTGGCCAGGGAGGAATTCTTTTTACCTAACTGGGGAGAAATTTTTTCAATTGGCTGTAATTAGAAATGTTTCCTCTTTGTGACGAAGAAATTTTTTCATCTGACTAGATAGAAAAAACTTTTCACCTAACTTGGAAGAACATTTTTCATTTGGCTGTAATAAGACATTTTTTCACATTGGTAACGAAGAATATTTTTCATCTGGCTAGATAGAACTGAAAAATCACCTAACCGGGTAGAAAATTTTTCAATTGGCTGTAATTAGAATTTTACACATTGGTTACGAAGAAAAATTTTTCATCTGGCCAGATAGAAAAGATTTTTTCCACCTAACTTGGGAGAAATGGTTTCAATTGGCTGTTATTAAAAACGTTTTCACCTTGCTTTGGCCTGGTAGAAAATTTTTTTAACCTAACTGGGAAAAAAAAATTTCTTGGTTACGAAGAAATTTTTTTATCTGGTGTAGCCGGGATGTCATTTTGAATTTGGGTCAAGTGGGGTCAAAAATGAGGTCACGGGGTCATTTCTTAGAAAAACCTTGTAAACACTCTAGAGGCCACATTTTTGCCCAATCAACCTGAAATTTGGTCAGAATGATTGTCTTGATGAAATCTCGGACAAGTTTGAAATTGGGTCAAGTGGGGTCAAAAATGAGGTCACGGGGTCAAATCTTAGAAAAACCTTGTAGACCCTCTAGAAGCCATATTTTGTGCCCAATCAACCTGAAATTTGGTCAGAATGATTATCTTGATAAAATCTCGGACAAGTTCGAAATTGGGTCAAGTGGGGTCAAAAATGAGGTCACAGGGTCAATTCTAAGAAAAACCTTGTAGACACTCTAGAGGCCATTTTTTTTGCCCAAGCAACCTGAAATTTGGTCAGTATGATCATCTTGATAAAATCTCGGACAAGTTCGAAATTGGGTCAAGTGGGGTCAAAAATGAGGTCACAGGGTCAAATCTTAGAAAAAACTTGTAGACACTCTAGAAGCCATAATTTTTGCCCAATCAACCTGAAATTTGGTCAGTATGATCATCTTGATAAAATCTCGCACAAGTTCGAAATTGGGTCAAGTGGGGTCAAAAATGAGGTCACGGGGTCAAATCTTAGAAAAACCTTATAGACACTCTAAAAGCCACATTTTTTGCCTGATCAACCTGAAAATTGGTCAGAATGATTGTCTTGATGAAATCTCTGACAAGTTTGAAATTGGGTCAAGAAAGGTCAAAAATGCGGTCACGGGGTCAAATCTTAGAAAAAACTTGTAGACACTCTAGAAGCCATTTTTGTGCCCAAGCAACCTGAAATTTGGTCAGAATGATTGTCTTGATGAAATCTCAGACAAGTTTGAAATTGGGTTAAGTGGGGTCAAAAATGAGGTCACAGGGTCAAATATTGGAAAAACCTTGTAGACACTCTAGAAGCCATAATTTTTTGCCTGATCAACCTGAAAATTGGTCAGAATGATCATCTTGATGAAATGTAGGTCAATTTTGAAATTGGGTTAAGTGTGGTCAAAAATGAGGTCACGGGGTCAAATCTTAGAAAAACCTTGTAAGCAGTGTAGAGGCGTCATTTTTGCCCAATTGATCTGAAATTTGGTAAGGATTCTTCATCCTTTCTAAATCTTCTTTAAACTATTTTCGACAGTTCATTCAGGTGAGCGATTTAGGGCCACTATGGCCCTCTTGTCCATATCGATGAAGTAGTACATGACTGATTATGTAATCTAAGAATTAAGACGAAGCTTATCTCGGTGTTTACATTCGACCTTAAAAACTGTCAGGAATTTAAAACATTCATCTGAATGGATTTAACGCAGAATTATTCGACCGGGGAGGATTTCGGAGATAGTAAGTAGCTTTGCATCTGATCTCATCAAAACTTCGGAGACAAAAAGGACGTTTGAGATTGCGAAAATCACGCGGTTCATATCTTCTTAATCATTAAAGTATGTACGTATTACTCGAAATTTCTTTTGTTAGATATTTTCTTGCTACAGCATTAGAAATCCTCTCAATTATCGAGTTCTAAAGCCGTAAGCGATCACCCCACCTCTAACACCCATTCACCCTTATGATTAGGACTCACCGAGTATCGGAGTTGTAAATCAGATTATATTTTCGTAAATAAATAACGAAAAGACTTAAAAAAGATTTAAAAAAGAGATTGTAACAGAATAAATAGAATTGATGATATGTGACTTGAGATGGAAAAGTTTATCGGGCTCGGCTGCGGAATTTATCGGGTTCGCCTCCGGCTCACCAGATGAATTCCTACGCCTTGCCCGATAAACTTTTCCATCTCAAGTCACCAACAATCTATTTTCTATATATCGCCTGTCTACAGAGCCACAGATTGAGGGAGTATTTTTGTTTTCAAATATAAATATTTCATTATTCCTGACTGAAACCCTATGTTGTTGGTACATATCCAAAGTCTTTTTGAGACAATTCCAATGAGTATACACAACAAAGGGTTTTATTTGGAAATAAAGATTTTAGACTGGCTTTGCCCCCTCTTATCTGGATTCCTGTACCAAGGTATAAATTAAAAAGAAAAAGAACAAAAAAACCCTGCTGTTTAGTGGTGTTTGTGGTTCACAGTCATATCTAGGTTCATCCAATTTTTATCAAACTTTATAAGAATATTACAAGTCACATGGATCGAGAAACTGCAGGTCAGTAAAATCTAGTTTTACACATCTTACGCTATCAAATAAAGCTCAAATGAGCGTGTGTATAATAACAATTTCACTTGTGCACGAGTCACAAACATCGAGCAGCCTGGACAATCACACAAACCAATAAGAAAATGTGCTGACCGCATGAAGAGGGATATCTACAGAGCGCATACCGGAGGCTTCCCAGACTGTGCGTATGCACAGGCTAGCTACAGTTAACAACACCATGGAATTGACAAGATGAATGATTTTGGAATGATTTAGGAATGAAATGGAATGAGTGTGTGGAGCGAGTTTTGAGTGAATTTATAGGGAGGTAATCCTATTTCGCAAATTTTGTTCAGGATGAACAAAATTTGCGGTATTGATTACCTCCCTTTAATAAAAAAGTGCATACAAGTTCTGTGCACAGCTTCAAATTTCTTCAAGAACCTATGAGGCGCTAACTATTTGAATTATGTCAGTGAAATCGCGATTTTTCTCTGTCAAAATTTATTTTGAATGATGTTGTTGATTCTATATTTTTTTATAGGTTTGATCGCTTTTTAATGGTTTGAGTGAGTGTTTGGAATGAATGATTGGAGCGCTGAGTGATCGATTTAGAATGGTTTAGATTGAGGTGAATGTCAATTTCACGATGTTATTAACTGTATCAAGTCACATCCGGGCTTAAAAGGAATATCTTAGGTCGTGTTGTATAAAGGGCTAAAATCGGTAAAACATGTTCCACTAAACTCATATCTCATTTAGGTTGTTGTCCATATAATACTAGCGAACACACACTTTTCACTAAATTAATTTTAATTCTATGTAAACTTAATAGAAAAACGAAATGAAGTGGTTTTAGAATAAAAAAGGAAATATTTTATCTACACCCAAGCCGAGGCAATAATTTATTTTTTCTTATTTGATGCGCACTTTAAGTCATAACTATTCAGAGTTCGACCCAGACGGGGTCCCAGGGATCCCAAATTGATTGAATGGAGTTTAACGCCGCTTTCAACATTTTTTCAGTTATATCACGGCGGCTGGAGCACCTAACAATGGTTTCCTGGTATTTCTCTCACCAGTACAACCACTACATCCTTTCCTAGCCTCCAGATGCTATCTCACATAGGTCTACGATTATCAACCATTGGTGAGAGACAAATAGTCGGAAAGAATGAGTGCCGCCGTCGGGGATCGAACCCGGACCCGGGACCTCTAGATTGACAGTCCGACGCGCTATCAACTGCGCTATGACGGCGGCTTTTCAAAATGCTCGAAGGGGTCCCATAAGTTCAAAGGAATTGATTCTATCAGGATCCATCTACATCTATAAAACTTGGATGTTCTTTAAATCAAATTCCATTTTTTTCAAGCCAAGGTTCATACTCCTCCTTGTCCCTTACCTTTGTAAAGAACAAAGTTAAGTTTGAAAATTTGGCTTGCAAAGATATTAGAATTTATCACTAATCTTTTTTTCCCTTGTAAAATACTACACAATAACAGTAAAGAAGGGTTCCCTTATTAACAGGAAGGATCCCCTATTAGCTGGAGGGATCCCTACCATAAGAAGTATTTGTTTGTTTGTTTGTTTGTTTGTTTGTTTGTTTGAATGGAGTCTACTACCATTTTCAACATTCTTTCAGTTATTTCGCGGCGTATGGAGCACCTTACAATGGATTCCTGATATTGCTCATTCCAGTATTACCATTACATCCTTTCCTAGCCTCAAGCTACTATATCCCCCATGGGTCTACGATTATCAAGCCATTGAAGGGAGACAAAAATTGAGAAAGGATGAGTGAATTCGGCGGAGATCAAACCCAGGACATTTTGAATGATAATCCGATGTTCTACCACTTCGCACTATGAGACGTCGGAATTCCTGGAACCCGATTGTAAAACATTTAATGTCGACCACTTCTATTTCCTGTATAATCTTTAGAAAAAGCTATTTTTTGCAAATGCTTATGTAATTGGACGAAGATTTCACCAAAAAGTATCGTCTTTAATATATCGAGGTAAGTACCATTTGAATTTAAAAGAATGTTTGAACCAAAATGGAGTACCGTGTAACCAGAAACAAACATGTATTGGTATGATTTCACTATTAGCATGGTGTGTTCAGTTGAAGGTACACAGTCTTTGATATATTTAGTGATCTTTTGTGCCATTGAGTATTGAAATTTGGATTTTTTGCATTTTGATGAACGAATCTGTGTATAAAAAATATTTAAGATTTAATGAAGTCTCTGAGTAATTGGGACTTCTTCACGTGGAACGGCTTCCGCTATCCGTATATTGGCTTCAGATTTGCACGTACAAGCCACAGGCACCTTGTCGTAGGTCCATATATAATCACAATCCGAGTTATTACGCCTCAAAACTTTGGTAAGAGTATAAACGGGTGTGCACTTTTTCGCATGATCGTTGTTACCATGTCTACATCGATCACAGACGCAGTCGGCGTAAACTATATTTTCTGGTAACCTGTTGACGTCATGATGCATGACGTAACGAGCTGGACAATCGTATTCTCGATCGATATCTTTGAGCTTTGAACATTTTGTTGGTCCATAAAGGTGTGTTGATCTTGCTCTCGTCTGGGGTTCTCTGGAGGAAAGAGAATTGGATAAATGAATATAAATAAAGAAATAGAATGCCGGCTTTGCTAGGCTCCCACTGCCGATCCGAACAACTTGATCGCCTGAATTCATTGATCAAATCCGACCAAGCTCTCGACCAAATGACATATATATGTACACGACTTCACCTCGACCTTTAGTCGATAAAAACAGACCGCTACACAAGCATTCACGACGCCTTTGCGATCGCAGCATTCCGATGTCTGTTCGATCATCCGGACCTTAACTAGATTACTGCTTTATCATTTCCCGACCACCTAGATCTCTGTACATTCGTTCTAAGTTATTACCCGACCTACGTCATTTTGATTTCAACCTGACCAATAATCGAATTTTACACGATCGCTTCGACCACTTCGATATCTTACTCCCGAAAAGCGTTCGAGAATAGTCGAGTGTGATCGTGTTTCATCTTGAGTTCATCGAAAAGCGTCGGGAGCAACTCGAGTACAAGTTGAGAATGGTCGAGCACAGGTCGGGTAAAAGATATCGACCAGGGGCCCGTTTAAAAAAATGATCGTAAGTCAAAATCACAAATCGTACCTGGTGTTTTCATTCGTTGTTAGATTCTGCCTTGCAATATCTCATTTGAATCGTCTTTAGAAGACGGTTCCAATGAGATTTTACATGGCAGAATTCCATAATTAGTTACTTCTGTAGAAGCAATTTTAATTTTTGACTTACGCAAAAAATGATCGTAAGATGTTTAGTAAAACAGGCCCCAGATCCATTCGATTGCTACACGATTAATTCACGATCAGCTTGATCTTCCGCTAGGTCGATACACGATCGCTTCTCGTCCGTTTTTTATTTACAGTTTATTTTCGGTAAAAAAAGCCATGCCGACAACACTGGATACCCCGACCTTCACCATCGCTCATGTCTATCGAGCATGATCAGTACTCGATCGCTTGATTGGATCGACAGTGGGAATATATCATTAGAATTACTGCAAGAATTAAGACGATAAGTATATGTATTTTTTGTATGCACAAAAATATTCATCAATGAAAATGGGATACATCATGAATACCTGACTGAAGAATGCCGGTGAATAACTACTGTTTGAATTTTTTATTGTATTTTTTAACTTGTGGCAGAATATGCAAAGGTATTAAATCGACTTCCGGTTGAGAATTGAATCCAATTTTCAACGTTTTCTGTTACGTTTGTTTCCAGACAAGTCTTAAATTTCACATAAAGTTAGATAAAGAGGATATTGAATGAGTGGATATTGAATACCAAATTTGTTAAACGAGTCATCCATCCATAAACAGAAAAAAACGAGGCTGCCCCGAGTTTTTATCTGTTGATAGATGACTCGTTTGATATATTCGGTATTTGATGAGTAAAAACGTGATATTCTATTTATAATATGACCCGAATTTTGGTGATAAAACGAGAATATTGCAATATTTATCGATTCATGTTATTCCGAGAAACATATAACCCCATTTGCAAAATGACATCAGCAGAACCATATATTTTGCACTGTTATTCCACTAGTGTAATTATACCCGTGTTATATCAAAATTATCAAACGGGGTTATTTTATTCCGGCGACGTAGGTCATTATATAAAGGCTTCTATATAACAAGAAAAGACTTACTCGTCTATTTGCTGGTTTTCTTGTAAGTAAGGTAACAGCCAAAAGGTCCAGTGAAGTTCTTCTATACCGACCCTTCTTCGATCCAACAGTTCTCTTTTCTCTCTAGTAGACAACCGTTTACACCCTTTATATGGACGTTCGGCTTGGATTATTGTGACCATTAGAGTTAGAGTTACGGTGGCAATCGTTGTAGGTAGAACCTGAAAACATTTGATAGACGAATTTTGCGATATGTCTAAAATGTCTTTTTTAATGTGTTTTTGTTTGCTTTTTTTCAGAAAATATTTTTATTGCAGTTCTATAACTTGCCTCTTTAATCCAAATTCGTATCAACAAGTGCTGAACAAACACTCTTCTTTGTAGAGACAAGGGACTTAATTGTAAGATTTGTAATGATTTATTTCCCTTTGAGAAAATACTGTAAAAGAAGAGTGATTGGAAGTGAGATTATAAAGGGATAATCAACCGTAATTTCTCGATAATCAATCGAAAATCATGAAAAAAAAAACATTTTGTAATCCTATTACGACGTGAGGACATCGATGAATCAGGGTTTGAGTAATCAACAGTAGTATGATGTCCATATATGCCAACGTTAACGCCGGAAATGTTACCGATTTCACACCGGAAAGACGAGAAAGATTAGTGCGGTGAGTGCAAAATCGTCAAGAGCCCGTCAGATGATCGCCGCGGGTGATATGTCACCGGTTCGATTTCCACTTCAGAAATTCGCCAGACCTCGCGATTTGTCGATAGATTTTAACTTAAAGTTAAAGTTCATGGAGGCTATATCAGCCGATGCACCGAGCTGTCGCTGTTTAGTTTCCGACGCACCGGCCTGACGCCAACTGTTTTCAACAAATCGTCGTTCGAAATCGCTTCTCCGACACGTTGGAGCGTTAATATTATTTTATGTTTTTAGTTTTCATATGGCAAGAAAGTAAAATACTCTACACCATTACAGAAAAATTTAAGCAAGATTTGCTTCCCTTGGGTTAAAAGGCGGAACCCCTGTATCTGATACTCCGATAAAAGTTTCACTCGGTTGGGACATTGTTAATGATATCAAAATGTAAATGTTTTGAAAATACGCATTCGTTTTCTTTTTTCTATTGAAAATACTTTGCAACTTGTTTTAAAGCCACAATGCCTTAGATATTTGAATGTATTAGTTTGTAAACATCTTTGGCTTAAGATATAAACACAACACTTATATACCATTTTGATTTTTGTATAGTTCCCTAATACTTATAACGAAGTCGTGAGTAAATATGGATCCAATCAAACAATATATTTCGCTCGTTTCGTTAATTCGATAATACTGTGAGATCTGTTAGTATTTATACAATAATGATTCCACGGCCCACATCGTATGTTAGGGTGGATCGGGGAATACCCGTACTAATTTACTGACATCAGAATGCTCCACCCGATTTATTGACTCTTTCGTAGAGAAATCGGAACCTGTCCTGCGTCCAAGATACAGTTAGTTGCATCGTGAAATTGACATTCATCCCATCTAAAACCATTCTCAATCGCTCACTTAGAGCTCCATCTATTTATTCCAAACACTCACTCAAACCAATCAAAACGTTTAAAAAGAAATGATTAACAACTATTTCCAAAATAAATATATCTAGAAAAAACAACACGCGATTTGGCTTGGATTATTGAAATTATGCGTTTTTGAAGAAATATGAAGCTATTTATAGAACTTGTATGCCTATTTTACTTAATGGAGGTAAAACATATCGCTAATTTTGGTCATCCTGAATAAAACAAGCAATATTTGATTACTTCCCTTTAATTTCATCCAATAGTCACTCCACACACTCATTCAACTTCATTCCAAAATCATTCCAAATTATTCACCTCGTCACTTTCACGATGTTGTAAACTGTAAGTATCTCTGATTGAATGGGGATTACTTCCGTTTTTGCCAATTCTGTAGTCATATCGTCGCATCTAGATCAACTAACCATAGATTCCCGATATACCATTCACGACACTATTTCGGATCTCAAGATGCTTATTCTATAAAGGTTTACGATTATCCACCCCTTGTTTTGAGACAATGACGGAACTAATGTATGTCACCGCCGGTAAACGAACCATGGAAGCGTTCACCAGGAGAACGTGTACCCACGCTCAAAACTGAGTACAGTTTCTAAACTTTTGTAAACGTTTCTGGTTCTTTAACGCAGGACTGGTAAGAGTGGTTGGAAATCTATATTTAACATCCTCAGATATCCGTAGCAAATATGGAGACCCAAGGGTATCCGATGATGTATATTAATAAGCATATATCATCCTTCCATTGTATTTTTTAATAAATCCGTATGTATGCACTCTTATATTACCCGTACTCAAATGTGAACGATTCGGTATTAAGATTGTTTATGCAGAAAACATAGTAGTTTAAATTTGAAAAATATTGAGAGTCTTCAAATTGGTCCCCTTAAAACCCACATCAGTCAAAACAATCATTGACAGATTGAGTGTTTGGAATGAATAAAAGGAGTGCCGCGCGAACTATAAAGAATGATTTTGTTCGAGGTAAATTTATGTCTAATTCACGATGTTTCGAACTGTAGGACCAGAATCAGACGCAAAACTCGATTCGCGAAGACTTACTAGGAAAACATCTAAACGCTATTTGTAGATTATCTTCTTTTCGTGACGAGTCATATATCAAACCAGAATAAGTTAGACCATTTCGGTTGGTTGAATTAGGTTGGATGTCCCTTTCAACATTATGACAGTTATATCGTAGCGACTAGAACACCTTACGATGGATTCCTGCTATTTCTCACACTATTACCCCAATTTCATTGTTTCCAAGCCTCAAGCTGCTCATTCCCATAGGGTAACGATTATCAACCCACTGATCAGAAACAAATATTAGAGAGGTTGTTTGCTACTAAGGGGGTTCGAATCAAGGACCCATGATTGAAAATCCGACGAACTACTGACTAAAACTAAGTTTGATCCTTGGCGTAAATTGACCAATCGCTAAGAGGATAGCTTAATCTAACAGTAACTTTTCCCCTACATTAATCTGTATTTGAAATGTATCATTAAAGTCAATAAAGCTAGCTTGTAACCTCACACTGACGCCCTTTTATTGAGCATGTATCTTGGTAATTGGTTTTCGATTGTTATTCCTGCCCACAATTTAACTCCCTCCGTTATATTGTAGGTAGATGATGTGCTTTTAACCCTGAACTAAACTGAGTTTGACTTTCGTTTGAATCTAATTGCTTAATTTAATACGTATATTTAAACAAGTTAGGCTCAAGGTTTTCAAAAACCTAGGCAGAAAGCAGGCAGTGTAGGCGAACGAGCGGGTTCATCTTAGTCTTTAGTGTCTGCCAAAATTTCATCTACTACAGGAATACGTCGTGAACAGCAGGATAAGAGTTAAATAGATTTTTCATGAAACCCGTTTGGAGAAGCGGTGCTATCTTTCGATTTCGTTTTGAAAAGAACTGAGAAAGAGATTAGAAGCACAGCTTGAGTAAGTACGAGCATTCGGTGAACGATGAATATAACGTGGCATAACATGCGAAAAAGGACAAAAGAAACAAATAAAACATTTAATTCAAATGTAGAACATGTTTTGAAAGTTTGCTTGAACGAACTATTTTTAGATCAATTCTCAATTGATGTCAAATGAACTAAAATAGCACCAAAGGTACTAAAATCATTACATTACCCACACTTAGGTGTTAAATTACACAATTAGGATTAACCTTTGCTTGCAACCCTGATTTTATGTGAAAATTCGGTTAACCTATTATAAAAGATAACACAAGAAACTTCAGAGACGTACAATGCTCCCCGATCAAGCGTAGTTCTCAAAGAAAAACAAATTAAGAGAGATAATGACATATCGAGGGGACAGCGCAACACTAATGTAAGTGCCCTCAGTATTGGTACGAGATGTTTATGCATTGTGCCAAGAAGCCTTGAACATGATTTGTGCGATTTCTAATAGGGCCGAGTGTATTTTTCATTGCGTTTATTGGAGAATTAAGCACATGGCAAATAACGCCTGTATGACATCATGTTTAAGCCATGTACTAGGTCAATTATCCGTTATACTCCAATAAACGCAATGAAAAGTACATTCGGTCCATTCAATTTCAATCTTAAAGATCTTAAAAACTATCAAAATATTCGACTCAACAATATTTATACAGAAATAAAGTGCATTAGATTTCCCCACGTGATTCGATTTAAAGTTCTTTGCACCCGACCTTTTCATAAGGGGAAATATAAACAACATACTTACATACAATTTCATTTTGTCTTAATTAAATATATGACTTTTTATTTCAAATACATAGATCTAATATATAGTTGGGAAGTTACAAGAAATTTCCGTGTGCCTAAAGGAGATATTTAGAGAAAAACGATAAGATACTTTTTACAGAAAAGTCTCTTCCATAATGAGGCCTAATATTGAAAAAAAGGTACAATTATGTCTATGTAAGGTATGGTGTATAATCACAACATAGACGTTAAGTTTCATGTAACAAATTGTATACTGAGATGTTGCTGCTAATAAATGGGATAACGGACGAATACAAGGACAGCAGATAAACAGCAAGACGAGTATTCGCTGCCCATTTTTTTCAGGAAACATGAAAATAGTAAAAGTATGTCAATAAAATCGGTCAATAAATTTAATACAAATTCCCAAAGTTAAACGTTTAATATTACCCTAGAATAAGAGGCAGCAAACGCAATTAGAGGATCAAATATTTTCCCACGGATTAACGCATTAAATTTCATAATTTTCCTGGAATTAAAGTCAATGATTTATAAAGGCTTGGAATTATACAAAGCTTTTAATTAATTTTCAAACATGATCCTATTTGGGATCAGTTGTTATATTTGTACGCGAGGGTATTTTCGGAAAATACATATACTTGAATCCAAATCATTTGAAACTCTTTTCAAAATATTATTTTATTTTATTATATTTATTAGAAGCAATTTCAATTTGAAAAAGAATTAATTCAAAGTGTTTGGATAATTAGTACATCTCGATGATTCAGCGCAAGAATGTACTAAGTGTCTATACAATGTATAGATACTTAGTTCAGTCTTGCGCTGAACTCTCGATGGGTAAAAAAATAAAGTTGTTGTGAAGTTGCATAAGCAGCAATTCGGAAAAAGAGGTTCCATTTGCATTTTCATCTGTGACAGTACCTTCCAGTCATTAGTTCTCGGCACCGGTCCCCATTCGGAACACCACTCGGCCAATCTAACGACCAATCTCGGACTATTTTCTTACACTGTTTCCGGCATCATCTTGTTACATACCCAACCGCCTTATATACATCTGAGGTCTATTGCAGTTTACGGAAATGGCCGATTGATGTTCCGAATGGTTCGATCCCGACGACTGCTTACGTTCTTACCGTTATTTGTCTCTAACCAATGAGTAGATAACGGGCTCGATCCCGACGGCGGCACACATTCTCCCACCAATGGTTGGTTTATTGTAAAACGATATCGCAAGAGCAGTTGGAAGCTAGAACAGGATGTTTTGATAGTGCTGATGACAGGAATCATTCAAGGAAACAGTGGTTAGATCCTCATTCCGACGCGACATGAATGATAAATTGTTTAACTTAAGCGGCTAGTTAGCACACTCAAATAAACAGTCTTTAGCGATCTACACTTCTTGAATTTTTTCCAAATTCAACGCTTCTTAATCTAGTTGTTTTCCAGTCATGTCGTGACAGTCAGATATTATATATCCAATGATTCCTAGTATTTCTCTCACCAGCATACTAAATATGGTACCTTTTAAAACATTTAGCATCGAATACGTGCGTATACAATGGTTCCATTTCGTGAATGCTTTGACAGACAGACCTTGCGATGATTGTGCAAGCCTGCATTTTTAACTTACCTGGGCAAAGCGTGCTCAAGGTGAGCTATTAATATCACCCTTCATCCGTCGTGCGGCGTATGCTGTCAACTTTGGTGAAAGTATACTGTACCGCTGAGCCACTTTAACTTAAATTATGACAGAATATTTGTTGGTCGACCCTCTTCCAGAGTGTTCGTGAAATTTTAATTGGCCACCAATGGGCGGGGCTTATTTCAACCGAGAAATATTTCAACATATTTTCCTAAGTTACCGAGTGACAAAACTAGGCAGAAGTATTCCTTTGTGGCCCTTTTCAACAATTATTCGCGAAAGTTTGAATGGGCCCTTGATATGGATGTGGCAGGGAGGGGTTCATTTCGACCATGAAATCTTAAATCAACTTCTCTTCATTAACAATTGGGATTACAACCAAACTTAACTTGCTGGTGAATTTTTTATTGCCCCCCCCCCCCTCCAATACGGGCGAGGCAGGGTGGGGCTAATTTTGACCCTGAAATCTCCTCAGTAACAAGAGGGCGAATTAAACCAAACTTGACATGAATGTTTGTGAAGACCTTTCACAAAACTTGTAGGTGAATTTTTGACTGACCCCCCCCCCCCAGTCAGTAGGACGGGTCTTGTTTTGATACTGAAATTCCTAAACATCTTCCTCTGAAGAAATATCCTTGTGTGACCCTTCTTAAAGTTAGTTCATGAAATTTTGATTGACCCCGAAACCCGGCTTAGAAGTTTGGGAATTATTTATTTAAAATCTTTCGGTTAAACGTTTCGATAACCAATTGGCAAATTTCAACTAACTTGACAGAAATGTTCCCCTGATGACTCTTTTCAAAGATCATTCGTGAAATTTAATTGGCAACCAAGTATTGTGTTGTCAGGGCGGGAAATTCCGCTGGACAAAAGAATTCAGGTAAGCGGTTTAGGGCCATTCTGACACTCTTGTTTTATATGATATAATTGGGTGATATTTCATAGCGACCGTTTAGGTGACCATCAAATGAACTATGTTTCATTGCCATATATTTTGCATATAAAATATCTCAGAAAGCTGATAATGTAAGTCGGTCAACCATGTCACAGCGAAAGGAGCGGAACAAGCGATCCATTCATTCAAAAATCTTTATGGGACTTATCACACATAAAGGGACCTCCTGGTACAGTTAACAACATCTTGAAATTGACATTCATCTCAATCTAAACCATTCTAGATCAATCACTCAGCGCTCCAATCATTCATCCCAAACACTTACTCAAACCATTCACAAACGCTCAAACCCATTGAAAAATATAGAATCAACAACGTCATTCAAAATAAATTTTGACAGAGAAAAAGCGCGAATTCACTAACATATTTTAAATCGTTAGCGTCTCATAGAATCTTAAATAATAGGAAGCTAGGTATAGAACCTGTATGTTTATTTTATCAAAGGGAGGTAATCAATATCGAAAATTTTGTTCATCCTGAACAAAATTTGCGATATAGGATTACCTCCCTATAAAGTCACTCAAAACTGGCTCAACACACTCATTCCATTTCATTCCTAAATCATTCCAAAATCATTCATCTTGTCAATTCCATGGTGTTGTTAACTGTAACTCCATACAATATATGTTCGGAAAAAGTGATTGTGTCCAGCACGAGTCAATAAGATTTCGCATTTAAGACAAAAATATATTTAAGGTGGAACGATCATTCTAGACCCAGAGTAATTGTTGCTAACCTACACCGTTTGTCTGACGTGCCACATATCATATTCCTTATCTAGAGCATACACAAACTCCTAAGGCAAATCTGCATACTATAACATATCGAATAGGCAAATTTGATATCAAGTCGCACATTTCCCATTAACGCCTTTTGATTTGTCGACGAGACATATATTGCAACATATTGTGAGCACATCGTGAGCACATCGTTAGCCAATAACTACGTATAAAAGTCACGGATATTTAATAGTATCTGAAGACTGTTTATTTATTTCCGTTTATTTATTGTCGCGACTCCCCCAGAAAACGGTTAGATGTTACGGGGGACAGAACAAGGATACATGACTAAACTACTGCTGAGATCAACCATGGTTCTTCAACTTACTTGGTGTTAAAGCACAGTCCTCGGCTTAACGCCTCGAAAGACAATTGGTTTTGTTAGCGTTCCATGCTGGGAATCGAACCCACGCGATCGACCTTCAATTGTTTTGAAGCCCGGTTCTCTACCGATTGAGCTAATCGGGCTGACGACTCTGACGACTGTCGGTTGTCTTAGGCATGATAATTAATCATTATAGTAAGAGGGTGTCGAATTCAGATTGAAGCCTAGTTCATTGTTGGCTGTGTCAATGCGACGGCCTACAGCTTTCTGTGCGATCATCGCACGGTTTTACAGGTACAGTAGACCTCGTGATTTTGTTTTGCAAAATGTTAATAAGCGTACAACGCGCTCAAGAGCTCTTGTCATCAATTTCAATCAAGCTTGGTATTGATTTAACTTGATGACATTTTAAAAAAAAATCTTGTTAAGGCGCTTACGACGTTTCAGTACTGCTACGACGATGATGTAAATCAAAGTGCTAAAAGCGCTGACAGCCTAGTTTATAAAGAGGCAAGATGATATTTGAAGGCATGCACTTTAATGATTTAATCTTTTTCGCAAGGCTTTTTTAGGCGAGGGGAACCAAGGGTTCCATTTACCTATAAGGATCGTAAGCCACATTCCGAACTCACTTCAAAGAAAAAATGTCGAACGGTATGCTCACTATATAGCGCTGAATCCGCAAAAAACAACTAATTCTCAAAGTATAGATTACATCGCCCGATACCGCTTTGCAGACAGGCGCAACTCACGTTTTTATAATTTTAGTTGAGTTGATTGGTTTGCTACGAGTCAGTCAATTTATCCATTCGATCATTCCGTCTAACAATCGTAGTAATGCTGTTTCTCTAGGAGCACAAGCTCGTCGGCTCTTTCTTTAACATTGAATTGAATTCCATAAAGAATTTGTTTTTTCACTGTGGGAACACAAGAAATTGATAGGGCCAATTTCTACCTTTCCCACAATATGCTACCTTATACTCATACCCCATTATTTTTTTTTTAATTTCTACCCTAGATATATATCAAATTACACTCATATTAATTTATTGTCTGCAACCTGTTCCATGTTGGCCAAGTCTTAAATTTT